>OY970770.1:0-608612 GCA_963853795.1 Xestia rhomboidea
AAAAAAAGAAAACACTTTTAAGTCGCTCCGCGCTCGAAAAATTGTAAAAATAGGTTTTTTCTAGGAAAAGTACCCTTGTGATACATCATAGTGAGCGGGCTGCAAAGGCGCATGTAACAGTGAAAATCCGGTGGTGAAAAGTGAAAAATTGTGACGAAAAACCGTGAAAAACCACTTTGAAAAAGCTTCGGAGCGTGACGCTGCTCGATTTTGAGTGGGCACTTGAAATTCTGTGACTGCAGTCAGGTGCGCGGCAAAAAGACCTGTCTCTGGACACCCCACTTGGAATTTTCCGACTTGGGGTTCCGGAGATAACGAAGAAAAACAAAAACCCACGTGGAGCGTGGTCGGAGTTCCCGAGGGTTGAAACTGGATCCGGGACCGTTTTCCGAAGGCGACACGGACGAGGAGCTGGGAGACAAAACGACATCAGGAAAATTCCCCGTGGAAGACATTCAAAAACAAGGTTCAAATCTTTGACATTTTCAAAATTTTTTTCCGGGAAAACCAGATCGACAGCATGTTTTTTATGGACTCTAAAAATTAGACTAAGTAAATTCTATATATATTTTAATTTTGGTGAAAATCGGAACAGTAGTTATTAAGATATTTGCAAGTTAATGTTTTAAAAAATTGGGGGTTGGCTAATACAACCCTAAAAAATTACTGTAAAATCTTTTTATGTTTGTTGTGTTTTTTACCACGGGAATTTCCTAACTTTGTATTTTTGACACCTTTGTTTAGTTGTAAAAATGTAAATATCGTGGGAACACACATTTACAACTTTTTGAAACTGTATCATTAGGGGTTGAAAAAGGGGTTATTTACACTCAAGCTTTTGAGAGGGCACAGTAACCAGGCAGAACTACTTTTCAGCCAAATTTTGGATTTTTCGGTGCATGGGAAATCAAAAAACCACAGCTTTTGCGGTGGTGAAATTGTAAACAACCCCCTTAGCGGCTACCTCACACGCAAACCCCTTAGCCGAAAAATCCGAAACACAGGTAGAAAGAAAGAGAAACTCCCCCTTTTTCAGCAGAAACCCCAAAAACCCACGCGCCGTAAATGGGACGCAAGCTTTGACTCTTGAAGTGGAGGAAGCGCATGGGCAAAAATAGTAAATATAACTTTGTTGACCTTCAGTGTTTGCTCCCGCAAACGAGAAACTTCTGGAACTAAGTGCATTATTTATTTTATTTTTATTTGACAAATTGTTAAAGCTCAAACTCTTGGTATTGACAAAAAATTTAAATCTGTACCATTTTTCACGTCAATATTGAATTTACCAACCGGGAATCGAACCCAGGACTCGAGAATCTCAAAAAACATCCATAACTCCTAAACGGAGCCAGATAGCCCATTTTTAACAAAAACCTACATATACTATACTAGTATAGTACTATACTAGTATAGTATATGTGCCGTGTTCTTCAGGCCACCCTTATCATAACCCTACCCCTATTTTATATATTTTTTATTTTTGACCCCCAAACTGAACACATAATAACCATCATACCGGACATAATTTTATTATATTTTCTTATCGATCGTAGTCACCAGCGAACCGTTCCCCACACCTCTATCACTTCCCCGCACCCTTTAACCCCCCCCCCCCACATCCCTCTTCCCGCACCCTCCCTCCCCGCACTTGCCCGCACCCCCGCCCAGTACTTCCCGCACCACCACCTCGCACCCCCTGCACCCCGCACCCCCACCTCGTACCCCTGCCCCCCGCTCCCCCCCTCCTTTCCCGCACCCCTCTATCCCGCACCTCCCTACCCCGCCTAAAAAACCTAACCTGAGCAACTCTCGCAACCTCAAGGCCCCTGTCGCACCCATTGCTGTACCAGAACCCGCGCCCACTGCCGACCGTAGTCCCCATCCCATTTCCGTCGAGGTTCTTGCCGGCCAGACTGAGCTCATACTCCGAAAACTCCGAGAAACTCGAGCGACTTCGAGACAGTCTGGCTAGCAGGGAAGGGGTGGAGGAGACAACCTACGCGAGTGTAGCGGCTGTCAGTAAGAGCCACACCGGGGCTCAGGCCCTGGAGCGAACGACGCTGCACTCTGTGGTTGTCTCCTCAACTCAGGAGATGGATACGGGGGACGAAATCCTCGAAAGAGTGAGGAAGGCAGTGGACGCGAAGGAGGGCTGGGTGCGCGTCGAGAGAGTCCGAAAGGCCAAGGACAAAAAGGTGATCATGGGGTGCGCGACGACGGAGGAGAGGAGAAAATTAAAGGCGCGTTTGGAGAAGGCCGGAGAGAACCTTGTTGTCGAGGACGTGAAAAATCGGGACCCGCTTCTGATTCTTAGGGACGTATTACTCATGCACAGTGACGAGGAGGTGCTGAGAGCCCTTAAGAATCAGAACCGTGAGATATTTCACGGGCTCGACGACGAGGCGCAGAGGGTGGTGATAAAATACCGAAGAAAAACCCGGAACCCGCACGCGAATCACGTTGTGCTTGGTGTGTCCCCTATGGTCTGGAGGAGGGCGATCGAAGTGGGAAAACTCCGCATCGACCTCCAGCGAGTACGCGTCGAGGATCAGACGCCTCTGGTGCAGTGCACCCGCTGCTTGGAATACGGGCACGGGAAACGCCTGTGTAGCCACTGCGGTGGAGTACACCTCAGGGCAGATTGCCCGGATAGACAGATAGGCAAAGCAGCGGCTTGCGTGAACTGCTTCGATATGCTAGCTTCGATAGCATATTGCTAAAGTTGGCGATGCGACCACTTCCAAGCACAAGAGTAAAACCAATTCGGCCCAACCGATAAACAGAAGAGTAGAGACGGTCACTAGCGTCGGCATTGAGCAAAAATGTAAATTGAGGCCGCTTCATGAGAAACTGACTCAAGTTATGCTGGAGCAGGTGCCGGCGCTGGTGGATATGTCAAGCTGGGTCGAATTTGGTGATACTGATACCGACGTAAACCAATTCTGTAAAAAAACGCAGAAAATTAAGAAGAATAGCTAAGAATAACATGAAAACTTACAAAATTAAAGATATTTAAATATATAGTGAGTATATACCTTAGATATCAAATAAATAAACATTAAAATAGGAAATAAAATTAAACAAAGCAAGAAATCTTAAAAAGGGCATAAATATAAGGGTTAATAATAGATATAAATATAAGTAAAGAAATAAGTAAAGTAAAATAGAAGTAAATAGTTATATTTTTTTAAACAAGCAACAAAACTTAAAGTCAATACAGCACACAGCAAAACAAATTTAAAGAAAACTTAGAGTCCTCAATGGATGTCCTCCACCCTGGGGAGAGTGGAGGGGTCTGCCAGACTCGTACTGACTAAAACCACACCGGTGTTCCATCGCACACTTGCGTCGGGGGGCAGCGGGATCTGATGCGACTTCCGCTGCCCCGGACTAGTGCCGGCCCGCTTGATCTGCGAGCCTGGTCCCGGGGGGAGTGAGGTGTAAAACTCCCCCCGCTACGTCTCGGAGAGGCGCGCGTGGAACACGACGCGCCGCCGTCTCGGGTCCAGTGTCATGGGGGGCAACGGATGTCCCCGAATCCGTCGCCCCTGGACCTATTTAGGGGGGCCGGAAGAGGGCGTTGTTTGCCCTCTGCCGACGCCCGGTGCGACTGCTGCGGGTCGGGAGAGCGGTCTCGACCTTTTTTTTTTTTTTTTTTTGCGGTGAAAAATGCCTAACGCATACCGCACCGTCCGGGGAGACGGTTTGGTTATGTGGGGCTTGCACCCACTAAAAAACACCGCCGTAAGCCTACTGTCGCCTTTGCGGATGGGCCGCGAGAACTGCTACGCATGACGTTCGTGACCCATCCAGCGCTGCCCGCCACTGGGCACCAAACTCTTTTGGCGATGTCCGGGCTCACCTGAGACATCGCCTCCACTCGTGAGGGCCGTGCAACGCGACGACGATAGACTCCCCGATCTATCGCCCGCTGGCACCTCTTAGGGCGGCATCAGGTCGCCATGGCGCCTTCTCCGCCGCCCTATCCTCCTGCGACGAATCGCGTCAGCGAGGGAGTCTTCCTCCCTGACGCGCTCCGCCGCCTCCTTCTGCGAGATGACATCCTCGCAAAAGGACGCCACCGCCTCCCATGCCCCCCTGCTGTCGACCATGGCCTTTGCAACGGCCGGCAAGGAGAGGTCTGCTCCGATTACTGCTGCGAGAGCACGGCGCTGCACCACCCAAGCAGGACAATGCTCGAGGGTGTGAAGCGCCGTATCCTCGCTGCAGCCGCACTGGTGACACACGGGAGTCGCCTCCCGTCTAGCCACTTTGTGCAGGTATTTGCCAAAGCAGCCATGCCCTGACAACACCTGCACCAGACGGAAGGACAATGTCCCGTGTCGCCTCCGTACCCATTCCTCCAGGATCGGCTGGATAGCTCCCACTGTCCAGTGACCTGCACTGGGCGTCTCCAGCCTCGCCCTCCAAATCCGCAGGGTTTCGGCTTGGGCCTCCCTACGCCACCTCGTGACCAGCTCAGGCGGCGGGCGTCTGCCACTTCCCGCCTGCAGGTCCGCGCCACGCCAATAGACTTCGGCGAGCACCTGCGCCTCCAGATCCCACGGGGGCGTGCCGGCAAGGGTGCACGCTGCTTCCGTAGACACGGTGCGGTATCCTCGTATGACCCTGACTGCCATGACTCTTTGCGGTCTCCGCAGAAGAGCCTTATTTTGGGCAGACAGGGACTCCGCCCACACCGGGGCCCCGTAGAGCGCCATCGAGCGGACTACCCCCGTGTAGAGCCGTCGGCAAACGACGTTCGGTCCACCCAGGTTCGGCAACAGCCGACTGAGGGCGGACGCCGTGCCGATCAGCTTCGGCGCAAGCTGAGCAAAGTGCTCTCCGAAGTTCCACCTCCGGTCCAGAACCAGGCCCAAGTATCTCATGCTTGCCCGCACCGCTATTGTCGCACCACCAATAGTTAGGTGTGCGCCAGCCGGTGGCCGGCGTCGGGGCGCATGAAATACCAGGGCCTCCGTCTTCTCGAGCGCCACCTTGAGGCCCAGTGCCTCGATTCGCCCCACGACAAGGGACGTGCCCTCGACGGCCGAGCGTGCCGCTTCTTCGTAGCTCCCTCCCCGGGCCGTGACGAGAGTGTCATCAGCGTAGCAAATGACGCCCTGCCCGGGGGAGAGCAAACAGCGCAAGGCCCAGTCGTAGCCAATGTTCCACACGAGCGGACCCAAGACCGACCCCTGCGGAACACCGCACGTGATGGCCCTGCGCACAACTCGGCCGTCACATCCCTCGTAGCAGACGAACCGACCCTGCAGGTAGTCTGCTACCAGCTGCCTCAGGTAGACGGGCACCTGATGGTAGCGGAGCGCCTCCTCGATGCAGCTGAATGGCAAGGTGTTGAACGCGTTGGCGATGTCTAAAGACACCGCCAACAATACCCCACCCTGAGCAACTGCATCCTTTGCCTCGGCCTTGAGGCGCAAGATGGCGTCCACTGTCGAACGTCCTGCCCGGAATCCGAACTGGGCGTCCGACAAGTTCGGTCCAACTGCCTCCAAGTGCCGGACGATGCGGGTAGCGAGAATCTTCTCTAGCATCTTCCCCGCCTCGTCCAGCAAGACAATTGGCCTGTACGCTGATGGCGACTCCAGGGGGCGCCCCGCTTTCTGCAGCAGCACCAGTCGACCCTCCTTCCAAGCCTTAGGGAACCGTCTCGACGTCAGACAAGTGTCAAACAGCTCCCTAAGCCTTTCTTCCAGGGCCGCTTCCAGAGCCAGGGCCAGCGCCCTTGCAGGCACTCCGTCCGGTCCGGGGGCAGTCCTCTTGGATCGCGCCCGCAAAATTGCTGCCCCCATTTCCGCGTCGGAAATTGGGGGAGTCTCCATCTCCGCATCTTGCTCAGCCTCTGCATCGGCCATGGTTGGGGAAGGGTGATCCGCCCGATCCGGGAAGAGTGTCTCCACGACCCTGACGAGAAACTGAGGCTGGAGGGTTTCCGTCAGTGGGGGGCCTTGGGCGCGAAGTTTCTTCCGCGCTGCACGGTACGGACGCCCCCAGGGATCCCGGTTCAGATCCTCCAGTGCCTCAGCTCTTGACTGCTCCTTCGCCCGACAGATCGCCAACTGCAGAGCCCCCCGGGCATTACGGTATGCCTCATGCAGTTGGGACTGAAGGGTATCCAGCTCTTCATTGCGGCGGCGCAACCTGCGTACCTGAGAGTAGGTCCTCCGGGCAATTATACAGGCCGCGCGGAGGTCTGCTATCTCATGGGACCACCAGTAGACCGCCCGCTTCGGAGGTTGTCCTCGGGAGCGAGGCATGGCTGCATCGCACACAGCCGTCATGGCGAGGCGAAAGCAGTCGGCCTCGACATCGATTCCCTCTGCAGCAGGTGGTGAGGGCAGCCAAGCCTGTACAATGGCTGCTTCCTCTAGGAGGTCCCCGTCAAGCCGCTTCAACGCCCACCGTGGGAACTGCCGAGCGTCAGGTCGTGGAGACACTGTTGGGCCCGAGGAGGTGGAGACATCCATACAGATGTACAGGTGATCCGATAGCGTCTCCACACTCTCGAGGACCCGCCAGCCCTGAACCCGTGCGGCGACAGCAGGGGTAGCGAACGAGAGGTCCACTATTGACCCCCCATGCTGCCGAACGCACGTGTTAACGGAGCCCCTGTTTAAAAGACAGAGGCCCGCAGCTGTCGCCCATTCCTCGACCGCCGTCCCCCTGACATCCGTCCTGGGGGACCCCCACGCAATGGATTTCGCGTTGAAGTCCCCCATTACGATGGCGTGGGACGGCATCATTCGTCGAACCGAGGTCCCGAGGCGGTCCAGGAAGTCCTCAAACTCCGCTAGGCTCCTGTTTGGGGAGAAATAAACTCCGAAGAGAATTATGTCCCCCCAGGTGGCCGCAACAAATCCTCGGCTCCTCTCTCTAATTGAAAGTGGCGCCGAGGGGCTGATAATAGCGACAGAGCCGTCCGTATCACCTACCCAGTCAGGGCGAACTGGAATGAAATACGGCTCCGCTACTACAGCTACGCCAATCGAACGCTCCGCCATGGTCTGTAGAACCAAGTCCTGCGCACCAGCGCAGTGGTTCAAGTTCGCCTGGAGGAGGGAATGATTACGGACCGGGTCCATAATTAGTCCGTAACCATTATCGCCTCCTGCGACGGCTCTTCCGATCGCACTGCGCCGGAAGTGGTCGAGTCCCTGGTAGATCGGATTGGTGGCTTACAGTCCTTTCTGCCGGCGGCGTGGTTGGCGGGTTGTCCCGCTGCCGCGCACAGTAAGCAGTGCGGGTTGGCAGAACACGCGGATGCCAGATGCCCCGGCTCACCACAGCGGAAGCAGTGCTTGCTTAGGTCGACGCCTGAGTCGCATTTCCGGCATACATGACCCAACCCCCAGCACATGTAGCACCTCATGGGCCGAGCGTCCAGAACCACGACCTTGGCAGAGCTCCAACCCACCAGGAGCCGGCCGGCGTCGGCCAGGTGCTTAGCCACTGCGACGGGGCACTGGGTCCAGACAGAGCTGGCGCCTCCCGGGCCAGGTCGGATTGGACCGACTCGGACCGCATCCGGAGAGCAGCCAGTCTTACGTGCGATCGCGACCTGCACGTCCTGCCCAGTCACAGAGTCATCAAGGCCCGAGATGCGCAGTTCAGCGCACTTCGTCGGCCTTGAGACCCTGACCTCCTCTGCGAAGACCGCTCGCAGTTTTTCTGCGACACGGTCTGCCCCCGCAGCGCCCTCGGCCCCTGGGAACTCCAGCATGCGGGCACCGGTTAAAGCCTGTCGGAACCTGACATCCGTTATGCCAAGCTCCTCCAGGTTCACGGCTTGCCTAGCCTTGGTGAGGACGGCCGCGTACGTGACGCCCCTCTCAACTGCCTCCGGCTGCAGGGTGAGCACTACCGCAGCGGACCTTGGCGCACGGAGCCCTCGCTTGGCGTTCTTGCCCCTCTTGGGCCTGGACCGCTTGTTTCCCTGAGCGGCAGGGGCCGCCGCGGTATTTTGGGGTAAGGAAGGAGAAGAACCTTCGGTCCTCTTCTTCTTCCCATTCCTCTTCCTCCTCACCACGGTCTGCCAGCCCTCACTGGCAGACGCCGATGGGTCTGCATCGGGGGCTCGCGTGGTGGCCGTTGGAACGGACCCACTCGGAGGAGCTTCCCTCTGCGTCTCAGGCACTCGAGGAGGCACCTGCGGAGCCACGGACGGCAGCCTGTTTCCTGCGCCGCTAGCGCCACTTGCAACAACAGCCGCATTTCTGCGGTCCGCTGCCAGCGGCGGACGAACGGTCTTCGCTGGCAGGAGGCGGTCCTCGATGCCCGCAAACCGGGCATCCATCATTTTCCCGATCTGGGAAACGATGGCATGCACCTGCACCTCGCTCATAGGTAGCCCCTGCTGGTGAGAATTCTCAGGTGCAGAGGAACACCTGGAATCTTGGGGCTCCGCCTGCTGCGGAACTTCCGGTCGCACCCGGAGACCCACGACTTCCTCCCGAAGAGCCACCATCTCTTGACGGAGGGCATCGACCTCCTTCCGCAGTCGGTCGTTCAGCAGGTGGAGCCGTCGGGTCTCCTCGCTGGTGCTTCGGCTGGCGAGGCCCTCTATAGCCAGTCTGACCCGCTCTGCTGCCTCTCTGATGGCCCGCTGACTTGTGCCCTTTAAGTTTTTGGACTTCCGAGTGGTATCCAAAACCACCTCTATGTCCATTAGGGCTCTTTTTTCAATTTCCTCTGCAGAGACAGAGGAACTCTGCCCCATGAGCGGAACCTCAGCACTGATAGGCGCCTCCGCACTCTCCTCTACAACCGTGTTGACGGCCATTTGGCTTGCCGGCGACACGCTTTGGCAGTCCGACTCACTCTCCTCAGAGAGTGAACCACGTGGGGTGCCGGACCGGAGGAACCTACCCCTCCCATCTCGAGCTGGTCTCCGCCCTCTGCTTGTCGCCGCCTTGGAAGGTACCTTCCGAGGTGGCAACATCTCCTCGTTCTCGTAAGGCCGCTTGAGTGGTCCCGTAGATGCGAGCGTTTCGGGAACACGACCCGACAACTCAGCACCAAGATGACCCGGACCTCGCTGGCCGCCTACCTCTACCATAGTGGTGTCGCTTGACAGCGCGCCGTCCACTGTACTATTCGCTGTGTTGTCGGACCCCGACAACACATTCACCCTCTCGAGAACCACGCGTGGTTCTGCTGGAGCCACTGCTCCCGTTATCTGTGACGCAGCGCCAGAGTCTGCCACTGCGTCCTCCTTCTCCACCAAGTTGTTTTGTTTTTTGTTGTTTGAGATTTCCATTTTGTTCCCACGAGTAGTAAGGAATTATTCGTCAACCTAGGCAGAGCCTTTTTACCTAGGTAAGCCTAATACTGTAGGGTGCGGCAGGTGCCCCACAGGGGAAGCGCTAATGACTGGACACCCTCCAGCCATTCATCCTCTCGCCGCGCCTCGAAACTTAGGATTGGGTGGTTTTTTATCTTAGAGGTATCCTTCCTCTGGGCCAGGCAGTTAAGCCAAGCCCCCGACGGTGGCATTAGACATGCCTCCGTTCGCTGTCCGGCCAACCCGGCTCAGCGAACCCGCCGAAAGTTGTCTCTTCTAAGATTGCTCCTAGAAGAGAGACAACGAATGCCGCGTTGGTGCGCCAGCACCTCAGCGGCATGGTCACGTCCTCCGCTGTGCCCTCTGATTTTCAGAGGGTCACGCGGAGGAACGCCCCGTTGGTCCAGGTTGGACCCCTCCCCAGAATATTAGCCGCGGCAGTACCACTCCCCGAGGGATAAGAGGAAATTCTCATTTCCCCTCATTCCCCGGAGAAGGATACTGCCGCGCCCAGGGTGCACCGGCCCAGCAGCTGCTCTTCCCTCCAGACGTATCGAGAGGGACCAGCAGCCACTAAGCACACGTGGAGGAATTCTGACGCACCCCAGAGCGGTCTCGACCTCCCTCAACCTCTCCGCAGCCTCCTTCTGCGACATGACGGTTTCGCAGAAGGACACCACTGCTACCCAGGACTCTGCACTGCCAACCATCGCGCGAGCGACGGCCGGCAGCAACAGGTCTCCTCCAACCTCTGCTACGGCTCATCCCACGCGGCACACTCGGCCAGCGTATGCCGTGCCGTATCCTCCGTGCAGTGGACGCAGTGATGGCACCGGGCGTCCGGCTCCCTGCTTAAGCGACACAGGTACTTCCCGAAGCAGAGCGAACCTAACCTGAGCGAACCTAACCTGAGCGAACCTAACCAAGGATATTGTCACTGAGCACGTAGAGGTAAAATTAACTATGGAGAACCTGAAGACTCAAAAAATAGCACTTAACCCGACCTGGGAATCGAACCCAGGACCTCATGCGCAGTATTCGCCACCACTAAACCAACGAGGCAGTCAATAATTTCATATTGTTAACAATACATGTCATGGTAATAGGCTTATCCCCAATAAAATGGAACCTAACATACCTAACTGTCGAAATGTGGGTGTACTGTAGACAATTCTGCTAACCCCCTCAGAGCATACAGGCGTGATGTTATGTTATGATGTTGTGAAAACAATAAACATCCAAACAAAAAAGAATCATCGAAATCGGTTCACAATTGGCGAAGATATTAGTCATACTGACTTCGCTAGTCTGTGCAGAGAAGGACATTATAATAAGTAGGTACTACTACGCGTGCGGCGACGATATTATTGTGGTCGAGAGCAAAAATTGCATAGGTCCTCCCTTGATGATGTCCGGCAGGACACTGGCGCGGTGCGCGCGCCTCGCGCGAGCTCTTTTTCACGTATTTATTTAATATAAAAAAAATAAGTGCCATATTATAAATCTATCCAATAATATCACTGACAAACCCGATTAGTAAATGAAATGTTAAATTTTCATAAAAATTGCGTTCCCCCAAGTCTCATACAACTTAAAATACTTTCAAAATCGATGTTACTTCTGATTTTTTTTTATCGAGTAAAATGTTAAATATTGTGTTCAAGTTTCATCAAGTACAAAAATGACTAGCTGAAACATGTATCTGTACTATATATTTTTTTCCGAATTTAAATATGGTGATTTCTCTGGAAAAAACTCGATCTAGAAACGTAAATTTCGGAAAAGGGCCCCTTAATGTAAAAAAATAAGTGCCATATTATAAATCTATCCAATAATATCACTGACAAACCCGATTAGTAAATGAAATGTTAAATTTTCATAAAAATTGCGTTCCCCCAAGTCTCATATAACTTCAAATACTTTCAAAATCGACGTCACTTCTGATTTTTTTTTAATCGAGCAAAATGTTAAATATTGTGTTTTTAACCCCAAAAATCACTAGACCAAACGTGTATCTGTACTATTTAATTTTTTCCCAATTTAAATATGATGATTTCTCTGGGAAAAACTCGGTTTAGAAACGTAAATTTCGGAACAGGGCCCCAATAACCAAAACTAAAAATTTTCATATTCGTATTCATATTCTTTATTGCACACAAAATTAAAAAATACACACACAAAATTGGTGGGTTGGTTCGGCACCTACCCTTTTTAGGGTTCCGTAGTCCTAACAAGGAACCCTTATAGTTTCGTCATGTCCGTCTGTCTGTCTGTCTGTCCGAGGTTTAGCAAAACCTTCCAGAATTTTCAAGCCCGCAGTTTAGCTTTTATAGGGGGGAGACGCCCTACCGGATCAAAAATATGCACTTTTAAAGTTTAACATTTCGTAAATGGAGCATTAAATCGAAAAGTAGTATGAGCAACCCCTAAGTAATTTTAAAGACCTATTCAACGATACCCCACAAGATGGGGTAGACGAAGAAGAAAAATCATCCCCACTTCACATGTGAAGCTACCATAAAAAAAAATAATTTACAAAATTTTATATTAATCAACATACAACCTGTCACTGACCTGCAAATTGCAAAAAACGTAAGAAAATTTGAACTTCGCTGCCACCCTTTTTTTTAGGATGGGAAATCATCAAATGACTTCTCCCGCTCTGGGCGGAGCAGGAGGGAGTGTCAGACTTTTACTGACTAAAACCCATCCATGTTCCTTCCTCGCCCTTTGTGTTCCGGGGCCACGGTACCTCTTTCGAATAGTCCCGCAGCCCCGGCAGGCTTCGGCCCTTGCCCCCCTTCCCTATTGCTGACTTTCTTTGAGGCGCGCGTGGAACACGAACGCGCCGTCGACACGGCCAGTCGTCATGAGACGTACGGACGGCGAGCTAGCTCATAGCTCCCCGTCCACAGGCCCGCGCCTACGGTGGCCGGAAGCCACCACGTGGCCCCCGACGCCCGGGGCGTCTCCCGCGGCGGCCGGGACGTGAGGATCTCTCCCTCTCACGTTCCGCCACCTCTTTCGCTAGCATGACTGCATCGCAGAAGGAGGTGACGGCGTCCCATTCCGTCTCGCTCCGGACCATGGCACGAAACAGGGCCGGAAGCGAGAGGTCGCCGCCGCCGATCGCCACCTCGAGGACACGGCGGTGCTCCGCCTAAGCGGGGCACACCTCCACAGTGTGCTCCACCGTATCCTCCGGTCGATCCTCGCAATGGAAACATGGTCGTCGTCGTCACTTTCGTGGTCCGCTTCCGGCACCGCAGCCGGCGGAGCCATGGGCGGGGGCGGGTGTTCCCCTCGCGAGAGGAACAGAGCGCTCACCACGTCCTCCACGAGCTGCGGCCGGAGACTCTGCGTCAGCGGGGGGGCCCAGGTGCGGAGTTTATCCTGCACCATCTTGTAAGGGCGCCCCCACGGATCTCTGTCGAGAGCCCCCAGCATCTCCTCGCGGGCCAGATCCCTGGCCCGCAGGACAGCCTCGCGGAGGGCGGTCTTCGCCGCTCTGTAGCCCTCATAAAGCTCCGCCTCAATGGCTGCCGCATTCGGTGGGCGAATGCGGAGCCTGCGGTGTCTGGCGTACAGGTGTCGCGCAGCCACACACGCCTCCCGTAAAGACGTCAGCTCTCGCGACCACCAGTACACCTGACGCCGGGCGCTTCCTGGCCGGACTCGGGGCATTGCCACGTCACATATGTCGGACATGGCCTCCTGGAACCACCCTGCCTCATCATTAACGTCGGCAGGCCTGTCCGGTGATGTCACCCAGGCCTGCACGATCGAGGCTTCCAGGAGGAGCTCCCGGTCCAGCTGCTTCAGCGCCCAACGCGGACCACTCGGGGCCTGTTGGACCGGCGCGCCTGAGGTCTGGGTGGAGACGTCGAACTGGATGTACCGGTGGTCGGAATAGGTCTCCACCCCCTCCATGACGCGCCAGTCAACGACACGCGGTGACAGAGCGGGGCTAGCGAACGCGATGTCCACCACCGACTCGCCCCGCATCCTCACACACGTGGCGACAGAACCCCGATTTAGGACGACCAGGCCCTTCTCCAGGGCCCAGTCCTCCACCATCCTTCCCCGCACGTCTGTGCAACGAGAACCCCAAGCCAAGTTCTTGGCATTGAAGTCCCCGAGGACAAGCACGGGGAGGGAATGGTTTCCGACGACGACACTCAACTCTGCTAGAGAGTTGTGGAACTCGGCGAGAGTTCAGTTCGGGGAGAAGTAGACTCCCACTACGACGATCTCCCCGAACCGGGCTGCTACGCACCCCCGATCCCTCCTGACACTTTCAAGGGTCGGGGTGCCGGCGGCGGCCGACGACACTATGGTCACTGAGCCGCTCAGGTCCCCACCCAGTCTTCCCTGGGCAGGACGAAATACGGCTCAGCGACCACAGCGATGTTAATCAACCACTGCGCCATGCTCTGGAGCAACAGATCCTGAGCGCAGGCGCAGTGGTTGATGTTCGCTTGGAGGAAGCGTAATGGAGCCGTTATTGGCATTCCATTACCGCTTCCTCCACTCGGGCCTCCTGTGAGGCGGCAGACGCAATTGTCGCGGCGGCGGTGGCGGCGACAGCGGCAGCGGCGGCGGTTGCGGCTGCGGTGGTGGCAAAGGAGTCAAATCTTCTCCACCACCCTGGCGCATTCACCTTAAGAGAAAAAGTATTTTTTTTTTAATATTTTTGTTGTTGCATTCTCGTCGAAGTTTTTATAAATTTCTAGAAGTACTTTGAAGCCTTCGCTTCTCATGAAGTCTTTATTTGAATAGTCCTTGTGCTCCTTTCTCCAGAGGTAATGCATTTCTCGGTATATATCAATAAAGTAGATCGATCGACGTGTTGACTCTGCGCTTGCGGCCACGCAACTAAGCTCCCTAGCTCCCTGTCCCTGCCGCTTATTACACTACACGATCGGCAGCGCGGCAGGGAAGCAGGGCGGTCGGGACCACTCGACCACCCCATTTAGGGACCCTAACTCCCTTTTTCTTATTACACTACCCTGTCCCTGCAGGCAGGGCCCGACAAATCGTGTAATGTAATAAGGCCTTAACTCTCGCAACCTCAGGACCGACATCAAGACTGCGGTGCTCGAGGACATAAACAGGCTTTTTGAGCTTGTCAAGGAGTCGGAACGCGGCAAGGCGCCTGCCGCACCCACCGCCGTTATTAACTACCGAAATAATAGGCGCTGATTCTTGGTTGTAAAACAAGAGTTATAAGTCCATCAAAAAATTATAATTAATTGGTATCAAAAACATAGACAAAAGGCATAAAAAAGGCTTCAATACTTATATAAAGCCTAGTGCAGACTTGTTGACTTGACAGTCTGGCCAGCAGGGAAGGGGTGGAGGACACAACCTACGCGAGCGTGGCGGCTGTCAGTACGAGCCACACCGGGGCGCAGGCCCTGGAGCGAATAGCGAACGACGCTGCACTCTGCGGTTGTCTCAACTCAGGAGATGGATACGGGGACAGGGGACAACAGAACAGCCCTATTTTGGGCAGACAGGGACTTCGCCCACACCGGGGGCCCGTAGAGCGCCATCGAGCGGATCAGCCCTTGTAAAGTCGTCGGCAAACGACGTTCGGTCCACCCGAAACCTAACCTAACCCCCTACCTGGGAAGCCTACATACCCTTTCAATCTAAATCGGTCCAGCCATGTTCGAGTATCGAGGAACATACATAAAAAAAATTAAGAAAATTGAGAACCTCCTCCTTTTTCAAGTCGGTTAATAAATCCGTACAGCGGTTTGGAAGATAATATGAGGTAATCCAAACTAATATTATAAATGCGAAAGTAACTCTGTCTGTCTGTCTGTCTGTCTGTCTTTGCTTCACGCCTAAACTACTGAACCGATTTGTGTGAAATTTGGTACAGACATAGTTTGGAACTTGAGAAAGGACATAGGATAGTATTATTACAAAAAATAAAATTTATTCCGGACATACAGCGCCATCTATTGGTCAAGAGTCGGCATCAATTCAGTACTGAAAATTCATCGGAAAAATGTAAATAAATAGTAAAAAGGTATGAAAATATAATATAATTCAACTTTTAGTACAAAGAAAATGCTCTAACGGAGTATAGATAATTCTATTAGTACTATATGTCGAGTTGGTGATCGCGCAATGGTGTCGATCGTTACACGAGTTAGAATCATGTTATTGTTAGATAATACCGGCACTCATCGCATACAGACGTGCACATGAATGCAGTATAAAAATAAATAAATTAACGCTTGCATTAAATTTTGACCCAGTTTAAGTGTATTAGCTTGATATAACAAAACAACGTAGTAAGCGGTTTTTAACTCAGAACAATGGACTGATTGGATTATAAATAGTTGTTATAATTTGAAAAATGGCCACCAGCCCCTTTAATCGGAGTGGGATGACGCCACGCAGCCCTCCGTCGACACCAACACCGAGACCACCTCAACAACCAAAGCAGCACCAAGAGGAAGCCGTTGAACCAGTCAGTACTGCGGAGATCCAGAACTGGTTGGGGACCATTGAAGACCACCTAAATGAGGTCTTTTGTATTGCTTCTGAGGGAAAACTAAATTCAGAACAGAAGCAAAGAATTGGCAATCTCTGCCGAAAAGTTGGACATGGCGTTTCACAATTGGCTGTTCAGTACCAGTCGCTAAAATCAAGAGCCCTACAAACACATACCGCCTTGAAAACTATGACTGAAGCTCGAGACCTAGCGGACTGTCTAGCAGAAATGAACCGCACGATTCAAGAGTCCTGTACGAGGCAGGGTGCAACTCCTACATCTTTTGCGGATATGGTGAAGAAGGGATCTAGCAGTTTTATTCGCCCTAACAATCTTAGCTCCGTGGCGATTTTTCCATGCGACAACACCAAGACCAGTGATGAAACCAAGAACATGGTTCAAAAAATTATATGCCCTGGTGAAATGAAGCTGAAAGTACGAGGCGTACGTAAAATAGGAAAAGGAGGACTTATCGTTAGCACTGAGACCAAGGATGACCTAGATAAGCTCAAACAAAAAGTCCAAATCGCTTCGTCAGGCCTTACCGTCGACGAACCTCGGAAGCGCAAACCTCGCATTATTGTACTAGGAGTTCCCGCATCAATGGCTGAAAATGAGGTTTATAAATGCATTAACGACCAGAACATAACGGACAAACTGCCTATGACCCTAGATACATTCATGACCTCAATCAAACTTAGCCACAAATCTGGAAGAAAAGATGCTGAGAGCTGTAATTACATAATAGAAGTTTCAGCCGTCATTCGCAAGGCCCTCATCACGCAGGACAGATTATTTATAAATTGGACATCCTGCCCGGTACGAGACTTCACACTAGTAACGAGATGTTACAAGTGCCAGCAGTACGGTCATGCATCCAAGACATGCAAGGTCGCTGTCCCGACTTGTGGCCATTGCGGTGAAGAAGGACACTCTAGCCAAGACTGCGCAAAAAAAGCTGATGAACCAAAATGTGCTACATGCATGCGCTTTAAAAAACAAGCCAACCACAAGACGGGAGACGCAAATTGCCCAGCTAAACTTGCAGCCGAATACAGGTATATTAACTCGATTGACTATGAAGGCGCCTAAGAGCGCCACATATTTGTTTAAATCTTAGACGTAATTTATTGTTGTTATTTTTAAGTAGAATGGATATAAATTTAATTAGTGATATAGATAACTCATTTTTAACCGAGTCAAAATCATGTGAGGTTGAGGACTGCAATCAATATCTTTCCCAGTATCAAAAGTCACTAACCATACTAACCCAAAACATACGAAGTATTTACAAGAACATAGATAGCTTTAACATTTTTCTTCATAGACTTAACTTTAATTGTGATATTATGGTTCTAACAGAATGCTGGCTATCAAAGCGCCACGATAACCTCCCGGCAATACCAGGATACAACTTATTATACACTAAAATTAACCACAATCAAAATGATGGTGTCGTTGTCTTTGCTAAGGAATCATTAAAGGTCAAAGTCGAAGAACCTGATCTACAAGAGTGTATTAGTAACTGCCTTATCATCAAAATTGGTACAACCACAGCGATAATTGCTTTGTATAGATCCCCTTCCGCAAGAAACCTAACATCTTTCCACAGTTCCCTAAACCAGATCTTTCAATCACTTAGCCCATTTAACAATGTAATACTAACAGGTGATATTAACATTAACATTGGCTCTGAAAACGGCGACGCAGGGACACAAGATTACCTTAACATCTGCTCATACCATGGTTTTTTGCCTGCTCACACATTGCCTACTCATCAGAGCGGTTCTTGCCTCGACCATATGATGATCAAAACCACTTATTCATTTATTACGCTTGTTACTAACTCAACAATAACCGACCACCATTCTGTCTTACTAGCCGTAAATTTAACGCTGCCTAAGCAAAATCGCCACCACACAAAATCTAAATTAAACATAAAACAACTCGAACTTGATTTACGCAACATTGATTATAGCCTAGTTTACAATATTGCTGACGCTAATTCGGCTTTATCCTACTTAATAAAACATGTCCAACAAGCAATATTGCGTAATACGACAGTTGTGACAATAAATAATCGTCTTCATAATATTAAACCTTGGATTACTCCTGGACTAATTCGATGCATAAGGCACAGAGATAAACTCCACCAGAAAACTAAGAAATTCCCTGATAATTTAATAATTCTAAACACCTATAGAAGATACAGGAATTTCTGCAACAATCTCTTAAAGAAGCTTAAAAATAATTACGATAAACATGAATTAAATAAAGCAGGCAACAATACCAAGCAAATTTGGAAGCATATTAAAAACGTTACATACATGACTAAACAACGTGAATCAAGTTCGAGGTTACTGCTTACTAATCCTTCACCCCTCTTATCAGCTAACAAAGTAAATAACTTTTTTGTTAATGTTGGGAAAACTTTGGCCGAACAGATTCCGAAACATTGCGCACAAGCATCTTTCCAAAAACTGAACAACACCTGCAACCTGAAGTCATTTGCTATGCTGGATACTGACGAAATCGAAATATCCCGAATAATATCTGACCTTAAAGATGACTGTGCAGTTGGATGGGATAATATAAGCAACAAGATCCTTAAACTATTTAAGCATATATTGGCACCTCCCTTAACGCATATATTTCGAATCTGTCTTTCAAAAGGAATTTTCCCTACCTGTCTTAAAAAGGCTGTTGTTATCCCTATCTATAAATCTGGAGACAGGGACTTGGTTAATAACTATAGGCCAATATCATTACTCCCCTCAATCTCAAAAATTCTAGAGAAAATTATAAACAGCAGACTAATTAGCTTCCTGGAAAAAAACAACATCTTGTCACCAGCGCAATTTGGCTTCAGGGCCAAACTATCCACAGCTGATGCGGTGCATAGCCTTACCAATTATGTCTCAGAAGAGCTGGGCAAGGGGAACCAGGTCATGGGAGTCTTCCTTGATTTAGCGAAAGCCTTTGACACTGTCTCTGTTTCTGTGCTACTAAGAAAATTAGAGGCCATAGGAATAAGGGGCACGCCGCTGACATTACTTACTGACTACTTAAACGACCGATACCAATGGGTTAGAGTTGACAATTTTACGAGCGATGAGCAGAAAAATACTGGATTTGGTGTTCCCCAGGGGAGTATATTGGGCCCTACCCTTTTCCTGGTTTATATTAACGACTTGTGCAACCTAAATATCAAGCAAGGCAAAATCATATCATATGCTGACGACACGGCGCTAATATTTTCCGCTGAAAACAGTAGCGAACTGTTCGAAAACGCTCAACTTGGCTTTAATACTGTGACTAATTGGCTTCAAAGCAATTTACTAACACTAAATGCTGACAAGACAAAATACATTCACTTCTCCATGCGCAAGCCACAACTTAACACTGATAACTTCCATGTATATGCCCATCAATGTAATAATCGGTCAGTCAACATGTGCAATTGTCCGTCTATCCTCAAAACCAATAATATTAAATACTTAGGGGTTATAATAGACGACACACTCTCTTTTAGGTATCATATTGAAAGTCTGGTTAAAAGAGTGCGCAAATTAATATATGTATTTAAAAAAATACGAACTTTTGCAGATTCTAAGTTAATCACACAAGTTTATTTCGCCCTGTGTCAATCTATAATTAATTACTGTATCATTTCATGGGGTGGCGCATCAAAAACTATCCTACTTCCCCTTGAAAGAGCTCAAAGAGCAATTTTAAAGGTAGCAAACTTCCATCCCTTTTACTTTCCCACAGATCAGCTGTATAAATCGTGCAACGTGCTGACTGTGCGCCAGCTATTCATTATGCACTTAGTATTAAAACAGCACACCATGCTCGCGTACAATGCTGACAATACTAACAAGAGACGGAATGATATAGTATGCATTTCTAATACAACCTCCAAACATGTCTTTGTGGAAAGATTCTTTTCATTTTTAGGCCCATTTCTGTACAATAGATTAAATAGAAAACTAAGTATTTATAAGTTAAACTATTTTAATTGTAAAAAGTCTATTAATACTATTTTACAACCCATGACCTATGCACAGACAGAAGATTTACTTGTTGTCTGCAAATAAACTGCTGACACATTGTTTGTTTATTTTGTATGTAAGTTGTAATTTTAGTAATTTACTTTTCTTTCATTGTTAATTTATTTATTTTAAGTAGGTATTTTTGCACCTTCTAGCCTGAACACAGGTTCCACCTAGTTCAGGCAATAAGCACAGTGCTCTATTTAATTGTAAATGTGCCCCTTTTTATAAATAAACGATTTTATTATTATTTATTATTATTATTGTTTTAATTCATCGGAAAAAAGTAAATAAATAGTAAAAAGGTATGAAAAAAATAATATCAATATAATAAAACTTTTAGTACAAAGAAAATGCCCGAACGGAGTATAGATAAATAATCCGAGTTGTCACTATGCTCGATAGATGGCGTTGGGATCGAAATAGATCGCGCTATGGTTTCGTTACACGCATTTGGTTGGGTATCGGCCGAGCGCTTCGGTACTATCGTGGAATTGTGGAAAGTTTAGTTTGATCTCGATTATTAGTAGATACTAAAATTGTATGTCTAAATTCGTTTTAATTTTTAAATTAATTAAATCGTTCCTTTTAAATTATTTAGCTTGGTTATTAAGAGAATAGGTTGTAATATAATTTGTTTTAAATTGTTATCAAGTTAGTAATTCGTATTTTTTTTTAATTCTTTTGTTTTCAGTTAGTTTTCAATTTAAGTTCGGAAAGATTGTAATATTTCTTTAGTTTAAGTTCTTTTTTAAACTACTTTTTTCAATGACGAGAAAACGCAAGTCCAATTTAGCACGTAGACTGTTTCTCCCATGGACAACTCTACGTTGCGTGCTCAAGAGTGTCAAAACCACAAGACCTATATATTTTTGCAAAGGATGGCAAAACTAAAAACACAGAAATGTCTTGGTGTAAGAAACTTAATCTTTAAAGCCTAAAATAATAGAAAATTTGTCAAGGGAGAAACAGTATTTTTTTCTGAAATAGCAAATCAAAATAATATTTTGAAAATAAGGGAAAAATAACGTTTTCGCCTTTTCGATCGGCAATAACGGCTTTAATGCCTTAAGTGAGTTTACATATCTTCAATTCAAACGCAGAGCTCATTATGTTGATTTTTGAAGAGTTCCCTAGAATATCTTCCACATTTCATTTTTGAAGAGATCCCGCGAGATCGGGATCTATGTGGGTAAAACCAAAAATCTGCCGGAAGTCACTATTCCACGCGAACGAAGTCGCGGGCAAAAGCTAGTAAATAATATTCCAGACTAGGCAGATGATGATGACATGCATCCATGCATCATACAAAACATAACCCTTCCTTGGCAGACAGGTAAAAAGTGTCAGCTTTTATAAAATGACGTCGGTCTGGCGGTCACGGGATCTTGGACTATCATCTCAGGTATGAGGAACGCAGGAGGAATGTTTATCATAGATGAAATAAAAATGTATGCGTAATAACTAGATCATTTAATTGTTTTATAATAGTTATGTACAAAGTTATAAGATATAAATGCCGTCGCCGCAGTCCGCCACTAATACTATTCGTCCTCATGCAACGAGAACAGCTTGGCCACCTCGAACAGGTCCTCGAACTCGCCCTGCGCCAGCACCTGCACACACAAGCGGCGCGCGTGAGACCCTCGCTTGCACGCACGCACACACACACACACACACACACGCGCGCACACACACACACACACGGCACTGACCTGGCGCGCCACGTGCATGCGGTTGAAGAGGTTCCACAGCAGCACGCCCACCACGCGCTTCTCGCGCAGGTAGAACACGACGCCGCGCTCGTAGCGCCGCGCGCTGGCGTCGTCCGGCGCCCGCAGCGCGGCCGGGTCGGCGTCCGGGTCGGCGTCCGGCAGCACGGCCGCGCCCTCCGCCGCCGTCGCGCTGGCGGCCAGCTCGGCCACCGCGTCGGCCGAGAACACGCCCACGGTGGGCAGGCGCGAGTCGATGATGCCGATAGCCTCGTAGCCGAGCTGCGGGCCGAGGTCGCTCCAGAACATGCTCTGGTGCGTGTAGTGCTTGGGCGGGTTGACGCCGGCCATGTTCTCGCCCGCCAGCCGGCCCGACACCACGGCGTGGTCGTGGTGCTCCACGCGGCGCCGGCCCAGCACCACGTCGTAGAAGCACGCCACGTCGCCCGCCGCGTACACGTCCGTGCGCGCCTGCCGTCACACAGCTGTGCATTACAATACGACCCACTCCTCCGGCGGCGCCCTCCAGGGTACATACGGTTGAACTATCCGTATCCGAAAATGCATACACTATAGTCTCCGCCAGATAAGTAGGAATTAAAGGTCATTGCTCTTTCCTTAATTTCTCTGAGTAGGTACCCCGACAATACATTATGAATCGTTTTTTATTACTAGAAAAAGTCTAGTATCACGTTATAGGTCGTTTCGGGGTAAGTTTATGTCGTTATTTCTGTTTTCGGAATTACGTATTTGAATAAATGTATGCGGGTCAATGACCTTTAATTCCTACTTATCTGGCGGAGACT
Source organism: Xestia rhomboidea (assembly GCA_963853795.1). Lineage (NCBI taxonomy): Eukaryota > Metazoa > Arthropoda > Insecta > Lepidoptera > Noctuidae > Xestia > Xestia rhomboidea. Next base: position 22,386 of record OY970770.1, read on the forward strand.
ATAGTTCAGATAGTTCAACCGGTAGAGGAATGCTTCAGTCGGACGCACCTGCAGCTCTGCGTTGACGAGCAGGCCGCCGAGCTCGGGGTGCGTCTCCAGGTCGGAGGCGCGCGCCAGCGCGGCGTCCACCTCGCTGCCCACGCACTCCACCACCAGGTCGGCGCGCACGTCCTCGCCCGACGCCAGGCGCAGCGCCACGCCCGCGCCCCGCGCCGCGCCCGCCAGCACCTCGGCGTGCGGCAGCAGCGTCACGCCCGCCTCGCGCAGCCGCCGCGCCGCCTCGGCCGCCAGGTAGCGCGGCAGCACGCCCGCCAGCGGCGCCGCCTCGCGGAACAGCTGCAGCACCGCGCGCCCGTCCGGCGCCAGGCGCTCCGCCAGCGCCGCGCTCAGCTCGGACGCCAGGAAGCCGCCGCCCAGCACGGCCACGCGCCGCACGTCGGGCCGCTCCAGCGCGCGCGCCAGCCGCGCCGCGTCGCGCACGCCGCGCAGCGCCAGCACGCGCCCCGCCGCCGCCGCGTCGCGCAGCGCCTCCGTGCGGCGCGCGCGCACGCCCGTGCCCACCAGGCACTTGTCGTACTGCACGGTCACGGGCGCGCGGCCCGGCGCGCGCAGCTCGGCCTCGTGGCGCACGGCGTCCAGGCGCACGACGCGCCAGCCGCGCGCCACGGCGGCGCCGCCCGGGCTCGCGGGCAGCAGCTCCACGGGCGTGTAGAAGGCGGCGGGCTCGTAGGCCACGGGGCGGCGGCGGCCGTTCCACTGGCGGAAGGACAGCGCGTCGAGGTGCGGCACGCGCGCGGCCAGGTCGGGCTCGCGCCACAGCTCCTTGCTGAGCGGCGGCCGCATGTAGGGCAGCTCGAGCTCGTCGCCCACCAGCAGCACGCGCGCCTCGGGCCGCAGGGAGCGGATGGAGCGCATGGCGGCGAAGGAGGCCGTGCCCGCGCCCACCAGCAGGAACTGCACGCGCCGCGGGATGTCGGCGCCCGCGCTCGGGTAGGGCGCCTCCTCCGGCACGCTCTCGTCTTTGCTCTCCTTGCTCTGCCCCAGGCTCACGAGCTCAGGTTGCCATGTCTTGTCATCGTTCAGTTTCCGATAGAAATATATCTGAAAGCGACGACGCACAGATGTAAGACCGATGAGCCCAGGTCGTGTGGCGACATGCCGGGTATTAGTGTACTGACCCCGCCGAGCGACGCGGTGACGGTGAGAGCGGTGGCCGCGAGCACCCAGGCGCGCGACGGGGGCGGCGGCGGGCCGGGGGGCGGCGGGGGCGGCGGCGGGGCGGGGGGCGGGGGCCCCACCAGCGGGGAAGGCGCGCTCGCATGCTCGCTGCTGCCACTCGACGACGCTAATACGGTCTGGTAGGAACACAAACGTACATTTATTATAAAATTACTCATTGACAGCTACTGCATTTACCTGGTCTGTAACAGTTAAGCTGTGTTCCGCTGCGCCTAGTTATCGAGTTATAGTAACATAAAACATTGTTTGCTTACATAAAGCAAGCGCGGTCTAACATAAAATGTTTGGCACAATGGACGGATAACATGTTTTGTTAGAAATTGAGCGCAGCGAACCCGGCTTTAGCTAGTCACAACATTTTAATCTAGTTATACTAACACTCATCCTTCTGTCCTTTAGATTCTCTATTTTCTTACACACAGTATTGAATATAGTTGTACAAAGTTGGCTTGATTTGACCAATGTGTGAGTTACCATTGGTAACAAACTGATTGTCAGGTCACAGCATTCGGGACATTCCACAGTTCCCCCACAAATATGCATTTACACTGCGTTAAAATTAAATATATCTGTCAAAACACTGACAACACAATGACAATCACAATGTAATTTTATTGGAGCTCTGAAATATTATGAGAATGATCATAAAACCTACCGTTCTATAACGTTTTATTTTCCTTGGGAGCTTGTAAAAAAAAAAGCTATTAAATAACCAACACTATGAAATGAGCAATACACATCAGTAAGTAAGTATTTGCTTAGCTCGTCTTGGCGGGGGCATGGGTGCCCCAAGATTCGCTTAACATGTGGTATTTATAGATATATATAGTTAGTATTTGTACAGTACACGGTGTTACAAAAACATAGAACTAGTGGGAGCAAAACTTCCCATTAGTTGTACCTTTTCTATGACACAGTTTACGGTACAACTCAAGCACAGGGAGTGTTTGTACTCACTCGACATGTCCTACTTTTGGACATGTTCCAGAATAGTAGAACTAGTGAGTGTAACTTTGGTTCTAAGTACTTCTAAGCAATCAAATGTATTACCATAAAATCCTATTCATGGATGTACAAACTAAATTGTGCAAACCCAACTATAATAATAATCATTTTATTATCAGGCAACTCCCATAAATAAAATACACAAAATAATATTTAACAACAATAATAAACTAATACATATTTAACTATGTACATTTGAATCATTTAAAGATACTGAGCAGACCATCATTAAACAAAACAATACCAAATACATACAACAAAAAAAGAATCAATTTTCAACATCAAAACACTAGAATTAGCTTGGGTCTTTATAAGTTGCCTTCCAGTTCCAACAATTAGCAATGATCAAATCAAAGCATTTATTTCAAGTAGGCCAGTTACAGGCACTTTTGAATTGTCGAAACAAAGATGAAAATTAAATGTAGCTACAGTCCCAGTCACAAGGCATAAAAACTGTGAAAGTACTGTAGTTGCCCATTCCCTAGCGTAGATCTCTATGGATGATAACCAATTAGTATCAGGAAGGAACAAAACAGAATGTTACTTTTGACTAAAAAGAAACGATGGATGGAATGTGTAAAGGATGACATGGCAAGAAAGGAGCTGTCCGATGAGATGAGTCATCTAAGAAAGTCTCATCAATTTTCCAGGCTTAGATAATATACTGTGGTTAATGGTTTACTTGTTATGTAACATAAGTCTCCAGGATTGCTCATTACATACTTTATTCCAAGCTTCAGTTAGTTCCTACAACATGTGCATGTGGTACTCCCAGTGAGTGGCCACGTGTCATGTCACATAGTTACCTGTGCAACGGCCGCGGGTGCCTGAGTGGTCAGCGAGCCCGACCTAGTGCCTGCAACAAGCCACAGGTATGAGTCAACTGTTGTCCTTGATCACTGTTGTACATAACTCATCAATATGATAACCAGACTGTAACTTCTTCACAATTTATTACATAAGTAATCAACTTATTTAGTGTCAATGCACTGGAGTCAAGTGGACATTATATTTTTATTACTTCATAGGTGCACTGTTCTGTCATGTATAAACATTAACCGGCAGACCTTCATAGCTACTGCTTTATAGAATGCGTCCGAGTGACAATTGCCGGCGAAATATAATACAGAAGAATTATAGTGATTTTATCTAGGTTAAATACCTAACAAGAATGCTCAAATAAAAGTTTGGGAGAACAACAGACTATGAAGCAAGTTAAATACAGAAGACTTACGAAAGAGCTTGAATACATCTCTCCTGGCTGCCGAGAGTAGTTCGAGCGATTGACTCTCGATGTAAATTGCAGATACGGCTCTCACTCTAAGCATTACTAAACTATTTTTCACTTCCCACAAAGACACTAATTCTGTTCTTCCTAATAATACAACCGGTATGATGGATGAAAATTCAATTTAAACCTATTATCTCGTTCCCATACATCTTTGAAATATTTTAAAATTATTATGAAAAGGTTCGCCGCTAGGTTATATGGCTGGCTGCTGGCTGCTCCTGCTATTGCTAACCACTCAAGTGCTAATATTTATTTTGACTTTGACAACATTTTGACACATTTTTGTACTTAGACAAAGACCGGAGCAAAGACAAAAGTTATCATTTATTTATGTCAAACACAGTAAAAAAAAATCATCAAAATCATCAAAACAACCCTCCAAGCGCAGGTGCAGGAATTACTTTTTCAAGGTCAAAGTCATTCCTGCACCTTTATGCGCTTGGAGGGTTGTATTGATACAATTGATGATTTTGATGATTTTAATTCTTTAACTTCAGTCCTATAGCGCGAGAAGTATTTTCAACACACAACATAACACTGTCCTGCAAATTGCAAAAAACGTAAAAAAAAATAATTTCGCGGGCTAGCCTGGAGCATCCACAATTACATGGAAACTATGAAACTGATGAATTTGGAAAGGAAGGTGAAAGGAAGGAACTGGAATTGCTTATGAAAGGAAGGAATTGCATGAATTTTATTGGATTTCCCTCATGTTTCTTGATTTCCCTTTAAATACTGATGAATCTAACTGGATCAAGAAAAATGCTGATGACTAGGCAGCATGGTCTCAGATCTTAGCCTGTTCCGTCAGGAACTAAACAAAAAAAAAACTCAGCTGTCAACCAACTTTTTTTCTGGTATTGTCAATGTATTGTCATCTTAGAAGGTTCCGTTCCGGTGTGCCGTAAATTGTAAAAATCTCGTGAAAATCTCAAAGTCGTGCGTAATTATCGTCGCTAAAGGTTCAGCTTATATCTAAAAACATAGTTTTGGATATAATCGTATTAAATTGACCGTAGTTGAAGTAAAACAAATCAAAATTCCTCCTGCCTCAGTGACTCAGGGATCTTCTCTCCGAACTGCTGATTGGTACGTATCACGTATGCACTAGCGCCCGAATTATACCCAGGGATTTCTTGATCGGATGATACGATTCTTCGAGGATGATGATGCTTATTTGGTATTAAAATCTGTCTTTCTGAGGTTGCTGAAAATACTATTATTGTTTTTCTAATAAATAATATACTAATAATATTTTAACTTTGTTACTTTAAGTTATAATGTATACAAGTAACATTAAAATAAAAATTAAAAAACCCCCGTCATGTAGGGTCATAATTTTCAAGGGTTAGGGTTTCATGTTTATACTTTTTTTGTGACGGGGGATTTTTAATTATTTTTTTTTATTCATGCTTTTTGTAGGGATTCCTTAATTTAATTTTCTTTTATTTTCTTGTGTTTTAAGATTCAGGTAATTTGGTGTTTAGTAGGTTTTTTATCCATCAAAAAGCTAATTAAAAAATAATTTGTTAGGTCCTAGGTACCAGTCATCAATCCACTTTCCTCCTCAATCTAGGGCATTGATAAGACAAAAAAATAATTTTCAAGTAGTTTTCATTTTGTTAATTAATATTCCTCATACCCTTTCAATATAGTGTGCATTATCAGCTAGCATCTACTACTTACTGCAGAAGGCAGTGTTTTTAAACACATGCAGACTAGTTAGAAAATTTCAAATCAAATCATTTATTACTTAGCAAACATGGGTAATAAGTACATAGATGTTCTAGTATAAAAAGGTTCTCCACATTTGCCGTCACATGGGCATGCAAATAGTTGGTTTAAAATAGGGTATTTTACTCTATATGAGAAAAAATCTAAAAATATATTAATGAGATAGCTTAGGCAAAAAGCAGTTGGAAAACGTTAGTTTTAGTTCATAAAATAGCAAACTAAATTTTAAAATTCAATTCAAGGTTTTCAGCTTTTTTAATCGGGTTGGGTTTTGAAACAAGTCGCCTGAATTTGAAGATTCTGTCACTGTGGGGGGTCAAGGGGGTTGATCTGAAGCGCCCCCATGTGAATTTAGCTGCACGGAGAAAAAAAAAATTGTACGTACATAACGGGGCACAGAAAAAATAAGAAAAATTTCGCCAAAAAAGTGTTATTTTCGCAAATCGTTTATTTTCTCGATTCTATCGTATAAAACACCTAAATATAAGGCTAAAAGTGTCTTGGCGTTTTTTGTCTCCGACTAACCGTTTGTCGTAAAAACGATGTCGAATGGATTCCGTTCACTCCGACCACATAGGTTAGGTTATAACTGCGAGCCGAGCGAGCGGAGCGAGCGGTGCCGCGGGAGCGGCCGGCGAGCGCTACCTCGAAATTGGTCGCAGTAAAAAATTAGTGCCCCGTTTCGTATTCACTGACCGAAATTTACATTAAAAATTGTAACCTTTAAAAAATAAAAAAATTACGCATCTCCAGCAAGGGATGAAAGTTGGGGGCGACTATACACCCCTCCCTCATCCCCGCCCACCCCCTCACCCCCCAATTCAGGAGACTCGTTTCAAAACCTTACCCTTTTAATCTGTTTCATAACACCATTTTATAGTAGTCGCCATGTTATTACGTCAATTACGTAGGCTACTGCCAGAGGACTCAAAAAAAAACCGAATTTATTACAAACTAATTTATTTAATAAAAAGAAATTACAATTAATATGAAAGTAAGTTGACCCGATCGATGGTGGATACGAAGTGTGCGGGCTCGGTCACGTAGACGGTGTCATCGAGCCTCGTGTTCTGTGTCAGCAGTTTCCCCTCATAGCAACTGGGTCGATGATGCGCACGCGTTGTGCCTCGTGCCGTTGTGTCAGCGCTTTAGATGGAGTTTAGATGGATCTTGGGATGCCGGCTGGTTCCGTCGGGTTTCAGATGTTTCAGGCTCGGTGTACATGGTTTCATCTGGAGTTGTCATCTGCTTCTTTCGGCGGAAGTAGACTCGGTATGTTAGTATTGCTCCCAGTACAAATAAGGCTAGTAGTGTGCCATAAAATGGGATTGTCGTATGGTAAATAGTTGAGATTGGTTCAATGTGGATCGGCTTCTGTGAGTCTATTCTATCTTGAATATCGTGCAGCTTCTTTAAGTTAATGGCACTGATTTGAAGAGGTGGCATGGTTGATCCTTCGATGTCCTCTGGCACGCTGCTTATCTTCATGGGTTGTCCCCTAATGTGGTATGATGTTGACGATGGTGAACTCGTCTGTTCGTAGCTTGCAATTATGTGGAATAGTGGCTAGGAAGCTTCCAGTTAGGGTTATGGATTCTTCCTGTTCGCAGATTAGCTGGACTTGTGTTGGTTTCGGGAACACGAGAGCGTAGCGGCGGTCATCTAACTTTTCCATTGCGGGCTTCGTCAGGCTAATAGTAATCGTGTTGCATGATTTGTGCGGTGTTTGATTTCCGATGATATCGCAGATGCAGTCTGGATGGGTTCTCATTTGGTGGTTTAGTTTTTCTTCGCAGAGATACTCTGAAGCTACCTTCGGGCATTCTGCCTCTATGTACGCATGAATGTTTCCAGTGATTGCTAGGAATGGGTAGGACGGGATGATGGCTTGCTTATTTCTATTTGGGACAATAACTAACTTATACAACAGGAATTTTAGTGGAGACGTTATGGGAAATTTAAATGCAAAAACTATTTGGCTTCCATGGTAATAAGCTAATGGTTTAATGATGTCATAATATTCTCTAACATCCAATTCTAGTAGTTGGTCTTTATTATAAAGCGCGCTTAGTTTGCGTATCATATTGCTTAATATTTCTGTACCTAACATGGAATGATGAGTATGCGGTTGACCGGGAAGTGCTATCGCGTTCTCTAACCTACTTAATTCGCTTAATAGACTATCTACGTTATTGCTAATTATTTGCAGTATTTGCGAAAACTTTGCAAACTTAATGAGGTTATGTTGTTTATACTTATCGGCGTCAAGTAAAATATGCAGACTGTCAGTTAATTGTACTTGGTTTTCTACTAATTTTGTAATAATTTTTGTATGTTCGTTCATCAAACCTTTGCTAAGGCTTATATGATGATTTTGCTCAATAGCTATCTGTTGCTGATTATCATTGAGGGCTTTAAGGGCGTTATCGTACTTGATGGCATCTGTATGGTCCAGGTTTCCTGTAATGCTCTTTATTACGGATCCGAGACCATCAATTAAACTTCTCTTAAATCGATTGGGCTTTAGACTTTGTAGATGAGATGAGGCTTTATTTAGTTTCGCGTTCAAGCTATCTATTTGGAGTTCGTATAAAGTGCTAGTGTAATTGTCTAGTCTGTCTGTGGCTTTAATAAGTTGGGTTCGTATTTCGTTAATATTGTTGTCTATGTCTGTTAGTTCAATGTTCTGCAGGAATGTATGATAGTGAGTAATGAGTTTCATGGGCCCTAGTTTGAAGGGCAGTATTCCAGGTCCGTTTTCAAGTCGTTCTAGATTGATCTCCTGCGCCCATGTTAGGCTAAGTGACAGCATCAGGGGTATCCTGTAACAATTTCGCGGTTTTAGGGACGCGCTTTAGTCTAGATTTAGCTATAGGTCCCTTTTTCTTAGAAGTATAAATATGGATAGGTAAATTAGCTAGGACGGTGTCTTGGTTGTATCTGGGTGCGAGTTTAGATCTACTAGCGGAGGGATTACTGATGAATATTTGCTGGTCGGGTTCATAATCGACCTCATCCTCACGGGTTTTATTACGATTCTCTATAAGCGCCGTTCGATTAGCGAGAGACGTCTCGTTGATTAGTTCGTATACTTTTTGCATACGTTCTCTATGTGTTTCCGTATATTGTTGCAGTAGGTGTCCGGTCAGGTCTATGTCAGTCGGGTCTCGTGGGTCAGTGTGTCCCAATATAAGGTATGGTTTACATCGTGTGAAGGAATGGATTGAACTATTGTACGCTATGATAGCATATGGCATCAGATGTACGACCGGCTCATCTTTGTGTTTTAGTTTTAAAATACGAAGATGTTCCAGTATGGTGGAATGAAAACGTTCAATGTTACCGTTAGCGTTAGGTGAGTATGCGAGTGTTTGGTGATGAATTATTTTATGAACCTTGCAGAACTCGGAGAACATCTGGTTGGTGAATTCAGTCCCTTGATCTGTAATAATGGTTAGTGGTAGGCCATGATGCGTGCTGAAAGTTAGTAAAGCTTGTATGATGCTAACTGCAGTCCCATCTCGATGGAGGTAAGCCTGACCGTACTTTGAGAAGGCATCTATGAATGTCACGTATTTTTCATTCTGTGCTGAGAAGCTATCCATATGTATTATTTCGAACGGTCTGGTGGCCGGGGGCGCGATATTGAACTTTTGCTTTATGGGGCTCCTATCGTACTTTGCTTGTCCACATATTGTGCAGTCATTTATGAATTTGGTTATGTGTTCTCGCATCTTGGGCCAATAATATTTAACAGATAAGGCTAGAAAGCACTCGTTAATACCACGGTGATTGGTCTTGCCTTCGTGGTAGTGACGAATAATTTCTTGCTGCCTCAGGTATTCTTTTACGTTTTCAAGTTCCTTTTTTGCCAGTACCAACTTCATAGATGAACTTTTAAAGTATTTTTGTAACAAAGGGATTATGTTGTACATTGCAAGAGGTGGATTTATTAGCAGGGCAGTTTTGATCTTAGGGTTGACATACTCCTTGATGGCATTAGTGAGATCTTCTTCCAGGTTGGATTCAGATAGCTGAACGGATGTTCTAGTGTGGGTGTCAAATGTCTTAGTTGCAGTAGTCCGTTTTTTAAAGTCGCCTACAACGGTTAAGCATAACTGTCGGTGGAATTTATTAAGTGGTTCGTCGGTGATGGGTATTTCAAGTATAGGGTTTTCCTCAGAGGTATGTGCTGTCAAGGTGTTGGAGTTAGCTAGGGATGGTGGTCTGTCAGTTGCGTTTGCAATCATCGAACTAACCTCCTCGTTGTGGATCTCGACGCGAGAAAGGGCGTCGGCATTGGTGTTGTGTTTGCCCTTTTTATAGATGACGGTGAAATCATATTCGCTTAGCTTTAACCGCCACCTTGTTAATCGTGAATTTGGTTCCTTGAGGCTCATGACCCACTGTAGTGGTTTGTGGTCTGTTACTATTTAGAACTTGCGTCCAAAGAGGTAAGGTCGAAAGTATTTTGTTGCCCATACAATGGCTAGTAATTCTTTTTCTATCGTACTGTAATTTACCTCACTTTCATTAAGTGTCCGTGACGCATATGCTACAGGTTTATCTGAGCCAATAGAACCTTGTGAGAGTATCGCGCCGATTGCAAAATTGGACGCGTCTGTGGTTAATACGAATTCTTTGTCAAAGTCGGGATATCTAACGATAGGGTCGTTGGTCAGTAGAGTCTTACACTTCTCGAAACAGTTAGTTAATATAGTTTGAGTCTAGAGTTACCTTTTTCCCTTTCTTTAAACATTGTGTCATAGGTTTGGTAATACGAGAGAAGTCTGGAATGAATTTTCGATAGTAACCGAGGAGTCCGAGAAACTGTTTAATTTCTTTAGGCGTTTTAGGTATGGGGTAATTCTGAATAGCTGTGATCTTGTCTGGGTTAGGCTTTATCCCTTCGGTACTGATGACATGACCTAGGTATGCGGTTTCGAGTTTTAAGAACTCTGATTTATCTAACTGGATTTTAAAGTTAGATTCTCTTAACCTCTCGAACACCTTCTCTAAGTTGTTCATGTGTTCCTGGAGAGAAGTACTGAATACAATTATATCGTCAAGGTAGACGAGACATATGACATTTTGTAGTCCTTTAAGTACGTTATCCATCACTCGTTGGAATGTGGAAGGGGAATTTTTAAGTCCCATGGGCATTCTCAAAAATTCGAAGTGCCCATGTTCAACATTAAAAGCGGTCTTGGGAATGTCACTGGGATTCATTTCCACTTGGTGGAACCCTGATGCTAGGTCAAGAGTAGTGAAATATTGGCACTTGCCTAGTTTGTCCAGGACGTCTGTAATATTAGGGATAGGGTATTTGTCATCAATCGTTTTTTCGTTTAGCTTCCGAAAGTCAATAACTATACGCCATTTCTTTTTTCCAGAGGCGTCACTTTTCTTTGGGACGACCCAAATTGGTGAGCTCCAGGCGGATTCAGACGGCCTAATGATTCCCTGATCTAACATCTTTGCTATTTGATCACTAACTTCTTGGCGGTGTATAAAAGGGTACCTGTAACTTTTAGTATAAATTGGAATTTCATCTGTAGTTTTAATGCTGTGCTTTACTTTGTTGGTGAAGGTTAATGCCTCGCCTTCAATGTAAAAGACGTCGGCATACTTTGAACACAGTGCCAATAAGTTTGCTTTTTCCTCCTCGTTTAGGTGGTCGGTGCGTAACCGGGATGTAACATCTTTAGCACGAGGTGATAATTGCTCGGCGCATTCAACATTGAATATCGTTGCCTGAGTGGCCTGGTCCAGTGAAAATATTATGTCGTTGTGGGTTGGGTTGGTCACTTCGACTATACCGCGGCTATTGGAAACGGTGGTCAGGCATTCAGATATAATACAATTGCAAATTATCTGTTCCTCTACAAAAACCTCACCACCCGGTGCATTAATGGGTAACCGTATCAATTTAGAGCTTCCTGCTGGTATGATTTCCTCATAGAGATTTAAATTTCGAGAATTATAAATTTGGATGGGATTAATTGCAAACTTGGTTATAATTGTAAGATCTTTCAAATCTAACTTAGCCTCCCATTTAGTGAGTAGATCCATTCCTATCAAACCGTCAAAACGATCGTGGAATCTGTACACGAATAGTTTAATTGATTCCGTGTCACCGAATTCGGGAAAGCAGGGTAAATTAATAGAGTAGTCGCTCCTGCTTGTGGCATGAACGTTAGTAACCTCGAATGGATCATAGTTAAGAGGTATGTGAGGGAAATAAGTCTGAACTGCTTCTGGACTGATGAATGATTGGTTTGCACCAGTATCTATTAAAAAGTTAAGTGGGGGATTATGGATACGAACAAATGGTAACTACCTTTGGGTTTGCAAGTTTAATTCTATCCTGAGTTGTTTGACTTCGGAGCTTTCTGAAAATCCTGACTGTTTGAGGGTTGCTGTTGGTCGGTAGTAACTGTCTTGTCTTTATCGTTATTCCCGTCGGTCTGTTCTGGTATGACATGGTCATATGACGTATAGTCGTCAAAATAAAAGTAGTCCTGATTGTAGGGGTCAATGTAAAGGTAGTCGGATGGGTCGGAGTAATAGTAGATCTCCCCATAATCTGAACATTCGTTCACATTAACATCGCGAGTCTTAAGATAGTTGGAAGGTGGTGGATTGCCCTGTAGTGCCCAATTCCAACTGTTGGTAGCAGGCAGGGGCCTAGGTACAAAGTGGCTTACGCCGCTCATCGCCCTGGGACCATTATTCGGCGGATATTGGTTTCTTGGGGGCATTCTGAATCCAGAACCACCCTGATTATTGTTAGGCGGTGGTGCGCTGAATACCTGTTGCGTACGGGACGGGCCACGTGGTTGCATGTTATTTGGATTAAACGGCCTTCCGAATTGGTGCTGAGATGGCCAGGGCCGCGGCATAAATTGCGGTCCTTGCGGTCTAGACGGACCGGGCATGTTAAAAGGACTTGGCCTAAACGGAATAAGCATGTTACTTGGATGGACTGGCATTTTATGATTAATTTCATTCTGTTGATTAGGTGGCATTCGCGCTAAGGGTTTTTTATCGGACAAGTTATCATTTCTGCTCTGTAAATACATAGTATTAGTCTCCTCATGCACGAACTCTAGAGCCTTCTCAATGGTTTCTGGTCTCATACATCTTATACGCGAGCCTAAGGGATCTTTCAAACCGCGGAGGTAAGCCTGTAAAGTTAGTTTGCGATATAAATCGCGTTTAGCCGCAATAGTTGAGTCTAGGGTATCGTGCAATGAAACGTAAGTCATGACGGTGCTGAAAAGTCCCTGGCAACGCTCATAAAATTCCTGTGGCGTGCCGGAACCCTGTGTAAGTAAAGCCAAATCGTTGTAAAGAGCGGTCTCGTCTCGCTGGTCGGCAAAATTATTTACAAGAGCACTACGTATGCCTGTCCAATCATTAGGTATACCGTTCGCGTTAATCAGACGGGCGGCAGGCCCCGTAACTTTGTTCAATATGCCATTTAGAAGCGCTATGTTATTTAACGGTTGCTCCTCTCGGATGAATTCAACTACCAATTGGTCACACAATTTGATGAACCTGGTAAGTACGTTCGGATTCCCATCAAAATCGGGAACCAAGCGGAGGGCTTTAAATATGGTGTCTAAATCGGCCATGACGGGTTCAATTTCAGGACTAAAATCGCGCCTAGAATCTACACTTCTATTCCTACTACTAACTAACCTACGTGTACTAGATCTACGTGGATAAAAAATGTTGGATAAGGTATATGGAATCTACACACAAAAAGGAAGCAAGCAACCACTAAGAAAATTCAGCGGACTTACATGAACATTCTGGTCTTCGTTGAGCGGTATCGATATCTGGATCTCCGGCGTAGTCTCGTTGTTGATTTTTGGGATCTCCCGGTGCGACGTTGAAAGTCTATCGTAGCGAACGCGGTGCGATGTACCGATAATCGCAATTACGACCCGGGATCCTACCGGCTGCGCCAATTACGTAGGCTACTGCCAGAGGACTCAAAAAAAAACCGAATTTATTACAAACTAATTTATTTAATAAAAATAAATTACAATTAATATGAAAGTAAGTTGACCCGATCGATGGTGGATACGAAGTGTGCGGGCTCGGTCACGTAGACGGTGTCATCGAGCCTCGTGTTCTGTGTCAGCAGTTTCCCCTCATAGCAACTGGGTCGATGATGCGCACGCGTTGTGCCTCGTGCCGTTGTGTCAGCGCTTTACTTAATGGTGATGCGCGTAACACGTCATAAGGCTATGTAAACATAGAAGTGTCAACTGTCAACTTCAAATATCACTGCATTTGTTCACATAGCCAAGTGACGTCATGACCACAGAGCAATATGGCGTCCACTGCGTCCAGCGTTTTCGTCAAATTACGCGCGAAATTTGAAAATGCTAAATTTTAATGCATTTTTATGGCACTTAACGACTGAATAAATTTTTTGTGAATTTTTTAGTGGTTCATTAGCTCTATAGAATCTAATTGAAATTGAAATTGAATGTCAATTCGAATTGAAATGCAATATCTCGAAAACCTGAAAGGGCACACAATTTATTTTTGGGGGCACACTTTTAGCTACAAGGCCATGCACAATGTTTCTCTCTCCGATCATTCGTTTAGAAATTTCCTGCTAGAAAAACGTTACCCCAGCAGGAATCGTTTTTTCCGTTTTTTCCAAAACGACAGGGGGCACACATTTTTATGTGAGGGCACACATTTTTTATGTGGGGGACATTTACAGCAGTTAGGGCACACATTAAACGTTCCACTCATATAACTCTAGGAGACACTTTCCTGCTGGGGTAACGTACACAATTAGATACGCAACTAAAAACACAACCAGACCGCACGAGTGCCGGTACGGCTATGGTTTCAGTTTTACTATAGTACCTATATTTTGATACAAGTGGAGAAAGTTTGTAATTGCATTTGAGGCGGAATTAACACACGAGCCGTAGGCGAGGGTGTTATTGAGCCGAGAACTGCAATAACAAATTTTCACTTGTATCAAACGACGTTTTTCAATACACTTTTGAAAAGAATGAAAAATATTTTTGTCATGAATTAATTTTCTTTTCATTACTCATGCTCTGAAAGTAGGTCTGAAGTTGCCTGAAGAGCGGGTTGAAAGTAATACTTTTCAGCCCTAGGGAGAATCGTTTTCAACTGACAACTGTCAAATTATAAAAAAAAAATAGTTCATTTTTCTATTGAACCATGTTCCAACTTTCTATACAGCCACAATGTAAAATTGAAATAACATAACGTTAAGTATTCATTAAATAATATATATTTTTTTTTAAAACTTATTATAATTAAGTTTCAACTATTTCTTTAAAATAACATAGATTTGGGCAAAATATTTACCATTTTTTCGATGATGAAAATGAAAAATAGGTAATGGTTGAATAGCTGGCCGGCCATAGAAAAAAAAACAAAGTAGGCCGGAAAGCGGCAACACGATCTACATTTTTTTATCTAGTTGATGCATGTTTAAATTTTTACTTTCCTTGTATTCATAATGAAAAGCAGTGTTTATCTTGGGTTAAAGACTTATTTAGTCGCTCGGGCACCAAACCCCGTCTTGGGACTAAATAAGTTACTTTCACCCCTTGGGTAACAATGTACTATTTCGTTTCCGCGCTTTGCTTTCGCCAGGATGAAGGAGAAGCAAAGGTATGAAGCCGTTAAACAGCCTAATATAAAAAATAGTTTTGTTTCTTTGTATTTTTGAATTTAGAACACAATATAATGTTAATTATACTAAAGCTCGATTACCACTAACTGACTCACTCACTGACATAATTGTTCTCCCAGGTGGTGGAGGGGGAGGGGTTATATTTTTACAGATTCGTAAACAAGTAGCTCTCACGAGTAGGGGAAAAGTGCCAAACCCCCCTTTTTGCCCCCCCCTTCCCGCCCCTCCCTATCGTACTCGGAAACTAAGAGACCCGTGTTCTGTTTTTTCACGGATTCGTATAGTGTACGTTAAACCAGCAGGAAAGTGTCTCCTAGAGTTATATGAGTGGAACGTTTAATGTGTGCCCCAACTGCTGTAAATGTGCCCCCACATAAAAAATGTGTGCTCCCTGTCGTTTTGGAAAAAAAACGGAAAAAACGATTCCTGCTGGGGTAACGTTTTTCTAGCAGGTACATTCTAAACGAATGATCGGAGAGAGAAACATTGTGCAAGGCCTTGTAGCTCATAGTAGTGCCAAAGTGTGCCCCCAAAAATAAATTGTGTGCCCCTTCAGGTTTTCGAGATATTGCATTTCCTGCTGGGGTAACGTTTTGCAGAATCGTATATCTCTAAAACCATTGCATGTGCCCCTGTATTCGCGATTCGCGATTCATACATATCGATGATCTTCTTTATTGGACCTAAGCTGTTGTCCGTACAGTCGCGTTCAAAAGTTTTGGGGGCTAATTAAAAAATATATTAAATGCACCTTGTGACCATATTAAATGAAACAGCTTGTTGTTTGTTATTTTTATTCCCTTGATATTAATTCATAAAGTAATAGCTGCCATAGAACATTTTGTGAAAATCGAGTATTTAGGTATTTCGGCTAAAAAGATACAGCCCTATGATATGTTGCCAGATTGTGGTCGAGTTTTGGAGTCTTGTGAATTATATTATATATTCAAACCCGCTTGTATTCGGTATGTTTCAATATTCTCAATCATTTGTGATGCAGTCAAATACAATTTTTGGTAAGTAGTATAATGAAGTGACGTGTGCATGTGGCAGGCGGTTGGAGATGTTGGCGGCGTGCGAGGCGGGCGAGGTGTTCGCGCTGCTAGAGGGCGGCGCGGCCGGCGCGCGCGACGCCTGCGACGCACTCGCCGCGCTCTACTGCGGCGTGCGCGAGCCCTGGCTCACGCGCGCGCTGCTGGCCTACCACGCGCGCACGGGCAGCTCGCGCGCGCTCGACCTGCTGGCTCGCGCGCCCGAGCTGCACGCGCGCCACCTGCTGGACGCGCTGCAGGAGCAGCTGCGCGGGGAGCGCGCCCAGCGCCAGCACGCGCTCGCCGCCCTCGCGCCGCTCGTGGCGCGGCGCCCGGCCTGGCTGCACCGCCTGCCCGCGCACCCGCTGGCGCGCGAGCTGCTGCGGGCCGCTCGGCACGAGCGCGACCCGCTGCCGCTGCTGCACGCGCTGCTGGCGCTGGCGGCGCTGCTACCGGCCGCGCCCGCTCTAGCCGCCATGCACCCCGCCGAGCTGTCCGACGCGCTGCTACGGCCCGCTGCGCTGGAGCCGCCGCCCGCGCCCGCCACACGTGCGCACCTTTCGCTGGCGCAGCTGGCGCTGTTCCACGCGCTGTACGCCACGCACCCTTGCACGCTTCTGGAGGCGCTACGCGCGCAGGGGGCCGAGCTACCCGCCAGCGCCGCGCGCGACGCCTGGGAGCGCGGCGTGGGCGCGCTGGCCGAGTCCGTGCGCCTGCACCCCGCGCTCGTGACCGGCAGCCGCCTGCGCGAGGCCGACCCGGGCCGCTGGGCGCGCCAGGAGCCCCACGACGTACTGGCCGAGTGCCGCCGCCTGTCGCTGCACTCGCGCGCCGAGGACGCCGCGCCGTCGCCGCTGCCCGTAGCGGCCGCAGCGCTGCCGGCGCCGGCGCCCGCGCCCTCGCCCGCGCCGGGCTCGGGCGCGCACGCGGCCCGCTCGGCCTCCAGCCTGCGGCCGGGCGCCGAGCCGTGGTTCGCGCTGGGCGACCGCTGCGGCGCCGACTCCGCGCCGCACACGCCGCTGCCGTCGGATGCGGACGCCGCCGAGCCGCCCGAGGCCGCGGTGGAGGCCACTCCGGAGAACACCCCGGCGCGGGAGACGCGCGCGCAGTTCCGCTTCCCGGCCGAGTCGGGCGCCGTGCGCGCCATCGGGCGGTTCTCGCGGCCTGCGTCGCCGCCGGCGCCGGGCGACGCGTACTCGTCGCGGCTGACGCGCGTGGCGCTCGACAGGCGCGCGGCCGACTCGCCCGTGCCGTTCGCGGGCGTGCCGCCGCCGGCGGGGGCGGTGGCGCGGCCGGAGCCGAGCCGGCCGGCGCCGCCCGCGGAAGAGCCGCTCAACGTGGAGGACCGCGAGGTGCTGGAGCTGACGGGCGCGGGCGCGGAGGACTGGCCGCTGGCGGCGGGCGCGGCGGGCGGGCGGGAGCGGGCGGGCGCGCGGGACCCGCGCCGCTCGCCCGCGCTGGCCCCGCGCCGCTCGGCCCCGGCCCCGCGCCGCTCGGCCCCGGCCCCGCGCCGCTCGGCGTCGTGCGGGCCGCGGCTGGCGAGCGCGGCGCGGTGCGAGGTCGCCGTGCAGACGGTGGACACGTGGCCGGAGCCGTACGAGTTCGTCATCGCCGACTTCTTGCGTGCTCTGCCGGACGACACTCGGCGCCAAGTGAGTAGTCCCTTGTTTCCATTCCTTCTGACGCTGGTGACTTAGTAAGACGTAGCGCGCGGTTTGTAAACTCTCATCATTATAAATAAATCAACAGATAAATCTTGATACATCAACAGTTATTACATTATCATCCCTTTTATTGAACTATGTTTAGGTAAATTTTCAGTCTTACTGTACCAATTACCGAATACTGTACAAATATTCTGTAGGCAATGAGGGTTTTTCGGATTTTATCTGACACCAGATGTCGCTACGTAGGCGTCTGGTGTAAACTGCCAAATTGTACTGAATTTTATGCTAGTGAAACTTTTAACCGAAATTTCATCGTATTTCCACTGTTTCACATAAATATGGATTACGGACAACGAAAAGTAGCTGAACTAAAGATTAAGTACTGCAAAGTCAGTGGTACAAGGAAAAACTTAATGAAAGGTAACTTATGCGGCACAACACTGAGGCATTTTATTAATGATTTAAAAGATAATTAAATAAAAAAATAATCGTAAACTACAAGAAACTCGTGTATTTTGAAAGATGTTTAGACCTTACGCCAGTGCTGCCACCTTGTGGTTTTTTCATTTTAGAACACCCTCATTGAATGTCTGCCAAGTCAGATTGGCCGGATTGGCCTTTTGAAGAAAGAGCTATTGCAGCTTTAAGTTAACTATAGACAGCACGATTACATCAGGCATTGTGTAGCTCGAACAAGTTTCTCAGATCATAGTTCTAATCTGATAGGGGTGTGTGACGCGAAACTTGTATCTAACCTTTGTGGTGTTCGTAATGCATAGTCAAATTATTTTTTAGTTGTGGGATATTATTTATTTATTTATTATCCAGTTTAAACTCATCGTTTTTTCGTAAAAAAAATACTGACTACTGAACCCACCTTGTTCACTTCACCCTGCGTGGCCGACACGCGTTACACTGGCTTTGCTACACTAATATTATAAAGAGGACAGACAAAAACTAGTGCGCCGATTATAACAATTCTTTCACCATTAGAAAGCCACGTCTTTACTGAGTAACACAGGCTATATTTTATTCCCGTACTCCCACGGAAACGGAAAGTACGCGGGTGAAACCGCGTGACGTCCGCTAGTATTAAATAAAATCATTAAATAAATTAAATAGCGTTTTATATTAGCATAAAGTTAATTAAATTGAACTTCTCCTTTTTGAGGAAATGGATAGAAATTAAAAATAAATATTAATTTGAGGGATCGCTCGTAGAGTGGCGAGTCGAATAAGCCGTGCGAGCGATTGGACGCTTACATGGCGGAGCTGTACGCCGGGCGAGCGACGCGCGGCGGCGCCGACCTGGCCGAGCAGCTGGCGCTCGCGCACGCGCAGCTCATGTACGAGCGCTGGCGTCGCGACGCGCACGCCGAGCGCAACCGGCGCCTGCTGGGCCGCTGCCGCCACATGCGCGCGCTGGAGCTGCAGAACGCGGCGCTGAGCGAGCGCCTGCGCGCCGCCACGCGCGAGCGCGACGAGCTGCGCGCGCGCCTGCGCGACCCGCCGCCGCCGCCGCCCGCGCCCGCGCCCGCGCCCGACGCCTGCGCCGGCCTGGAGGCCGAGCTGGCCGACGAGCGGCACGCGCGCCTGCGCGCCGAGGCGGCGCTGCGCGAGGCGGAGGCCGGGCGCGCGCTGGACGCGGCCGAGCTGCAGCGCACGCGCGGCGAGTCCTTCGAGGCGGCGCGCCACGTGGAGGCGCTGGCGCGCGCGGCGCTGGCGGCCGAGCGGCGCGCGGAGCACGTGCGCCGGCTGCGGCGCGAGCTGCTGGTGCTGGCGGAGCGCGAGGCGCGGCTGAGCGCGGCGGCGCGCGGGGCGGGCGCGAGCGCGGCGCCGGACGAGCGCGCGCTGCGGGCGGCGTGCGCGCGCGCGGAGGCGGAGGCGGAGGCGGCGGGCGCGCGCGCGGACGCGGCGCAGGCGCGCGCGCACGAGCTGGAGGCGGCGCTGCTGGCGCGCGAGCAGAGCGTGGCGGAGCTGAAGCGCGCCGCGCGGCTGGCGGCCGAGGAGGGCGCGGCGCGACTGCGGGCGCTGCGCGACAAGTACGCGGCGCTGCTGCGCGTGGTGCGGGCGGGCGAGGCGCGCCAGCTGGAGCGGCTGGCGGCGGCGGGGGGCGGGGGGGGCGCGCGCAGCTAGTGCGGGGAAGTGAACGGACGGGAGTGCGTCCAGGAGGACCTCGCCGACGAATTCTTCAGAGCAGTGGTGAAGTCAAATATCGTGGAGGTCGTGGCCGCGGCGCGAGAACAAGGTGTTTCTGACAAAATATCATTCATGATCTTCTCTGTACACATAAGTGACCATTGCCCAATAGGGATCAGCTGCTGCAGGTAGTAGCGCTCCCGCCGTGTGTCGGGAGCGGCGCCTCGCTTGTGGTAGTTTGTTTCAACAGTCATATTATGAATCGCATACGGATGTAACGCTTGTCGTATTTAGTTTTCAATGTACTCATCGATGACTTTAAATTTGATTCTATGTATATCTCTAATGTATCGTTTACTGGGAATAAATGAAACAGATAATCGTTCAAATTAGTCTTTATCTTAATCAATAAAATCCACGAACGGATATCGCATAATAATACGTCATACATAGTATATTTGGTACAAAATTCACAACAAAGTATAATATAAATAGTTAAAATATCAACAAACTCTTATTTACAATGTGTACAAAATATACAAATACGTACAAAAGAATCAACAACATAAGACTACGATATGATATTTGGTGTGTGCGGGCGGTCAGGGCAGCGGCTCCACGTAGTTCTCGGGCACGAGCCCCGTCTTGCCGTTGAGCGTGCCGCGCAGCCAGCCCGGCTCGCCCGACGCCGCCACGTTGGTGATGATCTGGTTGGGCTCGAACGACAGCTCGCCGTCGCTCTCGCCCAGGCACGCGTACAGCGTGCGCACGCGCGTGCAGCGCGGCGGCGGCGACGCGCTGTGCGACGACACGGACTCCGACGAGCTGCTGGAGCGCTGGGCCGTCGCGCCGCCCGGCAGCGCGAAGTGCTGCAGCAGCTGGTGGTGGTGCGGCGAGTAGCGCGCGCCCACGCCCACCATGCGCTCGCAGCCGCCCACGCTCACGCCCATGCGCTCCACCACGCCCTGCACACAAACGAGCTCTGATCAACATTCTGCTTTAAGGATTACGTCGGAGACAGTAATGAAGCGAGCCTGACATACGGCTAAGGCGGCAAACATTCATTTTTGGGTTCCATACCCAAAGGGACCCTAATTGAATGTCTGCCAAGTCGGATTGGCCGGACCGGCCTTTTGAAGAAAGAGTTCCATACCCAAAGGGTAAAAACGGGACCCTAATACTAAGGATCCACTGTCCGTCTGTCTGTCACTAGGCTGTATCTCATGAACCGTGATAGCTAGACAGTTGAAATTTGCCGCTATAACAACAAATACTAAAAACAGAATAAAACAAATATTTAAGGGGGGCTCCCATACAACAAACATGTTTTTTTTGCCGTTTTTTAACGGTATCAGATAGACGCTTGAAATATTCACAGAATAAAGAACAACAGAACAATAATATTCTAGTAAACAGATATGTTGTGAGCGCGCAATAAGGAAGACTCGAAAACATCGTAATTGGGACGTCTGCGTCACGCATGGCAACGAGTGATACGATGCTACGAAATTTAAATAAAAGCGTGTCAAAATGCTATCGTGTGTATTCAGAAAGTTACCAATTATGATATCAAAGTAAATAAAACTCAAGGGATCACATACCACATGTAACAGTATACTTCGATTTATTAATTAATTTCATTTATTTTCCTTATATTCTGATATTTGGAGGTTAGAAAAAAGAAAGAGATGGGAAATACATTTTTGTCGTGAGTACGACAAGGACGCGTGCAATATTAGGCAGTAAAGTCATCGTTACCCCAGAGTTCTGCTTTCCTTTTTTCTAAACTTGTATTATTTAGACATTTTGTTTTTTGATATAATTTATATTATTAACAATCATTAATCATAATCATTCTTATTGGTTTTATTCCTTTTGTATCATTTTGACTTGTAGTAAAATGTAAAATGAATGAAAATTGTGTATGTGTGCTACCGCTGCTGCGCAGAACACTTTTTTCGGTGGTGATATAGGTGTATAACATATTTGTTTATTAGAATACTATTGTGTCAGAACAAAACAAAATAAGTTTAAAAAATATATAGCAAATTATTATTCATTGGATCTAGTCATTGTCATCGAGATGAGATAGATCACATAAATCAATTTTTCAATACAGTTGTTAAACATGGCGTACTTTCAGAGGCTACGATTATGATTCCAAAATTAAATCTTTTGCATGGCATCTTTCTGTTACGCGGTCGTGACTTTTTTTTTACGAGCTCGATCATTACTTTTGCAGTTGAGTTTTAAATGTGTAAGCCAATTTAAAAAGTTTAGTAGCAAGGATTTTTCAGATACATACAATAAAATGGGATAGATTTTACATGAGGAAAAACGAATGAGTCCGTTCCGTACGTCTTAGCATTGAATTCTCAAAAGTCTTTTAAATGGTTATTTAATTTATTTTAATTACCAGTTTTAATTTAATTATCTTCACATCATTTGTCAAAAATCGAATAGGCTGTATAGGCTGCTTTCGTTGTAAAAAAAAATTAACTGCATTAACAAATGGCCACGTGTATCAAACGACGTTTTGCAATACACTTTTGAAGAAATAAAATAAAATAATGAAAAATATTTTTGTCATGAATTATGAAACTATGATTTTAATTTTCTTTTTTTTTCCGCGCTTTGCTTTCGCCAGGGTGAAGGAGAGGCAAAGGTATGAAGCCGTTAAACAGCCTAATATAAAAAGTAGTTTTTTTTTTTAATTTTTGAATTCAGAACACAAATAAATGTTAATTTGTTTAAAAAGTAAATATTAGTTTTGAATAATCAACAAATATTTACACCGTAAAGACGCATATTGCTTTGCCGAAATTAAAAAAAAAAAACATTCACCTCCGACTAAAGGCATGGTCCGATTTGAACTTCGTATAAGTATAGTTATCTGTGGTTTTTTTCTAGCACACGTGCGGGAAAATGAAAAAAAAAAATACGCACGCGTGTGAAATACATTGCATGTTGAACCTATTCGTAGTGCAATAAGAACCCGTTTTCGAGGAAGTGTATTGAAAATTGATTATTTTTTTAATTCTTTGATTTATTTTTTACTATTTCCCACAATTGTATTGAAAAACGTCGAGTGATACACGGGTGTGTGTAGGTTATTCCAAACTCGTGTCATTAATAACCATCGCCTTCAGCTCGGGCTTGTTAATGACTCCTCGTTTGCAATAACTTACTTTCGACCCTTGTATCACAATGTACTATTAATATGGTTGATAAGTTAGTTCAATTCGTATTACGGGTTCCACAATATAAGAATGAGTGATGTACGATGAGATGTACTTACAATATCATTGCGCGCAGAGATAGGTAGCGAAGTCGGCGACGTTCTGCAACAAACGACAACAGCTCATAAGTCAGATCGCAGCACAACTAGACTATTGTAAAGGAACTACAATGTGATTGATCTTGATCACTATCCACGAAACATTGTAACGCGGCCTACTTGCACAACTATTAAATTAGGGAAATTATTAATCGGGCGTATAAAAATTAAATGGCCTATTAATATACTGAATGGCCGACTATTATACCAAGAGTATTATAATATCTGTTTACCAAGTAAGTAAGTATATTTATCCAGGCATTGCGGCGGAGAACATGGGAGGCAAAAGCAAACGAAGCGAGCTCGGGACTTGTGAAACCCCGGCTCGGGACAGGTTAGGTCATTTGATTTTGGGGATGTCGGGGTTTAGTGAGCGGGTGAAGCGCGCAATTTAAAACCCCGCCATCCCCTTCGTGTTAGGTTACTTTAAACCCAATAGGAGCCCCGCGCAGCGCAGCTACGTCGACTACGCCTTATCTACAATGTAGTGGTATTGAACAACTAGTAGCTCAAAGTATGTTCAAGTCGCCGTTTAAACATTTGTATTTGCCTACTTAGTATTTCAGTAGCCCATTCAGAAGTTTTGATAAAATTGAATTTATTTTTGCTCCTTTAAATACTACCCTTCAGAATGCCTCGGTTTGATATTTGTAATAAGTAACATACTTTGCTTATCTTGTCAAGAACATTGTCGTAATGTTCTATTTTTGGGGATTAACACTTCGCCCGCGACTTTCTCCGCAAACATAGTGACAGCGCGGCTAATATGCATAGTATAAATAATAATTATTTATAGCCCATTAGCACCCACAAATAATGTATCTTTCTATCAGTTAAACTATTTTTAGAGTTGATCGTTAGTTCCGGAGATTTACACCTCACAAATAAATTTTACCACTTTGTAATATTAGTTTCGTCAAAACAGTTATAGTAATGAGACACAGAGCAGTTGCGTACACACGACAAATAAAAATAATCAGATTAAATTGGTAAATATTAAAAAAAAAAAATTACTATTGTTTAAAGTTAAAATCGAAATTATCGACTTATCGGGCGCTGATTGAATTAGTGATTGGATCAATGTTAGGTACGAGTGTCCGAGCATTCTTGTTGCGGGCAGTAGTCCGCACAGCTGATGAAGCGTTATCACCGTCTACCGTCCACCGTCCACACGCACACAATCATTATGTTCAGTACAAGAAATACGGAAGAGACACCAACCCAGCGATCACGAATCCGGACAGGCAGATGATCATTTTGCACAGAGAATGATAACAACACAGCTCACAGCACAAACACAACAGTACGCTCGGCGCGGCTGCGGCCTGGGCAGTGCGCGCCGTATACTTGCGCCGCGCTATATACGTGCGCCGCGCGGCAGATGCGCCGGCGCACACCTGCCGACCACCTCACTGATTTCCAACTCCGCCTGCCTACCACGCGAATCCCTTACGCTTCACGACCCTAGTCCTGTCATGTTAATGAACAAAGGAGTAGCGCATCGCATCTCAATCGCATAGATATTACTCTCAATGTTAAAATGCTGCTACACATGCTTGTTGTTAAATCGCATGAGGTAGTAATTATAATTTGACCATTTTGTTGATTTTATTTGGTATCATCCACGAAGCAAGTTGGCTGCTATTGATTTCTAACAGATGTGAGGGGAGTTAAAACCAGAACGCACGGCGCAGCCTGAATACTTTCGAAATCTAGTATTAGGGTAAATATCCTTTAAAAAAAAGAAATAGGTACGTGCTCTTATTTATTTTTTCTGAAATCAACCCTTAATTAGGTAAAAAGGTAATTTAGATTTTAGGGCTTAATTCGATGGAGTCTTGATGTAAAGTCTAATTATTTTGGAGTTTAAGTTTGTATGAAGCTTCTTATTCTTTCGGTTCTGAAACTTGAAAGTTCATACAAATACTTTTCTAGGTAAATAGGGTCGTAATGATTATTTTTCCTTAAGTGCCCTAAAAAGAGCGAAGGGTTGTTTGTAGGGGAAACACGAAATGTACGCGGTCCAAGATCTAGTGTTGAATATTTAGTTTATGGTTGTAATATCGTAAGTAATAAAAATAAACGAACATACTTAGGACGTTACAATGATGGATGAAGAATTCTATTTCATGTCGCTCGATACCCACAGTATCGAGCTATAAGTGCATAGTCTGCCAATCGACTGAACTGTTTTTGAAGAAATAAATATCGTACAATTTCTCATCTGGGTGAGACGTATGAGAGCGCTGAACGGCTGCGAAGGCGCCTGGTATCTCACGCGCTGTGAGCGAGGTGCAGTGCGCGCGCAGTACGAGGCGCAGGTGGCAGGTGGACATCGGCGCACGCGCAGCTGCCGCGCCGCATTCTTATCTCGTAAGGTTTCTGACAGCCGGCGCGCCCGCCCCGCACACCCCGCACACCCTCGGCCCGCCTGCACCGCGGGTTGCATCTTATACTTATGTGAGTTGAGTGCAAATTATCGGGGTCACCGCAAAACGTTTCCGTTACGTTTCAAAATCTGTCAAGGGCGCTGCCTGCTCGTCTGACGTTCGAGGTTCGAGAAGGATGAATTCAAAAGATTGAATTCCGCATTGATTAGAATAGGAGCGAGGCGCGGTGCGCATTGTGTGCCAGCTGTATACATTTTTTGTGCGCCCTCAACATCTGCCAGCGCGATTACAATAAGGACATCAAAAAAAGAGCGCTTTACTGAAAGACAGCTCTACTGACAATACGAGCATAAAGGAAAGCTGCCTTCAATACAAAATACCTTTTCTTATTACATTCAGTTTCGTTATGTTGAGATTACAGTACTCAATAAAGTAGTTGGACTGATAAACACAATGAACTGATTTCGTCATACCAAGCCGAAAGGCACTTGTTCTTCCCGTCACTGCGATCATTTTTTTGACGTGATAACGTCTTATAAATCGATGAACACTGGCTGCACTCACGAAAATATGTTACACCGTTCCGCGCGCCAGTCGATCAACGCCCAGCCCAAACCTTTGGACCTAGAAAACTGAAATTTTGCAGTGGTCCCCTTTATAACGTAGACAAGGAATAAGGAAGGATTTTTCGAAATTCAACCCCTAAGGGAGTTAAATAGGTGATGAGAGTTTGTATGAAAGTCCGTCACTTTTAAAGTTAGGAAAAAATGTGTGATTAGGCTGACGATTGAAAATTAATTTATAACACATTTGCTATTAAAGGGTCTATTATTTCACCAATTTCAATATCGTAATGTATCTCATTACGTACTTGTGCTGTAAAGTAAAATGCGCGGTTTATACTTTTTTAAATCTTAGCAAAAAGTTTTTAAGTCAGAAAAGTGGTCAACATTTTATGAATAAAATTAACTTTGGGAGATGAAATATAATAAATAAACATTTAATTCTTTAATTTAATTATTTTTGACAATAAATTACAACCATTTATCTGTAACAAAAACACAAAAATATTAATTTACTTTATTAGTAATACTGGCTGTTTTTGTAACTTTGCCTTAAAAAAAAGCGCTGATGCGCGCGCCTCGCTAATTTGTGAACAAGTAAAAATTATTCCGCGCGCTTTTTCTTTTCGCTGTATTGTTTTTATTTGTTTTATTTATTTCCTCGCAAATATGTTATAAAACGTCGTATGACATACGTGCGCTTTGATAATTACAGCCTCTGCTTAATTATCGCCCTCGTCTACGGCTCGGGCTACTAGTAATATCGCCTCGGCCGTAATTTTCAACTTAGCACACTTATATCATAATGTACTATTACAGGTGTCTCAGCGTTTTTGATAATTCTATCTAGGCGTATGGTTGGAAGCTAACGTAACGGTGTTGTTAGAATTTCAACCCTTAAGGGGGTGAAAAGGGGGATGAATTTTTGTTTTTCAAGTTAAAATCACTAATATCATGAAAAATTACGTTATCACGAAAAATTATCGTCCATAAACCGACTTTACAACGATCTTTAACAACTATTTTTGTTCTGGATAATACCTAGTAACCTTCTAATTACGCAGACATCGGAGGTCGTAGACCGAATTTTTTCAATCACATTCATAATCATAATCATTTATTTGCAATACACAC
Organism: Xestia rhomboidea; assembly: GCA_963853795.1. Classification (NCBI taxonomy): domain Eukaryota; kingdom Metazoa; phylum Arthropoda; class Insecta; order Lepidoptera; family Noctuidae; genus Xestia; species Xestia rhomboidea. Next base: position 49,619 of record OY970770.1, read on the forward strand.
ACAAATGCACACGTTTTTTTTTTTTAATATATAAGTTTTAATTATTTTAACTCTATTTAAATACCTCTATGACCCTGGTACTGTTGAATGCATCCATGAGCAGAATTTTTGAGTGCTTCACATTGAAACTGTTGTAAACAAAGCCCTCCACACACCTCCACATCGGTCTCCACCGGCGGTTTACAACAGCACGCACTGTTGTAAACCGCCGGTGGGGACCGGTGGGGAGGTGTGTGGAGGGCTTGTTTACAACAGTCTGGCACGGGCATTACTTAGTTTCATGTACAAAATGCTTGGTTGTCGGCTTCGTGAAGGGTATGTTGACACCTTGTATTACCGCAATGGTAAAAAAAAACAATTTAAATGTTTAGCTCCTTTTCATTTGCCTAAAATATTTGAGGGTTTGCAAATTACGCTCAAGTAGGTAGTACCTACGTCTACGTATGTATGTCAGTGTCACGGCTAAAGATGGGCGTGAAGATAAACTAAAGATTAGCCGCAACTTCTTGCCTAAAAATGAAGAATGTTTACAGAGTTGTTGCAGTGTTCACTGACAAATACGATTGCCACTGGCGACTTGATGCAACAATTTGGATTTGATTGTAGTTATTAGTAAAGTAATACGCGTATCGAAAGATATAGGCGCACGACAAGAATACAAATTTGCATATTGCACAAGTACATAATTATTATGCTATTTAGGTATATTTGTAAGATGGATGATCAAACAAATGCCAACTCGTCAATACAACAAATTCAACAAAGCGTGCACCCGTTAGCGAACAAAAAACTAGTGAATGCACAGGTGATGCGCGCGGAGCGGTGCGGGCGGTGTGCGCGGGGCGGGATCATGAGGAGAGGTTTCTTTTTTGTGCTTTTGTCGCGAACAGCTGTCGCGCGCAGCCTCCGCGTGCCACCTCGCCCGGCCAGGCGGGCGCGGGCCGGTGCACGGTGTCTCGACCTCGAGCCGTGCGTTAATAGTGTAGGTACTATGCGCCCAGTCCTATCTACCCTTTCGGGCGAACAGGCGGGATATTGTGTATTTAGCAAACAGGTAGCCGAGACTAGAGCTATCAACGAAGTTACTTGTATGCATTGATATATTAAAAGGCGGAAGATACGTTACGCGCTAACATCGCAATAAAAAAAACTGGACTCTGTGCACGACTACTTGCACCGAAACTCACACATCTGTGTCATCCAAGAAAATTATATACTAACTGGAATGAGAACGAACAAAATGCTAAAAAAAAACTTGAGAGGTGTCAAGGGACACCCGATCGAAGTTCCTTTCGATTAATTAGTGAAGGAATTGTAATAAAATTTTATTTTTTTCGTAACAAAACATTTAACCACGTGCTTCCCACCCCCTCACCCCACGCTCGGGTCTACCTCACCTCTGCCGATTCGTGTCTTGTCGTATTACTACTACTTTAATCAGTAAAAAAAAGTAAGTAATTAACAATTTAATTTTACGAGGTAAAAAATACAATAAGACTTTCAGAGACAGGCTTCAAAGAAGTATCAGGTCTTGAAGTAAGGTGTGAAGAAACAATTCCCAGGTCAGGTAACGGCGTCCTCTGGAAGAACACGGGCGAGTCCTTTGGGGAGGCCCTCAGCTCTTGAAATAAAGAGTGGAGAACAACTCCCAGGTCAGGTTACGGCGTCCTCTGGAAGAACACGGGCGAGTCCTTTGGGGAGGCCCTCAGCTCTTGAAATAAAGAGTGGAGAACAACTCCCAGGTCAGGTTACGGCGTCCTCTGGAAGAACACGGGCGAGTCCTTTGGGGAGGCCCTCAGCTCTTGAAATAAATAGTGGAGAACAACTCCCAGGTCAGGTTACGGCGTCCTCTGGAAGAACACGGGCGAGTCCTTTGGGGAGGCCCTCAGCTCTTGAAATAAAGAGTGGAGAACAACTCCCAGGTCAGGTTACGGCGTCCTCTGGAAGAACACGGGCGAGTCCTTTGGGGAGGCCCTCAGCTCTTGAAATAAATAGTGGAGAACAACTCCCAGGTCAGGTTACGGCGTCCTCTGGAAGAACACGGGCGAGTCCTTTGGGGAGGCCCTCAGCTCTTGAAATAAAGAGTCGAGAACAACTCCCAGGTCAGGTTACGGCGTCCTCTGGAAGAACACGGGCGAGTCCTTTCGGGAGGCCCTCAGCTCTTGAAATAAAGAGTGGAGAACAACTCCTAGGTCAGGTTGCGGCGTCCTCTGGAAGTCTGGATTTTGACGTGTCTCCAGGGCTTGTAGCGCTTCTGGAGTGTAGGTAGCGTTGATCACAGGCGCAGAAGGTTCATGAGAGGAACCTTTTTGAAGACTTCTGGCTCTTTAGAGAGACCAGGTGACTTATGAGGCTCTAGTTCAGCATCCAATTTTACACTGACGGGAATGATCCTGGCGTCCCTTTTATATTATATTCTCAGCGTTTTTTCCACATCAACTGTTTCATTTTTACTTCTTTTTAATTTCTCGAATTTAAGTTTTTGAAATCAAAAACTGTGACTGGCCTGTATTTAAAACGGCATGTATTATTTAGTTAAAAACTTCCTAGAAGAATTATGTGAGCGTGTTAATTTATTATATAAACTTAAGATAAGTTACTGTTATCTAGTAAACAATAGTAATTAACAATAGATTGTTTTATTTGAGCTAACATATTAATAAAAATAAATTACAGAAATCAAAAGTGACCTTCTTAGTCCTAACCACTAAGAAAAAATATGACACAAAATTCGAGAAAAAGTAATTGACAGCTTGACAACTGACGTAATGTCAACAGAAAAGTAAACATTGAAAAAATATTAGAGTTTATATTAAATTTCAGCAAAATCAAAGATAATAAATCGATTAAGATCGATAGTAAGACTGCCAACAAAAATAGTTGTCGCCAAGGCGCGACATAAGATGTAAAAGGACATATATAAACAATGAGTATGATTGATATTAAGGTTGCACTAGTCAACATTTTTTCCATACAAATTTTATAGGGGGGGGTATTACTCCACTGTTTGACACTGTCCATCCAAAGTTAAACATGATATCGTTTTGTCTCATTATTAATTTTGTCTGTACGGAAGCAGAATAGTGAAATAAAAAGCCATCAAAAAGTTACGAGCTACCAAAGATTCGTTTTTATTGCCAATTTTAACGCAACTTTAGGCGTAAATTAGTAATAAAAGAAGTGTCAAATTTCCAAAACTAAGTCCGTACCGACAAAGCACAAGTATCGCAGAATTCAATAAATTTTACTTGTAATTGATTAATGCAGTGGTTTTTTCATAAAACACGATTTTCCAAAGGCCTTTTCGTATTTTTTTACGCGCACTTTTACTATGAAATATCGTGCATCTCACTGAATACTGTTTCCCCCGGGCGGGCGGTACGGTGCGGGAGAACGACGTTCACGCACACATCAACAATATGTCACACGCGCGGTACCGCGCGCGCGTATTCCAGTTTTATTTGAATCTGCTTCTGCGGCCTATGTCACTTGTATGACGTTTGACGTATAACTGTTTGGCGGTTTTGATACAAATTGGAATTTTTGGTTTGAGTGGACGCTGTGCTAGTGACTAAGAAACAATGGGTAGGTAAATCATAAAATTTGTTACACCTTATCTATTTAGTGTTCTTACATACGAGCGACATGCGTCATCGACATCAGAGGCACTTTGTCGATGGCGACTTCGACCAGTAGTGATATTCCCTAAGAACACAGAGTGACCGGGCGGCGCGGCTTTGTGTAGGTACATAGGCAGTACCCAGCTAGCAAAATACCCTTACAAACAAAAGCTTTAAGAGCGATGGTTTCATAAAAGGTTTATACGTGTTCTGATTAAGTCAGAAACTCTTAACACCCTTACAAACAAAAGCTTTAAGAGCGATGGTTTCATAAAAGGTTTATACGTGTTCTGATTAAGTCAGAAACTCTTAACACCCTTACAAACAAAAGCTTGTAAAAGCTGTAGTTTCATATAAGGTTTATATGTGTTCTGATTAAGGCAGGAACTCTTATAGTGCCATTTTATAAGTCTATTTAGGTTTTAAGAGCATTCACACTTGTAACATGGTCTTATAGACGTATTTAAGAAAACGTTATATAATATTAATAAGAGCAGTGGTATTATAAGCTCCTTTTACAAGTCTAATTGCCTTTGATTCTTATTTAATACTTATAAATTCATTTTATAAGTACAGTCAACCTTAGAAGTGACTACACTAAGTGTTTTATTAGACTTCTGTAAACTAGTATTTTAAAAGTGTGATTTATATCACCTAAGATATAATAAAGAGTAGTAGCACTTTAAAAGGTCTACAACAATTCCCTATTAAGGGTTGTTTATTTTCTTTGTTGTGTTGACTCCAGAAATTGTTATAAAATCAGGTAATAGACTATTTTAATATTTAGTACACATTATCATTAATTTTCTATTAGATCCTTAGCCTTCGTCGTTTGGCTTGCTTTTACATATTACGGAACCCTAAAAATATAAGCAACATGGCCGCGTAGACATTGGTTTTACGTTTAATTTGACTTTTACGAGTGCGTTATAAACCTTAGACAAGAGTACTGGACTTATATTTCTCTAATAAAGCACTTATAAGTCACGGTTGGTCGTAATGGCGACATTTTGATATTATTTTACAAATATATTTAAAGTAAAAGAAACATTTTTGAAAAGGCCAGTGAAGATATTGTTATTAAAATTTCAAAGTAATCGAGAAAAACTACTTCGCAACCTAATAATCGCATATATTTAGTGCGTGACAAATACATGTGTAAGAAATTAGAAAATATACACACTAGCTTTTTGTAGGAAATATAAATTTAAATTTAATACTTTATTATTTTCCCAAAAGTTCCAAGGACTTCGCGGTTTGTGATAACACACTTGTTAGGAGATCACAAAGAGGACTATAAGCGATATTACCCTTAAAATAGTATTTTATTTTATTAGTAAGAGGACTTTAAGGCTATTTACCCTTACAGCGCGCCATTGTAAGTCACTTATAAGTTTATTTTTCATTATAAAAGCATCAGCAAGAGTCTTGTAAGTTTGAAAATACACTTCGCGAGACCATTACAAGGCAATTGCAAGGGTGAATATACTTATAAAGTGCGCCCAAATCCACACTTATAGATGTCTGTAAGTGTGATATAAGACTGAAAAAATATGGTCTTGGGATATTTGTAAGATTATTTTTTGCTAGCTGGGTAGGCACTCTATGTAGGCAAGGCAGTCGATCTGAGCGCGACGCGATGCGCTCTTGACTTTTATTTTGTATGCTTATGGAAATGGAAATGGTTGCTCAAAAATTAGGTGCCTATACATATATAAACCCACCTCTGGCACGGTAAAAACTGATGAAATCTATACTGCGCTTCTGGCAGTCGGGATACCTTATTGATAACGTAGGTATGTACCTAGTTCTATATCGTATTAGGTACCCATTTAATATGTATGCTTTTACTAGGATTTCGTTACTCGCGTTCCCGTAGGAACCTATTTACTGCTCCGCTCATATAACATAACCTTTTTCAATAATTGACTACCTAACAAAAACTAAAAAGATTTATTTATCTGGTAGGTATCTAGTTTGGGAGATCAGAGACAGGTATCTAGTAGGCGTTCAAACAAACGACCTCTTCAGCTTTAAAATATTAGTAGGTAGTACTAATATATACCTGATAATATAAAATAACAAACATAATAGATTAAATGAAAGGAAAACCATGAATAAAAGTGCTTTATCTTATTGAATTTATCCCATTGAATTTATAACTGTTCTTTAGATTTCATGATTTTCCCTTCATTTAATTAATCAATTTTTTTAGAGAGATTTGATCCATATGATTGCCCCTATTGATTGATGTAAAAAAGGTACAGAATGTTATTTTTTCGAACTTTAGTCTATCCATCCCGGGTGCGATGCCCGAATGTGGCAAGCGAATTTTCGAAAACCTGTGAATGCAGATTTGTTTCTTTTTAAAAATAAAGGAATGTTTCCTTTGAGTAAAATTTGCTATCTCCAGTATTTAGAGTACTTTCCCTCCAGGTGGCATTGAAATATTCGACCCTGTCTATGTAGGTACCTTATAAAGTGCTTACCTTTATAAATCAAGGAATTGACATCAGCTGATCATCATGAGGTAGCAAACGCCGCGTCGCGTTGCATCGGTAGGTACTCGCCACGCGCTTCGCACTCGCGTCCGATGTCGCGTATCCGAGGGTTGTCACAAATTATTATGTGACTTTTAATAGTTATCTTTTTTAACCGACTTCATTACTTACTTCAATAAAAATTCTAGGAACATATCTACAGTTTTTAGAAGCCTTACACATCGTTAGAAGGCTGCCTACAAAAATAAATTAACAAACTCATATTATAATTAACAAATAAATAACGGCATAGTTATGAATAAAACATTACTTTCATAAAATAAATAAATTATAGTGTTTATTTTGTAATGCTGCTATTTTTTTACATTTAGTGATATTGAGTATAATATATACCTAAAAAAGTAAGAAGACAGGTAATAGGTAATTTGGAAAACAATTTATGAAGGCCATTAGGCAGAACTAATTACAATTATTAGGTATTCACTCGGACATAAGACCAACCCGCACTGGGGCCGCATGGTGGATTACAGCCCATTCCCTCTCACAGAGAGGAGCCGTGTCCCAGCAGTGGGAACATTATAGACTGATTATGCTGCTGCAACAAAACTCTTGAGCGATCGCTGCATGACCACCCGGGGAAAATGAAACATAATAAGCAATAATATTAGGTACTAAGAGAGCCATACAGGTATAAAATGATAACGCAGCGCCTCCTACAGGCCCTACTTTAGTACGAGTTTGTAGGTACCTACTTGCTGATTTCTCGGCGAGTGTCGAGCGGCGTCGAATGGCATATTAATTGTGTACATCGTGTACAACTTCGTTTTTGTTCGGAACGATTCGGAACGCTGTGTGTGTGTGCGTACGAACTAGACGTGCGTGAAGACTAGCGCCTAACTGCTCATCACTGATACTATCTCTGTCGGGCACGATGCTAGGTGAGACAGCGTGCTTTTTGGCCACGCCCACCAGCGAGTTCGAGCCCGTGACTTGTGTCACCTTAAAAGTGTAATATCGCCTCGGCTGTAATTTTCAACTTACCGCACTTATATCATAATGTACTATTTTTAGGTTAACAATATGAATAGTAATATAAATTGGTTAAGTACATTATATTTGACGCTTATTACTAGTATAAGGTTACATTTAGCTTAGTAACTAGAAACGACAACGACAGGTGTTTTTTCTACAATACTATTTATTGGTTACATTACTATATAATGGTATTTATTGCTTTTTTTTCATTGCGTTTGCTGTACATTTAGTATATTAATCATAATAGGACTTTGTTCTGTTTTTATGTATTACATCAGTTTTACCATTGATTTCGATTTCCACATTTGGTGAAATGTCCCTGATAACTTTGTAGGGTCCTGAGTATAAGCTTGTGAGTTTATTGCCTGTTTCGTTTTTTACTAATACTTCGTCATTTGGGTTAAAATGTGTGGGGTTTACATAAGTGTCATACCTACGTTTTGTTTCCAACTTACTGTTAATTAAATGTTTGCGAGCTTGCGTTTGTGATACCTGTAACGTGTATTTTAGTTCTAGTGGGTAACTATCATAGTTATATAGTGGCTCAATTTTTTGGGTGAGATTGCTTGGCAAAATGCACTTTTTACCGTATACTAATTCAGACGGAGTGAATTTAGTTGACGTATTTACAGAAGTATTATAAGCGAAACTCCAATAGAGTAGCCAAGTACTCCAGTATTCTGTTCCGTTTGAATACGAAGAAACGTGGACAAACCTTTATGTGAGTTTTCTAAAGCTCCTAAGCTTTGATGGTGATATGCAGTTGAGTTAAGTTTTTTAATATTAAGCAATGCACATACCTCTTTTACCGTATCTGCCATAAACTCGGTACCTCTGTCGGTAGCGATTTCCTTCGGCACACCATGATGAAGCACGAAGTTGTCCACAAAAGTTCGCGCTAATTCTACTGCTGTTTTTGTAATAAGTGGAAAAGCACATAGAATATTTTGACAACTCGCACTGTATTGTTAGAATATATGAATATCCATTATTGTCCCTATCTAAAGGTCCAACTAAATCTAGGAAAATATTTTCGAAAGCGGTGTGTGCCGTTGAGGTGATGGCCATTGGTTCTTTTACTTGTACAGTGTACTTTTGTTTCTGGCAATCTGGGCATTTTCTCACATAATTTTAAACGTCTGTGTCTAGGCCAGGCCAAAAATAATATTGCCGAATTTTATTTAGCATTTCATTTCATTACATTTATTCAATAACAATAATAACAATTGTGTCTGAATGTGTTACATAAAAAAAGTTTAAATTAGTTAAATAAAATTAATAAAATAAACAGAAAAAAAACAACTCGACTAATAATAAATAGAAAAAAATATACCATCACTCATCATATCATCACCACATTCGTCTTATACCCGCGTGACCACTTGTTGGTCAAAGATGAAAATCATTAAGTATTACCTTCCTGTCGTCCTTATTTTCTACGCGTTCTACATCTTGTATTATGATTAATCTTGGTCCAAACTAATTTACGCTGTCTTTGATTTGACTGGTTAATTTTTCAACAAATAATCTATTATTCTTACTTTTCAAGAAGTACACTTCCTTTACATATATCTCACTACAAAAATGACTCAGGGCTTTCACAAATTCTGCTCGAGTTATTTGTGAGTGAGCCGCTGGTTTTATAAAGAGAGATCTTTTATTTTTTTGAATATATAAAAACATTGTTTTCTTTGTTTACTTCGTTCTCTTTCCTCAGTTGTCCTATGCCTGAATTGTCTATAAATCTTAATTCAAACACTTCTGTTGGTCTATGCTGTGTCAAAACAATTTTAGGTTTTTCTAAATAATCGCTTGGTTGAGCTGGCACGTCTGATGATGGGTTGGCATTCAACTTTAGTTTCTGCGCCCGTGTCATAACACATAAATTATTGTTCATGTCCTGCAAATCTTTGGAAGTTAATCGAGATAGTGCGTCCGCAGCTGCATTGTCTCGACCTTTGACGTACTCAATTTTTTTTTTTTCGGTTACAGCTGAATTTTCATATCATTAATAAGTGCATCAGAACTAGAAAAATTAGGGGATAATTTTAATTTCGCGCCCCGAGTTAGTCTATTTTTCAAAACAAAGTTTACTAACCTTTTCTGGGAGTCGTCGTCGAGCTCTGAGCTGTAATATTCAATACCATCTATAAGACGGTTAATACTGGATTCATCGTCGGCTGAAAGAGGCAATAAATTCATAGCTATCTTCAAATCAAAGGACCATGGGCAAAAATGTATGAAGCCTGGGCTCACCCACCAACAGAGATGAGATTACTTTGGATATACTTGTACAACACTAAATATAAAGATATAATCTAATTTTTGTGAAGAATCCATGGGGTTTTTATGCTATAAATATTTTTCTCCTACCGTAATTAGGCTATAATCCAGCAAAGTAATGCTGTTTTGACATTGTAGTTTTAGTTGTTTTACATCTTAAACTAGTTTTAATTCCTTGAGCTCGTGGCAAAATAATAACAGCCGCTCGGGTCGATCTTTAGGTTAAGCCGTGCTTGCCTAGGTTGGTCTGTGGATGGGTGATCACCCATTAGATACCGAGTTTCTTCCATGCCTCCAAAAGCACGTTAATTAGTTGGTCTCGGCTGTTATTTGTAGATCTTTGACAGCCGTTACAAGTAGTCAGTGGCCCAAAAAGTCTGACAACCAGTCTTACCAAGGAGTATCGTATTACCCAGTACTAACTGGGTTATGGAGGTCAGATAGGCAGTCGCTCCATGTAAAATACTGATATTCAGCTGCATCCGGTTTAGACTGGAAGTCGACCCCAACATAGTTGGGAAAAAGCTACATGATGAGTAGTTTTAATTCCAGGTGCAAAAAATACATAATAATATTGCGATTGAGCGGAATTAAAGCTCCAAAGTATTTACTTTGGAGCTTTTATTCAGCTGCAATTATTTTGCAATTTTTTTTAGCTGGTTCTGCCCAATAGCCAGATCTCTTGTAAATACAAGAGATCTGGCTATTGATCAGAGCCAACTCACTAAACTGAAGACCGACGATGGCAGGATCTTATTCGCTAAACCGGAGCTTCTGAGGGAGATCGAGAGTTTCTATTGGTAGTTGTACACGTCAACGGATTTCCTGAATCCGTTGTAAAATAATAAATAATCACGGAAGATATCCCGTAAGTGACAACATAAGTTTAGTTTTAAACCGTGAAAGCTTAAAACAGTGTTTGAAATCCGTATTAGATCAAGCAAACGACCCAACAGCTAGACTGGCCCGACCTTATACCGAAGACATCCCGGATGTCAGCCTGTACGAGATTGAGATGGCTCTGAAACAGCTTAAAAACAACAAGGCACCGGGTGATGACGGACGGCATGGTGCAGGGGTGCGGAGGTACTCTTCTTCAAGAAGGGTGATAATGCCCGGCTGAAGAATTATAGGCTCATCTCATTTCTAGTCCATATCTATAAGTTGTTTTCAAGAGCCATCACGAAACGTCTCGTGCGCAGGTGTGACGATTTTCAGCCTCCCGATTCGATCGAGATTAAGGCTGTACTGCAGTCTCTCCAACGGTGCCAAATCGACTATCGGTACATCGAAGTGTTGAAGTGTTTTTACATACAGCCACCATATCAGTCCGACTTCAGGACCAAGCCTCGGAACCTATCCTTCTGCAGTGAGGTGTGAGACAGGGAAACGTCATATCTCCGAAACTAGTCACCGCTGCATTGGAGGATGTCTTCAAGGTTCTGGACTAGAGAGGCCTAGGCATCAACGTCAAAGGCGAGTACATCACTCACCTTCGGTTTACCGACGATATAGTGGTCATGGCTGAGACTATGGAGGACCTCAGTACAATGCTCGTTGACCTCAGAAGAGCTTCCGAAGGAGTGGGTCTTAAAATGAACATGGAGAAAACCAAGGTCATGTTGAATGACTATGTAACACCCACTCCTATCAAAATCGGAGACTACAATCGAAGCTGTAGACGATTATGTGTACCTGGGACAAACGGTCCAGTTAGGTAGGTCTAACTTCGGGAAAGAGGTCAATCGTCAAATTCGACTCGGCTGGGCAGCGTTCGGGAAGATGAGCGGTATCTTTTCGTCCAACTTCCCGCAGTATCTCAAGACGAAAGTCTATGACCAGTGTGTTTTACCAGTGATTACACCGACCGTGGGACCGAAACGTGATCGCGCACAATGGGCCTCATCAGAAGGCTTAAAGTCACCCAAAGGGCAGTGGAGAGGGCTACTCTCGGAGTTTCCTTACGTAATCGAATCAGAAATGAAGACATCCACAAGAAAACCAAGGTTACCGACGTAGCCCGAAGAATTGCCAAACTTAAGTGGTAGTGGGCAGGGCACATTGCTCGCAGAACGGATGGCCGATGGGACCGAAAAGTTGTTGAGTGGCGACTGCGAACCGGAAAACGATGCGTTGGAAGGCCTCCCACCAGTTGAACCGACGACCTCGCGAAGGTTGCGGGAATCCGCTGGATGATGATGACATCTATTGTTTACCATTATTTTAAAGCATGAATTAACAGTTACAATAAAAGTTTTATGACTACCCATTTTCCTCAAATTGCCTTTTTCTACAAAACCTATTTAGGTGCATATCTTTTTTCTGCAGTGGAATTGAAGGTGGTGCCGATAGTAACAATTTAAGTACAAACAAAATCCTATCCAATGGCATATGTCATAACCCTGTTGGACACTGAGCCCAATTTGTCTCATGGTCTTTGGCCATTTTTTGGCTTTCCTCAGTTTTCACAGCAGAACACAAGCTTAGTATTTCCTTATAAATTAAATTAAATTGTTCACTTTTTTTTTTACAAATATGTATTCTTCTTCCCTAATGCTACCTTCAATTGATTCTAATTTTCCTAAAATGTTTTGATTGTCTTCATACAAGTGGTTCGCTGTCCGTACTTTTACTGCAATTATTCTACCTACTCGCCTCGTGGCACCTATCTTCACTAAATATGTTCTTAATTCTTTTATCTGTACAAGTAATTCTAATATATTTTGAGCCATATGGCATAATTATTATTATGATGTAATTAAGCCTTTACAAACATGAGGCGTTTTTTTTTTATATTTACTTAGTAAGTACCTACTGCTATTTAAGTTCATACTTAATGTGGATACATTTCAATTAGCACTATTAAGTAATATTTGATATACTTATCTAGGCGTTTTTAATACATTTTAGTGTCCACGAGATTTCACTATTTAAGGTTTATTATTATTGTTTAAAGTTCCACTTCTGGATGCTGTCGATCCGAACTAATGGCTTAATAAATTGCGGGCACTTACTCGGCTGTGAAATTGGTATTCACACGTTTTATTATAGAAGTTTTCAACTTCACTTTTTCACTCCACTTTTTCCACTTCACTTCGGTGCTTGAAGGATGTTGTCAGCATGCTGTTGTCTTCTTATATCCTGCTCATACTCATGTATGCACACTACATATATCGCCAATTTTGTCGTTCTATATGTATGTACACATGATAAAGATGGAAGGTGGCTACTAGAGAATGTCATGCTCACTCAAATGTTTCGCTGATGGTGGCGGGTGTGTCGGGTCACTTAGTTCCCTTAAATATGGTCGAGTTGAATGGTGCCGATACATGCGTCATGTTCGTGAACGGGCGCTCTCAGTTGGGACTGGTCATCTCTTAGCTGCCACGGTTCGTTCATTTTAATTACTTTTTTTTTTAATTTTTGACTTATCATTTTACTCTGGACGCTCTTAATGTGCACGTCTTTCTACATCGTTCTCACATATATGTATAATCTCAACATGAATGATGTAACCAAGATTTTGTAACAATATTTTGATTTAAAAGAGTGTCCATGGAGTTTCTTGCCCGTTCTTCTCCATAGAGATCTACGTTAGGGAATGGGCAACTACAGTACTTTCTCAAGTTATTATGCCTTGTGACTGTGACTGTAGCTTTGCTTTTTTTTGTATTTTCGACATTCAAAAGTGCCGTAATGGTCTAATTGAAATAAATGATTTGAGTTTTTTTAGATTATGCGTCGTTGTCCATGCCTTTTTAATTAGTTTGATCGTTTTGATATCCCAGCTAGCAAAAAATAATCTTACAAAAATATCCCAAGACCATATTTTTTTCAGTCTTATTTCACACTTACAGACACCGATAAGTGTGGATTTGGGCGCACTTTATAAGTATATTCACCCTTACAATTGCCTTGTAATGGTCTCGCGAAGTGTATTTTCAAACTTACAAGCCTCTTGCTGATGCTTTTATAATGACAAATAAACTTACAAGTGACTTACAATGGCGCGCTGTAAGGGTAAATAATCTTAAAGTCCTCTTACTAATAAAAATAAAATACTATTTTAAGGGTAATATCGCTTATAGTCCTCTTTGTGATCTCCTAATAAGAGTGTTATCACAAACCGTCCAATACCACAAGTCCTTGGAACTTTTGTGAAAATAATAAAGTATTATATTTAAATTTATGTTTCCTACAAAAGGCTAGTGTATATTTTCTAATTTCTTACTCATGTATTTGTCACGCACTAAGTATATGCGATTATTAGGTTGCGAAGTAGTTTTTCTCGATTACTTTGAAATTTTAATAACAATATTTTTACGGGCCTTTTCAAAAGTGTGTCTTTTACTATATATATTTTTTAATTATTTGTAAAATAACATCAAAATGTCGCCATTACGACCAACCACGACTTATAAGTGCTTTATTAGAGCAATATAAGTCCAGTACTCTTGTCTAAGGTTTATATCGCACTCGTAAAAGTCAAATTAAACCTAAAACCACTGTCTACGCGGCCATGTTGCTTATATTTTTAGGGTTCCGTAATATGTAAAAGCAAGCCAAACGACGAAGTCGAAGGATCTAATAGAAAATTAATGATAATGTGTACTAAATATTAAAATAGTCTGTTACCTGATTTTATAACAATTTCTGGAGTCAACACAACAAGGAAAAAAAAAACCCTTAGTAGGGAATTGTTGTAGAACTTTTAAAGTGCTACTACTCTATAATTATATCTTAGGTGAGATAAATCACACTTTTAAAATACTAGTTTTACAGAAGTCTAATAAAACACTTAGTGTAGTCACTTCTAAGAATAAAAAATAAAAAATAAATCAAAAAATAAATAAATATAAAATATAATAATAAATAATATAATTAAGAATCAAAGGCAATTAGACTTGTAAAAGGCGCTTATAATACCACTGCTCTTATTAATATTATATATCGTTTTCTTAAATACGTCTATAAGACTATGTTATAAGTATGAACGCTCTTAAAACTTAAATAGACTTATAAAATAGCACTATAAGAGTTCCTGCCTTAATCAGAACACGTATAAACCTTATATGAAACCATAGCACTTACAAGCTTTTGTTTGTAAGGGTATTAAGGGTTTCTGACTTAATCAGAACACGTATAAACCTTATATGAAACCTTAAAGCTTTTGTTTGTAAGGGTATTTTGCTAGCTGGGATGTTTCTGTTTTACGTTCTCCGTTCGCGTATCAATTTTTGGGTTTCGCCGGAAGTATAATATTGATCTTCGCAAAGCGTGTCGATTTATTTTATTGGTCGTCCACTTGGTGTGACAGTTTTTGTAAATCCTGAGTATAAGGTATAGGAATCCGCGCAACAGCAACAACAAAAAAACGGTTTCAAAAGGCCAATTTTTTAATCGCCGATTAAAAAAGAATAAAAAGATTTCATGCAAAAAAAACAACAAATAAACTGGTTTCAATAGCTCGCATTGCCATTCCTTGCACTAATTGTAGCTTTCATACGGTTCTTCATCGACCTAATCAATTTTACGACGAACTCCTGAAGGATACAGTCCCAAACCTCTTGGATAGCCTCTTTGAGTTCCTTTAGTATGAGTCCTAGCCCTGACACTTCTTTTAAGCTCATCCCATAAGTGTTCTATGCGATTAAGGTCAGGGCCCCTTGCTGGCCACTCCGAAACAGGAATTTCGACCTCTTGTAGATACTGGCAACCTGATGCGGCAACATGTGATCGGGCATTATCCTGCATGAGCGTGAATCCTTCGCCTGCAAAACCAGCGTATGGCATAACATGTTGTTCCAGCACCTCCTAACTGTAGCGGTGGACAGTCGAAGTGCCAACACGAGGCGGTTACGGACTCAGGTTTGGTTTTTCCGTCCAAAAGAGATACCGCCCCAAACAGTCCATGAACCTCCTCCAAATGCTACTCTTTCCTCAATGCAAGCTTGCGCAATCTCACTCTCTACGGGAAACTTTCTGCACACCTTCACATAATATAAAATAATTAAATTATTAATAAAAAATTCAAACATCGTCTCTCAAACAGAAAATAAAGGGGTGGGCCGATTTTTTTGCACGCAAGTGTATTTAGTGCGCAAGATTCTTAATTTACCCTAATAAAATCCAGTGCGTAAATACCGTCATCGCCATTTTTACGGCAGTGCTGGACGAGGCTAAAAATCATAAAAATTGTAGTCATACTTAATACTAGATTCCACGTACTCGACAATTTGAAGCCATCGTCTCGATTGAAATTGTTGTGTTTCCTTATTTCAATTGCTTCTCTTGTCAGCCTTGGATAGTAATGTTTGTCAGTTGACAAAATACGTGGCTTGTGGAATTCAATCCAGTGATTGGGCCCGGACTGCAGTAGGTGTTCAGCTATGGCCGATTTCTGCTCATTATTGTTTTTCACAGCCTTTATGTGCTCTTTGATGCGCTCACGTGGGTTAATTCACTAGCAAGATGTTCAGAGTCACACAGGTCAAATGCACGATTTGTGAGTGAGGTCACCTTAGGTCTGTAGGGAGCTAAGACCTAAGAGATCTTTCTTTTTATTTAAGTATAGTTATGAACCGTGAAAGCTTAAAACAGTGACCACTAGCTATATTGAGAATAATTAACTCGACATTTAATTATGTTACGAATTCATTCATACTTCCATTTAACCTTTTCACCGCCAACGTACACAGAACGCGATGCCTCGCCAGACGCCAAGCTATACATGTAGGTAGTAAACAGTAATGATGAGGGTATCGTCATATCGATAAATGAGATTTATACGCGTTGAGTTTTAATTATAATTTTACGGATATAAATCAAAACTGATTAAATATTTCAATATTATTTTGTTTTATTTCCCAGTATCCCTAGTAAGAAAAAAAACAGTATAAATTCTAGGTATCAAAGAAACAAATACATAACTCAATTAGAGCTTTAGGAAATGAGGTACATCTCTATTTGTTTCATGACGTCATCCTTTGACTTCATTTCAAGTCCTTGGCGCTCAGAGCACGATAAATTAAATTCTGATTAGGGATGTGGTCTATGGTCTTTCTTCTATTTTTGTCTACTAGGTACCGTGTGAACATTTCAACTTTGTTAAATTCGCACTCCAGAGCCACAGCGACAAGCGACGCGCGACGGTTAGTTTGTGGCTTACCGAACATCACTTATTCTTACTTTTTGATGAATAAACATTATTATTATCTAGTTGGATATACCTCAGAATCATCTTCTGGTTCAACGATCTCCATAAAATACTCTAGACTCTGATTCCACACGTTGCAAAATGTTTAAAACCTGATCCGAATCCAGTTCTTCATTCATTTAACTACCTATTTGTTTACATAATACTATTAGTAAAATATTATAGTACCTCTTGTTACAAGCAAAGTGAAAGAATCCGATTACTTCCTGCACTGCACTATGCCAGAGTGACCTTGACAGGTGCGTGTCCCGGGTTCGAAGTAGAGAGCCATGACGTCACCACACTCGGCTATCAGTGCCTATAGCGTTGCGTGATGGTGCGAGTCGATGTGGGTGGTAGCTGTACCTATTATAGTATGCTACGTGTGGTCCTAGTGCTCGTTGATATTGCTGCTGAGCGCAGCCGTGTCTACATATAGATAGTACAGCACTTACAAAACTTGTTGGTAGGAGCATGCTGTGCAAGTCAAACATTTGTATTTTTGTATTGTTTTTATTATTTTTTACAAAAAAGACCTTTTTGTTATGTACAGACGCCTGCATAACTAGGTTACCATTTTTCTATCGCCACGAATGCAAGCGTCAGTACATGGTCAAATGAATAAATCTACACATGTTTCGGCATGCACATCTACTATAATTATAATTATAAAAGTTCAGACAATGTCACAAGGGTAGCCACAGAATTTATAGGAAATGGCATAAGATCTGTCTGTGAACTGTGTACATGGGGAACTATGAGATGGGGCAGTAAGAGCCGGCCTAAACTCTAAACTGTCGTAGCAACAGAAAAAGTGTATTGGGAGAAACTTTGATTTTCTATGATGTCTAGGCCTAAGACCCGCGGAATTCATAGAATTATATCTTAAATAGTATATTGAAGAGTTCACTTCAAAATAGAAAGTACTTAAGTTGCCAGGAACAGAAATAGAAGCGGCTGAAATATGGAGATTTGACCAAGCACAAAAGCTAGCTAGCAAGCTAGGTTCAGACAGTCCCGTTACACAGTTTTAACAGTCCTTTTCTATGTATAGTCGTCGTAGCTCTAGTTGTGCGCCTGCTTGGTTACGATTAATTACTGCGTGCTTAGCTTTAGCAACATATTTTCTACATCATCTACTTTAAATACAAATTAACACAAAATACAGGAAATAACATGTCCAATTTGAATTTAAAATGTTATTTCTTCTCGTCTATGTTGTGTACTCCTTCCAATAGTAGTGATGAGCTATGATTTGAGATGTATTGCAATTCTGTTGGACTTGAAGTGTACAGTCAGCATAACCGGCTACAGGAAAACCTATAGCTATATTCTGCCCCTTCTCAAAATTCCCTGTATATGTTTCAAATACTGTGACAGTCATTTTTGAAACCATTTACTTAGATACATCAAGGTTTTATAAAGTTTTCAGTATATAAGAAAATTGTGTGCAAGTAATTTATAAACAGAGCCATCTAGCGACATTAGTATGAAAGAATTGAAACACAGCGACCGACAATCAAAGTACGTTGGAAATAATTTGCAAAAATAGTGAGATCATTGATTTGTATGACACGTCGACATGAAGCAGTCGTGGTTAGAAGTCAGTGGTGTGCAGGCACACTGGTACGTACCTGAGCGCGCCGTTGTGCGGGGCCGGCGCGGGGGCGAGGGGCGGGGCGAGGGGCGGGGCGAGCGCCGGCGCGGGGGCGGGGGGCGCGCCCTCGAACACCAGCTCGTAGTGCTCCAGCAGCGTCTCCACCAGCACGTTGTAGAACTTGAGCTCGAGGATGGACGCCACGGTCTCGCGCTCCGGCCGCAGCAGCGTAGGCCCGAAGCACACGGCCAGGTTGGACGACGACATCAGGTTCTTGTCGCTGCGAGCCGCCACGCTGCGCAGACGGGCGGGTCAGTGCGGGCGGTGGGGTGGGGTGGGGTGGGGGGGGCGGGGGCGGGGGCCGGGTACTCACTTGCGCAGGTGCGTGATGACGAGCGTGAGCATCTCGCGGTTGGGCGGCGGCAGCGCGCGCACTAGCGCCGCCACGCCGGCCGCGCGCTCGGCTCGCCGCTCGCACTCTGCGCACACACACGCACGGTCAGTACATAGGTACTTAGAGAATGCTATTAGCTTAACCTTTTGAACGCCAGAGCATAAAAGCACGCGCGTGCCCTGAACACCAAGCCAAAATTTCACCTACCATTTTGCCACATATTTGTGTCGTTTGGCGTACAGGGCATGCGCTTGCTTGTCACGTATATGTGACAATGGCGTTCAAAAGGTTCAAACGTGGAATGAGGTTTGTAATGGTCGGATCTTCATAGGACTCGGTTTGTTAAAATTAGCTCTAGCTAGCGAGCTAAAACTAGCTCTTACGACAATACTTCCGTTTTACTTCTCTGGATAATTTGTAATTCGGCGAAGCAGATATTTTTTTAAACATATTTATGCTTCGTTATCTGTGAAAAAGTATGGGCTACCAATCGCAATAATAAACTAGTTCTTGAAACTGTATTTTAGAGATAAATTGAAGTAATTCAAGAGAATAAGATCTACCTAAAAATTACATTACTTCAAAGAAAAATAGACAAACAGATCGAATAGATATTTTTCATCCCATCTATTCGAAAAGGACGACTTGGTTCGCCTTTAAGTGCACCCAAAGGTGGTGTTGTCTCTATGAAACTCTTAGCGGACAGTAATGAGTTTTTAATCCTCTTTATGAGTGTGCCGCAATTATCTTTTCTTCCAACTATGCTTTAATTTCATCACAATCACACTAAAAACTCAGTACAAAGCGAGTCTTTAATGCTCTAGAGCAATAAAAATGTATGAAATTTCATTATTGCACAGTTTTTTTTTAATCGCGCCATAAGGTGCCCATCTCAATGGATTAGCTCCATTCAGCCAGGCGATATCAATACTTTTTTTTTTACGTACGTATTATTCGTTTCTATCCTACTTGTTCCAAATTTAAAAAAATGATTGCTGCTAACTCTGATTTAATATAAATTTGCCCAACAAAACCCTTAACCTTACGTTTAATAATTGCTCAAGTATAACTTTTAATTTCAATAATTAAACTTCTATTTTAACTGTTTGATATGAGTTTCTTTTATCTACTATTCCTATAGGTAATAGTTGAAAGAAAAGCAGATTATGCACCTCGCCTTAAGTAATTTATATTGCCCTCGTGCCTGTTAGATTAGAGCCCTCGCTAACACTCGGGCTCTAAATCAGGCACTCGGTGCAATAATAAATTACTTTGTGCTCGATGCAATAATCTACTATTGCCGCACACTTTTTGAATTTGGAACATCTTAGTGTTCAGCGCCAAAGAAATCGAACGCAAATATTGTTTGAATAAAGACTGGCTGGTACGACGGCCTATAGTCGCGCCGCCGGCTGAATAAAAAAAAGCGCCAGCGTTTTCGTCAAATTTCGCGGATTGTTAGAAATTCATGGTTGTTTTGAAAAATGAGTTCTTCAAGTAACAGTGAATAAAATATGAGGCGCCATTAATTTTCTCATAGTGGGTGATCAAAAGTAGTGTATCACTCGGGCGCAAAATATATGTTTGGCTCGGGCGACGTACTTTGAATCCCTCACTTCGCTCTGGATTCAAAAAAGCGCCCGTAATAGTATATTTTATAACGAGGGACTAAACGAAGCCATAATATACCAGAGGTGGGGAGTCAATGAAACCGAGGGTATATTAAGTTGGCGTTTAGTCTCGAGGTGCAAACTGTACTTTTCACTTTGAGTGCGAGAAAAATAGTCAATTTAGTACAAAAACATTTATTATTCCTCCAGTCCATAGAACTTTCGTAAGTTTTTAGGTGTTCGATGCAATAATTGCAATCGACCACGTTTTGCTGACCTAGCGATACGATGCGGCCGCACTAAGTGCCCCGCGAGCTCAGTGCATAACGGACAGCAACCGGGTGCATTCGTTTCCATCATTTTAGCAATAACTTAGCCTAGTTACCTCAATAAACCCGTTAAAGTTGTTTGAGTGTTTAACTGAGTAGCGTACCGATTCCCAATAGGTACCACCTAGTCACGTCCCCTACATTTTGGTCCTTCGAGCCTCTGAACAGGGCTTCGCGGTCGGACTTTGGTTTTTCGGAACTGACGGCGCGTGAAGTGAACTTAAACAGAACTAGGGACACTGTGGATTGCAGTAGTTTAAAGCTTAGCAGTGACAGTGATGGTAACCTTAGCACCGAGACTTTAGTGGGAGTATATTGAGTTGGAGTGCCCAATATATTCTCTCAGCGGTAGCAGCAAAAGCGGTACTCGGAGAGTGCCCTTCCAGCAGCAGTGAGTTCATAGCTCACATTAGCGGCAACAGCGGATCACTGGTGAGGGAGACAAACCCCATCAGGTTAGCAGCGGCAAAGGATTTTTCCAAGTAAGATCGTTCAATTTTTCTTACACCAGCAGCGAGATGGAGAGCCTTTATTTTATTTAATCTGAGATTGCGGAGATCATTAGAAAACTCATCGTCAATTTTAAAAAGGATAGCGTAGAGCGTAAAACTTTAGATTACTGTAAGCGTAAAATCGAGTTAAATCTTCCGCGTTTTTGGCGGCAAAAGATTATCTATTATGTCTTTTGCTCTTTGCTCGACGTCAAACTCTTCACTGTCACTGGTCATTCTTAATAAATTTATATAAAACCGAACAAATTTACACTCGACAAAAATTCAGAGATTTTCGCGGTCAGTTTTTTCTTCAAAACCAGTCACAGATTAAGAATTTAAAACGCATGGCGCCACCTTCCTTGCGGAAAAACCATGGAACTAAAACTCTCAACATTTTCGCAATGAAGATGGTCCACACTCCACAGATAATAGTAGTGTATTAACTGGCTGTTTGAGTTTGTCTATGTCACATGAAGGAAATTTAAAAACGAATTACTTTTTACTCCCTAGGGACTAAAGTGGTCACTTTAGTCCCGCTTCGTAGGGCTATATTGGCGTACTTTTAGAGCATGAGAAGTGAAAAAATATTATTTTGCTCCCTTGTGATACAATCTACTATCGCTACCTCTTAGAAAATTCAATAAAAACAGTCGTGTTTAATTTTCTAGAAAAATAGCCCTATGAAAATCCGAGCATTATACATACTGAGCACATACTGGCCACGGCGATGAACTGCGCGTGCAGCTTGCGCGTGAGCAGCGGGTCGGGCAGCGCGCGCAGGTAGCTCTTCAGCGCCGACGTCAGCGTCTTGCTCTCCCAGTCCAGCGGGTCGCTCAGCGCCGGCACGCGCCCGCCCGCCGCGCAGCCCACCAGGCGCGCCACCTTGCTGGCCACGCCCGCCACGCGGTACAGGCCCTGCTCCTCCAGGCCGCGCGCCTCCAGCGCCGCCACCACGCGCCGCACGAAGGCGAAGCCGGCCTCGTCCAGCGCCGTGGCGGGCTCGGCCAGGCCGCGCGGGCGGCAGGCGGCCTGGGCCGCGGGCGGCGCGGGCGCCAGGTCCACGGCGCGCAGCCAGGCGGCGCGGTCGCGCTCGCCCAGCGCCTGCAGCGTGAGCGGCGCGCGCTCGCGCTCGGCCGGCACGCACTCCCAGCAGAAGCGCCGCTCCAGGGGCTCGCTGCAGGCGCGCGCGCCGCACACGCACAGCGCCTCCGTGGCGCTGGCCGTCTTCACGTTGATCTGGTTGTAGGGCGTGAGCGCGAGCTGGCGCGAGCTCTTCTCGTACGTGCAGTAGTGCTTGCTCCACGTCGTCGTGCCGAACGCCTCTGCGCACACATCGATTAACCTAATGTTTATATATCAACTAGTGTCACTGTACAATACTGTCGAACTAAACCGTACAGACTACGCTCACTGTGTCGACGTCACGCTGTGAATCAGCCATATAATGCTAATAACAGTTGGAAAGGCCCGTACTTGATTAGATCAACTTAGTAAAGTGTAGGGTATCGTGCAGTATGTAATGTACAAGTGTCGCTATGAGCGAGTGACTCACTCTTCTCCATGAGGAACAGGTAGCCGGCGCGCGACACGCCGCCCGCCGCCTCCTCGGCCGCCGCCTCCTCCTCCTTGTTCTGCACACACGCACACACGTTACACACGCAACACGCGGCACACGCACACACGCGGCACACGCGCAGCTCACACTCACCATCTGGCGCACCTCCATCATCTTCTTCATAAGCGACTCGGTCTGCTTGCTCATCTCGTCGAAGTTGCTCCGCGTCTGCAAGGCGCACACGCGCACAGGTTAGTGAAGCTCACACGCACACACACGCCACATGCGCTGCGCACGCACTCGCCCACGCTCACTCGCATACTTACCGAGTAGTGTGCTATACTAGGATGCATTTTGCATGGCAATAGCAATCACTGCCTCTAAAATAGCTTCATAAGAATCCGAACAACAAAGACTCAATTTCATTAGAGACAATGACCGCTATGGCCATGCTGACCCGCACCGACTGACGCTGACTGCAAGAGGCACATGATAGTATCAAAGTGTAGCAGTACTACACCACACAACATGCAGACCACACAACACGATTCATGTTCATACAACACTTTCTCTACCACGTCTATCTAAAGTGGCGATAAGGCGCCCGGTTCCTACAAACCACAAATCAGTGACTGCGTTTAGCGAAAACGTATTTAAAACATAGTTCTGTTTGTAAGATCATAACAGTCAGTCACGTTTAGCGCTAAACCCATATAGTGATTTGTGGTGCAAGCCGATCTTGATGTAATGTCAAGTGTGAGAGATAGATCATAAGTGAGACGCATTGAGCAAAACGTTAGTGTAGTTTAGTGTGGCACACACGCACACGCGTACCGGCACAGAACAGAGCGTCACAGGCGCGGGCACACAGTCGCGCAGGCACTCACCCGCTGGATGCGCAGCTGCAGGTCCTTGACGCGCGGCTCGGCGTCGGCGTGCACGTCGTGCGCCGTGTGGTGGAACGTCCACCAGCCGAACACGAAGCCCAGCAGCGTCTCCACCAGCTCGAACTTCTTGCGCTCCTGCACCGCCTGCAGCTGGAACACGTACTCCAGCGACGCCTGGCAGAAGTCGCGCTCCGCCATGTCCATCGCCGCGTCCGCCTGCGTACACACACGACCGGAGCACGTAAGCGACAGAGCTAACAAGATACTTTTAGCATCGACAAACGGAATATTGACGACCGCTGTCTCGTCTGTTTTTTAGTTTGCATCAATGATTTGCTCTAACAGGGTTTATGCTTTTTTTTATCACTGTAAACAAAGCAATGGCAAGTTATTTATAACTTCAAACTGCTGATTAGACAGAGAGATCCGATACCTTTCATGACGTCATTCGACATACAAAATCTATACAAAATTTCGTTTATCTAAAAAGAGATAGAAACAAAATTTTTATTGGTTATAACTTTCGTGTTGTTTGGCCGATTCTGGTCTTGTTTTCACTTTTTGTCATTATTTTTATAGTATTTTTACATTCCGTTTCGAAATAAAAAAAAAGAATATTTATGCATAATATTCCCGATTACTACAATATCAAGCAAAGGTGGTGTAATTGCGGATGGGGGATCGTCCTTCAAACACGCGAGGTTCGAAGTGTAAATGACAATTAATCACGATGTGAGGGGGGGGGGGGGGGGCTAAACAATTAATTGAAATAGTTCGATGTCATAAGTATTAGTCTGCTCTGTCAGGGCTCTCACTTTAGCACCGAGTATACGTACGCTTGCACCACCACGGAGCGGCTGCGAGTAGAACAAGAGCATGCAGGACGCAGCGGTCCAGACATTTATGACTTATGGTAATGAGTAACACGTGGACTCTTTGGCGCCACAGCGCTCTCGGGTGCTCTCACTGTGGTGCCGCGAACTCGCGCTTCCCATCATAATATTAACAACTTACTATAGTTGGTGCCAGTTAAGATCGCAAAAGCGGTTATTGGTTGGTTTTTACTCGTTAAAAGATTTTTTTAGGGATAAGTTCGTGATTTTTTTTTTATTGTGTAAAATTAGTTGTATTGTGTTTTCAAAACACTATCATACTAGCATATATCCTGAAGAATATCATATATTTTTCTGGTTTTGTTAATTACAGTATATGCTTTTTTGCATTATAAAACTCGCGTTTAGCTCCTGTAGTCCCCTTAAGTTAAACTATACGAGTAGTATGGCGACGCAGCTGATCACCAGCGTGCAGCGCCTCCCGCACTAGACGCTGCGTGCATCCAGTACAGCCGAGTGCACGCACACCGGCACCGCTAGGAGTGATCAAGTGAGCCAGTACCTCTTGGAACACGGCCTCCGGTTTCTTGGTGGAGAGCGAGAGCGTGCGCTCCTGGCTCTGGCAGAACTTGGCAGTCTTCTTATCGAACTTCTTCTTCCCCTCCTGCAACATGCACAGCTCGTGTATAGTGACGTCCGACACAGGCGCCGCGGAATGAACTATTCTCGGGGACACTCTGCTGCAATTAGCGACGTGCAACTTGTGCACTACTAACATCAACAAGTTCCCCCCATTCCCATGAGATCGACACCACACCTCCGTGCTGCAAGGCCTGCAAGATCTCTTACAATTAATTAGTGATGTAACGAATGTCATTTATTGAACATTCGCGGATGCGAATGCGAATGCAAATATCTACTACTGACATTCGTGGATGCGAATGTGAATACGAATGTTCAGTTTTTATTCAAATTTAGCGCCAATTGTCTATGGTTTGGTGGCAGTCTCGAGGTGCGTTCCGTTTGTATTTTGTTCCGAGAATTGCCGAGTTGATACGAACTCATCCGAAGTGTCATTCAGATGGCGCCGGTCTTTTCCTAAACAAAAAAAGTGAATGACGAGGTTAAGTTACTTTCCCTTGTATTAAAAAAAATGGGCCAAGAGCGAGTCGGACTCGCGCACCGAGGGTTACGTACAAACTTTTAAAGGACAAACTTAACTTTGCTGTTCGATCTCTAAAAACGGCTATTGTTCCAACCGAAAATAATAAGTTTGTTATAGTAAAATCGCTTTTTTTTTTGTTATTAAACTACATATTTACGGTTTTCTGACTTTTCCCTTTACATGTGCTGGTCTTAGCTTTTAGCCAAATTTCGTGATTCTAGGTCAACGGGAACTACCATTTATAGGTTTTCGACCCAAAACCTATAGGGTACTTCCGGTTGACCTAGAATTGTTAACAGCACAAGTAAAGGGAAAAGTACGAAAAATAAAAAAAAAGTTGAAAACTAAGGTAAATTTTGGTACATTACAAATTTTCGCGAAAATCTAAATTTGCCCATATCTTTTTATCGTATTGACTTAGGACCTTGATTTTTTGACATGATTGATTTTTATACACCTAATAGAGACTATAGACCTTAGTATATGGTATACATTTCAACTTGCTAGGTCCACACGTTCCTGAGAAAATTGGTTGTGACAGACGGACAAGAAAGTGATCTTATAAGGGTTCAGTTTTTTCCTTTTGAGGTACGAAACCCTGAAAACCTAAGAAATGAATGGATTTTGATTTAATTTTTATTAACTTACTATCATCTTTAAAATGGTTTTTTTTTTTTTGATATGCATATTCGCAAAACATTCGCAGAAATTTTGCGATTGCGAATGCAAATATCCGCGAATGCGAACGCGAATATTCGTTACATCACTACAATGAAACGAATAGTCGAATAGAATAACGGATAGCCCACAGAACATAATAGCCCAACTCAAATCCGATAAAGTTGTCTGTTTATTATTTATGTGTGGTGTGCTCGGTGTTTGACGATGAGTTTTTCAGTGGCAGCCACGGAGTCTATATTTGTCCCAGGTTAATGGAAATACGCTCGCGCCCTATTACATGGGACTTGAACGTTACGGACAGAAATGTGGGTGTACTATAAGATGGACGGATGCCTGATCCTTCGAGGGCTGCAGGCGTGACGTCATATTATGGATGTATATATGTAATTGTGTTTTCGTTTATAAGGATGAATATGATGTGTTGGTAGTTGAGGTTGGCGCATATGTAGTGGGTGGATTAAGGTGGTTGCTCCAGGGTAGCCCGCGGAATTCAAAGTTTAGTTTTTTGCAATTTGCAGGTCAGTGTCAGGTTGTATGTTGATTAAAATATAATTCGCGGCTGTAACACGTATGTAGTTATAGAATTATAATCATCAAAATCATCAATGCGCATAAAGGTGCAGGAATGACTTTTTCAAGGTCAAATTCATTCCTCAACTTATTCATTATCATTCATTCCTTAACTCATATTTTAATAAACATACGACCTGACACTGACCTGCAAATTGCAAAAAAACCCAAGAAAATTTGAATTTCGCGGGCTACCCGGGAGCATCCACCTTAAGGCGCGGTGGTTACCTTGACGGCGCCGATATGCTCCTTGCGGAAGCGCTCGAGCGGCTGGATGATCTGCTCGTGCGCGCGCCCCAGCTGCAACACAACACACTTCAGTCGTACACTCACCAAAACAGATAAATGTATTCATAGGGGTACGAAGAAAACAGTGTAAAGTTCTTCATGCCCAACAATTGTCGGGTTTTGCTACATGGTCTTAGTGGCGATGGCGGATAACTCTAATAGCGCGATTCAGAATTTTGATGTGAGTTCTTCCTTTTTGTCAGAGATGGCGCTGTAGGTACTACTTTTTGTACTATGCCGCTACATTTTTAAACTGGACCAGCCTCCCAATTCTTACCGAACCGGGATTTTATTTTTTTCGAAATGGCATCTCGCAGTTCAACCAGAGAGGTTGTCGTCTGCTTAACCGGACTTTCCAGTGGGTGCCTTAAGTGTAAGGCCTCCAGCCAGGGCAAAAAACTTACAAACTAAGCGACTACACGCTAAGGGCACCCCCTGCGGGGTACGGGCCTCGGCTTAGGGCGTCGCTGTGAGAGGACAGCAAGGGGACAGGCTGGATCGGAGTGGTGTCATTATTTAAGGACTGACTATGGACTACAGGCACAGCAACGCGGGCTGGCACGAGCAAGGGACGGGGAGACCGAACCGGGTCTTACCGGCTACGTGTTTGTGTACTTACCTATTACTTACATGTGAATTTGTTTTTTTTTTTGTTTTCATGTTAGGTGTTGGATATCTTAGGTATTGGGGAGTAAGGGGGAGAGCGGACATAACATCTTTCCGGCCCCAAGAGTCATCCTCACCTGCACGCGCTGAAAGGCGGCGGCTGCCATCTGGCAGCCGTGGTGCTCCCTGCTAGACAACGAACGAGGCTATGGCGACCGAGCAATAGCGGGAAAACTATACACCCATCCGGGCAACTGGTTTGGAAGAGGCTGCAGCGGCCTTAGGGTCTAAATAACCCTTAAAATGTCTGGTGCAGAAGGCAACGGGAAACCACTGCACTAGTTTCCCATGAGAGTCACAATGGATTTAAGAAACAGCGATCTAGATCTGTTGAGCGCTCCGGCTGACGCCCGGCGCCACCAAACCGGGGATGGTGGTGTGAAATGTGCTACCGGCCATGTGATTGTGTCAGATCAGGCAACACATGGAAACTATGTTACTGGTAAACCAAAATCAGTAAGGCAGCCTCACCGCCTTGGCACCTGGAATGTACGCGGCCTAAACCAACCAGGAAAACTCCAGTTAATCGAGAGTGAAACGAAAAGGAAGGAAGTCACAATCCTCGGACTCAGCGAAACACACTGGAGAAAGTCGGGATACTTTTCAACTGACCAGTTGAATAAAGTCTACTTTTCGGGACCTGAAAATGAAAGCTTTAAGGGTGTTGCCTTCGTCGTACCACTTAGCATGGACAAATATGTCAGCGGTTATAAGCCGATTAACGACCGAATAATTGCCATTAAAGTTAACACAACTCCCTGTAAATTGAACATCTTACAGGTCTATGCGCCTACCGCCCAATCTAGCGAGGACGAAATCGTGAACTTTTACAGCACCTTGGCAAAATCTCTCCAAGAAATACCCAAAAGGGAGATAACGGTAGTTTTAGGTGATTTTAACGCCAAAATCGGTCAAACGGACAGCGACGAACATCTTCGACGTGTAGTCGGGAAGTATGGAATCGGCAATAGAAACGAGAGAGGCGAACGTATGCTTCAGTTCTGTAGTGAGGAAAATCTTACCGTGACGAACACCTGTTTCAAACAGCATATACGGCGATTGCACACCTGGATTTCTCCTATCCCCTATACCCTCATATCCTCATCCAGAACCGATGGAAATCATCTGTCATGAACACCACGACATACCCGGGAGCGGATTGTGGCTCTGATCACCAACTTTTAGTTTTAGTTACCACAATCCGACTTCGGCTGAGAAAACTCCACAAGCAAGAACACACACTGAATATGCGCCATGTTGACCTGCCGGCCTTCAGAAAAGCAATTGAACACAAAGTACCTGAATGTTCCATAGATGACGCCATTGACCCAGACATCGCTTGGAAAGCTTTGCAGAGAATTATTGTGCAAACTGCCAAGCATAACATGCTGCCAAAACCCACCATGAAACCTTTTATATCTACGAAAACCGCTGACCTAATTTTTCGTAGACGTGAGTTGAAGGGAAAAGGTCTAACCATACAGGAATACAGAAGGTTATACGACCAGCTCAGCACAGAGGTCCAGAAAAATTGCCGCAAAGACTATGGCCAACACATCAACAACGTCTGTGCTGATCTAGAACAGAATTC
Source organism: Xestia rhomboidea (assembly GCA_963853795.1). Lineage (NCBI taxonomy): Eukaryota > Metazoa > Arthropoda > Insecta > Lepidoptera > Noctuidae > Xestia > Xestia rhomboidea. The sequence goes on from OY970770.1 coordinate 78,913, forward strand.
TGCGAAACATCAGACCCGAGATCTTTTCCGCAAAGTCAAAGAGCTGACCAAATCTCGTAATACGAAAACTTGCACAATCGCAGATGAAGCAGGTAACATCCTCACTGACAAAAATCAGGTTCTTGAACGCTGGAAACAGTACTGCACAATACTCTATGACACCGGTCAACCTATTACAAACGGCGCGCTGACCGTTTCTTCACCGCAAGAACCCGAAATTCTGCAGTCAGAGGTCGAACATGCCCTTGGATGTCTCAAGGATAGAAAATCTCCAGGTAAGGATGGAATTTCCGCTGAATTACTTAAAAACCTAGATTCCAAAGGTGTCAAGCAGATTCTAAACATCTGCAATTATATCTGGAAGACCAGGAGATGGCCTGAAGAGTGGACAGAATCCGTGTTTGTTCCACTTCATAAAAAGGGCTCTACCAAAGACTGCAACTACAGGACCTTGGCACTTATTCCACATATCAGCAAGATACTCCTGTACATCATAAACAACAGGCTAAGACACTTTCTCGAGCCACAAATTCCAGAGGAACAAGCAGGTTTTGTTAAAGGCAAAGGCACGCGGCGACATGAAAGAGATACTGCACAGATTGGAGGTGGAAAGTGGCAAATTAGGGCTTACAATAAATAGGCAGAAAACCAAGCTTATGGTGATAGATCGTGCGGGAAAGCTATCGGGCGCCTATAATATCCAAGGCATCGATACTGTGGACAGGTTCGTTTATCTGGGCTCTAGTATAACTAATGAGGGTAGCTGCGTCCTTGAAATAAAACGGCGGATAGCCATGGCTAAAGATGCTATGACACGCCTCCAGAACATTTGGAAAAATCGTGGTATAAGTTTTAAAACGAAGGCCCGTTTGGTCAGAGCACTAGTTTCCCGATTTTCCTCTATGGAGTTGAGACGTGGACAATCCAAACAAGAGAAAGACAAAGGATGGATGCATTCGAAATGTGGTGCTGGAGGCGGATGCTCCGAATTCCATGGACAGCCAAACGCACAAATGTGTCTATCCTTTCGCAACTTGATATCAAGACCCGATTGTCTACAGTTTGCCGTCAACGTATTTTGACCTATTTCGGCCACATAATGCGAAGAGGAGATAGCAGCCTTGAAAAGCTAGTCATTGTCGGTAATACCGAAGGCAAGAGAGCGCGAGGCCGGTCGCCAACACGATGGTCCGACCAAGTAAAAGAGGCTATGTCCTCAAGCTAATTTCAGCAGGTGGTGATGGCAACTTTGGACCGGAGTAGGTGGAGGCAGATTGTCCGTTTAAAGGGTTCCAGTGACCAAGATCCTCAGTAATGAGGTACCGATTGCAGAAGAAGTTGGATATGTCATCGTCAAATTGTAAATACCGTTATATTATAATGTATCTCGCGAGATTGGAAACTCTCGAACGATTGTGATTCTGTCCCTGAGTGGCCGGCCTTACAGTAGGCCGTTCTGTTTGTTTCTTTGGTTAATCACAGATTCATTTTACTTCCACAATTTCTTATAGCTAATTCTAAAGCTGTGAGTTATTTTCACCACGAAATCAATTTACAATCACCAAAACACTTCGTTTACATTCGACAACAAACGAATTAACAAACAAATATGGCGGCGCGGGGCACATGATGTAACTTAGGTACCTACTAAATTACTAATGCTGTAACAAAATAAAATTGTACTGATTTGAAAAGAGTAACCATGGAGTTTCTTTTCGGTTTTTCTCCATGGAAACGACCAACGCGAACCGTGCACCTTTTTGTCGTTTTATAAGTGCCCATCTAGGCCTATGTGAAATAAAATCTTTTGATTTTGAACCAATCAGCGCGCGAGGTGCGTTCCGTTTCACAATCTTTGGAGAGTTTACAATCTCGCGAGATAGATTATAATGTCACGGTATTTACAATTTTACGGTGACAGATACATTTGTAACATTTTAGCGATTTCGTCGTAAAACCTGTAATTTACAACTTACCCACACTGGGTAAAAAAATAACCCTGTAAACCTGACTTGTGAACCACGAATTAAATTTCACCACACCGCACCGGCCAATAGGCATGTGGATAACTCTACATATATCTGCACGGGGGGCTCCGAAACCATTGCATGACGTCAATAGTGAATGAGGTCCACTTGCAGCAGTGAACGTTGTTCAACCGGCCCGCTCATAGTCACAAGCGCCGCCGCGGCCGCCGCCCACAACGCGCGCGACGTAATTAGCGAAGCCCGATCAACTAGTTCATTACGTTTCGCACATTACACTACAGCTCGAGGACAAACTGCTAATCTCCAACATTCAATAAAGAAAGAAAAAGTATTTATTCAATATACTCACATGTTTAATAGTAAATAGTATTGAAGTACCTAGTAACTCGTCGATAAGTATGGGCTGTGTTATTCAAAGACGGATGCTGTACGAGATGCATGCCACGAGCAAAAGTTATTGTGACTACTACGCATAAGGCTATCATGTGTGTGCTGCGACTTTCAGAAGCAGGCAGGGAGCGCGGATGTGCAGACGAGCTGGTGTTGACGTCACAGAACACATGGCGCCTTTGTGCGCACTGTGCCGTCTATTGTCATTTCATTTGTCACCGATAAGCCGGCGACGTGCGACGCGCGACGCACCTAGTCACCGCATTCTATTTGCGCACGGCTATCTCCGCACCGGAACATATCGCGGCTGTTTAGCTGTTACCGCTTGAATGCACATCACCAGTCACTACACATGCATGTGATATCGGCCGCGTTTGTACTGCACTGTGTATACTTTGACCTCTCCTGATCATCGCATACAAAATATAGGTACACAGAATGTAGTACCCCCAGATACTAAGGTACGTTCTCTTGCTATCAAAACAAGTGTGAAATAAACCATGGCGCAGACACGGCCAAATTAAGAAGAGTACTTACATTAAACGCAAAGAACAGATCATAGCAGCTAGTAGGTGCCAGTAGTCAATGTTTATTGGGGTCAAAACTAGAGATGCAACGAATAGTGATTTGACCGAATACCGAATATTCGGCGGCGCTCTCAGCCGAATACCGAATATTCGGCCGCCGAATATTCGGCGGGTGATCCAGTACAATTGACGTCGACGCTAACAAGTAACGACACGTTTTGATGCGGTGCGTGCGGCGGTGACGGGGCGGGAAGTATTTGGCTCAGTAGCCGGCAAGTCATGTTACAACGTGCAGTGTTTTAAATGTACTTCGTCTAAAATTTGTCTAAAATGGCTTTTAGTTGTGAATAAAAAGTCTCCTATTTGGAAATATTTATTTAGTGAAGATTCCAAGTTAGCTGTATGTTTGCTATGTAAAGTCAAGATCTCGCGTGGCGGAGAAGGAAAAAAAGCGAATAAAAAAAGCGGAAAATCAATTACCTATAAATTGCTGGACGGTATGATTGATTTCACTTTGAAAGAATGTCTATCCGTGCATAACTCACAGTTCGGGTTTCAACCTGTACAGTCAACGGAAAGCGCCATAGTAAGTCTCAAACATACCGTCCAGTATTACACTGATCGTAAAACGCCGGTATACGCCTGTTTTCTGGATCTCTCCAGAGCCTTTGATCTGGTAAATTATGATGTACTCTGGAGGGAGCTTGAGGACAGGGGTGTATCGGCAGGAGTGCTCAGGATCTTACAGTATTGGTATGGGAACCAAGAATATGTTGTAAGGTGGTCCAATGCACTCTCTGATACATACAGGTTGGAATGCGGTGTGAGGCAGGGTGGTCTGACATCTCCCGAGGCTTTTTAGCACATATATAGACGGCCTAATCGTGGACCTCAGCAATATGCGGGTGGGGTGTAGCGTCCATGGTGTAAAAATAAATAGTATCAGCTACGCTGATGACATGGCGTTGCTGGCGCCGACGGCAGGTGCGGTAAATGAAATGCTTCGGGTTTGTCAGGCGCATGCTGCCTCACACGGACTGGTGTATAACGTGAAGAAGTGTGAATACATTGTCTTTAAGGCCGGAGGCGAATGCCCAGATACTATACCTGACATTACCCTAAACGGTTTGAACGTCAAAAGAGTGACAACATTCAAATATCTAGGGCAGCTTCTCACTGACGACCTTAAGGACAATGTTGATATTGAAAGGGAGCGTAGGGCACTGGCGGTCCGAGGTAATATGTTGGCCCGAAGGTTCTCTCGGTGTAGTAATTTAGTGAAAGTAACACTGTTTAAGGCATATTGCCAATGCCTATACACGGCGAATCTTTGGGTCAACTATACCAAAAGAACGCTGGATGACCTACGCGTACAGTATAATAATATTTTTAGGATGCTGTTGGGACTGCCGCGATGGTGCAGTGCTTCTGCTATGTTTGCGCAAAACCGAACTGACGGCTTCCACGCAGTCGTTCGCAAGAAAACCGCGTCGCTGTTAACAAGGTTGCGGGCGAGTGGCAACAGCATTCTAAAAACTGTGGCGGAGAGTATCGACTCTCCGATTATTAAAAGCTTTGTGAGAAGGACAATCACTGAGCATTAATCTGGGGATGTCCTTTTCACAATGCTATTTACTCTGTTTTCTCTATTATATTTTAGCTACTAACACTAGAAATAAGTTATTTTATTACTTACTAACAAGATGGATCACTGTTGTCCGAAAAATAAAGATTATTATTATTATATTCCGCATTTTCAATATTCTATAATCTATTTATTTGTCTATCGTTTATCTTAATCGTACGGCAGATCCGTACAACTGGTGGTCAACCAACTCAAAACAGTACCCAAAGCTTATATATTTTGTTAAAAAATACCTGTCGTCACCGTGCAGTAGTGTTTACAGTGAGAGACTATTCTCAGAAGCAGGTATTGTATATGAAGATAAGCACAATCGTCTCTTACCAACAAATGCCGAAAAACTTGTCTTTATTCACCACAATTTGCCTTTACTTAATTTTAATTATTAAAAATACTGATGTTGTATTCTTGTTTTCGCAATTAATGATTGTTGGATAATTAAATGTTTCGATTAAATTGCTTTTTTTATTTCCTTTTATAAGATATTTGCTACTTTTTTATGTATTCGGTATTCGGCCGAATACTACTTACTATTCGGCCGAATACCGAATACTGAAAAAACTGGCCGAATACCGAATAGTTGCCGAATATTCGTTGCATCTCTAGTCAAAACATCCGAATTAAACTATTAATACTACCATATTATAAGTACTGATAAATAGCTCGCAGTTGAAGGAAGCCGTCGAGTGCGGGGGAGGAGGCGGGGGGTGCTTTCGTAGTGACTCATGTCACGTAAGAGGCAGCATTCTTCGTAGCAATTTATCAGGAATTCGAATGGTATACAATACTAATGTTAATGATTTCACATAATGATGTGATGCGTTTCTATGTAGGTACCTAGTACACTTAATTGGAAAAGCCAAAGTATTTGAGAAATTATAACAAGATGTTAAATTATGCGATTGTTTAAGATTCTAGAAGTATAAACTACTAGCTTTCGCACGCGGCTTCGCTCCCGTTATCACGGAAATTAACCCTCGGGAACGTTTAAAATGTAGCCTATAACTCTCGGGGATAATGGAGCTTTGAAGAATTTTCGGAATCGAGTAGTATTTCCGAAGATTACCCCTACATACAAAAAATGTTACCTTTTTAGGGTTCCGTAGTCCTAACAAGGAACCCTTATAGTTTCGTCATGTCCGTCCGTCTCGCGTCTCTGTCTGATGATAGTGCATTTTATGAACTTTGAAGGAAAACTATAGCGGTTAAGATAACTTTATCAGTTTAGCAGTAATAGTCGTTAAACTTGGGTGTTGGATAATTTTGTACCAAATACAAAAGGGCGATGTTCACCGAAAAGATAACGGTCTGATTATCTAAAAACAGCTGTTTAAAACACATTTTCATGTTCACCAAAGCAAATCAACCGATTAAACACGCTAATCAACTGTTTTTTCTCTAACCGAGGTGGGAGAGGTTAGGGCACGCCACAATAGTGGCGGTAAGTCCCCTCTTTGAGGAGTGGCTGGAGAGAAGCCACGGCGTCCTCACCTTCCGCCTGACGCAGGTTCTTACCGGACACGGTTGTTTCGGTAAGTTCCTGCACCGAATCGGGCGGGAGGAAACGCCCGGGTGTCACCATTGTGAGGATCGACCGGAGGACACGGTGGAGCACACGGTGGAAGTGTGCCCCGCTTGGGCGGAGCACCGCCGTGTCCTCGTAGCGGCGACTGGCGGCGGCGACCTCTCGCTCCCGGCCTTGGTTCAATCCATGGTCCGGAGCGAGACGGAATGGGACGCCGTTACCTCCTTCTGCGAAGCAGTCATGCTAGCGAAGGAGGTGGCGGAACAGGACAGGGAGAGATCCTCACGTCCCGGCCGCCGCGGGAGACGCCCCGGGCGTCGGGGGCCACGTGGTGGCTTCCGGCCACCGTAGGCGCGGGCCTGTGGACGGGGAGCTATGGGCTAGCTCGCTGTCCGTCCGTCTCATGACGACAGGCCGTGTCGACGGCGCGTTCGTGTTCCACGCGCGCCTCAAAGAGAGTCAGCAACAGTGAAGGGGTCCGCAAGGGCCGAAGCCTGCCGGGGCTGCGGGACTATTCGAAAGAGATACCGTGGCCCCGGAACACAAAGGGCGATGAAGGAACATGGATGGGTTTTAGTCAGTAAAAGTCTGACACTCCCTCCTGCTCCGCCCAGAGCGGGAGAAGTCATTTGATGATTACCCATCCGAAAAAAAAAAAAAAAAAAAAAAAAAAAGTGCGAGAGGTTGTTTAAAGTCCCGGTTAGTAGTTAATCGGTGTATTTTGACGTTTGTAAATTGCAAATATAACAAATTTTAAGGTTACATCCAGATATTATTGTGAGAATTTAACATGCAGTCTGCTTTGAATTATATTTTCGAAGGGGATGACGTTTTGGACGAGTTTGAAACCGTTGAAAGACTTTTGCGAACTCCTCGTTTGTATTCCACCAGACGACACTACTTCATGGAGTTCGATGCGTTTGTTTTCAATTACGCCTTGGTGCTTTAACACTAAATTAGTGACAATTTCTTTTTCGTCATGCGTAAAACTAGCAATGCGCTTCTTATCCATTGTAATTAATTTAAAAACTATTTCAAACGAACAAAACTTCAAACACCACAGATAATTTGATGGTTATAAAGAACTGTCATGCAACCATTTTAAGATGTTTCGCATTTGTACGGTTTTTTTACGTGTTAAGTTACCCACTCTATTTGACTGTATTATAATCATTCGGTCTTTCATTCCTAAAACGCTCGTTTACCTAACCGAGCTAGAATAAGTTGTGGTGAACACCAAAATGCCCGCCTCAGTTTTAAAGTTGTTTTCACCAACAGTTAAATAACCGACTGTTTCGTAATCGGCCCGCTAAACGTAAACAGTTGTTGAGGAGGAAATTATGGTGTTCACCACAACTTATTCTAGCTCGGTTAGGTAAACGAGCGTTTTAGGAATGAAAAACCGAATGATTTACGGGGCCCCGTTGTGGGCGCGTTCCTTGCATGCTAGCGAAGGAAGTTGCGGAACGTGAGAGGGTGAGAATCTCACGTCCCAGCCGCCGCGCCGCGAGGGACGCACCGGGCGTCGGGGGACACCTTGGCGCGGGCCTGTGGACGGTGAGCTATGGGCTAGCTCGCCGTCCGTCCGTCTCATGACGACAGTCCGTGTCGACGGCGCAGGAGTGTTACACGCGTGCCTCAAAGAGAGTCAGCAAAAAGGAAGGTGTCTGTTTCGACTGCTCGGCCATGGTGTCGTAGAAGAAAAACGACTACGTCATCATTACGAAGGATTTTGTAAAACACTAACAATGAAAGTCGCAAATTCGTAGATTCAATATTCAGAAAGTTATAAAGGTTTAACCATGGCCGCGCGGTCCGCACATGGAGAACCGCGCGGCCACGCAGTTCTCTTATTACGGAGCTTCGTAGAGGTCCCATTCTTTTTGCTAACCACTGATACGATTTCGAAGAAAATGTAGATAGTATAATTATAGCCCTAATGTTTGGATTTCACGACCTACAGCACTTAAATGCTATGGCCGCGCGGTCCACACATGGAGAACCGCGCGGCCACGCAGTTCTCTTATTACGGAGTTTAGTAGAGGTCCCATTCTTTTTGCTAACCACTAATACGATTTCGAAGAAAATGTAGGCAGTATGAATAAAGCCCTAATGTTTGGATTTCACGACCTACAGCACTTCTAACCTATAATACAAGTTAGAAGTAGGGTGACCAAGATTTATGGTGCGTCAAACAGACATTTTCAATTTTACTAAGATAAATATAACATGTAAGTACCTTTTATTGTAAAAAGGATTAATGATTGTCTATTCGATTAGTACTTACTTACCTATACGAAAAAATATACCTTCCTACCTCCTTAGGAGGACTGCTATTTTAATAAATCAAGCGTTCGTTTAAAAAACTGATGTAGGTACTTATTGTTTTTAATGATGACGCCTAAATAGCTTACTGCAGTTGATAGTGCACGCATTTTTGCAAAAATGTAGTGCATGTGTTTACTAAGATAAATATAATATGTAAGTACCTTTTATTGTAAAAAGGATTTATGATTGTCTATTCGATTAGTACCTACTTACCTATACGAAAAAATATACCTTCCTACCTCCTTAGGAGAACTGCTATTTTAATAAATCAAGCGTTCGTTTAAAAAACTGATGTAGGTACTTATTGTTTTTAATGATGACGCCTAAATAGCTTACTGCAGTAGATAGTGCACGCATTTTTGCATGCATTAGTGCATGTGTATGTCAGTGTACTTGCTTTGCGGGTAAGCCATAGATATCCGATATTCGTAGGATAAGCCATTCTAAATAACTTCACAAAAATGTCATTTTGCGTTTGTTTGTGTCCATTCATGCACTCTAACGAGACGTAACGACCCCCAAAAACGAAATAAAAGACTGGAGTGGGGCGGGGGTAGCATCCCGCGTGGTGTTTTATCTCTATCAGCTGTTTTTAGTATCGTAGGTATCGGTGCCAAAGCTGAGGTCAGTGATAACGATATTGCACACAGTATCGCAATAAGTACCGATGCGAAAGCATTCAGCATAGCTATTCAAAAACGCTTCGATTCGGAAAGTCGTATGTTTATCTCGCTCGCATCGTTATGGCAAAATAAGACAGACATACGCCTTTCACTTCAACTCTAATACCGACAGCTATAATACCTACCGATTAATATATTTGTCAGAAATACAAAAAAGTGTCAAGTGTGTGTAAAAAGTGTGTGTATCCCGTGATGACCAAGAAGGTAGGTACCTAAATAAAACTAAATAATTGATACAAATATTGTTGCATAATTGTTAATATACAGTAATATAAATGAGTGTTTTCTTTAGCAATATGTTAAAATTTGTATACGAATACAGTGTTAATATTTTCGCATGACATGAGTACTTCTCCATCCAATTAACCATATTTATTCACTCATTATGATATTAGATACTACCTACCTACTGAAATAAAAACGACGCTTTTGGAAATGTCTGATTGACGCATCTTGGTCACCCTACTTCTAACTTGCATTATAGGTGCCTAGGTGCTGTAGGTCGTGAAATCCAAACATTAGGGCTTTATTCATACTGTCTACATTTTCTTCGAAATCGTATCAGTGGTTAGCAAAAAGAATGGGACCTCTACTAAGCTCCGTTTAAGAGAAATGCATGGCCGCGCGGTTTTCCATGTGCGGACCGCGCGGCCATAGCATTTATTTAAGTGTTGTAGGTCGTGAAATCCAAACATTAGGGCTATAATTATACTATCTACATTTTCTTCGAAATCGTATCAGTGATTAGCATAAAGAATGGGACCTCTACGACGCCTCCGTATAAGAGAACTGCGTGGCCGCGCGGTTCTCCATGTGCGGACCGCGCGGCCATGGTTAAACCTTTATAACTTTCTAAAAATTGGATCTACGAATTTGCGACTTTCATTGTTAGTGTTTTACAAATTCCTTCGTAATGTTGACGTAGACGTTTTTCTTCTACGACACTGTGGCCGAGCAGTCGAAACGGACACAAAAGGAAAGGGTCCGCGAGGGCCGATGCCTGCCGGGGCTGCGGGATTGTTCGAAAGAGATACCGTGGCCCCGGAACACAAAGGGCGATGAAGGAACATGAATGGGTTTAAGGCGCAACGCAAACATAAGGCGGCGCGGCGAAGATACTGAGAATAAATCACTTTAAATTAAACCTTAACTACTATGATATGCGGTTGTAAATGGCATGGCCAAAGAAAGAAAGGCACGCGGCGCCGTTTCAACCGCATTCATAGTAGTTAAGGTTTAATTTAAAGTGATTTATTCTCAGTATCTTCGTCTCGCCGCCTTCTGTTTGCGTTGCGCTTTAGTCAGTAAAAGTCTGATACTCCCTCCTGCTCCGCCCAGAGCGGGAGGAGTCATTTGATGATTTCCCATCCGGAAAAAAAAGAAAGGTTCAATTCTCGGTCCTTTCCTATTTCTCATCTCATCTTATATGTATATGTCATCCGCAAACAGGACACATTGCTCATTTATATTATTAGGAAGGTCATTTACGTAAACAAGAAATAAGACCATTACGCTACCTTGTGGGATTGAGGCAGTGATTTGTTTGCTGTCGGATCTGATTAATTCTATTTCATTTTTGTTGTTGTTGTAATGTTCGATTTCAACTATTTGTTCCCTGTGTTTCAAATAAGACACAAACCAGTCATAACATTTGCCGCGGAGTTTATTTAATAATGTTTCAAATTGTACTTTATCATATGCCTTAGTCATATCAAGCAGAAGTCCTATCGCGTACCTTTTTTCGTTAATTATATCAAGGGCTTTTTGAATATATTTGTAAACGGCCAAGGTAGTAGAACGGTTTTTTCGGAAACCGTTTTGGCAGTCATTAAATACATGATATTTTTCACAAAACGCATATACTCGATTACACATGGCTTTTTCAAATATTTTGGAAGCTGTCGGTAAGAGGGCAATAGGGCGGTAGTTATTCGGATCAGTTTTGGAATTCTTTTTGTGAATGGGTTTTATAAGAGCTTTTTTTTAGAGATTGGGGAAAGCTCCTTCTTCAAATTATTGATTTAATAATTTATAAAATGGTAAGGTTAATTCATCTGCACATTTTCTTAATAAGGTAGGTGGAAGGTCGTCAACGCCGTGACTTTTTTTATTTTTCAGTTTTTTTATTAATGCGTTAACCTCGTAGGGGTCAATTGGGCTAAGGAGGATTGAATTCTCTGTAGCACGTACAACGGGAAATCCTTTCGGTTTGCCGGTTGAGTTGTTTGAGGCCTCCCCGATAGAAGCAAAAAAATCATTAAATATATTTGCAACCTCTTGGGGTTCAGAAATTACGCTATTATTTGTTTGTAGGGTTATATGTTACATTTCTCACTGGCTATTTTTTTGTTTGTACGTTCATTTACTAGCTATGCTCCACATTGTCTTAACTTTATTATTAGATGTAGTCATTTTATTTTTATGGTGTAGTTTTTTGCTGTCGTTGCTGTCTTCTTTAGAATTTTTTCATATTTTTTATAATGTCTAGTTAGTATCGGGCTGTTTGTTGTATTTGTTAGTATTTTCAATAAGTAATCTATTATTTTTGCAAGAGTTTTTTATGCATACCGTGAGCCAGAATTTCTTATTTTATGGTTTCAATTTTATTTTTTTAATGGCATACACTGATTTAGTAAGTTAATGAGTGTGTCATTAAACACTTCATAATTACTGTTTATATCTTTTCCTGTTGTTATGATATCATTCCAATTTATTTCCTGTAATTTAGACTTAAATTTTAATATATTTGTGTGATTGTAAAATCTTTTCCTCACGTGCCAGGCGATTCTTTTTGTTTGTTTAGGCAAGTTCAAATGTAGAATGGTACTATTATGGTCTGAAAAACCCAGTTCTTCTACAGTTGTGTACATATCGTTGAATTTAAAATGGAATATTAAATCTAATCATGTAGTTGTGTTTGGCGTTACACGTGTCGATGTCGGGCTTTTTATGTGTTGGGTAAATTTATATTCTTGCATTAAATTTATGAATTGTTTCGATTTAAGGTTACTTATCTGTAGGCTAATTCACGTAACTAAAGAAGTGCTGTTGCAGTGCAGTTTCAGTTAAGTTTCGATCAAAACAATGCTTTTCGTATTCTCTACCGCTGTCAGACACGCTCGCGTCAAGTTCGCGTCACGCGAGCGCAATAACGGCATTCTACTGTAGCGCGTCTTTGGTGCGTGCTTCGGAACGCAACATGATCGGTATTCTACTAAGTAAGAAAAAGCACTAAAAATCTGTACTGGGGTATTATTTTGATATTTTAATAATGTCATAATCATTGAAATGTAATCTATTCTTTTTGATTATTTAGTGAGTAATATTTTTCCTCTCATATCGCCACACCTTATGTAAGTTTGGTAGAGTTTGGTTGTCGTACAGTTCACGCGCAGCTTACGCGCAGTTCAAAGATTACAAGAATACCGTTTATCACTCGAACTTGAACTTAACGTGTCCGTTTCGACTGCTCGGCCACGGTTTCGTAGAAGAAAAACGACTAGGTCAACATTACGACGGAATTTGTAAAACACTAAAAATGAAAGTCGCAAATTCGTAGATCCAATATTCAGAAAGTTATAAAGGTTTAACCATGGCCGCGCGGTCCGCATATGGAGAACCGCGCGGCCACGCAGTTCTCTTAAACGGAGTTTAGTAGAGGTCCCATTCTTTTTGCTAACCACTGATACGATTTCGAAGAAAATGTAGACAGTATGAATAAAGCCCTAATGTTTGGATTTCGTGACCAAGATTTATGGTGCGTCAATCAGACATTTTCAATTTTATTAAGATAAATATGTAAGTACCTTTTATTGTAAAAAGGATTAATGATTGTCTATTCGATTAGTACCTACCTACTTACCTATACGAAAAAATATACCTTCCTACCTCCCTATGAGGTAAACACTGCTATTTTAATAAATCAAGCGTTCGTTTAAAAAACTGATGTAGGTACTTATTGTTTTTAATGATGACGCCTAAATAGCTTACTGCAGTAGGTAGTGCACGCATTTTTGCAAAAGTGCATTATTGCATGTGTGTATGTCAGTGAACTTGCTTTGCGGGTAAGCCATCCGATATCCGTGGGATAAGCCATTCTAAATAACTTCACAAAAAAGTCATTTTGCGTTTGTTTATCTCCATTCATGCACTATAGCGAGACGTAACGACACCTAAAAACGAAACAAGAGACTGGAATGGGGCGGGGGTTGCGTCCCGCGCGGTGTTTTATCTCTATCAGCTGTTTTTAGTATCGTAGGTATCGGTGCCAAAGCTGAGGTCAGTGATAACGATATTTCACACAGTATTGCAACAAGTATCGATGCGAAAGCATTCAGCATAGCTATTCAAAAACGCTTCGATTCGATTTCGATTCGGAAAGTCGTATGTATAACTCGTTAAGGCATATAACTATAACTGTTATGGCAAAAAAAGACAGACATACGCCTTTACTTCAACTCTGATACCGACACCTATACGTACCTATTAATATATTTGTCAGAAATACAAAAGAGTGTCAATCCCGTGATGATCAAGGTAGGTACATAAATAATTGTATACAAATGTTATGACGTTGCATAATTGTTAAAATTTGTATTTAAGAATACGAATACGGCGTTAATATTTTCGCATGAGTACTTCTCCATCCAATTAACCATAGTTATTCCCTCAATATGATATTAGATACTACTTCCTACGGTGATATAAAAACAACGCTTTTGTAAATGTCTGATTGACGCACCATAAGTCTTGGTCACCCTACTTTTAACTTGCATTATAGGTTTAAGTGCTGTAGGTCGTGAAATCCAAACATTAGGCCTTTATTCATACTGTCTACATTTTCTTCGAAATCGTATCAGTGGTTAGCAAAAAGAATGGGCCCTCTACTAAGCTCTGTTTAAGAGAACTGCGTGGCCGCGCGGTTCTGCATGTGCGGACCGCGCGGCCATAGCATTTAAGTGCTGTAAGTCATGAAATCCAAACATTAGGGCTTTAATTATAGGGCACGCCACAATAGTGGCGATAAGTCCCCTCTTTGAGGAGTGGCTGGAGAGACGCCACGGCGTCCTCACCTTCCGCCTGACGCAGGTTCTTACCGGACACGGATGTTTCGGTAAGTTCCTGCACCGAATCGGGCTTTAATTATACTATCTACATTTTCTTCGAAATCGTATCAGTGGTTAGCAAAAAGAATGGGACCTCTAAGATGCTCCGTTTAAGAGAACTGCCCGCGCGGTTCTCCATGTGCGGACCGCGCGGCCATGGTTAAACCTTTATAACTTTCTGCATATTGGATCTACGAATTTGCGACTTTCATTGTTAGTGTTTTACAAATTCCTTCATAATGTTGACGTAGTCGTTTTTCTCCTACGACACCGTGGCCGAGCAGTCGAAACGGACACAACTTAACTGCAACTGCACTACGACTTCATCGGCGCGTCATAAAATTACGTGAATTAGCCCTCTGGTAGTATGGTATGTCAATGTTGAAGTCGCTCCTATAATTATATTTAGTTTAGAATATTTGTTATTTATATATTTTAGGATTAGTTTAAGTTGCTGGTGAAATACTTCTTCCTCTCTTCTATTCCAATACATAGCACATAACTCTAGTGCCTATTCTATAGATTTATCTGTTATATCAATTTTGTGTATGCAATCTATATGTTCTTGAAGCAGAATACAGACACCGCCGCCTGTGCGGGAACTGCGACAGAACGATGATGCAAATTTGTAGCCGCTAATCTTGATTAGTTCTAATTTTTCTTCTGAGAGCCAGGTTACGAGATACATATTGCTTTGTTATTAGAATTTTGGGTAATGAAAGCGTCAAGAAAGTGTTGTTTGTTGTTAGACTTTGGAAATTCTGACGCCTATGTTGACGACGTGAAGGTACCTTAATAACTTGTATGTACTTACAATATAAAATTAATTTTATTCATGACAAGAATTTGTGTGGGATTCTACATGTAAAAAACTAAAAACACGGACTTCCAAATCGACACAAAAAAAGTCTAATATAACTTTCGGAAAAATCAATATTCCTAGCCAGGAATCGAATTGTAAAAGAAAGAAACACTTCTTCGTGTCGATGATTCCCATTGTTATTAATTTAAATTTGTCTAGACCAGATCTCAGCCACATCGACGACGGCGTCGGTGGTGGCTTCGGACAGGTCCCTTAAAGTGCGGGTGGAGTTGCACACAGAGCAGGTACGGAGGTGGGCCATGGTTTGAGACGAGGCTCCGCAGTTGCACTCAGCTTTATCGGAATACCGGACCAAGTTGAACCTGCAGCAGCCCACCTGACTTCTAAGTAGGTTTCCCTCCTGATCAGAAGGTCTAACTAGCAAAATGTCCAACAGCGCGAAACGTCTAATGAGCAGTAAGTCTAATTAGCAAAATGTCCATGTAGCAAAACGTCCAACTATCAGGTGGTCTGTATAGTAGATCATCTATAAGCAAAAAGTCAGATGCTCAAAATGTTTGGATACTCGGGCACAAAATTCAACACACACTGCATCGGGAGGGAAACGGAGATTATAATATTTACATACAGACTCTTTGGTCTATGTACTCGTACTGTTACTGTTAGCCTGTGTCATCCCACTGCTGGGCAAAGGCGTCTCCCCATGACTTCCAAATTCTTCGATCCGAGGCCAATGTGGAGCAAGGGTCGTTGGTTTTGTCCAGCTCGTCCCGCCATCTCCTGCGAAGTGTACCGCGTCGCCTTCTGGCCATGTCAGGGCTCCACATCGTGGTTATTTTGGCCCACAGCTCGTCGGGCATACGGCACACATGGCAAGACCAGTCCCACTTTAGCTTGGCGGCTAGAGCGACATCAGTGATTTGTTTTTATTTAATTTATTTATTAAAACTTTATGCACATAATGTACAAAGGCGGAGTTAATGCCTTGAGCATTTTCTACCAGTCTACCTTAGGGTGAAGCAGAGACAAATAAGTAGGTGAAATAGTACAGACAATTTTAAATAATACAATATAATAATAAATACACATATACATACATACAACGTTTTGGATCGCAGTGCGCAAAATAAAAATATTTAAATTAAACGCTCTTACGGGCCCCCGCCGCCCTAACACCGCTCCCCTCGCTATTGTACTATCGCTTTCTTTTGCTTCGCATAGACTTCGTAACATTTAGAGCGTTCTATTTAAATATTTTTATTTTTGTATAAAAATCTGATGAACTAAAGTATGATGATTTTTTAAAAGTCATAGAACAAAAGTTGTTGGTTATGATGTTTTATTTTTTTATTTTATTTTATTTATTCGGAAGAACCAACAATTAAACATTATTTAATACAAACAATAGAATACAAAGAGTTTTACAAATGTGCAACCAACAACGTTCTCCACAGATACACAAAAAGACAAAGAAAATGTTGACGAAGTAAAAGTCGGGCAGAGTAGATAATTGCATAAGATTAATACACGTACATTACAGCCACTAAGGAACACTAAAGAAACTAAAGAAATATGTTATTCACATACATTCTGGATTGTGTCGAGTAATATTTTTCTGAATGATCCAACAGACAGAGCAAATACATCCAAGTTAGAGAAAAACTTATTGAAATTGCCTGTGAGACGACGTAGAGGTGCCCGCAAGCCTGCATTCGTGCGACTAGGAGTGACGGCGAAAGCAGGTCGTGCGCGCACCCCACGTCCCTGAATCGTTCTAGGGACAACAAAGCACAGCTTGTTACTGATATCCACACAATCATATGAGTTGTTACACAGATCGTATAGAAACATAGTATCTAGAAAAGTACGTCTAGACTTCAAAGAGATCATGCTATATTTTTTTAACAAGTCGCTATAAGGGTGATAAATACGACTTCTAGTACAACGGTAATGCATCGTTTTCAGGAACTTACGTTGTATACGCTCAATACAGTCATTATATTTATTATAATAGGTATTCCACACCGGCACAGCATATTCTAGTTGAGACCGGATTAATGACCGATACAAATGTAAACATGTGCTCGGGGAGATGAATTCCGTTGCTGATCTTATCACGAATCCATACATCCGATAAGCCTGACTTATGATTTTATCGACATGTGCGTCCAGGTGCAGTTTATTATCGAGTAGTATTCCAAGATCACGAATCGTGTTGACTCTGCCTAGGACTTCACTTTGTAGTGCATAGGGGAGTTTAAATTGGTTTTTATTTTTGGTAAAGCTGATACAGCAACATTTGGGAATACTGAGTAAGAGTTTGTTTTTAATACAATACTCTGCTAAACGATTAAGATCTTGCTGGAGTAAGTGGCAGTCTAGTATTGATCTAACGGGTCTAAATATTTTTAGGTCGTCCGCGTAAAGTAGTAATTTAGAGTTATGGAAACACATGTCGATATCATTGATAAAAAATCTAAATAACAGAGGTCCGAGAATAGAGCCCTGAGGCACCCCTGACGTTGCGGTTATGGCGGTGGATTGGAACCCATTGACCACTACCTTTTGTGTTCTATTAGAAACATAGGAAACAAACCAACGCAACAGATCCCCGCGAATTCCGTTGAATGCTAGCTTTTTCAAAAGTACCTACCTACTACCTTCCTTTCCCTTACCTTCTTTTTACGAACCCGTGCTGTTGTTGTAGTATTTTGTCATGGACAATTGGGTACAACTGATTGTGAACGAGCCTTTCAAAAAGCTTTGACAAGGCCGACAGTTTAGAAATGGGACGATAATTTTCAACGTCCTGTAACATAGTCCTGAGAGGTTGCCGGTGTTTTACAAATAACCCTGTATATTAATCAACCTCAAAAAAACAAAAAACCAACCCAAATTCGGATGCAAGAGCGGGCGACAATGTAATATGACAGAAATAAACACATGACAGCTTACCGCCATGACGGGATTTGTTGTGTGTTGCAATTTCAAGTGTACATTCTTGTGCTTTACTACCAAACAAAGCCAATTTAAAGTAATTGTATGATTCAAAACTGTTTTGATTGTGTTTCTCCATTTCCTAGCATGGTGTACGACGGGTACGACCTGGCCGGGGCTCCATACATTTTGAAACATATCTCTTACAAACGACTTTTACTTTCTATAATGAGTGTACACATTTTAAAAATGACTTTTTGCTAAATAGATGTTCAGCTATAGGTACAGACCACCTGATAGTTGAATAGAGTAACTTTTAATTTCCGCGGGCTACGTATATTCGCTTTCGATTTTTTAGTGGCATTATGTTGGTACTATTTTTGACAGCCATTTTGCTTGGACGTGTTTTGGCTTGTCTTCGATTTTTGCCTATTTCAAGAAATGGATCAAAGAGTCTGTATCAAATTTTGTGTGAAAAACAAGACAAAGAGCGTGCCGGACGCCCGAGCACGTCAACAACGGAGGAGAACGTCGAAGAAGTGAAGAATCTTGTATTGGCCAATCGTCGAATTACCGTTAGAGAAGTTGCTGAGAACCTAAATAAGTGATACTTAAGGTGAATGCGCCAGGGTGGCCCGCGAAATTCATATTTTCTTACGTTTTTTGCAATTTGCAGGTCAGTGTCAGGTTGTATGTTGATTAAACTATGAATCGCGGCTGTATAGTATCTTATATGAGGAGGCTTTATATAAAATCAGGGGCCTTGAAGATGAGTTAATTCATGCCAATAATTGTATAGTTAAGTTACAGAAAGAAAAGGAATGTACTCAGGTTATAGAAACAAACCTCTTATATAATGAATTATTAAAAAGTAATTGTAACCCCCCTTCCTTAATAACTATTGATCTGACTGAAGATTCCTTACTAAAACAGAATTTTGTAGTTAGCAATAGGAAGATAAAGAAATATGCAAAATTAAACAGAATCATTAAAAAATGTAATCAATTTAAGAAACAACATAAACGCTTTTCCAAATATATTCCACTGAGGAAAGAGCGTGTTGATTTAGTTAATAAGTTAAATAACTACCAAATAAAATTAGAGGACAGTATAAAAATATATGAAATTGATACTCAGCATTTGCAGTCTGAAATACAGGTACTTCAGGACTCACTAAATTCCCTTTCTAGTAGGTATAAGATTTCTCAGAACCAAATTAGGGAACATATTTATGCAGCAAATGAGTTGGTAATGGGTCAATGTAGTTGCCAGACAGTTACCAACCATGATACTATTCAGCCTGAGGTAATGGAGGACCCATACCAGGTTGAGAATTTGTCTCAGGACAGCATATCAAATACCGGTAATTTTGTTTCTCCTAATAGTCATGATTGTAATCATTCAGTTATGTTCTCTGACAGTATAGGTAGGGGGCTAGGTAAATTATTTAGTAATAACCTGAGTTATTGTACCCAAAACAATTGTATGCCAGGGTCAAACTACAAACAAGTTATGGCATCAGTATCAAAGACTGTTTGTGATCCTAGTACCACCATTACTATATGTGTTGGTAATAGTTCTAAGATTAAAAAGGAAGACATCACTGACTGTGTCTCAGAGTTGTTGAAGTTAAATTGTAAGAAAATCATATTGTGTGCTTTTCCATATTTTGAAAATTTATGTAACAGAAAAAACAATTATATTCACATGTTAAATAAACATTTACATTTTTTAGTAGGTCATTATAGTGACAAACTTATATATATTGATATCAACACTTTTGTTGGTAAACTTAGATCGACTCGGGGTAAAGTGTATCTACCTATTAGTTGTAGACACAAATAGCTCGGCTATTAGCTTATAATATTCACACAGACATAAGTAGTATGTCTAAGTTTAGTTATATTATTAACACTGCGACTATTAGTAATAATACTAATGTACAGGTGACTTTAAATGAATATAGCATTAGTGCTATAAATGTTTACAAACATTGTACCGAGGAGGATCCATGTGTCACCGTGGAGAATTCTCAATTAGGGTTTATTAGTGATAGGGTCTTGTTGTCTGAGGATGGCATGGGAGTCTCCGGCCTCACTCCAAATATTAATATTAATTTAAACTAGAAAGTGAGACAACAGAAGGTACCATTAACAATATTGTTAAACCTACCAACAGCAAGGTATCTTCTTGCACTCAATTAGCTAGTAAAACAGGGCCTCAGCAGAACACTTTAAAATTATTCCACCAAAATATCCAAGGCATTTCTTCCAAATTATTAGAAATAGAATTGTTTTTAGAAAATAGTAAGTTTGACATTATTTGTTTTACTGAACATTGGCTTAAGGATTACCAAATGCTTATTAATTATGAGAACTATATGGTGGGTAGCTGCTTTAACCGTAAAACTATGCTTCGTGGAGGTTCCCTAATTTTAGTAAAAAATTGTTTTAAATATAAGCAGCGTAACGACATAGTAGGTCTCTCGGCTGAACATTGCGTCGAACTGTCCTGTGTTGAGCTAGATAAGCATGTTATTGTGTGTGTATACAGACCCCCAAACTATCAAAACTTTTCCTTATTTGAGTCAATAATGGAAGATGTACTGGCAAAACTTGCAGCTAGTAATAAATCAACAATTATTTGTGGTGATTTTAATATCAATATTTTAGAAGAAAATTCAAATAGCAGTCGGTTATTAAATCTTTTTAAGTCATTTGACTTGACCAACACTTTTATAGAACCTACTAGAATCACTCCATCTTCTGCTACTTGCATAGATAATGTTTTCTGCGATTGTGATTACATAGATAAAGCCATAGTTAATAGATAAACTTTTAGGAGTAATACACCATTGCAAAAAGTTCAGATTAAATTTAGATCCATAACTTCTAACAAATTAAATAAGTATAATATTTCCCTACAGAACAAGTTAAGTGTATTTAGCCATGATGATATTAATATAAATCAATTTTATGATAATTTCTTTTCAATAGTTCACACTGAATTCAACAAAACTTTTGAAAAGAAGACAAAAAGTATTTGCCCTAAATTTATATTTAGTGATTGGGCAACTAGAGGTATCAGAAAAAGTAGGGAAACACTATTTGAGCTTTATGGCCTTAAGCCTTATATAAACACTGAAACTTTTAACAAATATGTTGCTAAGTATTCAAAAATTTTTAGAAATACATGCAAGGTTGCCAAAGCCCTGCACATTAGCAACAAGATCAAAACAGCAGAAAATAAAATAAAGACAGTTTGGAAAGTCATAAATAGCGAGACTAACAGGAAGAAAATACGGAATACTAGCTATACATTAAATACAGCATGTGGTCCTAAAAGCTCTAATCAGGAAGTAGCTCAAGAATTTGTTAATTTCTTTGCCGATATACCGTTAAAAACTACGGAGGCTCTTAATTCCTCTCCTGAAGTCTCAATTGATTTATTAAAGGCGAATGTGTCTGGATGCCAGGCTGAATTTAAATTTGAACACATAAACCCTATGATAGTTACAAGCTTTCCGGCAAATAAAAATCAAACTGACCGAAGATCTATGGGGAATGTCTATCAAAGTTTGTACATCAATACTTGAGACTATAGCTCCTTACTTAGCTTTAATTTTTAATTTGTGCGTAGACCAAGGAGTTTTCCCTGATTTAATGAAATACAGTAAAGTCATACCTCTTTTCAAATCCGGGGAAAGTAAAGATACTAATAATTATAGGCCTGTATCCGTGTTGCCAGTTTTTAGCAAGGTGTTCAAAAAGGTAATGCTTAATCAAATGCTCCATCATTTTAACACCAACAGAATCTTACACGATCAACAGTATGGTTTCACTAAGGGACGTTGTACAACTGACGCTGGTGTAACTTTATTAAAGCACATATTTGCGGCGTGGGAAGAGTCCCAAGACGCTGTAGGAATATTTTGTGACCTCTCCAAAGCATTTGATTGTGTAAATCACGACACATTACTTTTGAAACTTGAGCATTACGGACTAGGTAAACTTGCACTTAGTTTGGTAAAATCTTATTTGAGTGATAGACAACAATATGTTCAAATAAATGGTGTTAATTCACAGTATTATATAATCTCTTACGTATTATATAATCGCATTGCCCATATTGTGTGAGTGCTATGTACTAGAATGCTATCAGTCGCTGGAAACCTACGTCTTTTCTTGACTTGAATGTGCCCTGGCGGTTGAGAATATGTCATGCTCACTCAAAAGTCTCGCTGATGGTGGCGCATGTGTCGGATCATTTAGTTCCCTTCAAAATGGTTGAGTTGAATGGTGCTGATCTATGCGTCATGTCCGTGAACGGGCGCTGTCAGTTGTGACTGGTCATCTCTCAGTTGCCATGGCTTATTTTAATGAATTATTTTAGTTTTTGAATTGTTTTTTTTTTCTGTTTTGTTTTACTGTGGACACTTTTAACGTGCACATCTTGCTACATTGTTCTCACATAATATACCATCTCAACATGAATGATGTAACCAAGATTTTGTAACAATATTCTGATTTAAAAGAGTGTCCATGGAGTTTCTTGCCCGTTCTTCTCCATAGAGATCTACGCTAGGGAATGGGCAACTACAGTACTTTCACAGTTTTTATGCCTTGTGACTGGGACTGTAGCTACATTTAATTTTCATCTTTGTTTCGACAATTCAAAAGTGCCTGTAACTGGCCTACTTGAAATAAATGCTTTGATTTTGATTTTGATTTTGTAACACGTATGTAGTTACAGAATTATAATCATCAAAATCATCAATACAACCCTCCAAGCTCATAAAGGTGTATGAATTTACTTTTTCAAGGTCAAAGTCATTCCTGCACCTTTATGCGCTAATTCTTGTTTGTGTTTTTTTAGTTTAATCAACATACAACCTGACACTGACCTGCAAATGGCAAAAAACGTAAGAAAATTTGAATTTCGCGGGCTACCCTGGAGCATCCACCTTAAGTGTATAATATCTGATGAGGATTACTTTGAAGGGGACAAAATAGAAATTCATGAATAAATAAACCATCATCATCACAGTGTTCCCACTGCTGGGACACCGGCCTCCTCTCAATGACAGGGAATGGGTTATAATCCACCACGCGGGCCCAGTGCGGATTGGTAGATGTCACATGTCTTCGAATTTTTGGTTCTAGGACATGCCGGTTATTGGAGGTCGCATATTTAAGTATGCACTGGCCTGTGAGAATAATCATATTTAACACATGTCTGTCACTGATTTGAAATTAGCATAGTTACGGTTTGTTTATGTTCTATTACATTGTAACCTGTGTTTGTAACTTGCTTGTAAAATATTGAACCACGAATGAATATACTCTACCATCTTACTGCTGCTCTTCTCATTATTCCAATAGGTTATGGGCCCAGATCCCTGAAGCACAAATGCTAGAGCATAATTTATAAGTTGAGTGGTTTGAATAATAATTGTGTGCTTGAGAAACTTACGAAATTTCAATTATGTCAGCTGAAGTTGGCTTAAGTAGTATCAAGAAGCTGAAAAATTCGTCCGACTATCCAAACTGGAAATTCCTGGTGCGAAATTACTTGGAGAATAAAAACTGGTGGGGAGTAATTTCTACAGACGTAGTAAATGCTGATGTAGACCGGCAGGCACGTACGACAATATGCTTGTTGTTAGAACCAGAGTGCTTTACCCACGTCTACAATGCGAAGACTGCGAAAGAAGCCTGGAATAGCTTACGGAAAGCGTATGAAGACAAAGGTTGGGGCAGACGTATACATATTCAGCGAGAGCTTTTCAACTGTAAGTTAGAGAATTTTGATTCTATGGAAAGCTACATATCTAAAATTACGTTTCTGACACAACAATTGACCGATATTGATGCTCAAATCCCTGATGATTGGATCATATCGATTTTGCTGGGTGGATTGACCGCTGAGTACAGCCCTCTCATTATGGCTGTAGATAATAGTGGACAAGAAATCACGTTAGAGCAAATTAAAATGAAATTGTTACAAGAAGGAAGTAGACAGAGTAAGTTGAACACAGAGTTTGAAAAAGTCTTAGTAACACGTAAAGTACAGAACGATGCAAGATCTAACCCTAAAACTAATGATCGTAAGCAGAAGTTCGTCTACAAGTGTTTTAAGTGCCATAAGCAAGGACATAAGGCGTCCGAATGCAAGGAGCGGATCAAAACCGCGAATATCTGCCTGAATACGAAGGGGGCGATAAACAAAGATAAGTGGTATTTAGACAGTGGGTGCTCAAATCATATGACCCATGATAAAAACAAATTGTTGTCTTACACACATGTAAAGGGCAACATGAAGATCGCAGTAGCAAACGGAGAAAAGTTATTGGTGAAAGGACGAGGAAATGCTGAGCCACGAGTCAGCGAAAACGAAAAATTAATTTTAGAAAACGTTTTACATGTTCCTGATTTATCCATGAACCTAATTTCGGTGAGCGATTTGACCAAGAAGAATTATTGCATGAATTTTGACAATGGAGGTTGCATGATTCAAAATAAAAATCAAATTGTTGCAAGATGTCAAGAGGTCGGCGGAATTT
This sequence comes from Xestia rhomboidea, assembly GCA_963853795.1. Taxonomy (NCBI): domain Eukaryota; kingdom Metazoa; phylum Arthropoda; class Insecta; order Lepidoptera; family Noctuidae; genus Xestia; species Xestia rhomboidea. The sequence continues at coordinate 103,423 of OY970770.1, forward strand.
ATGAGTTGACAGAAAATGAAAACAACGTCGTGAATGTGACAATGTCAAAACAAAATGAAAATATTTCGAACATTTGGCATAAAAGATTAGCTCATTTATCGCGTAATTATATGAATAAAATGAAAGTTTTAGTAAGCGGTATGGAATTTAAGAGTACCGATTTATGCGAGCCGTGTATTCCATGTATCGAAGGAAAGACATGCAAAAGTCCCTTTAAAAAGCAAGGTACGAGAGCGAACGAGGTCTTACAGTTGGTTTTTAGCGACGTTTGTGGACCAATCGAGGAGCCGTCGTTCGGTGGTTCGAGGTATGTTCTTCTATTTATCGACGATTATACTCGAAAGACTCATGTTTATTTTTTGAAGAACAAAAGTGAAACCTTCGATAAATTCCGTGAATACAAGGCGGAAGTTGAGAATGAGACAAGTAAATCTATTAAATGTTTGAGATCTGACAACGGCGCAGAGTACTGTAATGGTAAATTTAAATCATTTTTGAAGTCTGCAGGCATAAAACACCAGACGACTGTACCGTACACGCCAGAACAAAATTCTGTCGCAGAGAGAGCGAATCGTACTATAATAGAAAAGGCAAGAACATTACTGTCAGAATCGAACCTGAGCAAGAAGTATTGGGCCGAGGCTGTAAATACTGTTGTTTACCTAAAGAACAGAAGCCCCACGAAAGCATTGAATAATGCGGTACCAGAGAAGCTTTGGACTGGAAAAGATGTGGATGTAAGTCATCTGAAAATCTTTGGTTGTTTGGCTTATAGATTGATACCAAAACAAAAGAGACGCAAACTAGACATGAAGACGGAACCGATGATTTTTATTGGATATCCAGATAATCAGAAGGGTTATCGTCTGATGAATCCTAAGACAGGTGAAGTGAAGACTGCGAGAGATGTCAAATTTCTGGAAAACGTCTTTCTCCAAAAGGAAAACGTAGAAAAATCGGAAGTAATCATAAACCTGAATAAAGATTCTGTTCCTTCCGGTTTACCCAACGGATCTACAAGCAGATCTGAACACTTGGAGGCTCACGATGATATCTATCGTGATACTGTAGACGAGAACGTAGAATTATTGGAGGAGATAGGACCTGAACCTGTAGAACCAGAGCGAGTACCTGATGACGTATTGACTGAAGAAGAAGTTAGAATACCTGAATCAGAAAGAAGGTATCCTGTAAGAGAACGCAGACAAGTCGATCGGTACGGATGCAATGTTATGTATGCCAAGGAGAGCAATCTTGATGGTGATCCATTGACTATTAAAGAAGCGTTGGCGAGACCAGATGGTGATTTATGGCAAAAAGCTATAGATAATGAACTTTTGTCACTAAAGGAGAACCAGACTTGGACGTTGGTGGATCTTCCAGCTGATAAGAAGCCTATCCAATGCAAATGGGTGTTCAAAATCAAGAAAGATAGCGATGGCAAGGTAACGAAGTACAAGGCTAGACTTGTAGCAAAAGGCTTCACACAGGTATGTGGTATAGATTATACTGAGACTTATTCTCCTGTAGTTAGAAGCTCTACTCTAAGATTGTTGTTCTCGCTAGCTGTTGAATACGATTGGTTTATTGATCAATGGGATGTCACGACTGCCTTTTTGTACGGCAAAATTAAAGAGGACATTTACATGCTCCAACCAAAAGGAGCAGTAATCAAAGGTCAAGAAACCAAGGTATGCAAACTGCAGCGTTCTTTGTATGGATTGAAACAAGCTTCAAATGCTTGGTTTAAGGAATTGGATACAGAAATGTTGAATTTAGGCTTTGTACAATCAAAAATAGAACCGTGTTTGTATCAAAAGCAGCTTAAAAACAATAAGAAGTTGATTGTTGTTATTTACGTAGATGACCTTTTTATTTTTGGAAATTGTGAAAAAGAAAAGCAAAAATTAAAAACCGATTTGCTTGACAAGTTTAAAGTGAAAGATTTAGGGCCGGCTAGGCATGTTTTAGGCATGAGGCTGAGGAGAGACAAAGATGTTATTTGTCTAGATCAGCAACAGTTCATTACAGACATTTTGAACGACTTTAACATGACAGACGTTAAACCAGTTTTAACCCCAATGGAAGTCGGTATGAAATTAGAAAGATCGACAAATTCCCATAGCGATTTGCCATATCAAAGCTTGATAGGGTGTCTAAACTATTTGGCCTGTAATACGCGACCAGACATAGCACATGCGGTAAGTGTACTTTCACAATTTAATTCATGCTATGATGAAATACACTTTAAATGTGCGAAACGGGTCTTAAGGTATTTAAAAGGTACGTCTAACCTTTGTCTCACTTTTAGGAAGTCGGGAGATTTAGACTTACGAGGCTACGTTGATGCAGATTGGGGAGGGGCACTTGATAGAAAGTCTTTCACAGGATTAATTTTCAAGATAGGTAAAAATATAGTGTCATGGGAGAGTAGGAAGCAAGCGACAGTATCCTTGTCTACCACAGAGGCAGAGTACGTAGGATTGAGTCAAGCCTCGAAGGAAGCTCTTTATTTACGTAGTTTACTGAACAGTTTGACAGCTGTGGATAGTAAAGCGGTAGTAATTTACAATGACAACCAATCGGCGCATAAAATTGCAGCTAACAAAATGATGCATAATAGGACAAAGCATATTGACATCAAGTATCATTTTATTCGTGAGTGTGTACTGGCAAACAAAGTTGAAATAAGGTACATGTCAACTGATAAGATGATAGCGGACATCTTAACTAAAAGTGTTCACAGCCCGAAGCTTAGAGATTTTTTAAAGGATTTATCCCTGACAAATTATTCTATTAAGGGGGCGATGAGTAGTTAAATGTTTTGATGTTATAGGTTTACTAGAAGTGCTTTGTGTAATAGATAATTTTCTAAATCTAGCTTTGTTATGCATACTTTATTTTGTTAGATTTCTTCTGTTTTTGTACTATATTTTTGGATACAGCGTAGTACAGTTGAACACAGAAGTGTTAGTGATTTATTTAGTTTTATGTACCGAGTACTGACAAGCACAGAAGTAATCATACGCATGTGTAATAGATTAAGGGGGTGTATTGGAGGTCGCATATTTAAGTATGCACTGGCCTGTGAGAATAATCATATTTAACACATGTCTGTCACTGATTTGAAATTAGCATAGTTACGGTTTGTTTATGTTCTATTACATTGTAACCTGTGTTTGTAACTTGCTTGTAAAATATTGAACCACGAATGAATATACTCTACCATCTTACTGCTGCTCTTCTCATTATTCCAATACCGGTTTCTTCACGATGTTTTCCTTGACCGTTTTTGAGAGCAGTGGTGATGAAATAAATTACACTAAGTTATGCGCCTGTCTGGGTTCGAAGTTCGAACCCACGACTTACTGCTCGTAAGTCAGGGCCACCACCACTAGGCCACGCTGCTCCCCAAATAAATAAATACTTTTGAAAAAACACAAAACTTGCGATACTTTTTGAACAAGCAGCGTATGTATAAAATTCTGGGAAGTTCGGCAGAGATATGTTTTGATAAAATAGGTACTTTACAGTCATGAATAGTAATAATAGGGTGTATATAATAATAGTGTAATAATAGGGTGCTTTTTTCTTCGTTTTAAAAATCAACAGGTTCGATTCCTATTCAGGAATACCTATTGATCTTTCTAAAATCCAATGATTCAGTTTTAGTTTTCATTTAAAATCGAACTCGAGAGACCTTTGAGTATTTTTCGCTATTCCGCATAGTTTTGGATTTGGCCAGCCACGCCCAAAATTCAGCCTGTATACGTATAGTAGGAAACCGTTATAGGAAGCCACTGTTCAATTTCAGTATTATTAGAAATATCTCCTGTGTATTTAATTGTTGTCAACTAAACTGACCTGCAAACATAAGTATCACACTTTTAAAATTGCAATAACTTTATATGTACACAAGATATACTTTCGAAAAAAAAAGGACTCGAAATTTCATAAAGACTTCATAGTCGGTAACCTTATTTTAAAAATTTAAATTAAAACGTTTTATATTTTCAATCTCTAACTTCTATAGTTAAGAAAAAAATGAAATTTTAAAAGTGTATTACTTATTTTTGCAGGTCAGTGTAGTTGGGTTAGAAGCTGCGCAGCGCGAGGCGCCAGTCGCTACTCGCGAGGGTTGAATCATTCAGTAACAAATGTCGTACGTGCTCGCCGCACCACACTCGCCGTGCGCCGCCGCGTGCCCCCGTTCGCCTATATGAGCTACTTGCGCAAGCAGCGGGATCCAAACACGGACGTCGGCATCGGCCACACTAAATACAGAATGTCTCAATTTCTAAAACAAACGGTATCTATCCAATTAACATACTTATTAAATTAAATTGGCTCTATAGTTCTATACTCGAAACAAGAACTTCGATATTCCAAACCGAGAGCAAAAATACAGGTTAGATAAGAACATAAAATAATATGAACACATAAAGTCATTGAAAGCAGTTTCACTTTCACTGCGCTTGGTCGAGTGTTCGCGACCGGGCGACACCGCTGCGATAGCGGCTAGACTCGATTAACACCATTCATCTACCTTCAAGTATAATTAAATTAAAGGAGAGCTATAAACGCACCTCCCGCTAAAGTATCCCGCTATCTGAACTGGACAACTATTGGAAGGCCAAAGACGTGTTGCAGCTAATAAAGAAGCGAGTGGGCAAGTCCTGACTCCTGGCTGCTGCTCGTCACGGCGCGTCGGCAGCGCGGCGGCGGCGGCGGCGTGACGTCGCTCGAGTAATGCTGCGCTAATTATGTCAATGCCCTCATTAGCATGCATCCGGCATTCCCGCCAGCCGGCGCCCGCGTTTAGCGACTAGCGAACGTGATCGTTGGCGAACGGCATCGAAAGTGATTCCTGAAGGTCGGCGCGTGTTTACCAACAAGCCCGCTCCCGCTCCCCGCGAGCATATGTGTCGACGACTCGACGCGCGACGCGTCCCACAGAGCACTACGTAGTCTTACACGTATCTCACTAGTTTTCCTTGACATTGAACGGACAGAGTCGATCAAAAATAGCGATAATGGCTCAAATATATCTTCCGCTGTCCGTTGATCTTAGAAACTCGTTCACGATCTACACGAAGGCCGCACGAGCGTAACCGCAGAGACGCTACGAGATTTTATACATATATGTATAATACACAGATTGTTTAGATAAGATTTATATTTCACAAGCATGCAAAGGTGCGGCAGACTGATTGTCGAGCTCATTGAGAAGCGCCTGGCCGAGCTGAAGAAACCTGTCCGCTATATGCTCAAGGCTCTGTGAGCTGCTCAAGTTAGCTGTGGCAGCTTGGGTGTGGAATGTGTGGATCGATCGTTGTGCTGATAATCGTCACAGCAACTGGCATTAGGTACAGTCACTGGCCGCTTCTCTTTTTCCCGATCATTATATAATTTGGATCTATTCAAAGTTCGAGTGACTCGATTTCTTGTAGGCGCGCGTGCTCCACCCTATTATAGGCCGCATCATCGCTTTACATCAGGCGAGTTGCGGCAAAACGCAAGCCAATTTAGCAACAAAAAGTGGAGAGCCTCGACTAAGACTTAGGAGGCCCTCGGTAGTCGGTAGGCAGTTGGATATACAGAAAGTGGTAATCACGGACGAGGTATTTGTTTGTTAGGTAAACCATACATCTTGCTCCACTCAGAACCGATTTAATGTTACATAAAAAGGGTAGGTTATAATAGTCACTACATATTGTAAAACAAATTTAAGTCCTCCGCTGTGTCTGTCTGTCCGTGTGTGAGTAAGTAAAGTAAGTAAGTAAGTAAGTAAAATTTCATTTGTTTAAACATGGTGTACATGATACATTGCATGCAAGATAATAATAATAAACAGAAAAGTTGTAACATGTTTAGCCGTATATTGCGGCGTACAAATTGGTAGGATTGGTTGGTGGTCTGTTCGCGATAAACTTGTGCACCAATGCACCAATTTTCATGCTGTTTTCACCGATGGATAGAGTGGTTTAGGTTCAGTTTTAGTAACCTTCCTCGAGAACCACTCTATCCATCAGTCGGTATCATTGTATTTTAGACAATGTATACTAATGCATTGTCTAAAATACAATGATATTTGTTGGAGGTGTCGGAAAACTATAAGCCGTCTGGAGCTTTACTTTTGGTCGCGATAAGCGACATCCACGCGGGCATCAGCTAGTTATTTATGAAATAAAAGTATTATAAGTACCAGAAGGCGGTCTCATACTAATTTGGTGAATATCTAATCTTCTTCTTCGTGGCGATGATTCCCATTGTTATTTATTTTAAATTTGTTTCGACCAGAACTCAGCCACGTCGACGGCGTTGGTGGTGGCTTCGGACAGGTCTCTTAAAGTGCACGTGGAGTTACACAAAGAGCAGGTCAAGATGTGGGTTATGGTTTGAGATGAGGCTCCGCAGTCGCACTCAGCTTTATCGGAATACCCCCACCGGACCAAGTTGATCCTACAGCGGCCCACCTGGCTTCTAAGTCGGTTTAGGCTTCCAGGCTCCCAGCGGGTCATCAACTGCCATGGCCCACCATGACAGTTGATGACCCGCTGGGAGCTTTTCTGCAGGCTCAACATAGTGAGCCGGGGGGTGGGGGGGGGGGGGGGCACCAACCCTAGTGTGGGAGCCAGTGATGATTCTACAAGTGCTACATCTACCTCTTGGGCATGAGCAGATCGATGCCACACTGGGCATGCAAATTCGCCAGCCGAGAAGCAGAGAGGCATGCCAGAAGTCCGGAGAACATGTGCGGAGGCGCCCCAGGCGGTGCATGTTAGCCTACGTAATAGGTTATTGCGGGCGCCCACCTATAATATCTAATGAAGATCTAACACCTAACTCTTTAATTAATTATTATTTATGAGCTCAAATCCTCAAGTCCTTGTAGCAAAACCTGGGCTGAAAAAATTCGATACGTGCCATCAGGAAATACAACGCAGAGAAGTTGCGATTGTGTGAGTGAGTGTAGTTGTACTGACCATGCGGTCCCGCTCGTCCTCGATGGTGCGGATGAGCGTGGCGAAGTGGTGCAGCGAGCGGCTGATGACGCGCTCGTCCTCCGTCATAGAGGCGCCGATGCACGCGAACTCGAACTGCTCCATGCTGGTCGCCAGCGCCTGCTGCGCCGCGCCCAGGCCTGCACAGAACACACGCATCAGAGGCATCGCAGGGCCACGAATCACTTCAACTATTTCACACTTGCCGTATGCATGCGCATTGCGCAGGTGACACAATATCTTGCTACACTTAGCAGTAGGTGTCGGCAGGAGCTGTGCCTGTGGCCTTCCTAATCTCGGTTGCAATAGGTACTGTTCATAAAAATCTGCTCCGAAGAAGAAGTCATTTATTTTCTGAACAAAATACATAGTGGGGAAGAAAAAAATATTACTTAATTAGATTATTAAGCATAAGATACATAATAATAATAAAACTAATTAAAAAAAAAATACAGTAACAAAAGCTCCTTTTTACAATAATAAAATTAATAGAAGTATAAAAAATAATATAAGTAAATATATGTCAAAAGATGAAGTAACCATTGATAGCTCCTTCGATATGGTGAACAAAACGAACAACACACACATTGTGGGGACAATACTTCGGCGATTGGCGTATTTGGCGGCTTGGACGAGCGAGGAGCACACAATCACACAAACATAACTTTTGTCAGTTGATCGAATTAGCAGGGTGATTGGTAATTGGGTGCATTTTGGAGCATTCATTGAAATAGTTGAAAATAGAGAGCATTTACCTAGAAGACCCCAATATTTGGGGTCCAAACTGGGCTATTTTGAAGTTATCAAAGTTTTTAAGTTTTTTGGAAATAATCTTCAGACCAAAAACTTCTGATTAAGAGCGGGCCTAACGGCAAAATAAATTCTGATTTCCCCCGCGCGTCTCGCCACACCCGCATTAGTGCGGATAATAATCACGGGCGGCGGCAACGGCGCGCGACGCGCGGGACCAAGCTCGCGTACTCGACGTCATTGAGTATATGTAACACAGTTAAATAAAACCACATTTTTTTTCTTACTTTTTTGTGATAATTTTTTAACACCTACTATACAATGCATTCCTATGTTGTTTGTATGTCGTGAAATAAAAGTTTTGAGTACTCCATTTCATCTTAATTTTTTTTAATAGTTCTGTAGAGATCAAATAGTTGGATGCATTAATTTACCCATAATTTTTTGGCTAAGTAATTATGGACTACATTTACTGGAAATGTAAAGCTTGATCTACCGCCTTGTGTACATGTGTAACTTATATACAAAAAACTGTCAAAAATGCAAGAGTGTCATCTAGAAATTCCTCTTTATTTTTCGAGCTATAAATATTTGATTGTTCATGCTGGGTGGCTGAAGTGTTACCGCTTATTATCTCCAAGAGAGAGGAGAGGGATCCCTCTATTCCCGGGTGGGCAGGCGACGTGGACTCTTGTGGTTCGCTGGCGCTGGCTCCTGCCCCTTTCCCATTTATTGGGGTGCTAATTCCGAGAACCATTTCTAACTATTTAGGTTCCGTTTGTTTAATATCTTACTGTGTTGTGTGACTTGTGTGTATAGGGCACAGCAAAGAGAACGGGGAAAGTTGTCTATATAAAATATTGTAAATAAAAATAATAAAAAATATATCATAAAATAACTACTGCTAATACTGCACTGTGAAATATAGTTCAGTTTTAACCCTGTAAATGGGGAGTCAAAAACAAATAGTGCAAATCCGCGGTCCAAATTATTCTAGCTCCCGTAGTTTCCGAGATACCGGTATTTTAGTGGGTGGGGGAGGGTCCAATCGGGAAGGGGAAGGTACCTCTTAGGCGACTTTAACCGTGGTCCTAATCGACCTCGACGGCAACCTACGTTATATTTAATTGACTCTGAATTCCGTACTAGTAAATAAATAAAACAAGTGCTAATGAACTCTTATGTCTGAGAAATCAAGAAAATTTTATAATACTAAACTATGCTCTCTATAAAAGTCGAGTGTTAGTTGATTATCGATTAATTGTAATGACTGTAATGCCCATCTCTATCACACTGTTGGATTGTTTATTTGTTTGTGCCGGGGACGCCACAGTCGCGTCGTCTATGTTTGACAGTCCCATGACGTCAACGCGTTTTTTTTTTAAAATAGAGTAGTTCCTATATTGTTTTTAAATATTATTAGTAATGGATGCGGTCATCCATTATTAACCTTTTATTTAACCGCTTACGTCGGATTAATCCGACAAATATTTTCGGGTCCATGACGATTTCCTCAGGGTCGTATATTTACGACCAAAATACCACAGCTCGTTTAATGTACTTTTTTATTTAATTACATAATGATGCTTTAGTTAGAGCATTTCCTGTTAGAATACTAACCGGCAAAAGTCAGCGATGCAAAATATGTGCAGCAAAATAAAAACAGTCTCGACACTCGTTTTAAGTGCCAAAAATGCAAAGTTTAACTGTGCGTAGATCCATATTTTTGCGTTTAGTCTATTATGACCATGACCAACCATTAAAACAAAATACCTATTATTATTTCGATGTTATTAATTAATATCGGCTGCGCACCTCTAGTGCAGAGGCGAGCAAATTAAAAAAGGGGATATTATAAATTGCATATCAAATAAATAATCGCCTATCAATACATACTCATCATTTATATTCTTTTTTACATCAAATAACTTACTTCACTACAAATAAACTAAATATTTAACAAAACTCAAACTGCAGATAATTCGAAATTATACATCAATATAACATTACTTTTTTCCTCATAATGCAATACAGTTAAATTTATTTTTGTACAAAAATACTACATTCATAGCATAAATACTGACTGCACAGCAAATTTTCCATATTTCTTAGCAAAATAACTATCCCAGTGGCATATTAACCAGTAAGTACAACAAAACCTGTTCATCATATTTGTCTTAATTTTCATGAAGCCATGCTCGGCAAACTTAATGATTATTATAACAAAAAAAATCCTTTTACATTGCATTATTTCTAAAAGCAGAACAAATTAACTGAAAAAAGGTTTTGCCTAGGCCGACTTAAGGCACCCCAGTTTTTTTTTTTGCTGATCTCACTATATGGTAATTAATAAATAATAATAATAAGACGACTGTGACTAATAAAATGCTGTTTTATTTAGAAAAACTGCTGTACATAATATAAAAATACAAGCTATATTTAAAAGAAAAAGAGTTAACATGTATAATGTGCATTAAGATTATTAGCTGTGCATTGATGAAAAAGCTTTTGCTTTAGGAAAAATCGATGTACGCTGCGAAAATAAATTGTAGTTTATTTAGTGATATTTTGAGTTGAATATTTTGCTGTGCAATCAGTAATTTTGATGGGAATTCGGAATCTTATTGCATAGAAAAAGGATATTTTTTTATTTGCGTATAATACTACGCTTAAAAAAGCCGTGCCAGCTACGCCATTGTCATCCATAAGGTGACAAGAAAGTACGTCATGATTGAACATAGTGCTGTGATGGTAGTGACTTGGTTTTATCGATTGTTACTTTGAATTGTGGATTTAACGCCGAAACTGTGACACTATATCATTATTATTTCTGTCATAAAAGACAAAGCGGGATGAAAAAAAAACTCCTGTATTATATTGTTCCGGTATAGACCTTTTTATTAAAAACATACTCTAGGTTAAAAAATAAATAGTTAGTGCTTCGTGATCGAAATAATTTCGAACTCACTACTATTTTGTAGGTATTAAAGGATGAATTCATAGCTTGGCGCCGCCGAGGGCACGCTTTTTCGTTTTTGACGTGGCGGTCAAAAGGTTAATGACAATAATATTGGCGGCTAGGCGCGGAGCAAAGTGACATAGACTACCCGTCTCAACAGAGCGCGGGCAACTGAGGGCTAATTCACGTAATTTTATGACGCGCCGATGAAGTTGTAGTGCAGTTGCAGTTAAGTTCAAGTTTGAGTGATAAACTGTATTCTTGTAATCTTTGAACTGCGCGTGAACTGCACGTCAACTGTACGACAACCAAACTTACTTATGGTGTGGCCATATTAGATATGAGCGCCGCGCCGGCGCGCCGCCGCCGCCGTGAGTTCATGTCGGCGCGCCGCCGCCGTGTGCAGCGTGCGGCGCGCCGTCGCGACGAGTAGCAACTTGCTTTCTCGCTAGCACGCGCGGCCCGCCCGCATAAGTGCTCATTTACGGCGCGTTGTGCGGTGCGTCATGCGGCGCGTTTTCCCGTTTACGGAGAGGCGGTGTCATCTGCGACATATTTGTATTTACGCGTGTGAAGCCGCGTGCACCGCCGCGTTGAACGCAGCGGTGCACGCGGCGGGCGACGCTGCATTTCAGCAAACGCGCGTAAAATCGCTTCTGCGTAAACAGTCTCATACATCGTTAATCGTCATATTATGTTTGAATTGAAAGCGAGCCGCGCCGCACAACGCACCGCGCGACGCGCCGCGTCTCCGTAATTAGTTAACCTAGTCTCTTCGCCACAGTCGTCGCTAACGCAGTAGAGTCCAATATTTTACCGAGTAAACGTGTATTGTAGTGTGATGTTAACAACAAACAAAATATATGATAAGTACTACTTCAAATACTTATACTTTCTGATTTTTTTTATAGTTTTTTATAATATTATAAAGATAGTGCTCTAATTAAAAAAACTCGGTTTCACTTCAACTCAAAATGCACAAATGATTATTTTTCAGTAAACGTGATCTTCAATTATTATATCAAAGACTGTAAACTTTTTTTTTGTAACAACAATATGGTTTTCTTAGTTATTTTTAAGAAATCTCTCCATGATAAAAATATTTCCAGGCTACGCCGGCGCCGCGGAATTGGCCATCGACGCTCATATCTAGGCCATATGAGAGAAAAAATATTACTCACTAAATAATCGAATAGAATCGATTACATTTCAATGAATATGACGTTATTAAAATATTAAAATAATACCCCAGTACAGATTTTAGTGCATTTTTTACTTATTAGAATACCGATCATGTTGCGTTCCGAAGCACGCACCAAAGACGCGCAACAGTAGAATGCCGTTATTGCGCTCGCGTGACGCGAACTTGACGCGAGCGTATCTGACAGCGGTAGAGAATACGAAAAGCGTTGTTTTGATCGAAACTTAACTGCAACTGCACTTCTTTAGTTACGTGAATTAGCCTACTGATCGCCGATCGGTAAAACAAACTGTAGGCTAATTCACGTAACTAAAGAAGTGCTGTTGCAGCGCAGTTGCAGTTAAGTTTCGATCAAAACAACGCTTTTCGTAATTTCTACCGCTGTCAAACACGCTCGCGTCAAGTTCGCGTCACGCGAGCGCAATAACGGCATTCTACTGTTGCGCGTCTTTGGTGCGTGCTTCGGAACGCAACATGATCGGTATTCTACTAAGTAAGAAAAAGCACTAAAATCTGTACTGGGATATTATTTTAATATTTTAATAACGTCATATTCATTGAAATTTAATCGATTCTATTCGATTACTCAGTGAATAATATTTTTTCTCTCATTTGGCCACACCTTAAGTAAGTTTAGTAGAGTTTGGTTGTCGTACAGTTGACGTGCAGTTCACGCGCAGCTTACGCGCAGTTTAAAGATTACAAGAATACCGTTTATCACTCGAACTTGAACTTAACTGCAACTGCACTACAACTTCATCGGCGCGTCATAAAATTACGTGAATTAGCCCTCCTGATGACTGATGTCTCAAGCTCGCGTCACGCGAGACGGAAGACAGCGTATTTCACGGATTAATAATGTAGTAAGCGCCAAATGCTTAGTAGTCTGTTCTCTTAAAATAGAAAATATTTTGAAAAACTGCTAGGGTCAGCTCAAGGTTATACATTAGTGATAATATTTAGCTAGTTTATGGTTCAGTAACATGCACCAAAATAGAATACAAACCAAAAATGTTGGAAATTAGAGGTAACTTTGTGATGGTTTTCTATCGATTTTACTATTATATTATTTTTATATATTTACTATTATATTATTTTTATATATTTACTATTATGTTTTTCGTCAGGGCCAACCTTCACATTCCTACTGAAGTTTCCTGACATATAATACTTTTTTTCCAATTTGAACATGATTTACTACTGTAAAAATCTAATCAAAGATTGAAGATTTTGCTTTAGGCCCCCACTTCTCGGTTTTGGACGTTATATTATTCTGATAGCTCCTGAAAGAATGAATACTTATAAACAATCGTGATCTTGTAGCGAAGTTGTTCACTACGCGCAAAACCGATTGTGTAATGTGAAACTAAAGGGGACGATGATTTAGTCATCTAATGGTACGGTCAGGCAGTAGCAGTGAGCAGAGAAATAAGTTGTTCGGCTTCGGCGAGCGGAACTATTGTGTTAACTGACGGAATGACAAACATCACGGAGACTATACGTGGCTGACGTGGCGCAGTCCGGCTGGCAGGCGGGCTCACCGCTCACCGCGCTCATGTTATGTGATCATATACATTACACATTGCAAGGTCACTTTTTGTGTCGCGCTCATTGTATAAGCGTGTAAACACATCTCGCGGGCCGAGCTGTGACTCATCCGACGATCACCGTTTCTTGTACTTGTGGTGACAATCAAGTATGGTAGTACTTTCCCAGAATTGAAAATATTATTAAGAAATCCACATAAGCTCATTACTTAAGTATATTAATGTCAATTACGTTTCGACTGGTTATCGTGAGCCGCTCCGTGCGTGTGCTGCGCCGGCCCGCTCAAGGACGAGATTAAGAACGTGCAGATAATGAGTGTAAGTTGTCCAATATCTCGATACGAGTCGATAGCGACGATTACTCAGTATCGGCCCCATGTTATCGAGCGGCGAGCACGATACCCAACTACCCATGCGTGTTGCGGGACATAGCCGCGCTCAGACGAGCATTTGGTCAGTTGAGCTCGGCTGCAGTCATGTAGACAAGCCATCATAAAGGCTCGGCAGCTCGGCCCAGTAGAGGGCGGCAAATTAGGCTCCTCTGACATTGTACGTGGGCGAGGCCGATAAGGCGCTGGCAGCGGCCTGACTCACGCCATTGTATCCACTGCCACACTGTCCCACTGACGCGGACGGCTTGCGCGCACATAATATATTTACTGAACGATAATATTACAATTTCATTGATAACTTCTTCATTACAATAATTTCTGTATTTGCTAGCATTATTCTAGAATCTCGCAGGAACATTTAGGTGCATCTATTTGTGTTGCGCCGAGTGCAAGTTAAATGGGGCCAAGAAGATGATGGATACAAGGCAGTTCAATAGCGGCGGAGTGAAGTACAAGATAAAGTGACTACTTGTTTTACAACTATATTGTTTTATCTAATTACTTTCCAAGGCTAAGCTGTACTGCTGTTCCAGCGTGCAACATTTGATTCAATGAGCTCAGCTCCTTGCTATATCCTGCAAGTATGCACTTGGATGCATACCGCTCTTTATCACATGGTCACACAGTCAAGAAAGATTTAGGTAGTTCTGATTGCAAACACTGAAACACTTGAATAGAACTGTAACAATGTTCAGAGTGGAACACCTTATGGAAGTGATAGATACTAATGAGAGCAGAGAATATGTATAACAATGACAGATGTGTGCAGTCGCATATATCACGCATGTGTGCCGTGAGTAGTCACACTAATTAACAAAGTCATTGACCCACATACGGCAACATGGACATGAATCACTGCGGCCCGAGGGATAGGCAATTGTGAAGGCCTGCACGCCTCACTCACTGCACTACATGCACCCTTGACCAGCTAGCAGCCCGAAGATAGGAATCATATCCAAGTATGTCAAGATTAAGGAAAAACCAACTAAGTATTAAGCTGTTTCACTGGTAATAATACCTGGTGTCTACACGTTATGTCAGCCAGAGCACTACCAATTATTAGTACATGTAACACTATCACTACATGAGCATCTCAAAGTCAACAACTTTACATACAAACAACTGGTTTACTTAGTGACACACATGAGGCACTCGCTTGTGTGCGTCTGTGTCACAGACTGCACACTAAGGACTGATTAGCTGTTATCAGCTACAGACAATTGAGTGCATACAATAAGAGAACAAGGTGCAGCACCCAACACTTGACACACTAAATACAGAGTCCCGCGAAAAGCATTCAAACTTTATGCTATTAGTTACCCAACATTACTCATTCATGTTGTCATTCTATTAGCCGAGCATGGAAAAGATGATTGTATGCTTGCAGTGCGATGCCAGAGAGGGACAGCGCATATGTTAACCGAGACTTCACAGAGCTCTAACACTGATAGTGTTACTACTCGCGCACACAACGGGAGGTACACTTACGCTTGGCGGCCTGCACCACATCCTTGACTTCTTTGATGAGCCGCTTGATCTGCTGGCTGGTGCGCTCCAACTCCTTCTCGTGCCTCTGCAGGTTCTCCCGGAACTGGGGACTGTCCGCGAGGCACTCTGTGAACTCGAGCGGCTGCAGGCCCACGCCCATGGTCACCCACTCGCACTCCGCTCACTCACGGTCACAACACCATGCACTTTCACCGAGCGCGCTCCGGTGCCAGCATCGCGACCAGCCGCCCCGCACTTGCCACCACTGGACGGACTCACTTACGATCACAGAGAACTGACCACTAGCCACTACTATATAACACTACACTATTGAGCAAAACGAATAAAAACTACGATTAAGTCCCTGAGACTGACGATTAATGCGTAGCTGTCAAATTGTCAGACTAAACTGCAATGTTGCCCATTTCAAAAACTTCGAAAGTTAAAGAAAAGTTATTTTTTTCTACTAAAAGGTTTTCCGATACCTTTAAAAGACAGAGATTTTACCATTTTTAGTTAATATTTCCTTTACCTTTGATCGATAAAATATAATCGATCAAAGGTATTCTCTCATTGACCTCAAAATAATAACTAAGAGAAAGTTACGATGCTACACGCTGCATGCATATTATGTCAGCCAAGAACTATCAAAACGTTAATGTTTCCGCTACATTCAATATTTTTCCAATTCAAAAGTTTTTGGCTTATTGCAGCTCTGCAAAAGAAAGAAGAAGACCTAAAAGATGATAATGTTAATGTTACTGAAGTTTGATTGGAAAACATCACGTTTTTGTCGAATAAACAAACCATCACTGAAGGTAATTTCTGGAGTCTGTGTTTTTCGATAAAATTATTAATAATTCAATCGTAATGTGTAAAATTTAAGGTTATTCAGAGTATTGTGATTTATTACCATCTGTTAACAACCTTTTTAGATGGCAACACATTTGTCATATGCTTGCGTTTCTTTACACTCCACTTCTTTAACAAAGTTTTCGGAACATTGTTATAGCGGTGGCGTAGGCCGTAGATTCTCTGATGGGGTAGGTAGAAGTTTATAATATAGTCCACTTACAATGTTTATCCGAGTGACATAAAGCGGCATAGGTTGTTGGCATCGAATTAATTATCTATCTTCTATATATATAAATATATAAAAGAAGAAACTGACTGACTGACTGACTCACCTATCAACGCACAGCCCAAACCGCTGGGTCTACAGATTCCAAATTTGGCAAGTAGGTTCCTTGTATGGTCTAGGGGTGCACTAAGAAAGGATTTTTCAAAATTCAACCCCTAAGGGGGTTAAACGGGGCTCCAAAGTTTGTATGGGGAAACAAGATTAGTTAGACTATTTTCTTCGAAACTTCACAGGAGTGCTCCTATTGATAAATGAGTAGAAACGGGTTTCGGGTTTTTTCAGAATTCAACCCCTAAGAGGGGGAAATGGGGTGACAAAGTCTAAAAATCAATGCACAGCCTAAACCACTGGGTCTACAGATTCCAAATTTGGTAAGTAGCTTCCGTGGTCTAGAAGTGCACTAAGAAAGGATTTTTCAAAATTCAACCCTTAAGGGGGTTAAACGGTGCTCCAAAGTTTGTATGGGGAAACAAGATTCGTTAGACTATTTTGTTCGAAACTTCACAGGAGTGCGCCTATTGATAAATGAGTAGAAACGGGTTTCGGGTTTTTTCAGAATTCAACCCCTAAGAGGGGGAAATAGGGTGACGAAGTCTGAAAATCAACATTGGTATAGTTTGTATGGTGTATTACAAAAACAACGATTTTAAGATTGAATATGACGGACCTGAAATATCATCATCCCCTGTTGGGATGCGATGGGGTTGAAATGTCTAAAAATCAATATGGGTGTCGATACCGAGATTATCAGGGGTGCTCATTACGAATATGGCATTTATTTTGAGATCCAGAAGATGGTGGATTCGACTTCTATACAGGGTTATTTTAGATTTATTGTGATGATTGTGATATCGATAATGATTGTGATTACGATAATAATGATTGTGATTACGATGATAACGATTATGATAATGGACAGTGATTGTGACAGTGATTGTGACTTTTTTTTACTTTTTGTGGTATTAAATATATAAAAGAAGTGTTGTATTTCGTATTTGTTCACAATTCTCATTGCCTACAATGAGAATTGTGAACAAATACGAAATACAACACTTCTACCCTAGTCATTTCTACTTCTACCCTAGTAGAAGTAGAAATGACTTGCAAATTGCGTCACTATCCTATCGTATCCCATCCTTTTCCCACATGCACACCTGGACTATCGCTGTCCTTGTCACCGCCGACGACGGTGACGACTGTGTGAAGACTCTCGACCACTTCAACGAGAGTAGCGTTACTAAGAACATACTCCCTAATTAATTTATTACTAACTAGCTGACCCGCGCAACTTCGTCTGCGTTACGTAAGAGAGAGAGAGGCTTAGAGAGAGTGTGAGTCAACCTAAAAAAAATGCAGATAATATGCTTTAGAGGACTTTTTAAGAGGAACAATCCCGTCATACATGTACGCACGGAAAGGAAGCTCTCAAAAGCAATAATTTTTCGCTGTATTTGCAACAATTTTCATTGATGCTCCGCTCCTATTGATTGTAGCGTGATGTTATATAACGTATAGCCTTCCTCGATAAATGGGCTATCCAACACTAAAATATGTTTTTAACTGGAATCAGTAGTTCCTAAAATTAGCGCGTTCAACCAACCAAACAAACAAACTTTTCTCCTTTATAATAATAAGTATAGATTCAAGTAGGTAACAATTTAATTTCTCGGAATTATATTCAATCATCGTTAAAATATTGTACTATGTTTTTCCAATTTGGGGCTTCCCTCGACAGCCTTAGGTTTTCATCCTTAGACACTCGATGACAGTCATACTCCAGCTAGGTCGAAAGTTCTCATCAAGGTGCATGAATGAGCCCAAACACGATATAGCTTTTTTTTTCGGATTGGAAATCATCAAATGACTTCTCCCGGAGCAGGAGGAAGTGTCAGACTTTTACTGACTAAAACCCATCCATGTTCCTTCATCGCCCTTTGTGTTCCGGGGCCACGGCATCTCTTTCGAATAGTCCCGCAGCCCCGGCAGGCATCGGCCCTAGCGGACCCCTTCTTTATTGCTGACTCTCTTTGAGGCGCGCGTAGAACACGAACGCGCCGTCGACACGGCCTGTCGTCATGAGACGGACGGACGGCGAGCTAGCCCATAGCTCCTCGTCCACAGGCCCGCGCCTACGGTGGCCGGGGGCCAATGCGTGGCTCCCGACGCCCGGGGTGTCTCCCGCTGTGGCCGGGACGTGAGGATCTCTCCC
The DNA here is from genome assembly GCA_963853795.1 of Xestia rhomboidea. Classification (NCBI taxonomy): domain Eukaryota; kingdom Metazoa; phylum Arthropoda; class Insecta; order Lepidoptera; family Noctuidae; genus Xestia; species Xestia rhomboidea. The sequence continues at coordinate 122,114 of OY970770.1, forward strand.
TCTCACGTTCCGCCACCTCCTTCGCTAGCATGACTGCTTCGCAGAAGGAGGTGATGGCATCCCATTCCGTCTCGCTCCGGACCATGTATTGAACCAGGGCTGGGAGAGAGAGGTCTCCGCCGCCGATCGCCGCTTCGAGGACACGGCGGTGCTCCGCCCAAGTGGGGCACACCTCCACAGTGTGCTCCACCGTGGCCTCCGGTCGATCCTCACAATGGAAGAACCCGGGCGTCTCCTCCCGCCCGAAAACACGATATGAGGCCAATAACAATTTAGCTGTAAATATAATCTACGTAAACTGCGTATGGATTATTGATTATTGCGAATAGCATAGCACAGTTCTTGCACGGCAAGAACACGTGGATTTATCAGGCTTCTGGTGTTGGCTATACTTCTTTTTGGAGAAATCATCCTCATCATCATACTCCTGCCCATATCCCAATTTATTTGGGGGTAGCATGATTGTATTCTTCTTCCTTATGTACTACTCTATTACTTTTTGGAAAAATATTTCACGAAAAAAATAAGAAATGCACACAACTTATACAAAATGAAATATAGGAAATCTCACAGCATCAAAAAAAAAATTAAACAAATCACAAAAAGTGAAAATAATGTTGGAGGGTTTGAACCTGCAACCCCGTAGTTTACAGAGCGGTCATGAAACTGCAAGGCTATTTACTTCGTTGACATAAGCCACAAATAGCCGTTCTCATGTACCATCTCAACGGACGAAATCTCACCACCAATACGGCTCTTTTTGTTTGCAGCATCCGGCCGATATTGAAGCGCTAAACTTTCTTTTCCTTTGTCCTTTTTTTGTTGTTTTATTCCTATTAGTCAAAAAAAGGTGGCCAAACAATAGAATAGATTTTTTGTAAAAAAAAAAGATAACGTAAAAAAGGGTGGCATATTTTTGGTCCGCACACTCTTTGTGAGGACCAATAGAAGTTCTTCTTCTTCGTGTCGATGATTCGTTAAGGGTGGTAAACAGATGTGGACATCGTGTGCACGGGATTTTATTTTAAATATGAGCAGATTTCGTTCGAGCCCATGGTACTTACGTCATGACTGAAACGTCAAACAATTGAAGTATACGGAAATAATGCAAAATTGCCTACCCCGTTAAGGAAGTAGCGTGATAATATATAGCCTAAATGTTGAAGAAGCCTGTAAAGAATATTTGAGCAAAATTTTAACAGAATCTATGCAGTAGTTTTGACGTGATGCGCGCACAAACATTTCCTAGCAACTACTTAAACCGAGGAAAGCTGATTTTCTTGAGTTCCGCTATTTTGTGCGTATTCACCTCAAAAATCAAATTTCAAGAAAACTGAGAAATTATATTTACCTGTATTAGATATGGAGTATATGTAGCAACTTTAAAAGGTTGCACTTCATTGGTTTTGATTGTATAGGTGTTTGAAGTTTATTAATTTTAAACACAAAACCCTCTTTTTTGCGCCTCTGGATGAGATTTAAAAAAAATGCTAAGACAGGTATTTCTTTATTTTTATTAATAAGTATTTATTCTGAGTTTCATGATTCTAGAACAATCTAATTTTTTTTTTTCATACAAACTTTACGCCCCCTTTTCACCCCCTTTTTCCAAAAAATCCAAAATTTCTATAGCCTATGTGTTATTCTGAATGTATTTAAACAGATTTGTGAACATTTCAACAAAATCGGTTCAGCAGTTTTTACGTGATGCGCGGTCAAACAAACAAACAAACAAAATTTTTTTAAATGGTTTTAATATGTTCAGTTACTTATTTCAAGTCACCCTGGCTGGTTTTTTTTTTTAAATCTTCAATGAACAGATTTTTTGGTCTCAACGATTTTATTATATGTATAGATTTACGGTTGCGAACTGCCGTGAGTGCATTTACGAACTATTGTCAAAAGCACTACGGAAAGTGCGTGTTTATGTGGTGAAAGGCGTCTGTGCGCCTCCTCGTGCGCTGCCCTGAATCCAGCAAGGACTCGAAACCTCTGCCGACCGACGCGGAGGATAGACATTGAAGACGGCGATTATACAGGTCAGTGGTGCTGCATGTTTCCTGCCAAATTCCTTTGTCCATATTCGCAAGTTCGTCGTCCTAATTCGTGTTGCATTTGCAAGGTCAGACCTACCTACGTCCCGGCGGACTCTCCGTCCGCCTACCGGCCCGTGGTGCTGCTCGACGAGGTGGGCAAGCTCTTTGAAAGAGTAGTGGCAAACCGCCTCGCCGAGCACCTTGCGGGGATGGGGCCGGACCTTGCGGAACACCAATTTGGTTTCCGCAAGGGGCGCTCTACGGTGGACGCCATCATGCGCGTGAGGGCACTCACGACGGGGGATGCGGTGTCCCAGGGTGGGGTTGTCTTGGCGGTGTCTCTCGACATCGCCAATGCCTTCAACTCCATGCCCTGGAGCTGCATAAGGGAGGCACTCCGGTATCACCGGGTGCCGACCTACCTCCGTCGTGTGGTCGGGGACTACCTGGCGGACAGGTATGTCATCTACCCCGGTCGCAGCGGAGACTGGAACCGGCGAGAGATGTCGTGCGGTGTTCCACAGGGATCGGTTCTAGGGCCGTCCTTGTGGAACATCGGGTACGACTGGGTGCTGCGTGCCGACCTCCCTAGCGGTGTTGGCGTAGTTTGCTACGCTGACGACACGCTGGTGCTGGCACAGGGGAGGTCGCACGAGGCGGCGGCCGACACTATGACGCGCGGGGTTGCGATAGTCGTGGAGAGAATCAGGCAACTGGGTATCGAGGTGGCATTGCACAAGTCCGAGGCCATGTGCTTTCATGGGCCTCGGAATGCGCCACCTCCGGGATCCTCCGTAACGGCAGCAGGGGTTTCCATCGGCGTCGAGTCGACGCTGAAGTACCTGGGGCTTGTCCTCGACAGCCGGTGGAACTTCATGGAGCATTTCCGACGTTTGGCCCCCAAACTGGAGCGGACAGGGGTTGCCTTCAGGCGGCTCCTGCCCAACCTGGGGGGGCCAAACGCCTCCTGCCGGAGGCTCTACGCGGGAGTCGTGCGGTCCATGGCCCTTTACGGGGCCCCGGTGTGGGCGCGTTCATTGAGGCGGCGTGCCGCCCACCATTTGAACGCGCCCCAGAAGGTGGTAGCCGTAAGGCTGGTCCGGGGGTACCGCACGATCTCCCGCGAGGCGGCGAACCTCTTTGCCGGATTGCCGCCATGGGATCTGGAGGCAATAATCCTCGCGCGCCTACTTGAGTGGCGCGCGGAGGCGCTACGCCGGGGGGAAACTCCGCTGCCGCGGCAAATTGTCGCTCAGCGGACGGAATTCCGGCGTGATCTCATGGCGACATGAAGAGAGCGACTGTCGCAACCCCGTGCAGGGCACGCCACAATAGTGGCGGTAAGTCCCCTCTTTGAGGAGTGGCTGGAGAGACGCCACGGCGCACAGTGGGCTGAAACGGGCCGGTAAAGGACTTAGCATTAAAAAAAAAAAGTTTATTTTTCTGAAATTTTAAATATTGTGTTGGATTTATCTATCGATTATAAGTAATTATTTCTATAAGGGTCGTTCAGATAACTTAGTATTTTCGGAGTTATAAATATCCAAAGTAATTTTTGTATGAAGCAAAAGAAAAAAATGTGAAAATCTCGAAATTCTCAAATTTTCTCAAAGAATTGACTCTACGTATGCATAGTACGTATATTTGTCCTATTTTAGCGCCTATTCTCGGGTTGCGATTTTCTGCGATTTGGTCGCAATTTCAAATTTTGTTCTCTATTCCACACCACCATAGAGGTTAAGAACTAGGCGCGTTTTTTTTATGTAGTAGTCTCCCCTTTAGGCCTAATCCACTAAGGACTAATAAAATAAATAAATAAATAAGTAAAAATCACAATCACTACTGGCCACTGCACTGTTTTAATTTAATCACTGTCAAGGGTATCCACATTAACGAATGCAAAATTTTCGTATTCGTCATCATCAAATGTTTCCGCTTGTTCAATTACTAATAAACTTTGTGCTTCTACTGACAAAGTTTTATGTTTTCTGCGAAGTTTGTGACGTTTCGCTGAGATGAGTGGATCAGAGCTGGTCAATAAATTATTTAAAATGTCTTCATTTGTAGTTTTTCTACTGCATTTCCTGGAATGGTGTTGGCGGTACCTACGAAAGTCTTTATTTCTAGCTTCTGCAGCTTCTTCAGATAGCTGTCCAATTGGTATTAGACCAAAACTTTCAATAATAGCTGCAACCGAAAATTCCGTAGATACCCTATCGTTGCACCAATCACGTTACGACACGTCATAACTTGTAGTTGCGCTCGCGCACTCTTATCCCTTGATTCCCGATAATAAGTCTCAAAACAAATTACGTCATACCTACCTATGGTGGTGGAAAATGTCGAACATTGTTTTTTTTTTAAAGAACTAAGTAGGTATTGAGGTTTTCAGGCCATTTAGTATACATTATTTTCAATTTCAATTTAATTGGAATAAATTGCTTAACTAAAATAACATGACTCTTCATACAAATTTGATATGGCTATATCTCCGAAAGTACTCGTTAAATTAAAAAAGTCAAAGAATAAAAACGTTTTAAATTTATGCCTAGATACCAAAAAAATACTTTTGATCTCTTAAGACCCAACCTTGTAATCCCAGCCCACTGTGCGGCGTCCTCACCTTCCGCCTGACGCACACGGTTACCGGACACGGATGTTTCGGTAAGTTCCTGCACCGAATCGGGCGGGAGGAGACGCCCGGGTGTTTCCATTGTGAGGATCGACCGGAGGATACGGTGGAGCACACTGTGGAGGTGTGCCCCGCTTGGGTGGCGACCTCTCGCTTCCGGCCCTGGTTCGTGCCATGGTCCGGAGCGAGACGGAATGGGACGCCGTCACCTCCTTCTGCGAAGCAGTCATGCTAGCGAAGGAGGTGGCGGAACGTGAGAGGGAAATATCCTCAAATCGTCCCGGCCGCCGCGGGAGACGCCCCGGGCGTCGGGGGCCACGTGGTGGCTTCCGGCCACCGTAGGCGCGGGCCTGTGGACGGGGAGCTATGGGCTAGCTCGCCGTCCGTCCGTCTCATGATGACAGGCCGTGTCGACGGCGCGTTCGTGTTCCACGCGCGCCTCAAAGAGAGTCAGCAAAAAGGAAGGGGTTCGCAAGGGCCGAAGCCTGCCGGGGCTGCGGGACTATTCGAAAGAGATACCGTGGCCCCGGAACACAAAGGGCGATGAAGGAACATGGATGGGTTTTAGTCAGTAAAAGTCTGACACTCCCTCCTGCTCCGCCCAGAGCGGGAGAAGTCATTTGATGATTTCCCATCCAAAAAAAAAAAAAAGACCTACCTACGTACTTTTTGAAACCCCGCAATAATACAGTCCACTATTCCATCAACCAGCTCCCTGCGTCTGGGATAACCGTAAACAATTTTACATTTCCCCCGTATTTGGTGTAAGGCGCCACCAAGAAGAAACTGACTGACTCATCTATCAACGCACAGCCCAAACCGCTGGGTCTACAGATTCCAAATTTGGCAAGTAGGTTCCTTATGTGGTCTAAGGGTGCACTAAGAAAAGATTTGTCAAAATTCAACCCCTAAGGGGGTTAAACGGGGCTCCAAAGTTTGTATGGGGAAACAAGATTAGTTAGTCTATTTTATTCGAAACTTCACAGGAGTGCTCCTATTAATAAATGATCAGTAGAAACGGGTTTCGGGTTTTTTCAGAATTCAACCCCTGTCAACGCATACAGCGTCAACACCACTACTGTACACACACACCAGCGCGACGAGGGGACCGGGCGGCGCGGCGTCCGGACACTGGTCGTCCGCCATTACCATCTTACATCGCAACCGCGATCGCACGCGACTTACTTTAAATAATTCCTGTTAAATTTATTATACCTTTTTCATAATACAGTCCACTCTTTTATTTATCTGGGCCTATCTAACCCCTAAGAGGGGGAAATGGGGTGACAAAGTCTAAAAATCAATGCACAGCCCAAACCGCTGAGTCTAGAGGTTTCAAAATTTGGTACATAGGTTCCTTATGAGGTTTAGGGATGCTCTAAAAAATAGTTTTTCAAAATTCACGCCCTAAGGGTTTGAAATGGGGGTCCAAAGTTTTACATGGGGAATTAAGATTTGTTAGACTATTTAATTCGAAACTTAACAGGAGTACCTACTCCTATCGATAAATGAGAAAACATTTGTGTTTCAGGTTTTTTCAGAATTCAACCCCTAATATGGAGAAATGGGGTGACAAACAACGATTTTAAGATTTAATGTGGTGGACTTGAAATATCATCATCCCCTGTTGGGGTGCGATGGGTTTGAAATGTCTAAAAATAAATATGGGTGTCGATACCGAGATTATCAGGGGTGCTGATTACGAATATGGCATTTATTTTAAGTTCAGAGAGTTAGATTTTTTGTTTGTTAGAGATTCAGAGAGGTAGGCTGGTAGAGTAACGATGATGATAGTTGTGATAACGATGATGATGATTGTGATAACGATGATGATTTGTGATTACGATGATGATGATTGTGATTACGATGATAATGATTGTGATGATGATGATTGTGATTACGATAATAATGATTGTGAATACGATAATAATGATTATGATTACGATGATGGTGATTATGATAATGATGATTGTGATTACGATGATGATAATTATGATTACGATGATAGTGATAGTGACAGTGATTGTGATAGTGACAGTGATTGTGACAGTGATTGTGACAGTGATTGTGATAGTGACAGTGATTGTGATAGTGATTGTGACAGTGATTGTGACAGTGATTGTGACAGTGATTGTGACAGTGATTGTGACAGTGATTGTGACAGTGATTGTGACAGTGATTGTGACAGTGATTGTGACAGTGATTGTGACAGTGATTGTGACAGTGGCAGTGATTATGATTGTGACAGTGATTGTGACAGTGGCAGTGATTATGATTGTGACAGTGATAATGACTGTGATGGTGATCGTGATAGTGATGGTGATTGTGATGATAATAATTGTGATCATTATGAAATTTGGCACATAGATAGTTTATAACCTGGATTAACATGTAGGATACTATTTATCCCTTTAGTATGATCCCGTGGGACAGTTACCGAACTTCACGCGGGCGAAGCCGCGGGCTACAGCTAGTAGGTACATACGTGGTGACGACGCACAGAACTTAGAAAAACAGTAGAAATCGTATAGCGCTTTATTAGTATCGGAACCAGCGTACCCCAAACTAATACATAAGCAGGTTAATGGTATTTCGTAACACTAAGAAAAGCGTGGTGTGATTGATGTGAGTGATAATTTAAAATTGAATGAAAGTAAGTAATATATTAGTCTTCGTTTATTTGAAAATAAACCATAATCATATGGCGATAGAGTGGTTTATTATCTCCTCTGTTTACGTATTAGCTCATTCGGAATAGTTTCACGAGCAAGTTCTGCTACTCGCCGCTAAATGTCACTACACTAAATGAATTTAATAAACTCTTAACTGTTTTGAAATAAGATTGATATTTCCGTAACGAGCTCATTACTATTTGTGTGCTATTCGTTCTTTCCTAGAGTTGTACCACTGCCGTTGCCTTTTTATAGACATTGCGTTTTATTTTCAAATAAAATACAAAAGTCGTTAAATGTTTTTAAATTTCAAAATGAATTAAGGACTTATTTATGTTTGAAATCAAGTGTTATAAAATTATAATAATGCTTATGATTTATAGAAAGAATAATTAGGAATTATTTTATTGTTAAGTATGTTAATATTGTCATGTTAACTTACTATTTTGCCTTCCAGTCGCGTCAATTCATTTTTCTTTTCTGTCTGGATCCGTTAGAAATCTGAAGCCATAAAATCATAAGAAAACCACTTTTTTATAGGTTCGAGACTTTCTGAATGACTTAGGGTCGATAAATCTTTTCTCAAAAAAAAAGGTTGGAACAATTCATGGAAATATTTACTAACTATTACTAATACAGAATCATAAAAAAAACGCAAACAGGGTTAATTTTTCGCCGATACATCATAGAAGTTAAACATATCGATAACTCATTATCGATATTTTCGTCAATCTCTAATTGAGTAGCGGAGTGTGACATGTGCACAGTTGGAATCTTCGAGAATAATATGTTTGAGTTAAAAGAAAGTAGACCCCATAGGGTAACCAATAAAGTCTGTTTGTACTTGTCTTGTCTAATAAAATATTTTTTTTCAAATTTTAATCGAATTAGAGTAAATTAAGACTTATTGATGGTATGATATACCGCCATTTGGTACGTTTTTGGTTCTGCTATCGTGTTTACACTCTAGAACAGCACAATAAGGCATTTTAGTATTTTTTTTTTAAGTTATTGCCACTGTGACGCTTCCATCTAGACTGATGTGCGTGGCATATGCGTGGGGGAATCTCTTTGCGGAACAGCGCAGTGCTCGGGATACGCGCGCCCCGCCCACATGCGCCTTCTACTGTTTTTTTTTTGTTCTTTGGTAAGCACAGAACTTTCTGTAAGGTATTTATCTATGGGCCAAAGTAGCCTGAAAATAAAGGTTTTATTTATTATTTCTATATAAATACTTAGTTTGCGAAAATAGTATATTATATAGCTGCTGTAAACTCTTGCGGACCTCTTGCCCAAACACGATTTTTCAATTTTAAATAGGACCAACTTTGAGATAACTATAGGAAAAAAAAAGTATCATGCAAATAGGACTTACCTGTAAAAAGTTATGCCTGGTCATAGATAAAAAAAAAAATATTATTGAGATAGCTTAGGCAAAAAGCAGTCGGAAAACGTTAGTTTTAGTTCATAAAATAGCAAACTAAATTTTAAAATTCAATTCAAAGGTTTCAGCTTTTTTAATCTGTTTCATAACACCAATATAGTAGTCGCCATGTTATTACGTCATAAGGCTATGTCAAGGAACAACTGGAATAAGTACGAACAAAATGCTAAAAAAATAGCGGTTGAATAAAAATTTTGTGAATTGTTTAGTGGTTCATTAGCACTATAGAATCTAATTGAAAAACTTTTCAAAAATGGGTGTAATACCCTATTGTTATTAAGCTGAGGGCCTAAGGCACAAGAGTAATCGCAGCGCCCTCGGAAGGGGGCGCGGCAGGCGGTCTCCGGGCTTAGCCCCCTTGCCGCGGAAGCCATTCCTGGGTCCGCTACAGCAGAGCCCGTTTCTCGGTTGGACTATCTGTCTGAAATCCTGTTGGACGCATGAAAGCAACATGCGTCCCTGTGTGTGGTTGCTATGTTGTAAACTGTAGGCGCACCACAGCGCTGTTTTCTTCACAGCACCTCGGCAGTTCGTCTCCGCCGGGTGAGACCCCTGTTACCCGGGGGAAGCCCAGCGGGAGAAAACCAGCGACAGAGGTCCCGACTTACATACAGCGCACCTACAGTCGATGTGTGATTCCCGCCCGCCCCACTAACCAGAGCTAGCCAGTGGGCGGGACTAAGGAACCGACGTGTGTTTGTGTGCGGTATTGTGATTGTGTTCGGCACTCATCGCATACAGACGTGCACATGAATGCAGTATAAAAATAAATAAATTAACGCTTGCATTAAATTTTGACCCAGTTTAAGTGTATTAGCTTGATATAACAAAACAACGTAGTAAGCGGTTCTTAATTCAGAATAATGGACTGACTGGATTATAAATAGTTGTTATAATCTGAAAAATGGCCACCAGCCCCTTTAATCGGAGTGGGATGACGCCACGCAGCCCTCCGTCGACACCAACACCGAGACCACCTCAACAACCAAAGCAGCACCAAGAGGAAGCCGTTGAACCAGTCAGTACTGCGGAGATTCAGAACTGGCTGGGGACCATTGAAGACCACCTGTACGAGGTCTTTTGTATTGCTTCTGAGGGAAAACTAAATTCTGAACAGAAGCAAAGAATTGGCAATCTCTGCCGAAAAGTTGGACATGGTGTTTCACAATTGGCTGTTCAGTACCAGTCGCTGAAATCAAGAGCCCTACAAACACATACCGCCTTGAAAACTATGACTGAAGCTCGAGACCTAGCGGACTGTCTAGCAGAGATGAACCGCACGATTCAGGAGTCCTGTACGAAGCAAGGTGCAACGCCTACATCTTTTGCGGATATGGTGAAGAAGGGATCTAGCAGTTTTATTCGCCCTAACAATCTTAGTTCCGTGGCGATTTTTCCATGCGACAACACCAAGACCAGTGATGAAACCAAGAACATGGTACAAAAAATCATATGCCCTGGTGAAATGAAGCTGAAAGTACGAGGCGTGCGTAAAATAGGAAAAGGAGGACTTATCGTTAGCACTGAGACCAAGGATGACCTAGATAAGCTCAAACAAAAAGTCCAAATCGCTTCGTCAGGCCTTACCGTCGACGAACCTCGGAAGCGCAAACCTCGCATTATTGTACTAGGAGTTCCCGCATCAATGGCTGAAAATGAGGTTTAAAATTCCTTTACGACCAGAACATAACGGACAAACTGCCCATGACCCTAGATACATTTATGACCTCAATTAAACTTAGCCACAAATCTGGAAGGAAAGATGCTGAGAGCTGTAATTATATAATAGAAGTTTCAGCCGACATTCGCAAGGCCCTCATCACGCAGGACAGATTATTTATAAATTGGACGTCCTGCCCGGTACGAGACTTCACACTAGTAACGAGATGTTACAAGTGTCAGCAGTACGGTCATGCATCCAAGACATGCAAGGTCACTGTCCCGACTTGTGGCCATTGCGGTGAAGAAGGACACTCTAGCCAAGACTGTGCAAAAAAAGCTGATGATCCAAAATGTGCTACATGCATGCGCTTTAAAAAACAAGCAAACCACAAGACGGGAGACGCAGTTTGTCCAGCTAAACTTGCAGCCGAATACAGGTATATTAACTCGATTGATTATGAAGGCGCCTAAGAGCGCCACATATTTGTTTAAATCTTAGACGTAATTTATTGTTGTTATTTTTAAGTAGAATGGATATTAATTTAATTGCTGACATCGATAACTCATTTTTAACCGAGTCAAAGTCATGTGAGGTTGAGGACTGCAATCAATATCTTTCCCAGTATCAGAAGTCACTAACCATACTAACCCAAAACATACGAAGTATTTATAAGAACATAGATAGCTTTAACATTTTTCTTCATAGACTTAACTTTAATTGTGATATTATGGTTCTAACAGAATGCTGGCTATCAAAGCGCCACGATAACCTCCCGGTAATACCAGGATACAACTTATTGTACACTAAAATTAACCACAATCAAAATGATGGTGTCGTTGTCTTTGCTAAGAAATCATTAAAGGTCAAAGTGGAAGAACCTGATCTACAAGATTGTATGAGTAACTGCCTTATCATCAAAATTGGTACAACCACAGCGATAATTGCTTTGTATAGATCCCCTTCCGCAAGAAACCTAACCTCTTTCCACAGTTCCCTAAACCAGATCTTTCAATCACGTATCGCATTTAACAATGTAATACTAACATAAACATTGGCTCTGATAACTGCGACGCAGGGACACAAGATTACCTTAACATCTGCTCATACCATGGTTTTCTGCCTCTCACACATTGCCTACTCATCAGAGCGGTTCTTGCCTCGACCATATGATGATCAAAACCACTTATTCATTGATTACGCTTGTTACTAACTCAACAATAACCGACCACCATTCTGTCTTACTAGCCGTAAATTTAACGCTGCCTAAGCAAAATCGCCACCAGACAAAATCTAAATTAAACATAAAAAAACTAGATTTACGCAACATTGATTACAGCGTAGTTTACAATATTGCTGACGCTAATTCGGCTTTATCGTATTTAATAAAACATGTCCAACAAGCAATATTGCGTAATACGACAGTTGTGACAATAAATAATCGCTTTCATAATATTAAACCTTGGATTACTCCGGGACTAATTCGATGCATAAGGCACAGAGATAAACTTCACCAGAAAACTAAGAAATTCCCTGATAATTTAATAATTCTAAACACTTATAAAAGATACAGGAATTTCTGCAACAATCTCTTAGAGAAGCTTAAAAATAATTACGATAAAAATGAATTGAATAAAGCAGGCAACAATACCAAGCAAATTTGGAAGCATATTAAAAACGTTACCTACATGACTAAACAACGTGAATCAAATTCGAGGTTACTGCTTACTAATCCTTCACCCCTCGTATCAGCTAACAAAGTAAATAACTTTTTTGTTAATGTTGGGAAAACTTTGGCCGAACAGATTCCGAAACATTGCGCCCAACCATCTTTCCAAAAACTGAACAACAGCTGCCACCTGGGGTCATTTGCTATGCTGGATACTGACGAAATCGAAATATCCCGAATAATATCTGGCCTTAAAGATGACTGTGCAGTTGGATGGGATAATATAAGCAACAAGATCCTCAAACTATTTAAGCATATAATGGCACCTCCCTTAACGCATATATTTCGAATCTGTCTTTCCAAAGGATTTTTCCCTAACTGTCTTAAAAAGGCTGTTGTTATCCCTATCTATAAATCTGGAGACAGGGACTTGATTAATAAATATAGGCCAATATCATTACTCCCCTCAATCTCAAAAATACTAGAGAAAATTATAAACAGCAGACTAGTTAGCTTCCTGGAAAAAAACAACATCTTGTCACCAGCGCAATTTGGTTTCAGAGCCAAATTATCCACAGCCGATGCGGTGCATAGCCTTACCAATTATGTCTCAGAAGAGCTGGGCAAGGGGAACCAGGTCATGGGAGTCTTCCTTGATTTAGCGAAAGCCTTTGACACTGTCTCTGTTTCTGTGCTTTTAAGAAAATTAGAGGCCATAGGAATAAGGGGCACGCCGCTGACATTACTTACTGACTACTTACACGACCGATACCAATGGGTTAGAGTTGACAATTTTACGAGCGATGAGCAGAAAAATACTGGATTTGGTGTTCCCCAGGGGAGTATATTGGGCCCTACCCTTTTCCTGATTTATATTAACGAGTTGTGCAACCTAAATATCAAGCAAGGCAAAATCATATCATATGCTGACGACACGGCGCTAATATTTTCTGCTGAAAACAGTAGCGAACTGTTTGAAAACGCTCAACTTGGCTTAATACTGTGACTAATTGGTTTCAAAGCAATTTACTAACACTAAATGCTGACAAGACAAAATACATTCACTTCTCCATGCGCAAGCCTCAACTTAACACTGATAACTTCCATTTATATGCCCATCAATGTGATAATCGGTCAGTCAACATGTGCAATTGTCCTTCTATCCTCAAAACCAATAATATTAAATACTTAGGGGTTATAATAGACCACACACTCTCTTTTAGGTATCATATTGAAAGTGTGGTTAAAAGAGTGCGCAAATTAATATATGTGTTTAAAAAAATACGAACTTTTGCAGATTCTAAGTTAATTACACAAGTTTATTTCGCCCTGTGTCAATCTATAATTCATTACTGTATCATTTCATGGGGTGGCGCATCAAAAACTATCCTGCTTCCCCTTGAAAGAGCTCAAAGAGCGATTTTAAAGGTAGCAAACTTCTACCCCTTTTACTTTCCCACAGATCAGCTGTATAAATCATGCAACGTGCTGACTGTGCGCCAGCTATTTATTATGCACTTAGTATTAAAAAAGCACACCATGTTCACGTATAATGCTGACAATGCTAACATGAGACGGAATGATATAGTATATGCATTTCCAATGAAGCCTCCAAACATGTCTTTGTGGAAAGATTCTTTTCATTTTTAGGCCCCTTTCTGTACAATAGATTAAATAGAAAACTAAGTATTTATTAGTTAAACTATTTTAGCTGTAAAAAGTCTATTATTACTTTTTTACAACCCCATGACCTATGCACAGACAGAAGATTTACTTGTTGTCTGCAAGTAAACTGCTGATACATTGTTTGTTTATTTTCTATGTAAGTTGTAATTTTAGTAATTTACTTTTCTCTCATTGTTAATTTATTTAATTTAAGTAGGTATTTTTGCATGTTTTAGCCTGAAACACAGGTTCCACCTAGTTCAGGCAATAAGCAACAGTGCTCTATTTTATTTGTTAAGATACTTAATTGTAAATGTGCCCCTTTTTATAAATAAACAATTTATTATTATTTCGTTTATTTATTTTAGAACATATTTTTAAATTTTTAAATATTCCTAATATAAAAACAATATAAATAAAAACATTTAAAAATATAAAAATAGTAGCCCACCAGCGCTGGGAACAGGGTCCGAGCTGCCGGTGGTCAGGGCTCTCGAGAGTGGAACCTCCTAACAATACGTGCCGTGTCCAGAAGTACTGCTTTCTGAATCAAGCCCTTGATCCAGCTGCCAAGCGAGAGCCTCCTAAGATGTTGGTCGAGGCTCTTGGCTATTAAGCCATTGGCCGACACGACTATCGGCACAATGACTGCTGTACTCACGTCCCACATGTCAACAACCTCGCGAGCCAGATCTAGATATTTAAATTGTTTATCTTTTTCTGCTTTCACGAGGTTCTCGTCATGCGGGACCGTTATATCAACAATCATTGTGCGACGCTCCAATCGATCTATCACCACAATGTCAGGCCTATTGGCAACAACAGTCCTGTCAGTGGTGATAGGTCGATCCCAATACAACGTGATATTACCATTATCGAGAACTGGGTCGGGCGCATACTTATAGTATGGCACTTCTGATTCCACAAGGTTGTACTTCAAAGCAAGTTGCTGGTGGATAATCCTGGCAACAAGGTTGTGTCTATGCAAGTACTCTCCGTTAGCCAGACTAGAACACCCAGAAATAATGTGTCGGATCGATTCTCCCGGACGGTGGCATGCCCGACATATGTCAACCGTGCCATCTTTCACAATGTATTTCCGGTAGTTATTCGTCATCATAACTTCGTCCATTATTGCACAGACAACACCTTCGGTTTCCCCGAAGAGGTCACCAAAGCGCAGCCAGGATACGGACGCTAAGAAGTCTACATCCGGGCCATGTAGTGCCCGGTAAAAGCGTCCGTGAAGCTCCTTGCCTTGCCATTCCTTCTTGCGGTCATTAGTGCGGTACTGTCTAATACTTTAGGCTTGCGCCAGTTCTCGTTAGCCAGGGAGAGCGGGATGAGGCCCTTGTCCACTGAGACCACATCTCGGTGCATCTCCCCGTCGGCTTCTAGGAAGTATTCCCTAAAACTGCATACCTCACGGTTGTGTAGGGTCTTAGCATTTAAGAAGCCACGACCCCCGCACTTCCGCGGGTATACAGTCTCATCACCGACGACCGTGGGTGATGCATTCGATTTGCAGTCAACAGTGTGCGTACCCTCCTATCCAGGGCATCAAGTTCCGTCTGAGTCCATTTGAGTATGCCGAAGGAATACATCAAAACCGGCATGACCCAACCGTTGAAGGCGCGCACCTTGTTTCCGCCTGCCAAGAGACTGCCTAGCACCTTATTCAGGCGGCCAAAGAAGCGCTCCTTCAACGATTGCTTCATGCCAGTTACGTTAATGCCTAACGCTTCCGACATACCCAAATACTTGTAGGTTTCTGTTGAGGAGAGGGATCTAAGGTGTATGGAATCCGAGAGTTGGGTTCCCACGGATTCCATAATCTCCCCTCGCTTTACATGCATGACTGCACATTTGTCCACACCAAATTCCATCCTGATGGCGCTACTGAAAGTTTCTGTTACCTTCAGTAGCTTCATCAGTTGCAAATTGTTGGGGGCAAAGAGTTTCAGATCATCCATGTAAAGAAGGTGAGATATGTCCTGACCATCTTTCCTCAACAGATAGCCTAGACCTGAACGCTCCAGCAGTGTGCTGAGAGGGTTCAAGGCTAGACAAAACCACAATGGACTCAGACTATCACCCTGGAAAATACCACGCTCGATCCTTATCTGTTCGCTGTTCCCTTGGATCTGTCGACATCCTGGATAGCGAAGAACAGTTCTCCAGTGCCCCATACATGACATCAGGAAGGTACGTAGAGTTGCATCTACTTTGTACAACTCCAGCACCCTCATGAGCCATGTATGAGGCACGGAATCATAGGCCTTCTTATAATCTATCCAACATGTGGACAGATTCTTTCGGGAGCGGCGACCTGTTGGCTAATGGCCATATCAATGAGGAGCAGCTCCTTAGTGCCGCGGGACCCGTTCCTACATCCATTCTGAGAGGCAGACATGATAGTATTACTCTCAATATGTTGGTTGATTTTAGCTCTCAAAATGGATGTAAGAACTTTATAGACCGTTGGTAAACAAGTGATTGGTCTATAATTTTTGGGCTCCGCAGTACTACCTGATTTATGGAGCAGGTGGGTAATTTCTGTTGTCAAGAACTGGGGCAGTGACCCTGACTCTAAGGCTGATTGAAACTGGGACGCCAAGCGAGCGTGTGATCTTTTTAACCACTTGATTCAGAAGTTGTGCAGTCCGTCCGGCCCTGGAGATTTCCAGTTAGGCAACGGACGGACCGCACGAGCTACGTCTTGGGGGCTGATGATGATTGCCCCCATTTCTGGTACAGGATCACACGCTTGTTCAACCTCCCGGGTCCAATCGCCCTCAGTGTGACTGACAGGCACCGACCAGATGCTGCGCCAGAATGAACACATAGCGTTATCATCCGGCAGACGCGTGTCAGTCACACCTTGGTCCGGTCGCTCCCAAGCCCTATATACCCACCTTTCATCACTTTGGAATGTGCGATTCTGAGTGTACCGCTCCACTCGCCGCTTGTACCGACGAATACGGCTTGCCCATGCACAGATCTTCTGCTTCAGGAAGTCGATACGCTCTGTGACGCGGGCCAAGTAATCTCGAAAACTAACATCAGTTCCCCAGAACGCCCGCCTCACAAAACGCATCACTCTAGGGCGAGCATTGCCCTCGCTGAAGCAGATTAACTTGCCGATGAGTGCCCTAGCCTCACCGATACGCCGCTCAATCCTGCACTGCCAAGCTGGAGCAGCTAATTTTGGTCGTGTAGCTCTGTCGTTGTTGGGAAATTTGACGTGAGCTACACGACATGCCGCCACAGCTCTACAGTACAATATTGAGTGAGTATCGGCAAGGTCTTTGCTGCTGTCAAAGCAGTTTGACAGCTGCGAATCTAGAGCACACACCAGCGCCTTGTTTTTGTTGTGCATAGGCAAACGAGGTTGACGTGGTCTAAGTTCAGGCGGTGTGGAACGGTACTCCCGGAATGCACTCTCCAAAGCGCTCCTCAATTGTGCGTTGCACTGGGTACTCACGGAAATAACTTCATTATCATCCTCTTCACCACCTCGGTCGGATCGCGGTGGTGCACTGGATACATTTTGTACCTGTACTGCGATTATTGGCGAAGCAGACGTAACTAGGTTACTCCGTGATTCGGAGCGTAGTCGATCAAGTACGGTGTCATCCAACATATTATTACCCTGGATGACTCGAACCTGATCCGACAGTCGTTGCGCCAACGCGCTGACACCTGGCTCAAGCACCTGAAACAGAGAGAGCATCTGACCACGATACGCAGTCAAGTTAACCCCTCCCTCTGTAGCCCCATAATATGCGCGCATCACATTTTCGTTCATGGACTGTGTCCAACGAATGCGCGACACATTTCCACCGGCAGCGGGGACCCTACTCGACACCTGTTGGCCTCGAGGTCCCAAGCCCGCTGGTGGCCGTCCTCTTCCTCGTCGTCGTCCTCTTGGTGGTGGTGGTGGTGTCGACGGCGGGGAGAAAAACTCGTCGCTCGAGCTCGACGCAACTGCACCGACCGGTGACACGATGCTCACGGGTGTGGCGCGTCCCGGCGGTTGCGAGGCGGAGCTGAGCGAGGAGCCCGGAGATGGTGGGTGTGCCTCCTGATAGTATTTTGCTCGGCTTCTAGTTAGCATTGGTGACTTTGTGACATTTTTTTTGACAATAAAAGTTTTCCGAAATTTTTTATGTTTGTTGCAATCCTAATATAATAAATCAATGTATCAAATTTTTCTTCATTATTTAGTTATTCGGTTTCGATTTTTTGGGGTAAATATGGGTAAATAGGTAAAAATAATTAATTAAATCGTTTTTTCTTTTTTTAAATATTTTATTATTATTATTGTACCGTCCCGCGCCGCCCGCGACTCGTGTCCACGCGTGAGTCTACATGAGTGTAGAGACGTGCATGTGTGGTTTCACTGCGTAACGTGTCTATACTAACTTAGAACACGGCACGCAGTTGGATGTATGTAATGTGTGGAGTCATATTGTGCAGTTAAGCTGCGTGTAACCAAGTACAGCTTACCCGGGTCAATCCGGCGGAGTGGGGGCATCGTCCGCTACCAGGCCGCGGTGGAAGCGCCTCGCGTCAGGGGGGCGCGCATGTCAGGGCGCTAGGTGCTTGACGTGAGGCCAAGCATATGCGTCGGCACGCACGAACATTCCCGTCGCGAGGCGCCGGAAGAAGTCGTCCAGGCTCTCAATTCCGAGGTACCGCTGGATGACTTGGTTCCTCACATAGCGAGGAGCGGCGACTATGGTCTGCAGCGCAAGGGTCTGCTGCGCGCGAAGGACTGTCTTGTTCCCCTCACTAGAGAGGGAGAACCTGGCGGGGGCGGCGTACGTCATTTTTGAGCGTAAATAAGTCTTATTCATGCCCAACTTGACGCGTACCGGGAGGCAGGACGAGAGCGCTGAGCGAAGTAGGCCGCGGGCAGTCCTGGTCCAGCCCACGATCTGGAGGACATGTTGCCCCATGGTGAGCCAACGATCGATGATCACATCCAGGTACTTAGCCCGGGGCGCCAAATCGACGTCGGCGCCTTGAAGAGTCAGGCGTGGTGGGAGGAGGCGCAGAGCCGATGACTATCGCCTGTCGATCCGGCACGGTCGGCCGGTCTTACAGCCAGTCAGGGAGGAGATCGAGCGCGCGCTGCATTTTGACTGCCGCGTGCCCAGGTTCAGCGAGGTAGCGATGTACGCGGCGTCGTCAGCGTACAGCGCGAGCGTCACCTGTGGCGTATATAGTGGAGATGTCGTCGGTGAAACGTGAGTAACACGCTGGCGACACGCAGCTGCCCTGCGGGACGCCCGCTAGCACCGGGCGGGCACTGGAGAGCGCCCCCTCGACCACCACACGGATGCTCCTGTGGGACAGAAAAGATTGGACCACTCTTACCACGCGACGAGGCGCTCCAGCCAGCTTGTATACAAGGCCGTCATGCCATACACGGTCGAAGGCCTTCTCCATATCGAGGAATACTGCGACAGAGTCCTCCTTCTCATTCATCGCAGCTGTCAGCTGGTGAAGTACCCTCGACAGCTGGAGCGTCGTGCTATGTTCCGACCGGAACCCTAATTGTTCCGGTCGTGGCGTGATGTGCGGCTGGAGATGCTGCAACAGGAGTACTTTGAACACCTTGAAGATGGTCGGCAGCAGCGTGATGGGCCGATAGCTCTCCGGCTTCAGGATGTTTTCCCCGCCTTAGGCAGCAGTATGACGCACCCTTCCTTCCACGAGGCGAAAAAAGTCCCGGTGCGCAGTATCGCCGTGTACAGGCGCGCCAGTGTCGCTACCATGCGGAATGGCAGGTGGCGCAGCGCTGTTGGTGATACCGTCGGCCCCGGGGGCCTTCCTAGGCCTCGTCCTAAGGATGGCGCGTCTGACTGCCCCAGGCGAGAAAAATATGGCGTCCTCCTCGGGAGCCCTTCGCCCGGTCCTCTGCTCTGTATTGCGCCCCCCGCTATCTACTAGCGGGCGCACCGGAGCTGGGGTTCTCGTGAGCTGGCGGCTTCGGCATCTTCTGCGTACTAGCTTCTCCTTCTTAAAGTGGCCTCGGACCGCAGCGGTGATCAAGGCACCAGGCAGCGGAGGTGGCTCCCCCTGTGCTCGCACTGGTGCACACAGGGCTCGGACACCGGTTTAAATTCTAAACCGGTACCGGTCATTGACCCCAAACCGAAATCGATTTAGGTTAAAGGTTGCACTTTACCGGTATATGCGGGAAACCGGTTTTTCACGAATTTAGGTTTTGTACGTAAAAATTAACCGGTTAAAACCAACTTTTAACCCCCCGGCCCCTGCCATGCTCGCGACCACGGTCTGCTGGTTTTGGTTCACCCCTGGTGTTAACTTAAGGTCTTTGAAAGCTTTGTCTTCAATTACGCTAAATGGACGTCCATGATCTGTTACAAGTCTCGTGCAGCACTGAATTACACTTTTGGTGGCGTTAGAGGTTTGTGGCGGCATGTTTTCTTTACCTGACAAATTTATATTGTGTATTTCCTCGTATTTTGCTCTATGTTGAGAACAAAAATGTCGTAAAAAGTTTTTTTTACTTCCAATTACGCAATTGTCAGTTAATATGAAATGCATTGGATCGAAGTAGTAGTAGTATTTAAAAAGAAATTAACAATGAGTATTTTCGTTTCGTTTAAGACTGGCCACATACCTAGGCCCGAGAAATCGGAAGGTTAGAATGCAATACCAAATGTACCACGCCTCACATAGCTACCGATACGAATAGGTTGGATTGGTAGGTATGTTACGGATTTTGTGTAACATTCTAGCTTTCCGATTTCACTTCTTTTCTGTTGGTTCAGTTCGAAATCGGTAGGTCCGTGGACAGTCAAAAGTACGTAAGTACCTACTTTGTTACGTGACTATACGTTTACCATAGCTGTGTAAATATACTTAGAAAGTATAACAAAATAGGTACCAAGTAATCATAGAAAAGAGAGAATCACATCCCCTTCCCCCCGGACCGCCACCTGGTGTAGACGTGTACTCAACCCGTATTTCTTTATTTATTTAATAAATAAATTCAAATTCAACTCAGTTAAATCGCGCATAAAAATAGGAGTACATAAACCGGAAGAGCCATAGTCCGACCTACGAGCTGTTACACTCACTGACCTCCTCGCTACTCCTGGTACCCTAGTACATCGAATCAAGTTGGCCAATCTAAAGGTACGAATTACTCATTTACCTGCCCACGCGCACAGCAACGCCCTTAAGAAGCGTAAAGCCCCACCTACCTGCGCGTCATTGGACCGTCAAGGACAGCCTACCGTGTGGAGAAGACCATCGCTGTGTGCGAAAACAAATCTGCACATCACACAGCTACAATAATCTATCTCTGCGGGCGTCAGTTCGCGCAGTACCTCCTTGCATTTATGTTCTCCTGGTACATTAGCCGATTTTACTTAATGAATGTTGCGCAGTTCGTTACAAATAACTGAGCCAGTCACCAGACAGCACATAAACTGCCAACCGGCTGTAGCATATCTTCTCTGATTTATTATCTCCTGGTACTTGGAATGGAAGAAATGAGTGGAAAATCCCTTTCCGAATCGAACATTTCCGATCAACTCGAACAATGCACTCCTCCTAACTTCGTATCTCATTCTCGACGCCACAAGAGGTCGGTAGAGGATCTTTATAACTACGACTCTGACTTCTGCGCTTTCAAGGAAGAAGTCAAAGAACTGATAACATCTTTAATGTCAACACAACAAGGAGAGATTAAGAAGATCTACCAGACTCTAATGGAAATCAAAACCACTAACAGCAATATAGAATCCTCCATGGTTTTTCTGGCCGCACAAAATGAAGAACTAAAGTCAAAAATTGAGCATCTCGAAGAACAATCTAAAAATGATAGAAACTGTATCACAATTTTAGACGACAAAATAGAAGACCTGCAAAGAGATAGCCGAAAGGCAAATTTCGAGATCAAAAACGTCCCAAAAATACCGAAGGAATCTAAAGAAGATCTGATAAAAATGACATTATGTTTATCCAATGTAGTAGGCTGTAATATCACAAAGCCGGATATTAGTGACATATATCGAGTAAAAAACAAACGAACTAGCACAAAAAATAGCCCTATTATAGTCGAGCTAAAGTCGACTATTCTTAAATCAGACCTCTTGAAGTCAACTAAAGCTTTTAATAGGAAACAAAATGGAAAATTATGTGCGAAACATCTCGGATATAAGACAGATGAGAATACGCCAATATACATCTCGGAACAGTTAACTACAAGAGGAGCTCGACTACACTTTCTTGCGCGTGTTAGTTGTTACTTTATTTTATTACTATATTTCACCTATTTGTTAAACTTTCATCGGTTTTTGAAACTCTTAAAATTAATTAGAATTAAGTTAGACACTAAGTTATGTAATAAGTTACTTTTTGTTCACCAATCGCGCCCTGACACTCATTCTTCATCACTCAAACCTACATTCAATCCGGATACCAAATTCACAAACTTACAAACCACACATACCTCTACACACTCACAGACACACACACCCACCCTCACCCACACACGAAATAATAATCTATACATATAATAAAATCGTTGAGACCAAATCTATACATATAATAAAATCGTTGAGACCAAAAAATCTGTTCATTGAAGATTAAAAAAAAAAAACCAGCCAGGGTGACTTGAAATAAGTAACTGAACATATTAAAACCATTTAAAAAATTTTTGTTTGTTTGTTTGTTTGTTTGTTTGACCGCGCATCACGTAAAAACTGCTGAACCGATTTTGTTGAAATGTTCACAAATCTGTTTAAATACATTCAGAATAACATATAGGCTATAGAAATTTTGGATTTTTTTGGAAAAAGGGGGTGAAAAGGGGGGGTAAAGTTTGTATGAAAAAAAAAATTTAGATTGTTCTAGAATCATGAAACTCAGAATAAATACTTATTAATAAAAATAAAGAAATACCTGTCTTAGCATTTTTTTTAAATCTCATCCAGAGGCGCAAAAAAGAGGGTTTTGTGTTTAAAATTAATAAACTTCAAACACCTATACAATCAAAACCAATGAAGTGTAACCTTTTAAAGTTGCTACATATACTCCATATCTAATACAGGTAAATATAATTTCTCAGTTCTCTTGAAATTTGATTTTTGAGGTGAATACGCACAAAATAGCGGAACTCAAGAAAATCAGCTTTCCTCGGTTTAAGTAGTTGGTACGAAATGTTTGTGCGCGCATCACGTCAAAACTACCTACTGCATAGATTCTGTTAAAATTTTGCTCAAATATTCTTTACAGGCTTCTTCAACATTTAGGCTATATATTATCACGCTACTTCCTTAAGGGGGTAGGCAATTTTGCATTATTTCCGTATACTTCAATTGTTTGACGTTTCAGTCATGACGTAAGTACATGAGAACGGCTATTTGTGGCTTATGTCAACGAAGTAAATAGCCTTGCAGTTTCATGACCGCTCTGTAAACTACGGGGTTGCAGGTTCAAACCCTCCAACATTATTTTCACTTTTTGTGATTTGTTAATTTTTTTTTTGATGCTGTGAGATGCACACAACTTATACAAAATGAAATATAGGAATATTTCATTTTGTATAAGTTGTGTGCATTTCTTATTTTTTTCG
Organism: Xestia rhomboidea; assembly: GCA_963853795.1. Classification (NCBI taxonomy): domain Eukaryota; kingdom Metazoa; phylum Arthropoda; class Insecta; order Lepidoptera; family Noctuidae; genus Xestia; species Xestia rhomboidea. Next base: position 145,511 of record OY970770.1, read on the forward strand.
TGAAATATTTTTCCAAAAAGTAATAGATTAGTACATAAGGAAGAAGAATACAATCATGCTACCCCCAAATAAATTGGGATAAGGGCAGGAGTATGATGATGAGGATGATTTCTCCAAAAAGAAGTATAGCCAACACCAGAAGCCTGATAAATCCACGTGTTCTTGCCGTGCAAGAACTGTGCTATGCTATTCGCAATAATCAATAATCCATACGCAGTTTACGTAGATTATATTTACAGCTAAATTGTTATTGGCCTCATATCGTGTTTTCGGGCGGGAGGAGACGCCCGGGTTCTTCCATTGTGAGGATCGACCGGAGGCCACGCTGTGGAGGTGTGCCCCACTTGGGCGGAGCACCGCCGTGTCTTCGAAGCGGCGATCGGCGGCAGCGACCTCTCTCTCCCAGCCCTGGTTCAATACATGGTCCGGAGCGAGACGGAATGGGATGCCATCACCTCCTTCTGCGAAGCAGTCATGCTAGCGAAGGAGGTGGCGGAACGTGAGAGGGAGAGATCCTCACGTCCCGGCCACAGCGGGAGACACCCCGGGCGTCGGGAGCCACGTATTGGCCCCCGGCCACCGTAGGCGCGGGCCTGTGGACGAGGAGCTATGGGCTAGCTCGCCGTCCGTCCGTCTCATGACGACAGGCCGTGTCGACGGCGCGTTCGTGTTCTACGCGCGCCTTAAAGAGAGTCAGCAAAAAAGAAGGGCCGATGCCTGCCGGGGCTGCGGGACTATTCGAAAGAGATACCGTGGCCCCGGAACACAAAGGGCGATGAAGGAACATGGATGGGTTTTAGTCAGTAAAAGTCTGACACTTCCTCCTGCTCCGGGAGGAGTCATTTGATGATTTCCCATCCGAAAAAAAAAGCTATATCGTGTTTGGGCTCATTCATGCACCTTGATGAGAACTTTCGACCTAGCTGGAGTATGACTGTCATCGAGTGTCTAAGGATGAAAACCTAAGGCTGTCGAGGGAAGCCCCAAATTGGAAAAACATAGTACAATATTTTAACAATGATTGCATATAATTCCGAGAAATTAAATTGTTACCTACTTGAATCTATACTTATTATTATAAAGGAGACAAGTTTGTTTGTTTGGTTGGTTGAACGCGCTAATTTTAGGAACTACTGATTCCAGTTAAAAACATCTTTAAGTGTTGGATAGCCCATTTATCGAGGAAGGCTATACGTTATATAACATCACGCTACAATCAATAGGAGCGGAGCATCAATGAAAATTGTTGCAAATACAGCGAAAAATTATTGCTTTTGAGAGCTTCCTTTCCGTGCGCTGCGTAAACGGTTAAAGTTACTCAACAATCATACATGTATGACGGGATTGTTCCTCTTAAAAAGTCCGCTAAAGCATATTATCTGCATTTTTTTTAGGTTGACTCACACTCTCTCTAAGCCTCTCTCTCTCTTACGTAACGCAGACGAAGTTGCGCGGGTCAGCTAGTACGAATATAATTACGTTATCCTGCATTTATAAAACTTATCTAAATGGATAATACTCTACTCACATTGAATGACATCGACAATTCCGAAATAGCACAAGTGTTTGATTGTGATATTGCTGACTTTACCAAGCATATAAAGCCGAACTCTTCCGGCTTTGCCATTGTTTCGCAGAATATTAGGTCTGTCTACTCTAATTTTGATGATCTTCAATTAAATTTACTCAATCTTGGAACGGATATTGATCTGGTAATCCTGACCGAGTGTAGGTTGAACTCAAATAAACCAATACCTCAAATAACTAACTATAACTCGTACCAAACTACAAACCATCTGAATAAGGCTGACGGTGTAGTCGCCTATATTAAAAGCACACACAAAAATAAAACAAGAGAAGTAAAGTTAGCTCATGCGTCTTGCTTAGAGATTCATGTAATGCCGACATTATAGTTATTGCGATTTATCGATCCCCTTCAACTGCTAACGCAGACCAATTTATTCACTCCTTAAATAATCACCTAACTACCCTCGCATCAACTAAAACCATAATAATTACTGGAGACATAAATATTAATATATTATACAATGAAAATGAGCAGCCACACGAACGTACAAACAGACTTAACTATCTCAATATGTTAGCAATGCATGGTCTACTCCCTGGACACTCGCTTCCCACGAGAGACAAAACCTGTCTTGACCACTTTATAATTAAACTCAAACCTGGTAACCAAACTGCAACCATTGCAGTTATTCACACGACCATTACTGACCATTTCATGACTTTCTTAAAAATCTCAAACCATTGTAACTTTATAAGGTGCTCAAAAACAAAAACAGTTTTTAATTCGGAGAAGGCGCTTGAGCTACTCAAAGACAGTAACCTATCGGACCTATTAAAACTAGATAACCCTAACACCCTTACTAATAACCTAATCGAAATACTACAAAATTGTGTCACACTCAGTACAATTACTATGAATATACCTTTGAAAAATAGAATCCTAAAACCTTGGATGACAATTGGTTTATTGCGCTGTATTTTAAATAGAAATCGAATGCAAAAGAGACTTAGGCTTGACCCATACAACGAGGTGCTAAAAATCACATACAAAAGGTATCGTAATTACTGTTGTACCATTATCCGAAAACAAAAACGTAAACACGACAGAGATCAACTTTCTAAAGCTCACAAAAACCCAAAAAAAAACATGGGCTATCATTAACAACATCACACAACGTAAACCAAAAAAAACAACTAATTCGGAACAGCTAGATATACCCACTACCCCACAAAACTCTGTTGACAAGGTTAATGACTACTTCTGTAACATAGGTAAACTTCATGCTGAAAACATCACAACTTCTCAGTCCTCAGCAGGAAATAATATCAACCCTGACTCATTTTCAGCAGACAGTCCTTTGGCCACATCTTTTGTTCTTCTCGACACAGACCCTGACGAAGTTCGAGCCACTCTAATGAGCTTGAAATCGGATAGCGCCCCCGGCTGGGACAAAATACAAGTCAATTTTCTAAAATCAGCACACGAACAAATTGTACCTGTCATAACCCACTTAATTAACACATGCTTCAAGCAGGGTCTTTTCCCGGACGCTTTGAAAGTAGCCCTTATAACACCTGTGTACAAGTCTGGTGCTAAGTCTGACCCGTCGAACTATAGACCAATTTCGGTCCTACCGTCCATTTCAAAAATCCTTGAGAGACTTATTAACTCACGCCTGATTAAATTCCTGTCTAAATATAAAATTCTGTCGCCTTCTCAGTTTGGGTTTAGACAGGGAAAGTCTACTGAGGATGCAGTTCTGTCACTAACTTCTGCTCTGGTAGACGGTGTAGATCGTGGAGTCAAGTGTCTAGCTGTTTTTCTTGACCTCAAAAAGGCGTTTGACACAGTGTCTGTCCCCTTACTTTTACAGAGGCTTGAACGCATCGGCATAAGGGGAGCAGCTCTTGATCTTTTTAAATCCTACCTCAACAATCGCAAACAAACGGTTAAAATTGCGATGTACACCAGTTCCGAGTCAACCGTCACTTTCGGAGTCCCCCAGGGTAGTGTTCTTGGGCCGACCTTATTCCTCATTTATATAAATAATCTCTGCAACATGAAGATTGATGGCGGACTCCTTTTCTCATACGCCGACGATACTGCCATTGTCTTCACAGCTAAGACTTGGGATAATGTTCGTAGGTTGGCCGAGCGTGGCCTTGATAAGATAGCAGCCTGGCTAAACCATAGTCTCCTCACGCTAAATGCCCTCAAATCCAACTACATCTGCTTTACTAAGTATAATAACTCCCAACCGTCTCAAGATTTCCAAATAAAAATTCATAACTGTCCCAACCCCAAAAACCCCAGCTGCTCTTGCTTAAAAATTGACAGGCTACAGCATACCAAATATTTAGGTGTTATGATTGACCAGCGACTGTCCTGGCACATGCACACCGAACTTGTTATGAAAAGAGTTAGGAAACACATTTGGACGTTTAAAACACTGCGACATGTGGCTTCAAAGCAACTTCTGAAGCAAGTATACATTTCACTGGCTCAATCTATCCTCATGTACTGTCTGGCTTGCTGGGGAGGGACTACAAAACAAAAATTTTTAGAACTTGAGAGGGCGCAGAGAACTTTACTTAAGGTCATGTTCTTTAAACCCTATAGGTACCCCACCCACAGCCTCTACTTATTATCTGACCTTTTGTCTGTAAGAAAGCTTTATTTGCTTCAACTTTCACTAAAAAAACACACATCCCTTCCGTATGACCCCTCTAAGCCAAAAAGCAGAAGGAGCTACTTAGTCGCTCCAACGGTCAGGGTTAGATCTGTTTTCGCTAAAAGACAATACTCAAGGCAATCATCTTATCTATACAACTTGCTGAATAAAGAATTACGAATATATTCCATGAAGCTCCGAGACTGTAAAAAAGTTGTAACCGAGTGGCTTAAAACTAAAACCTACGACGATGTTGAGTCTATTATTTCTACTTCTTAATAACCAAGTTACATTTGGGTTGTTGTGCGCTGGGTTAGTGAATGAAGACTTGTGTAGATTCTTTCGATCCCAAGACATTGTCACAGGGCTAACCGACAAACAACAACCTACAATAATTTGGACTTACGCTTCATCTATGTGTGAAAGCAGGACTAATAAACAAACAGACAGGACATTAAATAGGACGAGTGAACTAAGCATTGCTCGTTATCTCACACACCACACAATCTCACTTTCACACTCACACCCACACTCACTCATAACACTCACTCACACACTCACTCATGATACACATACCACACGTACACGCGCGATCTGGCCTTTTTCTACACAACGCTCATCAAACTGCAGAGCTGTTAGTATAATTTTTAAGTTACCCATTTATCATTTATTTTATTTTAATTTTTGTTTAGTCTTGGATGTTTACACTGTCTAAATTTCAATTGCATAAAAATAACAAGTGGAAGTGCGGAGTCTCCTAATACAAGCAATTCCTTGCTTAAAAGGTGATCTCCAATAATATGTATCGAAATGCCTATTGTAATTGAAATAAACGTTTTTATTTTTTATTTATTTATTTTACATACTTTGATAGTTGAATTACAGCCCTCTATTAGACACTTGGATTTTTTGTTTTCTTCGTCGTGCGTACATGGAATAGATTCTAGGGTAGGTGCTCCAGTGAATGTACACACCCCAGTGAATGAACAAAACGGACGTTTTTCCAAAAAATAAGAAATTGAGATATTTCTACATAACGTAGTATTTTTTTTTTCATAATAGGGAATATACATCAAATACAAAACTCAATTTATTTATAAAAGATGCCTTGTATTGGTACATAAAAACATTGTGGTACACTTCTTTAAGTTTCTAATACATCACTTATTTTACAATTTACTGTTTTATGTAGCATGTTTTTGGCGAAACGGAACGCACTGTCAAAACACACCGTCCTCGATAACGCCGGTATTGACGTCAAAGTTCATTGTGTCAAAAAAATACTTTTAAGTGCTAAAAGTTTCACTAAGATTTTATTATAATATTGTTACTGCAATTTTAAATTTTAATAAAGCACATACAATTGGTAAAATTATTTTATTAAGGCCAAAAAAATTAGATGTAAATAAGGCGAGAGTTTCGAGAGGAAAACGCCACAGGCATAGTGCAGGGGTGTGGTAGTACTCTTCTTCAAAAGGGCGACAATGCTCGGCTGAAGAATTATAGGCCCATCTCACTTCTACGCCATGTCTACAAGTTGTTTGTTGTAGAGTCATCACGAATCGTCTCACGCGCAGGTTTGACGATTTTTAGCCTCCCGAACAAGCCGGTTTCCGAAAAGGGTTAGGCAGGTTATACAGAAGACCGAAGAGTATAACCTGCCTCTCTGTTTAGCGTTTGTGGACTACGAAAAAGTCTTCGATTCGATCGAGACTTGGGCTGTACTGCAGTCTCTCCAACGGTACCAAATCGACTACCGGTACATCGAGGTATTGAAGTATTTGTACAAAAACGCTACCATGTCAGTCCGACTTCTGGACCAAGTCTCGATACCTATCCTTCTGCAGCGAGGTGTGAAACAGGGAGAAGTATATCTCAGAAACCGCTGCACTGGAGGATGTCTTCAAGGATCTGGACTGGAGAGGGCTAGGCATCAACGTCAATGGCGAGTACATCACTCACTTTCCGTTTGCCGACGATACGCCTCAGTGCAATGATTTAGTGGTCATGGCTGAGAAGCCAAGACCACTAAATCATTGCACTGAGGCGTATACCGTTGTACTAAGGTCCTCCATGGTCTCCCATGGAGGACCTCAGTACAATGTTCGATGACCTCAGTAGAGCTTCCGAAAGAGTGGGTCTTAAAATGAACATGGACAAAACCAAAGTCATGTTAAATGCCCATGTAACACCCCTCCTATCTAGATTGGTGACACTACACTCGAAATTGTAGACGTTTATGTGTACCTGGGACAAACGGTCTAGTCTGGTTGGTCTAACTTCGAGAAAGAGCTCAATCGTCGAATCCGACTCGGCTGGGCAGCGTTCGGGAGGTTGCGCGGTATCTTCTCGTCCAACTTACCGCAGTGTCTCAAGACGTAAGTTTATGATTGAAAGTGTGTTTGGCCAGCGATTACATACGGGCAAAGCACATTGCTCGCAGAACGGATGGCCGCCGATGTGGTCGAAAAGTTCTGGAGTGGCGACCGCGAACCGGAAGACGTTGCGTTGGAAGACCTCCCACTAGGTGGACCGATGACCTGGTTGCGGGAATCCGCTGGATGCGAGTCAAGAGTAATTATTTTTTTTCCATGTGATTAATTAAACGAACATTGTGTTCATTGGTTTTATTCAGTTTGTAGCGGCACTACAAAAAGTACTACGCTACATGGAACAAAAAGTACTACAACGCCATCTATGACACAGATGATGAACTAACTGCGAAACACGTCAGAAATCCTACATCGCGCAAGCAGAGTTATCCGCGACATAACACTACATACAAGAACCCGACAACAACTGTCGGTCAGTGGCCCACCAGACATAACACCCGTCTGGTCGGAGGTTCCTCCCTTTTCCACGGGGGATGAAGAGCTTTACACCCTGTTCTTCATACCCCCAAATTGGTGACCCCGAAATGGACGTCAGCGCAGCCTTCGAGCAACGTGACGTCATCTTCATCATCTTCGTCAAGATCCACTTCCTCAAGCTTCGAGCAGCGAGACATACAGCCAGCCAGCTTCAAACGGGTACTCCTGACCACCAGCATGCAGCGGAAGCGCATTCCTGGTCAGCACCCTCAACCTAGCGACCTTGGCACTGCACCTACTACGGCCGGTCGAGTGCTGATCCTCCCGGTCAGCGCCAGCAGTCAGCCACGTCGCAGCGCCACTCTACTACGCCACTCTACGGCGCTACTCTACAGTGCTACTCTACGGCACTACTCTACGGCGCACCTCTCTATGGCACATCTGTCAACAATCGACTCTGGTCTCCGAGGGGAAGTGATGTAGCGGCACTACAAAAAGTACTACGCTACATGGAACAAAAAGTACTACAATGCCTGACACAGATGATGAACTAACAGCGAATACGTCAGAAATCCTACATCGCGCAAGCAGAGTTATCCGCGACATAACACTACATACAAGAACCCGACAACAACTGTCGGGCAGTGGCCCACCAGACATAACACCCGTCTGGTCGGAGTATCCTCCCTTTTCCACGGGGGAAGAAGAGCTTTACACCCTGTTCTTCATACCCCCAAAAGTTCATTTACTAGAAATTTTCGTTCATTCACTGGGGTTTTAGGGTCTTTTTCATATGATTGCTAAATATCTAAGAAACTATACAGATTATTTCGTAAAATCAATAATATATATAATATAATAATATAAATATAATAATATTTTTGAAAACAATCCTGTAATATTTTTTTAAAGTTGGAAGATCGCTTACGTGTTAATTAATTGGAGCACTTACCCTATTCACTTTTTTTCGCCCCATAATAAATACTTAGATTCACCACAATAATAAAATTAATACGACGAGAGTTAACGAATTGTCTAAACCAAACACAATGAACGAGGAGTGAGTAGCGGCGCCTGGCGTACGTAGTTTGCTCGACGCTTGCGGGCGCGAGCAAGTCGAAACACGTATCTTACGAATTTAAGTTCTCCGATTGTATTTGTCGTCCTCAGACTCAGATCGAACTTTTATTTTTCCTATTTTTTTCTGGGGTAATGTCAAACTACAACTCTATAACTTGTTGGAAGTGTTAAAAAAATTGACGAAAAATAATTACGAATTACCGAATTAACCGGTTAATTTGGGTGTCAAAACCGTTTGTGCTTATGTTACCGGTAACCTTTATCATTTGGGTTACATATGAACAGTTCACTTGTTTAACCGGTAAATGAAGGAACGATATATTTACCGGTATTTTATCGAAATTAACCGCTTTTTTAAACCGGTTCAGTGCCCTGGGTGCACACAGGGAAAGTAAATAAAATAAATAAATACACATCGCTTGACATTACACACAGCGCCATCTAGCACCACACTAAGCAACGAGGCTTGTGTCGTGGCCACCCAGATAGTTGATATACTACATAGATACTTTTTGTTTGTAAATACATACTTATTATACAGTGTGCCACTCAACCGCCCCTGGCTGCTTTAGCAGCTAGTAGCTGTTTTGCGAAATGTCCCTGGCTGCTAAAGCAGCCAGTAGCGCCTTCGTCCAACAAATGCAATAAAAAATTATTAAACTGCTATTTCTAGAGCTTATTCCTCTTGTAGCAAACTCTATGTTATATTCCTCAACGTTCGGACCAACAATAGCAACACTATTCCATCGACAAATGTCAAAATAAAAGTAAAAACTTTAGTGTAAACAAACTCCGCCATTTCTGACGTGTGGCGTCGTATTTCAATTGTTCTGTTATGTATATTGTTATTTTCGGATAGTGTTATATATCAAATTTATCGTGAAAATCTGTGCTACTAAATTATCATAAAGGAAATCTAGTTTTCGAATCTCAAAGTTGAGTATTACGCCTCCGAAAAAGTGGTAGGTTTAAATACCTATAGTGATTGTGTTTATACAAGAAATAAGTGTTTTTGTGATTAAAACGTGTGTGTTAACGGAAAAACAGTGCATAATTAGTATTGTGAACATATTATTAAATTGTATATACAAAAACAAGAGGCTTCGTAAAGTTATAGGTACGTAAATAACCGTGTTCAAAAACAGTCGTTGGCGCAGGCCGCGTCAAAATAAACAGTGAGTATCCAAATTCTAATTTAATTCTAACTAGACTATCGTAAATAAACTAATAAGATTATGGTCTTATTGGAAAGGAAATATAATCTAGTTTATTTTAAAATTATTTTAATTGAAATTAAATTAATTAAAATTTTAATAGCGAAATATCCGTTTTCATCACTGTTTTTCAAGTTCTACATTTTTTTTGAGTTTCAAATTAATATCAGTTTTTTTTTTTTTTAATATATAGATTCCATTCCATTTTTATTTATTTATATTCAAACCTGCAATAGTGCATGCTTATATGATACTAATAAAAATATGAACAAAAAATAAAAACACTGATAAATAACAGATAGAACCATACCAAAAATTTCGCAAAAATCTCGCAACGTGTATACACCCTTGCGCCTAACGCAGAACATGTGCGCGGGTCAATGACTTACGTATAATCCATTTTCCTTTTAATACTTTAAACCTGGCTTATGACAGGCAAAAATATCTAGCTACTGCTACTAGGTACTAGGTACTGACCGAATGTTCGCAGTCGTTGGTTGATGATACCTAGCATAAGTTTATACGATGGAATCTGGCGGTTGGGAAACATCTTTCAGTACAAATCAATAGCTCCTCGCACACTTTCATTAGATAACAAGTAGGCATGAACCATATCCCAATATACTTCACTGGAATATTGATAAGACGTCATTTTTGGTTTTTCAAGAACACGCACACTTATCGCGAAGCGGGGTTGTTTACGCGATACCCGGAAGCGCACATGCGGAGTTAGCGGCGCGGGCGCCTAGACTGGCTGGGGTGAGCGCGGGGTGGCGCGGGAGTGTGCCCTGTCGGTACATCGGGGACAACACAAAGGAAAGGGGCGGGGTTTGCGCACGAGCTTCCTTTTCGGCAGAATCGGCGCGTGTTTTGTCGCGTGATTATTTTACTGTTTACAAGTTCACTTCTTGCGCGCGCTCAGTGTCCATGAATAGTGTATTTTATTGGACAATTACGTCACAAATTAAGGTTATAGTTTTTTTACATATTTGGGACGAGAATCGAATACTGAATACCTTCCCTCAATATGTCCCTCGTTTAACCTAACACACTGTATATATTAACATCCATGACTCGGAAACAAATGTCCATCCATGCTCATCACACATACATTTGCTACTACCGGGATTCGAACCCGGAACCCAACGAACGTAAGAGAGCCTCACAACCGCTGCGCCATTCGGGTCGTCAAAAGAGTAGATAAAATTGCGGTAATACCTATTACTAAGACTCCACTGTCCGTCACCAGACTGTATCTCATGAACCGTGATAGCTAAGCACTTGAAATTTTCACAGATGATGTATTTCTGTTGCCGCTATAGCAACAAATACTAAAAACAGAATAAAAATTAATATTTAAAGATGGCTCCCACACATCAACCGTGATTTTTTTGCCGTTTTTTGATAACTGCTAATAACGGCAACAAGTAGACGCTTGAAATATTTACAAAATATTCCGTTGTACAGGGTGTGGCGTAAGTAGTGGTCCACCGTTCAGGATTCGATGAACCAGATAATTAACTATAACAATTAAAAATTTAAACCATTTATACCCAAGGGTACACCCTGTATATTCACTTTAAAAACAAATAATTGAAGTGAATAAATGGGTGGGGCTCAAAAAAGATGTACTTCTTGAAAAAATTTCGCGGTCACCTGTTTGTCCTTAAATTTTAGTATGTCTAAAAAAGTTTTTTTAAAGAATTTTATTTTTTGCATTAAATTTAAAACATCACAAAGGGATGGGTGTAAATAAAGTACACAAAACTTCAATATTCACAAAATTATAGTTCATCAAACTTTTGATATTTTGTTTGCTCCATACAAAACATAAATGTCCCAGCGCCGTCCGTCAACAATGTTTGATTTTTTATTTTTTTATTTCGTTGTTAATGTTATTTCTTTTTGTCTTTATTGTTAGTATGGGAGTTAATTTAAAGTACTTTGTCAGAAAATCTAGCAAAATATTACAATTACTTAAAATACAACAAATTTAAAAAATGTCCGTTAAAATCTTCTAGTGTGTTACAAGTAATGTGTTGCTCGGTAACTTTCGTATTTTAGTCATAATCCCACCAGAACTTGTTTTGTAGGGTGGCACCACCATTTAGCAACAGCTATCAAATGTCAATTTAATGTCAACCATTTTAGTCTACCCACAAAAGTGAGGTTGCGGCTGCTATAATCAAATAAACACTAAAAAATTCTCGTGTGTTCGCTCCGGTGTGTTATGGTGTGTTACATGGTGTGTTACGTAACACACTGGATAGCATTAAGCTTGGTTTACATTGTCTTTAACCGACTGCGGTGGAGTCCAAAAAGGGGATATCATTTTTGCTTGCGTGTGCATAAACGAGTATAAGAATCTCACATTTTGACCTAGAAGAGCAAATATTACTAAGAAGACAATGGAGATAAAAACGATACACATAAGAACTAATACAGAGCTGCAATTTGCAACTTAGGAAAATTAATTTTCGCGGGCTAGGTCAATGGCGTGACCGTTTAGATAACATTAATATTTGTTTTTGATTGTAATAATATTTCTAACGTTAACAAAAGCAAGTTCCTCTTTAATTTAAACTATAAACATAATTAAGTATTTCAATTTCCATTTGAGAAAAGAATAATAAAAACGGAGTGCAAAAAGCTTACATATGGTTTAAAAACCTAACAGTGACTTATGTTTTTGTAATTGTCTCCGCAAGCCCTTTATTTTGATATCCCACACATAGTCATCATTACTCGTAAATGTGGTAAGCTTTTTTAGTAAATGTTCGTACTGTAATCCTGCCTTTATAGAGTTCTAGCGTGTTACAATATTTCCCGTGTGTTGCATACGAACATGTGTGTTACAATTTCTAGTGCGTTATGGTACAAATTTTGTGAGCCCCACCCAAATATTTAAGGAGGGCTCCCATACAACGTTTGCCGTTTTGTCTAAATGTTGTTATTGATAATGGTACGGATCAATCAGTCCACGTATTTTTATTTGTTCTATTCTATTCTTTGCTCCTGTAATTGAGCACAAGGCGTAAACGCACCAACATATGATCCAGCTCGAAGGACCTGACGTTTTAAAAATACGATTTATTTTGTTTTACGGCAGAACGTATTTACCTATCTGCTACTTGACCATAGATGGCGGTATTCTCAGTGGTCGCAATTATAAACTAAATTGCGTTAGACATATGATTGACATTTGCGTGATCGGTCGATTGACAAGTCAATTCCGCTACTTGACCATAGATGGCGGTATTCTCAAATCGACTTGACCACATCACTACTTGAGTAGCGAAGTACTTTCAAGAATGTTCTATTGAATAGAAGTTAAGTTATTTTCCACTTTTCGTTTTTTTTTTGGAAGTGAAAAAAAAATCGTTACGATTCAACATCATTGTCCTGCCCAATTTATTTGGGGTCGGCGCTGCATGTCTTCTTCCATACTTCTCTATTACTCATCTCAGCACTCACCTCCTTTCTAGCTATATCATTCTTCAAACAATCCAGTGTCCATCAATTGTTTCTTTGCTCTTCCACTCCTCTTATTCTAATTTTCCTACATTTTCGTTATTCCTCCGTATCACATGACCATACAGCGATAACCGATTACCACACAACTTTTCTGCCACCGCGCCGGCGCCATTCTCAGACTTCCTCTTATGTAGGTACTCGTTCCATATTTTATTCATTCGCGTTACACCACACATCCCCTTAGCATTCTCATCTCATCTCAGCCACATGCAGTTTCTTTTCGTTCATCCCTTTTGTGGCCCAACATTCTGTAGGCTAATTCACGTAACTAAAGAAGTGCTGTTGCAGCGCAGTTGCAGTTAAGTTTCTATCAAAACAACGCTTTTCGTATTCTCTACCGCTGTCAAACACGCTCGCGTCAAGTTCGCGTCACGCGAGCGCAATAACGGCATTCTACTGTTGGGCGTATTTCGTGCGTGCTTCGGAACGCAACATGATCGGTATTCTACTAGGTAAGAAAAAGAACTAAAATCTGTACTGGGATATTATTTTAATAACGTCATATTCATTGAAATGTAATCGATTCTATTCGATTACTCAGTGAGTAATATTTTTTCTCTCATTTGGCCACACCTTAAGTAAGTTTAGTAGAGTTTGGTTGTCGTACAGTTGACGTGCAGTTCACGTGCAACTTACGCGCAGTTCAAAGATTACAAGAATACCGTTTATCACTCGAAGAACTTAACTGCAACTGCACTACAACTTCATCGGCGCGTCATAAAATTACGTGAATTAGCCCTCTGATCCAAGACAAGAGGTCCATAAATCGGTATTATAAATCTTGCTCTTAAATTTTGGGGGATGCGCGAGTCGCATATTGTTCCCGCGACCTGCGTCACGGCTAGTGTTAACTCGGTTTTTAACACTCCGATCTGCGTAATGCGCCATCACTTTGTACGAGTGAACTGAGATACCGAACGTTGGAGTAGATAGGACAAGCGCGTCATCTAGCGCCAGGGTTCCAGAACTGAACTGACCGCCGTAATCGCATACATAGGTACAACATTTAATGTATTCAGTTTTATTTCTGCTGATTTTTATGACAACATTCTGCAGCGTCTGTTGCCATTCTTAAAAATACTTTTGAGTTAAGTAAAAACACTCGACTTGGTTGGTAGCCGTAGGTTATTTGTGCACAGAGGCATGCACAGGAGCTACAAAGCCGCAGTACATAGCATTTGATAAATAAAAGGCGAGAGTTTAGTAAAGAGCAAGATTATATTGTGAACTAGTGAGTGAACAATATTGGAGGCCGAGCGAGTGGGCGCGCCGGTCACGAGTCCTTGGCGGAGGGCGCGGGACCGCCTTCCTCCTCCTCCTCCGACTCGGACTCGTCCTCGTCGGCGTCGTCGGCGTCGTCCTCGTCGTCCGACTCCGAGTAGGACGAGTAATCGCCTCCCTCGGCGCCCGCGTAGCCTGGAACATAGCACACGTGAAGCGAAGCAGGTATCGGCAGCGCCGGGTCTGCGGCGTGCGGGCGTACCTGCGTCGTCGTCGGGCAGCGCGGCGCCCTGGCGGCCGTAGCGGTGCGAGCGCGTGGACATGCTGAGGTCGGCCGTGACGTGCGTGGGGTAGGCGCAGCGCGGACAGGGCGGGGCCGCGCGCCGGTCGCAGCGCACGCCGCGCCGCCGCACGTGCTCGTCGCAGAAGCACGTCTTGCAGCGCAGGCACGAGTACTGCCCCAGCCGGTTGCACGACTGACCTGCGCCCGAATGTGAGCCTGTCATGGACTGATCGGCTATGTGTGATGCGTTCATACTCGATCATTTTTGGGTCACACAGTAAAGAGTATTATAAACGCAGAAGAAAAATAAGAAACACTGACCTTAACATTTTGATAAAATGAAAATGAATGTATTGCTCGATTTCCACATTCATCTTCAATCACACGACAATGACAATAGATTACAGACTAAGTGGTAGTTCGCACAATTGTGGCCGAGTGTGGAGACGAGCCAGGTGAGAGATGAGCATGAGCACACACGTAGTGCGCCTGCTGTGGGGATGGTACTTACACTTGTAGGTCTCGGACTCTAGCACCTGGCAGGAGGCCTGGTGCTCGAACTGGTCGTCCTCGCACAGGAAACCCTGGCAAAAGCAGCAGCGGAACACGCGCCCACCGTGCTCCCACACGCCTGCGGAACCAAACCGTCTAACTGTTAGCTGTCACACATTATATTTTGAGCTTGTGTTACCCTAGTGCGGTTAAAGGTCCCGCTTTCCTCCTTGCACATCTCTATCTTGACCCATTAAGAAATTGGAGAACCATTTCTGTCTGTGAGCGTCGCATCGCCTTTGTCTGGATCTACCACGATTTCGCTGGACATTGTTCAGGAGCCACGATGTGGATGAGCTATCCTATGATCCGGTAGAGCCGATGCTCACGATACGGTCCGTCGCCTCATCGTTTTACAGGACGTAAGCAGTCTTGTCAATACACCTGCAACGCGTACACCCCTCTCGTCGTGTGAAGACTCAAACTGGTTTTGTACACAGAGTACCGACTAACGTATCAACCAGTAAGAACAGGATCTACCCTTTATAGCAGAACTTTTTATGTCATAATATTATTTTGCATACCAGCGGAAAGCATAAACTTCATTTCGCAGAAAATCGTTTGGCAGACACTCATTTATCAATATCATTGGTTCCCTATCCATTTGCATAAAATTTTAAGACCTAATATAACTTGCCATACTTTTGTTACTCCTAATTATATTTTCGCATAACATTATTTACGCATAACAGCTCACGCATATTTTTTATAAGCATAATTTCTCTAATCATAATAATGATTAAGCATAACATTCTTAAGCATAAATTTATTTACGCATAATGTTATTAAAACATATTTTTTATAGGCATAATAAGGAAGCATAATAATTAACTCCTCAAATGTTAGACATGGATATACCAATTTATTTCGACGCTTGAAAAAAAAACAATATCTCCTGAAGCAGGTAATATTTAATATATTTGTTTTAAACATGGTTGATTGTGAAGATATGTGGGTTTTTTTCCCTGTAAGAAGCATGCAAACAAGCATACACAATGCATGCAGCATGCAAACTTATAAACAAACATACACCATGTATGCAGCAAGCATGCAAACATGTAAACAAGCATACGCCATGCATGTGGCATGCAAACAAGCGTACACCATGCATGCAGCAAGCATGCAGTATGAAACATGCTATTTTTCGGTAAATTATGCTGTTTTTCGGTACAATTTTATGGCATAACCAAACAAAATCCAATATAACTAATAAACTATCTCGTATAGATTGGTTCTTCATCTTCAAATAATAGATACTTGATCATTGAACATTTTTGTTTTTTATAATGTAAAATCGATCTGTCGTTGCCATTTTCCCTAAAATTAACGATACAGGGTTTAGTTTAGGTACATTTTTTGTGCTATTATTAACATATTTTACTATTTCTAAAAATACTGTATGTTGGCAAACATAATCAATTATTAATGCAAGGATTTTTTTTATCTAAATGATTTATATAGTTGCAGAAAAAATGAAAACCAAATCTTATTTTTTCAAATTTTTTGCTATTCTGGATGAATCTTAATCGATTGCATTAGGGGTTATTTTATTTTGGATACCCGTCTTGATTTATTGCACAAACACTTTGAATGAAACTTTAGTCCGCGCACGGCCACCGCCGAGAGTGGACACGTAACGCCTGTTTGGAGCGGCTCGAGTTGAAAAAGATCGCTGTACAAACACAAAATATTCGATAAACCAAATTTGATACTAGGTAATATTTTTATTAGTTATGATGAGACCTTACCTCCGGACTTGATGAAGTGATTGGTGACTGCTACTGGAACTCCTTGACGTGTTGTACTAGGTGAGCTGAGTTTGGGCTCGTTTTGTTAGTTATGATGAAACCTTACCTCCGGACCTGATGTAGTGAACTGAAGATGTACTTCGATGATTGCTACTGGAACTCCTTGACGTGTTGTACTGGGTGAGCCGAGTTTGGGCTCGTTTTGTTAGTTATGATGAGACTTTACCTCCGGACTTGATGGAGTGACCTAAAGGTGTACATCGGTGATTGCTACTGGAACTCCTTCACATGTTGTACTAGGTGAGCCGAGTTTGGGCTCGATTTGTTAGTTATGATGAGACCTTACCTTCGGACTTGATGGAGTGACCTGAAGGTGTACTTCGGTGATTGCCACTGGAACTCCTTCACATGTTGTACTAGGTGAGCCGAGTTTGGGCTTGTTTTGTTAGTTATGATGAGACCTTACCTCCGGACTTGATGGAGTGACCTGAACGTGTACTTCGATGATTGCTACTGGAACTCCTTCACATGTTGTACTAGGTGAGCCGAGTTTGGGCTCGATTTGTTAGTTATGATGAGACCTTACCTTCGGACTTGATGGAGTGACCTGAAGGTGTACTTCGGTGATTGCCACTGGAACTCCTTCACATGTTGTACTAGGTGAGCCGAGTTTGGGCTTGTTTTGTTAGTTATGATGAGACCTTACCTCCGGACTTGATGGAGTGACCTGAACGTGTACTTCGATGATTGCTACTGGAACTCCTTGACGTGTTGTACTGGGTGAGCCGAGTTTGGGCTCGTTTTGTTAGTTATGATGAGACCTTACCTCCGGACTTGACGGAGTGACCTGAAGGCGTACTTCAAACGTTATCAATTTTTATTGTGAGAATATTTCTTTGAATATGTCAAAGAGTTCCAGTAGCAATCATTGAAGTACACCTTCAGGTCACTCCATCAAGTCCGGAGGTAAGGTCTCATCATAACTAACAAAACGAGCCCAAACTCGGCTCACCTAGTACAACATGTGAAGGAGTTCCAGTAGCAATCACCGAAGTACACCTTCAGATCACTCCATCAAGTCCGGAGGTAAGGTCTCATCATAACTAACAAAACGAGCCCAAACTCGGCTCACCCAGTACAACATGTGAAGGAGTTCCAGTAGCAATCATCGAAGTACACGTTCAGGTCACTCCATCAAGTCCGGAGGTAAGGTCTCATCATAACTAACAAAACAAGCCCAAACTCGGCTCACCTAGTACAACATGTGAAGGAGTTCCAGTGGCAATCACCGAAGTACACCTTCAGGTCACTCCATCAAGTCCGGAGGTAAGGTCTCATCATAACTAACAAAACGAGCCCAAACTCGGCTCAACTAGTACAACATGTGAAGGAGTTCCAGTAGCAATCACCGAAGTACACCTTCAGGTCACTCCATCAAGTCCGGAGGTAAAGTCTCATCATAACTAACAAAACGAGCCCAAACTCGGCTCACCCAGGAGAACACGTCTAGGAGTTCCAGTAGCAGTCACTGAAGTATACCTTCAGGTTACTCCATCAAGTCCGGAGGTAATTCGTAAAAACAGCAAAAATATTTTTTTTGTAGGGACCTGCCATCATTTTATTTCTAAGAAATACGTAAAAATCTTTCAAAGCATCAAAATGAGTTCACTTGACTACTATTCTCGCAGTTAGTCGTGCGTACACTTGTGTGTATGACCCGTGTCAATGTAGTAGTTCGATTCTGTACCTATCAATTTTGCAAACGCGTCCTTAATGAATTTTTAATTCAAAATAAATACGTAAGAATAACTTAAATTTGATTCCGTTATTTATATTAATTGTTTGCCTAAATACTGTTATGCTAATGGTCATTATGCCTAGTAACATTATGCGAATTCAATTTATGCCAAAACAAACAAGCCTTCAAGATAATTATGCCAACATAAACTGTATGCCAAAAAAATATATGGCAAAGTATTATTATGACAAAACAAATTATGCCAAAATAGTTATGCAAAAGTATCGGCGAGGCGGCCCGCGAGCTGAGGAGCACCTCAGCTCGCGGGCCGCCTCGCCCCTGCGCGCCTACGCGGGCTTAAATTACACTCTAGTAGCAGCCTTATTAATAAATATAGACTAAAGCAAGATTAACTTTACTCGAAGACTATGTGGAGTCGGTTTTGGAGCGATTCGTTTCCGTCACTAACTTTTGTAGTACATCATATTGACTTTTTAAGTGGATGCTCCAGGGTAGCCCGCGAAATTCAAATTTTCTTACGTTTTTTGCAATTTGCAGGTCAGTGTCAGGTTGTATGTTGATTAAAATACGATTCGCGGCTGTAACAGAATATGTATGTATGTAGTTACAGAATTATAATCATCAAAATCATCAATACAACCCTCCAAGCGCATAAAGGTGCAGGAATGACTTTTTCAAGGTCAAATCATTCCTGCAACTTTATGCGCTTGGAGGGATGTATTGATGATTTACCATGCCAAATAAAATTCTGCCATCTTAAAAGAATGTCAGCGTAAATTCGGACATACAAACATTCGGCAAAACAATAATTATATTAAATAATTTGTATGCCTTAAAAATATTTGTTTAAAGAAAATTATGCCAAGTGTGTTACGTCAAATAAATTTCGGAGCATCCAGATTCTGCCAATGGTAAATTAAAATTTTGGAAAATTGTTTTTTTTTTAGGGTATAAGTGGGGATGATTTTGTTTTCGTCGTCTACCCCATCGTGTGGGGTATCGTTAAATAGGTCTTTTAAAATGACTTAGGGGTTGCTATTACTATTTTTCGATTTAATGCTCCATTTACTAAATATTAATCTTTCACTCACTTGCAAGAATGATTTTTATCTTTTTAATGCCACTTTAAACTCGATGTTTCATTAAAGCATTGCAGGAAAGAAAATAAGATGCATTTTAAAGCTCCTTTAAATTTTAATTATGGAAATGTCAAACTTATCTTATGAAGTGTCAAACTACCCATTAACGGTATTTTGTATTGCACGAAGCGACTTTAGCGCATCAGAGCTCATTAAATTACATTTTAGAGGTTATAATTTTTAATGGGTCGACGACGGGCCATTTAACCGATTTTACGTAGTGTTCACTTTTATTTTCGCTGCTGAATATGTCGTTGTCCAGCCTATCGTCGCTGTCTGATCCAGAAGAAGTTCTTCGCCGCCGCCAGATCCCAGACAGAATTAATTAGGAATTCATTAAGTAGGCGCGGGCCTGTGTACGGTGAGCTATGGGCTAGCTTGCCGTCCTTCCGTCTCATGACGACAGGCCGTGTCGACGGCGCGTTCGTGTTCCACGCGCGCCTCAAAGAGAGTCAGCAATAAGGGGTCCGCAAGGGCCGATGCCTGCCGGGGCTGTGGGACTATTCGAAAGAGATACCGTGGCCGCGGAACACAAAGGGCGATGAAGAAACAAAGATGGGTTTTAGTCAGTAAAAGTCTGATACTCCCTCCTGCTCCGCCCAGAGCGGGAGGAGTCATTTGATGATTTCCCATCCGAATAAAAAAAAGGCGTGTGTGCGATGTTGCCGTTCCTTTACACACGCGCGCGGACTCGGTTTGTCAGTAGATGCGGCTCTGCGTGCGTGAGTGACGCACGTGCACACGTCACGCATCTGGTCTGGCATCTTCCTTACAGTTTCATACATTACAACTGATGCGTGCACGCGTCACGTCACGCTACGCATCCGGTGTGACCGGGCCGTTACCTACGTGACGTGATGTTTGCGCGCGCGACCAGTGCTGCACCGGTTTTGGCTGGTGTGACAGGGCTCACACGCGCGTGCGCACGTCACGTCACGCTACGCATCCGGTGTGACCCGGCCTTCAGTCGCCAAGCAGAATGTAGTGATCGCAATTTCCCAAAGAACTAATCGAATCTGTTATGGCATCGAGGAAAAGGGACTAGGTCTAACCATGGTGAACGGTATGCTGTTCCTAAAGCATTTTTTTACCGTTTAATGAGAGCGTTAGCCATATTTGTTCCACCTTTTCGAACCTAGGATCGACCGCACTAGTCCACGTACGCGCGCTCAGCCCCCGTCTCAGATAAAACCCAACGCCCCCACCACGGCCCGCGCGAACACTCGCTGGTCGCGGTGTGTGACGCAGACGATGGCCCGGCCCCACCGGAGAACGCCCCTCCTCGCCTGGTCGGAGCCAAGTTTCATTTATGGCTGTAACGTCAAAACAATGGCTGCCAATTGCGTCAATCAAGTCATCATGATCTGTACCCAGTGAGCCAGCATTAAGAAAACCAACTTTCAAATATTTCTCCTGTAGTCGTCATTTAAATAGTATAAAATAAGTAGGCGGGGCGGGGGGGTTGGGTTTTGTATGTTTGTAGTTTAGTTTATAAAATTAATTAATTTAAGTAACCGCTTGTAATGTAAATGCACATTTATAAGTGAATCCCTTTTCTGCAAATCTCGCTATCAAAATTAGGTTTGCTGTAAGAAAACCCAATTCAGGGTTAAGCTCGCCTTTGTACATAAGCATATTATTGCAATTTATATGTATATTTGTTTTCTGTTTGTGTGCAATAAAGAATAAGAATTAGGCATCAACGTTTGGTAAAATCATTATTTATCAGTGCACATTCAATTTTAATTAGATACTTATTGTGTTATTAGTCTAAGTCAAAAATAATAAAATAAAAAAATAAGTATTATTGCAAGTAAGTAGATAGTGTATAATATAAAATAAAGCAGAGGTTTTAGGTGTAGGTAAATATGTGTAGTGTTATGAAATTGGTTTACCGTAGCTCACTGATGTGCGCCGCGAGACACACACCTGCCAATACAAAACATTGCAAACAAAGTTATTAACATTACTTTCGACAGGCTGTCACTTCCTTTTAATAAATGAACTATTAGAATCCGCATGACTGCATTAGTCCAGTCATTATAGTAAGTTCACCTCGGAATTCGAGATACCCAGCTGTAAGTCTGTAAATACTTGTATATTGACACCCTAAAAGTTTTCTCAAAACCTACATATGGTAGGGTGTACGCAACTATTCAATTTCAAGGTCAAAGGTCAGAAAAATCGTTTTTTTTTGCGCTTTTTTTGTAAATATCTCATTTCTTATGGGTTTTTTGCTATATGTATTTATTATCAATATTGTAGATAGTAGAGTAGAGTAGAGTAGAGTAGGGACTCCATTTTCCGCACTTAGACTCTTAATCGGTCCGTTGTGCGTAGGTGTCCTGGCTAAGTTAGCCAGCCTAGCTCCGCCCAGAAGCACAGAAGTTTCCTGGGAGCTTCACAGGCTTCGCGGAGCGACCCCACCGTTCCGAGGATTTGTTTGCGTTGGGTAGCCACTGCCTCGCATTCCAGGATTACGTGGGCAGCCGATTCTTCGGCGTCGAAGCAGCCCCTGCAGAGTGGGCTGTCCGTGGCGCCTATGTTGAAAAGATGTTTGTTTAGGGGACAATGGCCCGTTATTGTCCCTATTATTATTCTGAGGTTATTTCTACTTAGGCTGAGCAGTCGTTTTGTTAGTCGCGGATGAAGACTTGGTATCGCCATTTTTGACTGCCTGCAGTCTGTGGACCGTGACCATTTGTTGTTATGGAGTTCAGTTGATCTTTGGCGAATCCATGTACGGAATTGTGAGAAAGGTAAGGGAAGGAGTGGGTACGGGCCTAGCACTGCCATCTCGGAGCCTCTCTTGGCAAGTTCGTCTGCGGCGTCATTGCCTAGGGACCCACTGTGTCCTCTGATCCACTGGAGTGTAATTCTGTTAGACAGCGATATACTTTCCAGGGCGAGGTGACATTCAAATATTAATGTACTGTTAGTTTGTTTGTTTTCTAGGGCCTTAAGCACAGCTAGGCTATCGGATACGAATCTGATTGCGTAATTGTGAACCCCTAGACGCTTTACGGCTGTCGCAGCTTGTGTTAGGGCGACGCACTCGCATTGGAATATCGAGCTGTGTTCGCCTAGTGGTAAGTGAAAGTTAAAGTTGAGGTCAAGGGAGTGTACGCCAGCCCCTGAGCCGTTTTTGGTTTTAGAGCCATCTGTGTAGATGCGTACTTCATTGGCTCCTGACTGATCCCTTAATTCCTCTGTTGTTTGTATGCTATATCTTTTGTTGAACATAGGTTTATTAGGTGTCCTATCACACGGGGCAGCGATGAGTGGTTGATACTCAATCACCCGGTCCAGGATGCCTGCGTGGGGACTGGTGTGGTTCTTGCCCCATATGCCTAAGTGCATCAGCCTGATGGCTGCTAATGCTGCCTCCTGCTGTATGTACAATTCAAGGGGGGTTAGTTGTAGGGCTATCTCCATTGCCGCAGTTGGGGTTGTTTTCGTACAGCCCGTGATGGCGGAACATGCTAGCCTTTGGAACCGCTGAAGCCTGAATATTGTAGATAACAAAATTCTCTACAAATTTTGTTAAAAAAAAATTGTATACGGTGAACCGTTTTCGAGATATAGGGCGGAAAGCGCGCGGTCAAAGCATTACTTTAGGTCAACCGGTGCCTCCGGTCGAACACGCGCCATATATAGTTGATGAACTATCGATAAATCAATGATTATAAATATTTGTCCATTTTTATTAACTATTATATTACATTTTATCATTTTTTTCCTAACCTATCCACTTTTTATTCAGTATTAATTTTCAGTACTAATGGAGAAATTTTTTGTATGCATGGTGTAAGTTTGTTTATATGTTTGCATGCTACATGCATGGTGTATGCTTGTTTGCATGCTTTTTACATGGAAAAAAACCCACATATCTTCACAATCAACCATGTTCAAAACAAATATGTTAAATATTACCTGCTTCAGGAGATAGTTTTTTTTCAATCGTCGAAATTAATTGGTACATCCAATTATGGTATGTCTAACATTTTAGGAGTTAATTATTATGCTTCCCTGTTATGCCTATAAAATATGTTTTATTATCATTATGCGTAAATAAATTTATGCTTAAAAACGTTATGCTTAATCATTATTATGATTAGAGAAATTATGCTTAAAAAATTATGCGTAAGCTGTTATGCGTAAATAATTTATGCGAAAATATGCCAAGTTATATTAGGTCTTAAAATTTTATGCAAATGGATAGGGAACCGATTCATTATCCGTAATGCCAGTTCATTTAGGAGAATGAAAACCCTGAAAATTCTGTATTATGCTTACGTCCGCGTCACCTCGAATATGGTAGTCAAATTTGGAATCCGAATTATGCAGTGCATTCAGACAGATTGGAACGAATATAAAGGAAATTCACGCGATACTTAGGTTATAAATTTAACATCCCTTATCTGAGAGACGGGCCCTACTCTATAACGTTTCGTCCGTATTGTATATCTATCCGTGTCTGTCACTCGCACTCATCTGCAGACGTGCGCGAGAGAGACGGATAGATCCGAATAAACGGACGAAACGTTAGAGAGTAGGGCCCAAGGAACGATGCGTACGATTCCACTTACTTCCACTTGTAACTCAGAGAAATATAGGTATCTGACATATGGTTCCTAGTGAAAATAGCACTATCAAGGATCGAGTGTCCTGAACTTCTCTTTTAGCTGTCCCTGAATGTTCCACCTCGCCATACTCGCTTGAGAAATCTTCTTCGTGCTCCTTACGCTCGCACAGTTTACCGTAGCAATTCTTTTAAGCTTTGTTCAATCAAAGAATTTAACCAAATTGTAATGAACGAAAACCCATCAATTGATTTGTTTGCAAGCAGTTTAGTGGCAATTAGTACTGCCTTGTCTAAAAGCTATAAATAATGTTTGTGATGAATTTTAATAGTATCAAATTAAGTCCTATGTCTATTCTTTGTTTTTATGTTATGGTTAGTTATATTATTATTAAAATCATGCATTTTAAAATTCATTAATATTTTCACTATCATGAATATTTTATGTTTCTAATTCTATTTGGCAATGTCATTGGTATAACTATATGCCTCTTTCAGATCGGACAGGGTTTTTGTTAACACATTGTGAAGTGATCAAGTATCAGATACACAACGGTGTAGTGGTTGTAAGTGTACTGCAAGTGTAGCAGGCGTACCTCTGTCGCACTCGAGGCACACGGCGTCCATGAGCGGGCAGGTGCAGGCGTGCGCCGTCAGGCACTTGCGGCCGTGGCACACCCACGCTTCGCAGAAGTCGCAGATCGCACCCTGCACACAAGCTAGCTGTGTTAGTATCACAAGTTGATGGGCCTATGATTATTACAAAACTTCGAAATTGTAATCCTGCTTTGAAACTGTAACTCTGTAGACTAAAAGACAGATATTATAATCTGATAAACATTCTACAGAACAGGAAAGTGACAAGAATATGATGGTTCCACTTAAAATATATTATATTGTGAAAACTGACGAGCACTTATGACTTGTGAGGGGATAGCATGACTCCATTTTTGTATTGGTTTACATTCTAGTACCCTAATTTACATAAGAGTTCCTTAGGATATACCAAAGGTGAACAAATTTCAAAGGCTTTTGGAAAAGAAAATCTTGAAATCTATCCTGGGATTGAATGCTTGTATGCGTACTTCTACTGTACTTTGCCTTTCGTAATTGAGTCTTTCTTATGTAAATGATGAATGTACAAGTTGTGTAAGTATTCAAGTGGGCTGACTCACCACCATGGCGAGCCCCGTGGTGTAGACGCCAGGGTGGCGCACCACGCAGTCCCCAGCCTTCAGCATGCACTTCACCTTGCCACAGTGCGCGCACGTCGGCAGTCTCTGCACTGCCTGGCAGAAGTAGCAGAATGCACGGTTTTTCTGCTTTCTATGACAAAAACAATCATTTATTCTATTACTTTATATTGTATAAAAATATAATTGTCCATTATTGGAACAGAATAAAGGTTATCAAAAAAAGATATGTTCTATTGTAAATAGCTGAAAATCGTATCCTTGCAACTCAATGAAATCAACAGAATTGACGTGGCAATAAAGTGTAAGGAATATTTCCAGAAGCACAAGTAGGATGCCATCCTCGTGTGGTATATTGTGCTACGTATAAACAGTAGGAACAGTTACTTCTGGCATTTGTCGCACTCCATGGGCACGTTGCACGGGTGCGCCGCCAGGTCCACGTTCTCTCGCGCATTGCGGATCTCTTTTTGCCGCAGCTTCTGCTTCTCTGCTTTCTTGCGCTGTCCTGTCTTCTTCTTCGGCATTGTAATTCGATTACTGTTAATAAGGTTACATGGAACTTTGCTGGCTAACCACTGAAACTTGAAATATCAGATAATTCGAATTAAATTAACATTTCATTGTCAAATTGACAGATATTGTTCTGACACTGACAACCCAAATGTCAAAACTCCTTTTTTTTAATTTACTCCGAAGAGAAGGCTAGTCCTTCGACCCTTGCTATTGCCTAGTTCTTTTTTTTTTCCTTTCTGGTTGCCTAGTTCTACGTCATTTCAAAACTAATAGCAGGGATATTACGTATCTTTCTGTTATCCAGTGACTATCAAGCTTCGGTTGTACACCGAACTTTGAAGACAACTGTGAATGTCATAATATTGGTATTACCAAGGAAATTTTATACTACCTGGAATGAGTACGAACAAAATGCTAAAAAAATAAAAAAAAACTATCTCAAAAGCTTAGAGTTTAAATTTGTACAACGGATTCAATAGAAAAGAAAAAAAAAACGTTCCGAGCGAGAAACCAACAAAGGTGGATGGTGTCTCTGTCCTGCCTTTTCACCGATGTAAACAATATGGCCGATACATTTTCGCGTTGAAGTCATTTAAGTACTTTTTATTGTATTTAAGTAAGTAAGTTATCGTACATAGTAATCAAAACTATATTTTATAAATTAGAAACATCGGACATCGCACATGGTGTCGGTAGTACCTAGTTTGCTTTTTGAATACAAATATTGAAAAGAAAAGAGTCCGCCGCGCGCCGCACCGTGCCGTGCCATGCCGGTCATATGGATTTTTCCACATGCTTCTCCAGCAAAAGAATCCATTTGGCGAGCTGCGAGTGAAAATGAATGGTTTCGGAATATAAAATAAATATTGGTGAATGTTACTAAAACATTTTAGGTAAACAGTCATATCATGAATATGCGATTTTCTATGTCCGAAAAAATATATAATACTAACGGAGTCCTCGAATCCCCGAATACAAAAGTCGTCTGGATAGACAGGTTGCAAAATTGATAATTTGCAACTGGACGGTACAGACAACATTTAAGTTAACATAAAAAGTTAATGACATCCACTCTTGGAGCTATTTCGCCTAGAATGCTATTGAGTTGCAGGTCATCATCATTAAATAATAAAATAACATCTACTCTGTAACTGTCTCAAGAGTTAGTATGATTATTGGACACCCTATTAGAAAGAGACAACATCCACTCTTGAAGCTTTCTCGCTCGGAACGTTTTTTGGCTTGCCCGTCCTCATTCCAGTTAGTATATAAGTTTCTTGGGAATTACATAGCACACTGAGTGGATATCAATTTACGGTGACGTAAAAGCCCGGGTATGGTGCTCTTGCCACAGCAGTTGACCACTCTATTTTTTATCGACTATTATGCGGCTAAGTTGAGTAGCACTCTTTGAGCGTTACAATACTTGGTTTTTGGGAACATTTTATATTTAGCGGTATAAATGACACGTGATATTGTTATTGTAAATTGTGTTGCGAGTGTTTACCTTCACTAATAATAATATAATATAATGACCAAATATGATGTTAACGAAAGCAGCAGCACGACGCGCACGCCTACCAACCTCGGACTCGTCGCTCAGCTCCGCCTCGCCGCCGCCGGACCCCGGATCACCAGTGTCACCGGTTGCGGCAGTTGCGTCGAGCTCGAGCGACGAATATTTCTCTCCGCCGACGTCACCACCACCTGTACGTCGGCAAGGGAGAGACTGGCCACCGAAGGGCTTGGGACTTAGGGGCCAACAGGCCCCGAGCCGGGTTCCCGCTACCGGTGGTTGTGTGCAGCGCATGAAATGGACTCAATCAATGAACGAGAACATCATGCGCGCATACTACGGGTCTACAGAGGCCCCCCCTTTTTTTTTTTTTTTTGGATGGGAAATCATCAAATGACTTCTCCCGCTCTGGGCCGAGCAGGAGGGAGTGTCAGACTTTTACTGACTAAAACCCATCCATGTTCCTTCCTCGCCCTTTGTGTTCCGGGGCCACGGTATCTCTTTCAAATAGTCCCGCAGCCCCGGCAGGCTTCGGTCCTTGCGGACCCCTTCTCTATTGCTGACTCTCTTTGAGGCGCGCGTGGAACACGAACGCGCCGTCGACACGGCCTGTCGTCATGAGACGTACGGACGGCGAGCTAGCCCATAGCTCCCCGTCCACAGGCCCGCTACAGAGGCCCCCCTCTAACCAACTCTAACCAATCCTCCTCCTCCAACTAATCCTCCTCTAACTAATCTCACTGCGTACCGTGTTAGGATGCCGTCTCTGTTCCAGGATCTTGAACCAACCGTCAACGTCTCGGCCCAACGACTGTCGGATTAGGTGCGGGTCATCCAACGCAGTCACAGGTTGGACGATACCGCGCTAGATAGGCTGCGTTCAGAAGTACTGAGCAGCCTTATCGTCTTAACTCAGACACAAACCGCGGTGCAAGCGTCAGCTATTGACGCAACACTACCGTGGTCGAACCTTGCTGTTGTAGAGGAGGATGATAGGGTTGCCACGGTAAGTAGCCAGTGCAACGACCGATTGAGGAGCGCTCTGGAGGATGCACTTCGTGAATATCGGTCCACTCCTACCGAACTTTAGGCCCCGATTACCACAGTTACCCATGCATAAGAAAAATAGGGCGCTGGTGTGTGCCTTGGACTCGCAACTCAAGAATATATTCGAGAGTAGCGAGGACCTCGTTGATACACACTTGATTCTGTTCTATGGGGCTGTTGCGGGATGTCGTTTAGCTAATGCCAAGTTCCCAAATTGTGACTTAGCTACTCGACCAAAATCAGCCGTACCAGCCTGGCAGCGCAGGATCGAGCGCCGTATCGACGGGGCCAGGGTACTCATCGGCAAACTATACTGCTTCAGGGAGGGCAATTCACGACCACGAGTGATGCGCTTTGTGAGGCGGGCATTCTCAGTGACTGAAATCAGTCCTCAAGAATACATGTCCCGTGTCACAGAGCGCATCGACTTCCTGAAGGAGAAAGTTTATGCATGGGCGAACCGTATTCGGCGGTATAAGCGGCGAGTTGATCGGTACTCGCAGAATCGCATGTTTCAGAGCGATGAGAGGTGGGTATACAGAGCTTGGGAGCGACCCGAGCAAAATGTGACAGACGTGTGCCGCCCGGATGATGCCGCCACGAGTTCTTTCTGGCGCAGCATTTGGTCGGTACCCGTCTGTCATACTGAGGGTGACTGGATGCGTGATGTCGAGCAAGTGTGTGAACCTATTCCAGAAATGGAGCCAATTTTAATAACACCATTAGATATAGCCAGAGCAGTTCGTCCATTACCAAACTGGAAGTCACCGGGACCGGACGGACTGCACAACTTCTGGCTCAAATGGCTTATTAGTTCGCACACTTGCCTGGCATCCCAATTCCAGTCATCCTTAGCGTCTGGGTCCCTACCGGAGTTTTTAACAACAGGCGTTACCCACCTGCTCTATAAGTCAGGTAGTCCCGCGGAACCCAAGAATTATAGACCAATCACGTGTTTGTCGACGGTCTATAAACTTCTTACATCCATTTTGAGAGTGAAAACTAATACACACATTGACGAAAACTCCATTATGTCTGCCTCTCAAAATGGATGTAGGAATGGGCCCCGTGGTACTAAGGAGCTTCTCCTCATCGACATGGCCACTAGCCAACAGGTCCGTCGATCCCGCAAGGATCTGTCGACATGTTGGATAGATTATAAGAAGGCCTACGACTCGGTGCCACATTCATGGCTCATGCGGGTGCTGGAGTTGTACAAAATAGACACAACTCTACGCGCCTTCCTAGAGTCATGTATGGGGCAATGGAGGACGGTCCTTCGATATCCAGGATGTCGACGGATCTAGGGGAGCGATAAGCCTGTATGGATTAAGCGGGGAATATTCCAGGGCGACAGTCTGAGTCCACTTTGGTTCTGTTTAGCCCTGAATCCTCCTAAGCACATTGCTGGAGAATTCAGACCTAGGCTGCCGGTTGAGGAAAGATGGTCAGGTTATATCTCACCTGCTTTACATGGATGATCTGAAACTCTTTGCCCCCAACAAATTGCGACTGATGAAGCTACTTAAAGTAACTGAAACTTTTAGTAGCGCCATCAGAATGGAATTTGGTGTGGACAAATGTGCAGGCATGTATGTAAAGCGAGGGGAGATTATGGAATCCGAGGGACTACAGCTCTCGGACTCCATACACCTAAGATCTCTTTCCTCATCCGAAAGCTATAAGTATTTGGGTATGTCGGAAGCGCTAGGCATTAACGTAACTGACATGAAGCAATCGTTGAGGGAGCGCTTCTTCGGTCGCCTGAGGAAGGTATTAAATAGCCTTCTTTCAGGCGGGAACAAGGTAGGCGCCTTCAATGGTTGGGTCATGCCGGTTTTAATATACTCTTTCGGCATACTCAAATTGACTCAGACCGAACTCGACGCCCTTGACAGAAGAGCTCGTACACTGCTGACCGAAAACCGGATGCATCACCCACGATCATCGGTGATGAGACTGTACATCCAGCGGAAGTGCGGAGGTCGAGGCTTTTTAAACGCGAAGACCCTCCACAACCACGAGGTGTGCAGTCTCAGAGAATATTTTTTAAAAGCCGAAGTGGGTATACACCGAGATGTGATCTCAGTGGACAAGGGACTCACTCCGCTGTCCATGGCTAAAGAGAACTGGCATAAACCTAAAGTACTTACCACCGCTGACCGGAAGGAAGTATGGCAAGGCAAAGAGCTTCACGGGCGTTTCTACCGGGCTCTTCATGGGCCCGATGTAGATTTTCTAGCGTCCGTGTCCTGGTTACGTTTCGGCGACCTCTTTGGGGAAACTGAAGGTTTTGTCTGTGCGATTATGGACGAAAAAATTGTGAGGAGGTTCCTGTCTCTGCAGCCATAATCACCGGTGGCTTAGTTTATTCAAAAATAGAATTAGCACAAAAAATACAATTTAAATCCTAGAAATAATGTTGGTATTACAAACTACGTTACTGTAACATCTTTTAATTATGTTATGAAAGTTTATATATGACCAATGTGTTAAGTTGTTGTGTAAGCCTGTTTATAATGTGATGACTCGTAACATTCGTTAGGTCATCTACCGGCTGTCAACTTTTGGACTGTGAATTTGAATTCTTCGAACCTTCGAACGTATTTTACGTAAACATCACACAAACACTGAGCGACGTCCCAGTAAACACCGGCTACGTTTGTGTCTCATTTTGCTTAACAAATTGTGCGAAGACGATAACACTTGCCCAGACATAAAACATTCACTACAAACCCTACTTCAGACATAATATGGCGTCTTTATTACCTATGCTCTAAATATTATAACTACACCACTTAGTTCTGAAAAGTACCTACATAGATAGACTTTGTTCCCACTTACATGTTCTTATCTTCTTACCAATCCTTGAATCTTATATATTAAAAATATTCTTTTAAATAAAGTATTAACTGTAATAAGTTTGAGAACATTAAATCAAATTTTATATAAATAGAAAATTTATTTTTAGGTGTTTTTTCTTATACCTTCACTTTTTCAATTTTACTTCTTTCTAACTCTAAAACTCCTACTTTCTCAAGGTTTCAACAAACATAATACCTATAAGGTTTCAACAAACATAAAACCTATTCTCCTGTAATGATTTTGTAAAATAATAGTTAATCGTCGTACTTCTTTCCACAAGCAATAGATGGCGCTAGTGGGTGCACGAATTAAATACATCTATTTTAGATAAGTTTTAGTTAAATATAGGTTTTTAAGTTTGTTTCTATTTTACAATTACTAAATCATTATTATTTAAATTAAAACATTTATTTACTGTTAATATTAAGCCTTAATGTATTTTAGTAAATCGATTGAGCAAACGTACTGTGTACTTTGCTCTGATTGGTCGAATAGCATGCCGAGTGTTGCCCTACTGTTAAGAGTGGGGAACATTCGGCTTGTGCTTGACATTTTGGACATAGTCAGTCGATCTTGAACCGTTGAACAGTAAACATAGCTTGAGAACCCGTATTTCTGTTGTACTATTTTTACTTTTAAATTGGTGATTATTATTTAATTGATTAAACATATTACTTTCGAATACTCCAGTGTTTGATTTTATAATACTCCTAACATACTCAGCTGTTTCTTGTCACATTTCAGGTGTTGCTTAAGGTAATCAGGCAATATGATATACCTGCGGAGCTACTGTTTGTGACATGAGTGACAAACTGAAAGCAGCGCTGAGGGAGCTGGATTAATTTAGAAATGAGCGCAGCAAGCTACTGCGACACAGGAAGAAAGTGAAGTTGAAATTGAGTCAATAGTGAACAAAAACACTCAACTGAAGAGCCAGCTTGCAGAACTTCACACCCAGCACATGGATATACTGGACCAACACCACCATCTCCGTCAACTAGTGTCAGGTTTTCAGCAATGCACGCATGCCATGACACTCATGACTGAAACGAATATCTGAACTAGAAGCGGAATCGTGCACACAACACCATTACCTCCATCAATTCTCTGAACGCCGGCAAAGAGGTCACTAACACCAATAACCTGTTCAATGTGCTGATTGATGGTGTATCCGGACTAGAGTGTGAGCAGCCCACCATCACCGTAGATCTATCTGGGGACGATACCATAACTAAATGTCCAATTTTAAGTAGCCATCGTGAAATTAAGAAATGTATTAAGTTGTTACTCCTGCCTTACCCATCTTAAATCATACTCTAGCAAATTTGAACCCCATCCAAAGTAATATCATAGTGTATTCTGATTGACTAGGAACAGGTTTTGGATCATTGTTATATAGCCGAACGGTCATACATACAGTGTTGTAGTAGTATGTATTAGTAGTATCAAGTGATATAATTCAAATAAAAAAAGTTTGTACAGCATTATTATTAATTGTCTTACCTACTTAGCTTTACTAAATCAAGCCTTTTCATTTGTACAAAGATCAAGGATCTGTACGAGGTTCTTTTGGCGCGTGGCTGAAATCAGAACTTAACGATACCATTCCATAACTTAGGACTTCGTTTTCGCTCTACTTCAGCAAATCCCAGCATTATTATACGTGCCATACTTCACCACGAACACAAATAACAATAAAAAACAAAAGACGTAACGTTAACATTTGATACCGGCTTCAGTGACTATCACAAAACCTTATAAAACACTACGTATGAGTAGGGTTGCCATCCGTCCGGATTTCCCCGGATTTGTCCTAGTTTAGAGGGCATCCGGGGAGCGTCCGGGCGGGGCTTCATTTGTAGTCCGGGTTTAAAAATTTAAAGTCTTAGACCACCTGCGACACAGACACACGCACTGTGCCCGCACGCCGCGATCAACCGACGAACCGACTCGCTAAATTCAATAGGCAAGACGACAGTATCAAAAATTGCAAATCTATTTAGTCCGTCAGTTAGAGTATTGAAAATTAACTGACAGGTATTTTTTGTTTTTGTAAATCAATGAATATTGACAAAAGATAAAACGCATCAAAACTTGGGAGTGGGGGCTCGTGAAGTCAGAACTAGCTAAAAATTATACCAAGGCGTGACGTATTGAGAATTTTAAAAGCTTCATATCTTCGTTAATTTTGGTTTACGTAACAAAAGAAAAAACACGGGTCAAATATTTTTTGATAATCCAACTGACGGACAAATTAGATTTTTTTTTTGTTCTCGCCTATTGCGAATATTAATAATTTGTATTATAATTTATGAATAAAAAAATCGAACTGATTATTAAAACAATTTGTAAAAAACTGTAATAAGATTCTGTTTTGTTATGTACGTTTAAAATGATGATAAAAGATGACTAAATTTAATTTTAAGGTCTGAAAATAAATAAAAAGGTAATTTATGAAATTTTTTACTGTTTTTTATTACACTGAATATGTTAAAAAAACTGTTGACATGTCCGGGTTCTGGGCTCTAAAATCCGGGGCTTTTACGCGTCTTGTCCTGGTTGCCAAATAACCCTACCGTATGAGTAGCATCTATCACGATAGCAACTTCAAACTCACTTGTCATCAATTTGATGTCCACTATGCACTATGCTTACATAATAGCATTAAAAGTATCGATACGAAAGCGTCTGTCAAAATAAGTTACGGTGACTATCAGCCACGATAGTCACCAATGACATCATATTTGATCGCGACTGGTCATACATAAAGCGGGCTACACATTCGCACCGCGAACAACTGTCAAATTCGCGCCCGTAATTTTGCCGCGATATCATGTCGTCGCGAAAAGCATGTCCTCTCACACTCGCAATCGTTCATCTTCACGTTTTTCCTATAACTGGACATCAGATTATCTTTTTTTTTTAAATCAGTCACTTCAATATTCATTATTTCGCATCCATAAGTCATGTACTTTCACGCGCGAGTGTGGATGCGCTTGCGTTCACGGGAGGTTCGCGCTTCGCAAACCCTTTGAAGCAGGCGCAAATACCGATACTGAACGGGGAACATGGCGCGAAAAGGCGCGAAACACGTGAACGTGCGCGAAAACTATCCACATTCACGGTTCGCAGCTGTTCGCGAATGTGGAACCCGCTTATTACGAAACTAGCCTTTTGACAGTTAATTGATGGACACTGAGCCCAGCTAGTATCATTTCGAGCTGTCAACAGAGATACGTAATAGCCCTGCAGAAGTAAACATCGAACACTCTGAAAACTCGGATATCTGAACCATTGATCCGAACCAATCAGAACTAAAAAATTGAGGATATCTAAAATAAAATAACTTTAGTAAAATAGCTAAAAAAAATTTTTAAAAAATAAAAAAACCAAACGGCACACATTGACTGCAACAGTCGGGACCCATATTGGATGTAATGATTTTAGTCTAGATTATTTAATGGGTCCCGACTGTTGCAGTCAAAATGTCCTGTTTCCTGAACTTATTTTTTTCTTTTCAGTTACATTTAAAGTTATTAGTTATTTTTTACGCAGTCGGGTTTTTTAATTTTGTTAAATATTTTTTATTTTACTCTTTTTAGTTACTTAGTGATACCATTTAAATTCCTCATGATGAGCCCTTTATCGAGCCGTTCAGGCTGCAGAGCGTGCCAAACATTTGAATTTGGCGCCAAAAATCCGCCATTTTGTTTTTTATTTTTATTTTGATATACCCAGTGTGGCCAGTGTCACTCACACAGT
Source organism: Xestia rhomboidea (assembly GCA_963853795.1). Taxonomy (NCBI): domain Eukaryota; kingdom Metazoa; phylum Arthropoda; class Insecta; order Lepidoptera; family Noctuidae; genus Xestia; species Xestia rhomboidea. The sequence continues at coordinate 180,531 of OY970770.1, forward strand.
GAGTGCAAAGAGTATAGTAATATATATGAGTGAGTGTCAAGCTAAAATCCATCGAGCCGTTCAGGCCACAGAGCGTGCCAAACAATTAGGCATACATACATACTCTCGAAAAAAAACATAACTCTCCTTCTGGCCCAGTCGGATAAAAATGTAAACTTACCTATTGAAATTGAGTCTTCAAATCATGCCTTGAAACTGAAATAATGACGAACATTTCGAAATAAATACATAATATACTTAAAAATAATCATTTTTGACATTACTGAGTGAAATAAAATGAAATATTAAGGATGCTCCAGGATAGCCGCGAAATTCAAATTTTCTTACGTTTTTTGCAATTTGCAGACCAGTGCTAGGTTGTATGTAGACGTATGAAGTTATAGAATTATAATCATCAAAATCATCAATACAACCCTCCAAGCGCATAAAGGTGCAGAAATTACTTTGACCTTGAAAAAGTAAATGCATACACCTTGAGCTTGGAGGGATGTATTGATGATTTTGATGATTATAATTCTATAACTACATACGTCTTACAGTCGCGAACAATATTTTAATCAACTTACAACCTAGCACTGGCCTACAAATTGCAAAAAACGTAAGAAAAATTGAATTTCGCGGGCTAGCCTGACGCTTTCACCTTATGGATGCTTCGTTTCGTTCTAAAATGTAATGGTTATATTCGGAAGCTTAATTAAATTAAGCAATCAAAAGTGTCAGTCAACGAGCGTATGTGAATAAGTGACAATTGTGACATGACGCAATTTTTTATTCCAAGCGTTTGGCCATTTGGCTTTGGCACCTAGTTACGTAGTCAGTTCAACGCCATCTACAGGGTTCTTGGAAACTATGTTTTTTTTTTAATACTCACTACGATAACCTCTCATTGTTTTCGGATATTTAATTAAATATACAATCTCAAATGACTTTTAGAGTATTATTCACTTATTTCATGCACAATAATTGGAAAACGTTACCAAATCTAGCTAATGCCTTTCGTGAAAAATCAATAACAATAAGCAATTTTTTTCCGTTTCCAAACGAATATTATTATACTTCCAATTTAGGTGGAACAGCAGCCTTCATTATTTTGGAACAAAACCATAGTATTTTTACTTTGTCATTACTACAGCTGCGCACTTGTTCAGCTACTTGCTATAACAAAACAAGAATCAAAACAAACATTTTATATTTTTATTCTCGTATGAATCCCTCGCGTGCAGTCGCGCGCTTCGCGGGGAGCCGAACGTCGCGTCGCCGCTTGTTATTTACCGTTCGCTAGTTGATGTCTCCACTTTAGTGGTGCGCAGATTGTTTATGAGCTAAGAAGGAAGTACGCTACGCAGATACTATGATATCTCCCGTGGACCTGGTACGCACTTATTTTGTTTAAATTGTTCTTTGTTGAATACTATGTTTGCTTGTTCTAGAACGGATCAATAACTTCATTCTTCTTTGTACCGTTGTTCGAGTTGCTATGCGTTTTAGTACCTTTTACGTACCTACCTACTTTAGTCTACTTACCTACATACCTACTGACTGTAGGTACTATACCTACCTCTTAATATCTTATTTATTTATCTTGCTCTATAATACTGGATTGAATCTAAATATTTCTCCAAGACGATTGACATATTTATTTACCTAGGGACCTACGTCTTAATTACTAATGCGAAAGTTTGTGAGGATGTACCGATGTTTGTTCCTCTTTCACGCAAAAACGGTTGAACGGATCTCGGTGAAATTTGCACACAGATACTTTATACTTAACCTGGATTAACACAGGATACCTTGTATCCCGGACTCCCGGTATGGTAGTACGATCCCGTCACGTGGGATAATAACCGAACACGGCGCGGGCGAAGCCGCTGGATTACAAAGTATTTAAATAAACCTACTACTCAAATAGTACCTATGTCCCGAAATAAAGTTGTGGAAATGTCTTAAGTACCAATATTTTTCCTGCTAATGGTAGGTACTTACTTACGTACCTATTAATTTTAAAAAAAAGTCGTAGGTAGGTATAGGGGTTACATTTATGATTCTTCGATTTTCTCTTAAGTAGGTACCTACGTAACTCGTATAGGTAATGCTTAGGTTTTCGCCCAACAACACCAATATTGCCGATTGACTCGATTCGGATAAAAGATAATCGAACTAGATACTTTTCCCTATTGTTCTGCGAAATAAGTACCTAACTACCTTTGAGTTCTTGCTCAATGCCCATAAGGCGCATTTTGCATTTTGCATGTTGCATGTTGCAGATTGCCTCGGTCGACGTCATCATGGGCAGCGTACATGGCTCGTACTTTTGTAAACACAAACTAAAATCACATTACAGCTGAAGAACCTTCGAAGAACACATGGCAATGCAGAATAAATGTTTTGTTTTAATTTGAATATTGAAGTAGAATTAAAATTTAGCAAATCACTGGTTTCGTATCGAGGTGGCCTACTTACCTTGTAGCATTAGTAGGTAGGTAGGTAGGTACTAGGGCGTACGGTAGTGCGCATTCCAATCCCAACCATTAAACCAAGCAAGTAGGTAGGTACTTACACAAGATTGGCACAACGCGAACGCTAAATAAATCTGTTTTATTAATTTAAAGTCTGCTTTATGCTATATTACTTACGTACTTACATTCTTACAAAAATATACCTACCTATTCGTTTTCGCGCTCTAGTACACAGTAACTTGATTTGCTTACGGAAATTTAGATTGGAAATCCCTGTACTAACCTACCTGTACCTTCACACTAATGTAGCTTATGTAGCGACCACCTTCCGGCACACTTCCGGTGACCGGTGTAGTGTAGTGTCCATAGTCGATAGCGTCGATATTGCTCGCGTAATGGCGAATGATATCAGCGTTTAGGTACCTACTGTTTACCGTTACCGTATTCATGGTCAGCTGGACACTGCGCCGCGTCATCACACTCATCACGCGTCCCGAACTCCCGTCCACAGCAGTCACGAAAATAACATCCAAATAACATTCGACTGCAGAACTATACTGATTCGGACCACATTATTATTTAATTAAATATAGGAAAACGAAAACTGTAATTCTTAAAAAACGATTTACGGCTAAATGAATATAAAATTGGACCGATTCAAGCAAAATGATCCAGTCCACACAAACCTCATTTCGAGATAATAGAGTTAAATTAAAGTTTATTGCGGTATTTCTCTGGTTTTGTAAAGCTAAATGTTGTGTTTTTAATTTTATGTTATTATAAGTGTACAAATAGTACATTATGATATAATATCAAAGCGCACGTATGTCATACGACGTTTTATAACATATTTGCGAGCAAATAAATAAAAAAACCGGCCAAGAGCGAGTCGGACTCGCGCACCAAGGGTTCCGTACAAACTTTTTAAAGGACAAACTTAACTTTGCTGTTCGACCCCTAGAAACGGCTACTGCACCAACCGCAAATAATATGTTTGTAATAGTAAAATGCTTTTTGTTGTCTACATATTTACGGTTTTCAGACTTTTTCCTTTACATGTGCTGTAATAATACCTTGCTTTTTGTCAAATTTCGTGATTCTAGGTCAACGGGAACCACCATTTAGGTTTTCGACCCAAAACCTGTAGGGTACTTCCGGCTGACCTAGAATTGTCAATTTTGATTAAAAGCAAACTCTTACAGCACAAGTAAAGGGAAAAGTCCGAATAATAAAATTAGTTAAAAATTAAGGTAATTTTTGGTACAAGTTTACGCAAAAATCTAAATTGGCCATATATCTTTGGGTGTGATACGTGATTTCGAAAAGTGAAACACCGAAGATCACGTCCCCGTAAGTTCACGAATACGAAACACATAAGTAACAACGAATGCACGCTACCACGAAAAACCATACCTACGCTGCAGCCATGGGATTTCGAATAACTAAATCTCTAATTTCACCTATTCTAAACACTTAACAACGAATGCACGCTACCACGAAAAACTGAACACCGTAGCCATGCGATCACGAATAACTAAACCTCGAAAAGTTATCGTTAAAAGTCTTTATTTATTTAACAATACACCAAATCAAAGATTAACAATCAACCAAAACAAGCATTAATTGAGAAAAAAAACATTTATAATGTCTTATTTTGTTGATTTGAGGTTGAAATTAATAGACTTTTTACGATGACTTTTCGAGGTTTAGTTATTCGAGATCGCATGGCTATGGTGTTCAGTTTTTCGTGGTAGCGTGCATTCGTTGTTAAGTGTTTAGAATAGGTGAAATTAGAGATTTAGTTTTTCGAGATCCCATGGCTGCGGCGCCGGCGTATGGTTTTTCGTGGTAGCGTGCATTCGTTGTTAAGTGTTTCGTATTCGTGAACTTACGTTGACGTGATCTTCGGTGTTTCACTTTTCGAAATCACGTATCACACCCCATATCTTTTTATCGTGTTGACCCAGAACCTTGATTTTAATACACCTAATAGGTAGTCCCGGAAGACCCTTGCCACTTCAGTAGGTAAGGAGGCAAAAGACAGACGGGCTGCTTCGTATTATATTTGATATTTCGCGGCCACATCAACCCCCGAAAAATGTTGTTCTAATTGTTTCGTTTGCTCTGCAGTGCTATTTGAATTCCGACAGAATGCATGTCGAACCTTTCCATTTCCGACGCGAGAGTAGCAGTGCTGATGTAGTGGTGGTGTGTTGCAGGTGAAGCGCATGGGCGTGGGTGGGCGGCTGGTGCCGTTCTTCAAGTGCGTGTGCGTGTACTTCGTGGCGACAGGCTTGGGCGCGGGCGAGAGCGGCGCGGGCCCGTCGCCCGGCGCCGTGGCCGCCAAGTGCGCGCCCGTGCTGTGCCTGCTGTTCGTCGTGCTGCTGCACCACGCCGCGCTGCCCCAGCACAAGTGCGCACACACACCCTCACCTTGACACTCGTGCAGACCGATTAGATAACGCGCGAATCGCGATATTTAAAATCATATCGATAACATTGACACTTCTTTGTTAATACACATAAAGTACTTACGGGATGATACCCGTGATTTTCCTTGGTTAATATGAGCTCCCGATATTTCGACGCTGTTGCAAGCATCATGATCCTTTGTTAATTTATAACATATTCGTAGGTGATGACACTTTGTCACTGTCCTGTATGTACATAACTAGAAGAGCCAGATGAAAGCTAAGTAGGTAGGTATAATAAATACCTGCGCACGTCGACATGACCCGTCAAAGTTAAGTTTGTCCGAGAAAACACGCTTTTTTTTCGCCCAATGGTCATTGCATTAGCCAGAATGATTAGTTTGGCCTAAAATTGAATGAATTCGTTAAGCACGTGGCACGGCCGGCAGGGGCGGGTACGCGCGGCGCGTGGCGGCGGGGCTGGCGCTGTCGGCGCTGGGCGACGCGCTGCTGCTGTGGCCGCAGCACTTCGTGGCCGGCATGGCGGCGTTCGCGCTGGCGCACGTGGCCTACATCGCGGCGCTGGGCTGGCAGCGGCGCGCGCCGGCGCTGGGCGCGGCGCTGTACGCGGCCACGGGCTGCTACCTGGCGTGCGTGGCGCCGCCCGGGGCGCTGCGCGCGCTGGTGCCGGCCTACGCGCTGCTGCTGGCCACGATGGCGTGGCGCGGCGTGGCGCGGGGCGGGGCGGCGGCACCGGGCGCGCTACTGTTCCTGCTGTCGGACGCCGTGCTGGGCTACAGCCTGTTCGGCGGGCCCGTGCCGCACAAGCAGGTGCTGGTCATGTCCACTTACTACCTGGCGCAGCTGGGGCTGGCGCTGAGCGCGCTGTGGGCGGCGGACGAGACTCGCCCGGCCGCCCGTGAGCGTGTAGTAGGTAATACTAGCACTATGTAATGTACGCACCTAGCGTCTAGGTGGATATGCTCCGAGGCAGTGCGTCTCGAACTCTTCCTTTATTTCGTAAGCTGATTTGGGGTGTTGATCCTGTAATAGTTAAACGAACCTAGATATTTTGTCAAAATGTTCGTAGATATTTACCTATATTTTATATGAGCCTTTACAAGAGCGGCGTGTCTCGGCCGCGCCAGCACAAACATTCAACGAGGTTGGGTGCAACCAGTTTATGTATAAGTGATTGATGATTGATTAACGTCTATTTATAAAAAGTAAGTTACTTACATTGTATGTAAAGACAAGTATCTCTTCCTATTCATTTAAAGACTTAGGTACTATGTGTTAGGTATGATTCAAACGTTATTGGCTGCACTATTGTATTGCAGTTATGGCGGCCGCTAAGTAGGTATGTGTGCCAAAGAACTGTTACATGTATATCATCACGTTGTGAACGAAATGATTTGTAACAATGTTTGAGTATGGACAACAACAATGTGCGGGCGGCCCCGGACGGTCGGGTGGCCGCTGCTCAGCCGCCTTGATCGATGTCTGCGTTGATAATGTACTAAAACTGAAGCTCCGGGTTGAGTGCGGGGAGGGGGCGCGCTTGTCTTCAAGTATCAAGACTGATACTTTACTCCCTAAGAATGTGTTGTATCTGAGCTGTCCAGTGTCCGGTATCCACAGCTCGCGCGGTCTGTTCACTAAGAATGTGTTGTATCTGAGCTGTCCCAGTGTCCGGTATCCACAGCTCGCGCGGTCTGTTCACTAAGAATGTGTTGTATCTGAGCTGTCCAGTGTCCGGTATCCACAGCTCGCGCGGTCTGTTCACTAAGAATGTGTTGTATCTGAGCTGCCCAGTCTCCAGTGTCCACAGCTCGCGCGGTCTGTTCACTAAGAATGTGTTGTATCTGAGCTGTCCAGTGTCCGGTATCCACAGCTCGCGCGGTCTGTTCACTAAGAATGTGTTGTATCTGAGCTGCCCAGTCTCCAGTGTCCACAGCTCGCGCGGTCTGTCCACTAAGAATGTGTTGCATCTGAGCTGCCCAGTGTCCAGTGTCCACAGCTCGCGCGCTCTGTTCACTAAGAATGTGTTGTATCGACACTGTGAGTATCCAGTGTCCACAGCTCCGGTCTGTTCACTGTTTTGCCCCGCGAGGCTCTACCCTTTGTAATGTAATCTTAGTTACATTCCAATACTATTTCTTTCTTGGTATGGATTCGTTATAGCGGTATTATATTATTGTACTAATAGCTCATAGTACACGTCACCTACGTGCAACCACAACTAGACATAACCCGTACAGTGGGAACCTGCAGTAGTTAGAAGAAGGGACTCGCGCCACCGGCGCGGTATCGAAGCGATCTGTATGCTTAGTGCTAGTGTCATACTAAAATTCGATTAACGTCTCGATCGCGTAAATCGATTACGTCAAACGCATCGACTATCGTTAACTTGCGAGTGTGAGGGCTACCGCACACTATAGACAAGACTGTCTATAGACAGACAATTACCCTACTAGTACGAGCGAGAATACATAGTCTGTCTCGCTCGCACTAGTAGGGTAATTGTCCGTCTAAAGACAGTCTTGTCTTTTCTTCCTTTGATCCTCTTATTGTTCTGTATGCATCATTCGTTTTGCGTTAATTCACCGTGAGAAGTGGCGATTGGTGAACGAACATTAGTAACCGACCAAAATAAATTGACATTCGTATTTTGTGTTCATAATAGAAACGACTGCAGATTCAGCTAGTGGTGGTTATACTTACAATGAATTTAGACGACGTTACTTATCTGTGGTCAATATTTTAGGATAGGATTAGGATTTTTTTCTATATTTTTACAATTTTTTTACAAATTCAATCTGTTATTTACCTAAATTTCAGGTCTCTGCTACGCTTAGTTTTAAAGATCTCCGTGGCCGCGCGGTTCTCCGCGTTTCGATGGCGCGGCCACGTTCAAACCCTTATAACTTGTTAACCATAACTTTGACAAATTTAAGGTTTTGGGAATCAACTTTTATAAATGTTTACTAAATCTTGGCAGTTTTTTTTTTAATAAAAAAAAAAACGCCGTGGCCGCGCCATCGAAACGCACACAGTTTTATTCACAATATGAAATTAAATTGCCACGATGCTCTCACCACAAAAACTTAAAGGACAACTTTTCACGCTCGCAGGTTTCGTATTTGAGCTCTCAAAAATTGTAACTTGCACTCGCGTTATACATGCAAACTTTAGCGATGTGCTAGAAACGGTCCTCACTTTCGAGAGGCACTCGATTGTCACTATCGACGACGTAAATTTTAAAACACTCACAAAATTTTGTTCTCGCGTATGACGCTACGAGGCGCTTACCCAGCGCCATACGAAATTGCGTAAATGTTAACGCGCTCGATACGTAAAAAAAACTCGCACTAAGCATACTGTATAATGTTAGTAACGATCAGCGCATGACCGCGTGTCTCACGTCACGCGCGCTTTCTATACCTATTATACACGACTAATTTTTAATTACTTAGTACAAAAATTATGGGGCTCTAACTGACCCTTTACTGATCATATTTATGTCGTAAAAAAACGAAATCCCAAAATTGTCTACGAAAATTTGTCATAATTGGTAAACTCATAGCTGAATCAATCATTCATCACAATTGCTTCCTACTAGAAAATACTACCGCCATTCATACAGTCCCGGCAAACTCGCGTTTATCGTCGTCGCGAGTGCCGCGTGAGTGAACGTGTGTAGTCTGTACGTAGCGAAGAGTATCCAACGTTCGGACTACGGTAAAATGTTTACCAGCGTTTACTCGACCATGGAGTCCATGGATCATTCCACACACCGGCCTATAGCTAAGGACTGTATAATTATATATGTTTTGTTTTATAAGTGTGTTCACGGATAACTTCGTCGTTTAAGAACCGATTTTGAGGATTCTTTTTATTTAAAGAGTATGCTCTTGGAGTGGTCTCATTTAAATTTAGTGAAGATCTGATGCTGATCTTCGGAGATGTACAATGGAACTATTCAAAAATAGACGGCAAATCTGCCGTGATTGCTGCAATCGCTTGGATGTTTATTGTTTAAACAACATCATGACGTAACATCACGCCTGTATGCAATGAGGGGTACGCAGATGTGTACAATACAACCAGATTTCGATAATTAGGTATGTTAAGTTCCATTTATTGGGGATAAGCCTATTACCATGACATGTATTGTTAACAAGGCAAATATTTGTTTGGGAACGACTAAAAATGGAGAAAAAATAAACCGACTTTAGAATCAAACAAAGGTCACCGACTTCTGAAGCTAAAGTTATTTTTTTTTTTCACATTTATCGGTTTTTTTTTTTTGCAAAAATGATTTTTATTACTTAAGTACTTTAGTTACCTACCTACCTAATTGTTTTAATTGTAAACACCGGCCAAAAACGAGTCGGACTGGCGCACCGAGGGTTCCGTACAAACTTTTTAAAGGACAAACTTAACTTTGCTGTTCGATACAACCGCAAATAATAAGTTTGTAATAGCAAAATGGCTTTTTTATTATTAAACTAAGTACATATTTACGATTTTCAGACTTTTCCCTTTATATGTGCTGTAAGACCTTGCTTTTTGCCAAATTTCGTGATTATAAGTTAACGGGAATTACCTTAGGTTTTCCTCCCAAAACCTATAGGGTACTTCCGGTTCACCTAGAATTGTCCATTTTGGTTAAAAGCAAGGTCTTACAGCACAAACAAAGGGAAAAGTCCGAATAATAAAGTAAGTTGAAAATTAAGGTAAGTTTTGGTACTTAAGTGCAAGTTTTCGCGAAAATCTAAATTTGCCCATGTCTTCTTATCGTGTTGACTCAGGACCTTGATTTTTATACACCTAACATGGACTATAGACCTCGGTATATGGTATAACTTTCAACTTGCTAGGTCCACCCGTTCCTGAGAAAATCGGTGGTGACAGACGGACAGGCAGACGGACAAGAAAGTGCTCTTATAAGGGTTCCGTTTATTCCTTTTGAGGTACGGAACCCTCAAAAGTTGGTAATTTTGTTGGTCCTAAGCCCAATTAAAGTATGAAGGAAAAGTTTGAGTTGAGCAAGTGCCTACCCAATGATATGATGATATCTTTTATTTTACTTGTTCTTAATTTTCAATCGTAAAGCATAAAGACGCGTGTTACCTACAATTACGATATCAGCTGTTGGAGGCGGGGCAAGCTTGAGTGCGAGAGGGAGACAAAACGATTAATGAATACTATTACGAATGGCCTGTACATAAATTGAGTCACATTTTGGGATATAAAAAAACGCTAATAACTTTGCTGTTTATCAATATTATTATTTATTGAGACTTTACATAAAAGTATTAAATAGACCATCTCTAATTAAAAATGAGTTGTGTATGTAGATGTGATTATTGAATGTGATTTATATCTAGTTACTTCTAAGAAACAATATTTTATTAAACGTTATATCGTTAGTTTATATTATAAGAACATCATTAGGTGCAAAATAAACGATTGGAAATTGACACAAGACTTGTGTATTCTAGAATAAGTACCTAGGTAAGTACACCTATAAAAAACGGCCAAGTGCGTGTCGGGCCACGCGCAATATAGGGTTCCGTAGTAGGCCGTTATATTCAAGCAACTTAGTCACTTTAAAGGATTTATTCTAAGGATTTTGTATTTGGTACAAAATTATCCAACACCCAAGTTCAACAACTATTACTGCTAAACTGATAAAGTTATCTTAACCGCTATAGTTTGGCACTAACATCATGAATTTTTCCAGATTTTTCAAGCAAGCTGTTTAGCTTTTAGAGGGGGGGGGGGGCGCCCTACTAGAACACAAAGGACCATGAGTCAAATTGGGCTCAGTGTCCAACGGAAATATAGCATATACCATTGTAAAGGATTATATTTGTACTTAAATTGTTACTATCGGCACCACCTTCAATTCCACTGCAGAAAAAAGATATGCAAATAAATAGGTTTTGTAGAAAAAGGCAATTGGTAGTCATAAAACTGTTATTGTTACTATTAATTCAGGCTTTAAAATAATGGTAAACAATAGATGTCATCATCATCCAGCGGATTCCCGCAACCTTCGCCAGGTCGTAGGTCCGACTAGTTGGAGGTCTTCCAACGCAACGTCTTCCGGTTTGCGATCGCCACTGCACAACTTTTCACACCCAACGACCATCCGTTTTGCAAGCAATGTGCCCTGCCCACTGCCACTTAATTTTGGCAATTCCTCGGGCTACATCGGTAACCTTGATTCTCTTGTGGATGTCTTCATTTCTGATTATATTACGTAAGGAAAGTCCGAGAGTAGCCCTCTCCATTGCCTGTTGGGTGACTTTAATTCTTCTGATGAGGCCCATTGTGAGCGACCACCTTTCGGTCCCGTATGTAATCACAGGTAACACACACTGGTCATTTACTTTCGTCTCGTCATGTTGGACGAGAAGATACCGCACAACTTACTATAACTTTCCGAACGCTGCTCCGCCGAGTCGAATTTGACGATTGACCTCTTTCCCGAAGTTAGACCTGCCTATCTGGACCGTTTGTCCCAGGTACCTACACATAATCGTCTACAGCTTCGACTGTAGGGTCTCCGATCTTGATAGGAGTGGGTGTTACATGGTCATTCCTGACCTGCGCGCGAGACGTTTCGTGATGACTCTTGAAAACAACTTATAGATATGGATTAGAAATGAGATGAGCCTATAATTCTTCAGCCGGGCATTATCACCCTTCTTGAAGAAGAGTACCACCACACCCCTACACCATACCTGTGGCGTTTTCTCCTCGAGTATGACGGAATTAAACAGCTTCTGAAGGGCTTAAGTTTTTCACCCGCCTTCAGGAGTTCGGCCGTAACTCTGTCATCACCCGGTGCCTTGTTGTTTTTAAGCTGTTTCAGAGCCATCTTAATCTCGTACAGGCTGACGACCGGGATGTCTTCGGTATAGTGTCGGGCCAGTCTACCTCTTGGGTCGTTTGCTAGATCTACAACGGATTTCAAACACAGTTTTAAGCTTTCACGGTTTAAAACTAAACTTATATTGTCACTTATAAGGGATATCTTCCGTGATTATTTATTATTTTGAGTTCGCGATATTTCGACGCTGTTGCAAGCGCCATGATCGCGGGGGAAGGGACATTATAAGTCTACAACGGATTTACTGGTTGACGTGTACAACTACCTGTATAAACTCTCGATTTCCTTCAGAAGTTTCGGTTTGGCGAAGCTGGCTTTGCCCAATAACCAAATCTCTTGTAAATACTTTGGAGCTTTTATTCCGCTCAATCGCATTATTATTGTGTATTTTTTGCACCTGGAATTAAAACTACTCATCATGTAGCTTTTTCCCAACTATGTTGGGGTCGACTTCCAGTCTAACCGGATGCAGTTAAATACCATTATTTTACATGGAGCGACTGCCTATCTGACCTCCACAAGCCAGTTAGTACTGGGTAATACGATACCCCTTGGTAAAACTGCTTGTCCGACTTTTTCGGGCCACTGACAACCTGTAATGGCTGTCAAAGATCTACAAATAAGAGCCGGGAGCAACTACTTAACGTGCTTTTGGAGGCACGGAAGAAACTCAGTATGTAATGAGTGGTCACGCATCCACAGACCAACCTAGGCAAGCACGGCTTAACCTAAAGATCGACCCGAGCGGCTGTTATTATTTTGCCACGAGCTCCTCAAGGAATTAAAACTAGTTTAAGATGTAAAACAACTAAAACTACAATGTCAAAACAGCATTACTTTGCTGGATTATAGCCTACTTATGGTAGGAGAAAAATATTTATAGCATAAAAACCCCATGGATTCTTCACAAAAATTAGATTATATCTTTATATTTAGTGTTGTACAAGTATATCCAAAGCGATTTCATCTCTGTTGGTGGATGAGCCCAGGCTTCATACATTTCCTTTAAAGTTTCCAAAATTTTATTTTACCACTTTGTCGGCGTAATTGATATTCATACCTCTATAAAATTACAGCATTCCCGTAATAACGGTCTCTTAGCAAACCCTCGGACAGACAGACAGACAGACATGACGAAACTATAAGGGTTCCTTGTCAGGACTACGGAACCCTAAAAAATAGACGTTTTATTTTACAAAAATATTTATTATAATATTCTTATATAAACTTAATTTGTATAACTTAACAACAATGTGTACAAGTCGGTGTCGCATGGCGCGACGCGCGATGCACGTTACATACATATTATTACATTTATACAGAAGTCCGCACGGCGCGCGGCGGCGTGTCACCAGTGTCACCAGTACCGCAGTACGAGTGGTTCAGTTGCTTTGTAAACATAATGTCAACCTAACGACCACTCGTACTCGTCGCTCGTACAGCCGAGGTGATGCTCGGTGTCGATGTGAAGCGTCGCCATTCCACCTTCTGAGATTTAGCCATATCACTTCAAAGCTTATCGGAATTCCTATTCAGTGGAGTAGGCCTAGTTTAAGAGGCGAAAAAAGTAGTCCGGCAACGCAATGAGGAGGCCGGTGCTGCGCTACGCTGCGCTGCGCTGTGCTGTGCTGCGCTACGCTGGTAGGGGCCGCTACTCGCGGCGCAGGTTGTCGAGACGCGCCTGTAGCTCGGCGTCGGCGTCGCTGACGGGCGCCGCTCCGCCGCCCGAGCCGCCCGGCAGCGCCACTGGTGCCGCCGCCGCCGGCGTCTTGGCTGTGAACACACACCGTCAACACGACACAGTTATTAGTTACGTTCAGCTAGACCAGGCCAGGCGCACTTCGCAGTGTACGTATGAAGCTACGAGTACGTGGCGGGTCCGTCCGGGGACGGACTAATTCGGCAGGGCTGTCGAACGCTGGCCGCATCTCACGCGCGCGACACAGTACATAGCTTCTTATCTATGTCTGTATTTACGTAGTTAGAATATTATTTTTATAGTATACTTAGGTAATTACAAGTTGTACCTATTTAAATTGTATTTGAGTTTTCTTTTGGTGGGTAGTTGGGTACCTGTCATGGACTAACTATAACTAAACATTATGGAGTAAGATTTTGACAACACGGTACTCGAAGATTGGCGGAGTGTCTGGAGCCTCATGGTGTGCGTTACCCCAGCCAGATCTTGTCGAAAATCGTCATCTAAGTGCAATAGATAATTAGAAATACAGCTTCTGTAAATGGTAAGCTGATTTTTAAATTTGGTATGCTGATAGTTTTTTAATTATTTGATAAAAACACTTCCGGCTGGAGTAACGTTACCCCAGCCAGATCTTTTGTTTTCTAATGGATATTTTGAAATAAATCTTATGTAAAAAATTAGAAATAAATTTGAAATAAATGGTATAACTTATTTTGTGTTTGTGTTTGCTATGGTTGCGAAGATATTTAAAATCCTGCTGGGGTAACGTTTTACACGATGGCTGTATCTCGGAATTGACTATACGGATGATTGTAATATTTGTACATGAGATCTGGCTAATTAGTTATAATTTGGTACGCACCAAACGAATCCACTTTAATGCACCGTTTTGAAGTTATTTGAGTAAATAGAAAATATGCTTAACTAGGGCCTAGCACTTCCAATAAGCGCTCCAAAGACTAAACTTAAACGTTATTATATAGGTAATTACTGTCTATAAATGGTACCGAAGTTTCATTGGTATACTATAAGTAATTAAAAAGTTATGACGACGTTCCGGCCACGGCGCGCAGCTGAGTTATTTGATGACCGATTAACCGAGTTTACTGTAGTAGTGGTAACTGAATCTTATATCAATAATTAGCAATACAGTTCTATTATATACATGTGAATTTTCTGGCTTGTACACTAATTAATTAACGAGATAATCGAAAAAAATGATGAATACGTGGTAACTCGACCAAATCTAGAATGTTATAAAAAAGCGGCCGCGCAATACATTATACCAACCTTCTAAATCTTACAGGATAATACGTGAGAATAAATCGTGTTTAGTACATACGGGTAAACAAGTGGTAAAGTAAAACATATTTATAATGGAATATTCATTTAAAAAATAATAATGCGTAGGTAATAACAAATATGCAGTACCTACCTATGTAGATGATCATATGCAGATATTTTAATTAAGGTAAGTAAGTAAGTATGTAAATTAACTTCAAAGATAATCACAGATAATTTTATGGACAAATATGCAACGTCGCTTGCTTCACTTCTTCACTGTGTTATGCTTAGCGTTCCGAATAATTAAAGTAAAATAGTTGCAGCCATATTTTAAAATTAAGTTTTATTGTAAAAAATCACATCTACAATAATAAAATGTAATAACATCTCAGTGCAGTAAGTCTGCCTGTATCTGATTACAACAGTTTTGGTAGATAACGAAATCACAAGTTACCGATACAAAAGCACAATTATATACCGATGCACAACTCAGCCGATACAAAAGTATAAAACATAAACATACACGCACTGCACAAGATCAATTCTCTCCTAATAGGTCGGTCGGTCATGAATGAATGTGCAAATCATGCTATGGAGTACCCCCCCTTCGTTAGGCACATCCCGCGCGCGACGACGACTGTTTCCAATGTTCTTTCTTTCTATCTACCGATGTAGTCCGGTCAATTTAGACATTCGAAGTTACATAAAGTCCCAACAAGCTGAATTTCTGTGAAATTGTTCAAAACATAATTATAAACAATGTCTAGAAGTTCCCCATCATTCCCCTGTAAGGAAAAAAAATATTCAAGGTCAAAGGTCAAAAAAATGAGTTTTTCGCGATTTTCAGCAAAACGGTAAGTTTTATCATAAAAGTACCTCGAGTGTGTATCAATACTTTTTTTCTTACGAGCCACCGTTTCTGAGATATAACGATTCAAAAAGTTATAAAAGTTGTTATCGTCATAATATGCACACCTTTCCACGCCACCTATGAGGTAGTGTACTTAGCGCGTTTTTTTAACATGGTTTCCCCAGTAGGCCTACTCCACGGGTCAGTTGTGATCCTGTTCAATGTAAAACTATTGCATAATAACGGAAATTTTCAAAGATTGGGAAAGATAAAAGCGATGTAAATAAAAAAAAAGTGTTGAAGTTTATTCGTCCTATTCGTAAGTTTCAAATTCTTATTCTTCTTCTTGATTTTCTTCTTGTTCTTCTTCTCCTGCTTCTTCTTCATCTTCATTTTGGATGCAAGTAAATTGCGTCAATAGCGATGTATCGCATGATACTTCGTCGGAGTCAAACGAATCCTCCATTGTTTGTGATTCAATATTAGAGCACGACCGGCCTTGACAATTTGTGCATGCCAAAGAACAAGACAGTCCGACTTTTTTGCAACCACATTTAGCACTGCATCCCTTTTTGCAGTTGCAAAAAATAGTGTTCAGCAGTTTTTCCGGCGCAGGTGGAAGTAAAGTTTGAACTGGCTCTAATATATTGTTGACCAACTTCCAACCCCAGTCTGTAGGGTCTAGCTGATAACCAAGCCACACTTAAACTTGGTAATATACTCGAAAAAGATGTTGGTGAGCAGCAACTGAGGTTGGAGGAAGACAAGCTAATTGAACTTGTTTTTTATTTTTAGTATTTGTAACGAAACATGCATATCGATGCTTATCTAAACAGGTAGTTTTTTTAGGAGCTCCGTACATAGAAAGAAGAAAGCGGATGCCGTTGGTAATAACTTCTTGTTGAGTTGAATTACTCTTTTTAAAAACTTCAGCACATTGAATTAAATCTTGTTTTTCAAATATTTTGAAAACTGCTGTTTTACCCCTCCTGTAAAATGCAGATGTCGTATCACAGTCAGTTATTGCGTGTAAAAATAGTACATGATCTTGACACTTTACAAAAGTAAATAAACTTTTTGATGAATATATATCTGATCGATGCCGAGCTTTTCCTGGTTTTTTAAGTTACACTTTAAGTTACAAGTTTTTAAGTTACTTAGTTAGTTCACTTTAAGTTACAAGTTTTTAAGTTACACTGGCTTAAAGATTAAGGGACTGGGTTTCATTTTACCTGATATTCTTATAGTTAAAACTTATGTATATTTTATATTGTAAGTATAAGTTACAATGACCGATAGAAAAATATTTAAACATTTAATATATAATATATATATATATTATAAAATATAACAACTCTAGATGTATATACTTGGCGTACTCATGCATATTATGACGATAACAACTTTTATAACTTTTTGAATCATTATATCTCAGAAACGGTGGCTCGTAAGAAAAAAAGTATTGATACATTTTTTATAGATAATTTTATGATCTACAATTTTTGTCTGAGGTACTTTTATGATAAAACTTACCGTTTTGCTGAAAATCGCGAAAAACTCATTTTTTGACCTTTGACCTTGAATAATTTTTTTTCCTTACAGGGGAATGATGGGAAACTTCTAGACATTGTTTATAATTATGTTTTGAACAATTTCACAGAAATTCAGCTTGTTGGGACTTTATGTAACTTCACTCTCATTTTTTGGTCTAAATTGACCGGACTAATGATAGCGCCACCGCCCGGCGCTGCCCGCATGCATGATGCACCATCGTTTACAATAATCTGCATCTACATATTGAAAGGTCGGTTCGTTACAAAACGTTGACTTTGAAAACAGTAATAATATATATAGGTATGTACTTACCCTACCCTTATTATTATATTATAATATTAATTTATCGATTTAGTTATTCTTAATTACCTATCTACTTGGTTGGTTACCCAAACATAATAAACAAAAAAAACTTGATAATAAATACTCAAGTCAATGAAAATAAGAAAATAAGTTGAATATTGGCAATAATTTGTCGTAAAGGAATTTTTTATTCGTTTTATTTATTTAATTAAAGCCACGAAGCCCATACCTATTACATATCCTTACCTTATCATAAATCATTACCTTGTCATATTAAATTCCTTTACCTAAATATTTAATATAAAAATTAACTAAAACTAATTAAGCGCTATTTGTACTTTGTAAATTGGTTAGTAAGTACCTACCTACCTCATCGATATAATGGTTAAACGTAGGTAGGTGGATATAAGAATGGCATGGTGGACACTTACTTTGAGCAATTTAAAGTTTATTTAAACATTTAGTATGGTAGGTTTACTTTTTCAAACTAATTTTATTCGTGACTGTACCAACTTTTAAGGACAATTATGCTAATAATTTTAGAAGGTTGGTATAATGTATTGCGCGGCCGCTTTTTTATAACATTCTAGATTTGGTCGGGTTACCACGCATTCATCATTTTTTTCGATTATCTCGTTAATTAATTAGTTTACAAGCCTGAAATTTCACATGTTAATTGAACTGTATTGCTAATTCTTGATATAATATTCAGTTACCACTACTACAGTAAACTCGGTTAATCGGTCGTCAAATAACTCAGCTGCGCGCCGTGGCCGGAACATCGTCATAACTTTTTAATTACTAATGAAACTTCGGTACCATTTATAGACAGTAATTACCTATATAATAACGTTTAAGTTTAGTCTTTGGAGCACTTATTGGAAGTGCTAGGACCTACTAAAGCATATTTTCTATTTACTCAAATAACTTCAAAACGGTGCATTAATGTGGATTCGTTTGTTGCGTACCAAATTATAACTAATTAGCCAGATCTCATGTACAAATATTACAATCATCCGTATAGTCAATTCCGAGATACAGCCATCGTGTAAAACGTTACCCCAGCAGGATTTTAAATATCTTCGCAACCATAGCAAATACAAACACTAAATAAGTTATACCATTTATTTCAAATTGATTTCTAATTTTTTACATAAGATTTATTTCAAAATATCCATTAGAAAACAAAAGATCTGGCTGGGGTAGCGTTACTCCAGCCGGAAGTGTTTTTATCAAATAATTAAAAAACCATCAGCATACCAAATTTAAAAATCAGCTTACCATTTACAGAAGCTGTATTTCTAATTATCTATTGCACTTAGATGACGATTTTCGATAAGATCTGGCTGAGGTAACGCACACAGCCTCATGTGGGTACCTTATGCATATTTTATTGACGAACAGTTCATTTTTATACAGGTCAATTCCAGGGCTCATACCGCAGGCATTGTAAATGAATACCTGAGCGAAGTCAGTATTAGGGTTATGGGCTGGCCAGCAAGAAGCCCGGATATGAATTAATCCTATAGGACACCTATGGGATGAGATGAAGACACGAGTCAGAGCTAGAGATCCTGCTCCGGACACGCTTGGCCAGGCTTTAAAAGCTGTACATGATGATGAGACGGCTGAGAGTCACAATCTTGAAGATATAGGAGGAACCACACGGAAGCAGTCTGCCTACCTAAACACCTAAAGGAGATATTTTATTTCATATTATATTTAGGTGCACACGTACGTTTGCCGTATGCCTATCTTCTAAAGTTAAAGTATTTATGTATTTAAATAAAGTATATCTTACAAGGTTTGTATGGGTTGGCCATACAAACGTAAAATAAATTACTAATAAAATACTATTCAAAAGAAGTTTTGAAAAGAAGAAAAGCCTTACTGCCTATTCTATTAACCCTTGATCTGTCCACGAAGTAGACACAATAGTTAAACAATGGTGTCTCGAACAAATTGGTAATTTGACAGATCATGATTTATAGGGTTAAGGTTTCCGCTTTTAGTCCCTAGAGTGGGCCATTGTGCTTGAGCCATGGTGGCCGTTACTCCCAACCAGCCCACGATGGCATAGCTTCCTTGGATTGCCTACACCCTGGTGCCGAAGTCCACCATTTCTCAGCTTGTATTCGAGTGTGATCCTTTAACCAGCTTCTTAGCTGCTTGAAAGTAATGGGCACAATGGGTTCGGGTCCGAAGGATTTTGTGCTGGATCCTCTTCTGGCAAGTTCATCAGCCGCATCGTTCCCAAGTGATCCACTGTGACCTTTGATCCATTGTAGTGTCACCGTGTTGTGGTTTAGTACCGTGACTCGTTCTAGGGCATTATGGCATTCTAGTATTAGTCTCGACGTGATATGATTACTCTTTAGGGATTGAAGAACTGAGGCACTGTCGGAGAGTATTCGAATATTGGTATCCGTAACTGCCCTGGCCTGTATAGCGTGTGCCGCGATAATACCTACCTACACACTCAGACACTCTGCTTGGTAAACAGAGTTGAGCATTCCCAGGAGTTTGGATATTTTAATGTTTAGGTCGTCGGAGAACATCCCGTCGTCGGTTTTTGATTCATCAGTGTAGATCATTAGCTTTTTTGGACCTGAGTAGTCACACAACTTCGCTGTGAGCTCTATGTTGTAGTGTTTTTGGAAGCAGTGGGTGTTCAGGGTTCTGTTGCTGGGAGATGCCATCATGGGCTGTTGTTTGATTGCATCTTCTTACGTACGATAAGTTGGTGGTAAGAGAAAATAATCCGAACTATGAAAAAAGGAAACGTATGAATGAAACTTCACTACAAAACAACTTGCAACCTAGAAAACAACAGAATATAACAGCCTCAAAAACAAACCGAATAAATGCATCTGATATGATGAGAGTTAGATCCAACTCTCTTTCAACTCTCCCAGGAAATAAACAATAACAATTAAATATCGTTGTCGATATATAAAACAAACTAAAACAACAACACAACAAAACGAAATAACAGACAATGATATATCAGAAAAATGACCACGACCAAACCGACTGGTCATCGTGGGGGAAAAAGACCACGACCATCGACGGATAAAAATGAATAAAAATTCAGCAAAACAACTAGATATTCATATAACACCAAGAATACCTGAATAACTATTTGAACTACAGGAAGCACTGATACTATAAATTGGGACATAATAGGAACAAGTGAAATGAGACGCCTGGGAGAAGGAATAGAAGACCATGGGAAGTATATCTTACATTATAAAAGTGAAACACCGGGACTGTACGGGGTGGGATTCTTAATCAAAAAGGAACTAATGAAGAATATAAAGGAGATTAAAGGTATTTCGGAAAGAAGAATTATTTTACAAGGATTTACATACCACAATACAAAACTCATACGAAAGGCACAGGCATAGGAAAGTACGGTTTTGGAAAAAGAAGCAAAAGTGGAGAAGGACTCGTCACACTGGCGTTGGAGAATAAACTAAAAATTATAAACACCTTTTATAATAGAAAAATATCAAGGAAATAGACTTGGATCTCCCCAAATGGATCATATTCGAAGTAGATTTCATTTTGTCCAACAACTGCAGATTATTCAAAAACATAGCAATAATAAGCCGATTAAATTTTAATTCAGATCATATGTTGGTTCGAGCGACAATGATAGGAAAACATATAAAGTATAAAGAGGTTTAAGAACAAAGTCAACAGAGACAGTTTTTAAGTTGTCTAAAACCACGTGTAAATAGCACATGTTGTTCGGACAATGCACACCAACACAAGACAAATATGATAGCTTGCTAAACATACTGAAATCAGAAACAATCAAAATAAATAACGAAGCTAAGAAGACACTACTCTCAAGTGAATCCAAACAACTGTTAGAACTACGAAAAGAATGAATAAAGAAAGGAAAGGGGTGTAAGAAGAACAGACAGAAGATAGTAAGCTTAAGCAAAGAAATCAATGAACGCATTAGAAGAGATCATAAAACTAGAAGGCAGAACACACTGAAACAACATATTGAACGAAGTGCAGGGACAAAGAAAGCTTCCAAATAATTAAGAGAGGAGTTCGAGTTCAAGGGGATCCTATTTCACCAAAATTGTTTACGGCGGTTCTAGAGATGATTTACAGAAATCTTGAATGGGAAGATATGGGTCTTAACATCAATGGCCAAAAATTAAACCATTTGCGGTTTGCCGATGACTTAATAATATTTTCTGAAGATTCACGGAGCTTAGAACTAATGCTGCAACAGTTGGCTGATGAAAGTGCTACAGTGGGGCTGTCAATGAATATAAGCAAAACAAAAATAATGACTAACAACCACAACTACAGAGTATCCAAAAACATAGCAATAATAAACCAATTAAATTTTAACTCAGATGCTATAATGGTTAACGACGAAGAAATACGAGTATGTTAATGAATACATATATTTAGGACAATTGATATCACCCCTTGATAACATGCATAAAGAAATAAATAAATAGAAGAATAACAAATACAAGGAAAAGATTTTGGAGCCTTAGTGAAATAATGAAAAATGATGAAATGTCCACAAAAATTAAAAGAACTTTATATAACACTTGCATACTTAACTAACTTGTAGCAAGGAAATTAAATAATCAACATAAATGCTTGGGTCTATTCCTCGACTTAACAAAAGAGTTTGACACAGTCTCTGTTTCCACCCTTCTATCCAAGTTGCATAGCATCGGCATACGAGGCATTGTTCATGATCTCTTCAAGAGTTACTTGATAGACCAAAAAATCTGTGTGAAAATAGGATTACATATTAGTGCTGATGAGATAATGTCATACGGAGTCCCGCAGCGTAGCGTGCTTGGCCCATCGCTCTTCCTAATTAACATCAATGACTTGTGCACTCTTACTCTAACATCTGCTAATATATTTACTTATGCCGATGATACAGCCATTGTAGTACACGGGAAGAACTGGGCCCAGGTAAAAAAGAATACAGAAGAATCCCTGAGAATAGTCATGGAATGGCTTCACAAAAATCTCCTTACCTTGAACCTACAAAAAACTAACTTAATGCCGTTTTCTATTCATGCTAGCACGAAACCCCCAAGCATATACTCAATTAGAGCTCACACTTCCTGGACATTCCAACTTGCTCTTGTATAGCGCTCCCCTCAGTAACATCGGTAAAATATTTGGGCGTAATTATCGATGGTGGGTTGAAATGGAACAAACATATTGAGTCGACTGCATATGTACATTCAAGACATTAAGGCATTCTGGTGACTTAGAGACCCTAAAAATGGTTTACACTGCACTTTGCCAGTCCATCATCAGCTATTGTATTCTAGCTTGGGGTGGATCGGCCAAAACAAAATTCCTTGAGCTGGACCGTGCGCCAAGGGCAGTACTTTAGGTTATGTTACAAAAGCCTTTTCGCTATCCGGCTCATAACCTTAACACCGAGCTCAGACTTTTAACCGTGAGACAGTTATTTGTACTGAGAACCACTCTTTGTAAACAGTCAAGTTTCTCTCCCAGACTCAAAGAAACGCGGTCAAAGAAAAGTTTGCCCAATTTCTGGTCATAGAACTGCCTTCGCCAGAAAACAGCAGTATATGCTGAGCTCTATTGTCTTTAGAAATATTAGTAAGACCATCCAAATAGCAAGGTTAAGCAAAGACTAAGCAGAAAGACATGTACCTCTTAGACTACGCTCAAACTGAGGAACTATTAACTACTCACACAACACAACATTCCAGACAAAACGCGTAACACAGTCTGAACGGGTCGGGTGTAAGACGGAACAATCAATTGTTTGCACCAAGCAAACAATTGATTGTACACCCGACAGCACCATATTCACATACTAAGGCTCCTCATATTATCAGACTCACACAATGCAAATTAATCATACGATTTCCAGAAACATTACAGAATCCACCACACAGTCATTTTATACTTTTCAAATTACTTACTAATTAATTACTTACTTTACTTTAAGTTTTATTTTTTTTTAATTTTTTCAACTTTTTTTATGGTTTACAAATTTATTTTCTTTCTAAAACAAATATTTTTCGATATCGGGTCCCGTTGGTTACCCTTCGGGTACGGAACCCTAGTAGAAACCAAGACAAAATTAAAAAAATGCGCACATCGTTAGTGGAAGGCCCCGGCGAAATAAACACACTATCAAAAAACCTAAAAAACAAAAAAAGTCATAGAATAGACGAGTTACCACCAATGTTAATACGACAATGTGCAAACGAACTAACGTTACCGTTTTACTTGCTAGTACAACAATCTTTCGAAGAAGCCACTTTCCCGAATTTCCTAAAGAAAGCACTAATAAAACCAATCCACAAAAAAAACTCGAAAACGGATCCAAGCAATCACCGACCAATAGCCCTTTTACCAACCGCCTCTAATTTTTTTGAGAAAGCGATGTGTAATCGTGTGTACTGTATCTGCGAAAAATACAACATATTTAATGAATGCCAAAACGGCTTTCGCAGAAACCGATCCACGGATCCCGGTAAAGCTCACGAATGGTTTAAATCCTATTTAACTAATCGAGAACACCAGGTTGAAATAGATTTTTATAATGAAAATACCAAACAAATGCAAAATATTCGGTCTGACTGTAAAACAATCAACGCCTCTATTACCCAAGGGAGTGTAGTTGGATGCCTCCTATTTCTAATTTACATAAACGACCTTCCGAAAACTATAGAAGGACCATGCGTCTAGTTTGCTGACGATATTTCACTCCTAACTACATGCCGTAACAATGTTTGCTTGGGTGAGGACCTAACCACTACACTAAATAAAACCATAACTTGGCTAAATAACCATAACCTTGAAATCAATTTCTCTAAAACTAAAATAATGTCCTTCTACCCCCGTCAAAAAACTCCACTAGAAATAAACTTCACCTACAACGGCACTACAATAGAAGTCGTTCAAGAATTTACTCTACTTGGCCTACCCATAGATACTAACATTAATGGGAAATCTCACATTTAAAAGATTAGATCGAAACTATCCACATTTGCATAACATATGCCCTTCGTGAAGTTAAAAAGACTAGAGCTACGCCTATGCATATGCGTGGCTCAGTTACGGCGTGATATTATGGGGAACAGTACAGACGCACCGACACTGTTCACACTGCAACAAATACTGTTAAGAATATTAGTAAATATAGAAGACACCTATGATATATTTGTAGGAGTGGGTACTTAGTATTAAGATATTTGTACGTTGCAAGCGCGAGTCAGTCTACGAATATACGCTTATAAGACAAGTCCATGTTTAATTGTGCTCCCGATAGTCCCAGCAGTTCCCATACTCTTCAGTGGCGACGAGGACAGACGATTCTACGCGTGATTCGTGCAATAGTAAATAAACAGGAACAGTATCACCATAATAATCAGAAATGTCGATTGGTAAAATTGCCGAGTTCAAAGTCCACAGTGATGATTGGCGATTGTACGTGGAACGTTTAGAACAATATTTTTTAGTTAACAAGATCCCTAACGAGTTACAAGTGCATACGTTAATAAGAGTGATGGGGGCGGAGTGTTATGAACTTCTTGTTAATTTGTGTACGCCCGTTAAACCCAAAACCAAAACGTTGGCACAAATTGTTGACGTCATGGAAAAACACTTGCAACCAAAACCAAGTGAGTTGGCGGAGCGGTACAAGTTTCGACATAGGAAACAGAAAGAAGGTGAAACTATATCGGAATACGCGGCTATCTTGAAGAAAATGTCCAAAACATGTGAATTTGGGTCCTGGCTGGCAGAAAGCTTGAGAGATCAGCTAGTGTGTGGCATAACAAACGAAACCATACGACCACGTTAGTTAATAAAAAAAAAAAAAAAAAAAAAAGGATTTCGGAAAGGCGTATAAGTTGGCGGTAAGCATGGAGGCAGCAGAAAAAGACGCCGCAGCCGTGGAAGGACAGAGCGGGTCGAGAAGCGAGGGTGCACCCACGACGTCGTCGGTGACGTGTCAAGCGATGTCAGCGGGCTCGCGGCGGAAGGGTGGCGGCGGTGGCCACTCGTGACGTCCGCGGAGCGACAACATCGCTCGATACTACGACGTCTAACGGCGGAGCTGGGTGAGCGGGCGCAGCAACAGCAGTGTCGAGTGTGCGGCGCGCGTCACGACGCAAGCCAGTGCAAGTTCAGGCGTTATGCGTGCCGAGTTTGTAACCAAGTGGGACAATTGCGACGTATGTGTCCCAATTTATTGGAACACTACAACGTGGACATGGACGTGCTACAAGTAAGGAACTCCAATGAAAGTGATGGTGCGGAGAGCGATGAGGTAATAATTGTAATGTTTGTAAATAGTCCTGTTTATGTCGAAATAAATGATATTGACATTAAAATGGATTATCCGTTACCCAGAGTAGAGGAAGTACTACTGCGTTTGAAGGGTGGCTAGCATTTCAGTAAAATTGACCTTTCACAGGCATACGCCCAGTTTGAGCTAGATGAAACAAAAAAAATATACAGTGATTAACACTCATAAAGGTTATGTTAGGGTAGTATACGGGTTGGCATCAAGCCCGGGCATTTTTCAAAGACATTTGGACCAGTTGTTTGCAGATCTGCCACATGTGGGGGTGTTTTTGGATGATATTATAATAACGGGACCCACAAAAGAAGCACACATGCGTAACTTGTGCAAAGTATTTGATCGCTTGAACAAATACGGGCTTAGAGTAAATAAAGAAAAATGTGTATGTTTTGCAGAATCGGTTAACTATCTAGGTCACACGATTAGTAAGGAAGGGGTTCACACGTGCCCAGACAAAGTAAAAGCTTTAGTAAAAACTCCAGCACCCACAAATATTTCGGAATTAAGAGCTTTTATTGGTATGGTGATGTACTATGGGAAATTTATAAGAAATGTTAGTACGATTCTAGCGCCTTTGTATAAGTTACTTAAAGTTGGAACTACGTACAGCTGGAATAGAGAATGTGAAGATGCGTTCAGTAAAGTGAAGCATTTATTAACATGTAGTGAAGTGCTAATGCACTACACACCGGAGTTACCTATCATTTTAACAACAGACGCGAGCAGTGTAGGCATAGGAGCGGTGATATCGCACACAACGGCAAGGGGCGAGCGGCCAGAGGCGTACGCAGGCCGAGCGGGCTTACTCGCAAATAGATCGAGAGGCATTCGCTATTGGGTTTGGAGTGCGTAAATTCCATCAATATCTTTATGGTCGTAAATTTATATTAAGAACCGATCACAAGCCTCTCACTTATATTTTTGGTGATAAGGTCGGTATTCCGGTGATGGCCGCGTCTAGGTTACAGCGTTGGGCGGTGTTATTAGCTGGGTATACCTACGACATTAAATATGTTTGTTCAAGTAAGAATTGTGCCGACGCATTATCACGACTACCGTACAAAGAATGTAAAGAAAAGGTAGTATTGCAAAACGAAAACACTTATGTTAATTTCGTTGATAGTTTTTACCAATTACGAGCCATGACGTTAAGAAAGCGACGGCTGTAGATAAAGTTTTAAGTAGGATTTTAGTTTATATACGATCCGGGTGGCCTTCAACGTGTGTCGATGAAAGTATCAAACCATATTATATGAGGCGTAATGAGTCATATACGGAGTGTGATTGTATCATGTGGGGTTATCGCATGGTTATAACACCTTCGTTGCAGGATAACGTGTTAAAACAACTTTATAGCAGTCACATGGGGATCGTAAAAATAAAAAGCTTGGCACGTAGCTATTGTATGATGCACTAATATTGACGCTGCCGCGGAAGCGTTATGTAAACAATGAGAGACTTGTGCAGCGGAGCCGGACGCGAGCCGATACAGCCGTGGCAGTACCACGAGCGCCCCTGGACAAGGGTTCATATTGCTAGGGCCATTTAAAGGTCTTACCTTCTTAGTTATTATTGATTCTTCTTCAAAATGGTTAGAAGTTTTTGAGATGACACGTACGAATGCATCAAATGTTATTAAGGTTTTAAGAGCTACATTTGCAAGGTTTGGGTTGCTGGGGGAATTACCATTCACTAGTATGGAGTTTAAAACTTTTTAAGAAACAACGGCATTAAACAGTTCTTTCACCAGTCTATCACCCATTATCAAATGATGGTGGATGGGAAATCATCAAATAACTCCTCCCGCTCTGGGCGGAGCAGGCGGGAGTGTCAGACTTTTACTGACTAAAACCCATCCATGTTCCTTCATCGCCCTTTGTGTTGCGGGGCCACGGTATCTCTTGCGAACAGTCCCGCAGCCGTCAGTTAGATTATCAAAAAATATTTGACTCGTGTTTTTTCTTTTGTTACGTAAACCAAAATTGAAAAAGATAAATAAAAACTCACTACTACTAGACTATTACTACTACTACTAGGCTTTTATAATTCTCAATACGTCACGCCATGGTATAATTTTTAGCTAGTTCTGACGTCACGAGCCCCCACTCCCGAGTTTTGATGCGTTTTATCTTTTGTCAATATTCATTGATTTACAAAAACAAAAAAGACGTGTCCATTAATTTCCAATACTCTAACTGACAGATTAAATAGATTTGCAATTTTTTGATACTGTCGTCATGCTGAATTTAGCGAGTCGGTTCGTCGGTTGATCGCGGCGTGCGGGCACAGTGCGTGTGTCTGTGTCGCAGGTGGTCTAAGACTTTAAATTTTTAAACCCGGACTACAAATGAAGCCCCGCCCGGACGCTCCCCGGATGCCCTCTAAACTAGGACAAATCCGGGGAAACCCGGACGGATGGCAACCCTAGCTAAAATCAATAAAGTACACTATTAAACCCAAGAAAAGGATTAAAAGTTAAGTTCAACAACTGCTTGTCGCTCAAAAATAATATTAAACTCCAGCAATTTTCGACGACAGTTATTTTTAATAAATAAAAAGAGTTTTGTATTTCTTGCATATTCCCTATTAGCGCGGTGCGGCCTGAATTGCACTTTATTGTGTCGTGCCAAAAGTCGCTATTTATTTAAATGATTTTGCGGAGTGAATTTTCTGTACTTGTACTATTATGTATTCTGTGGCTAGACTATTCACTCCAAACATAATCTGATTGCAGCACACGAATGACAATGCATTTTTCCATTCAACGTGTTCTAGTTGTAAATATTGGAGGTCGCATATTTACGTATGCACTGGCCTCTGGCCTGTGAGAATAATCACATTATCACATGTCTGTCACTGATTTGAATTTAGCATAGTTACGGTTTGTTTATGTTCTAATACATTGTAACCTGTGATTGTAACTTGCGTGTAAAATATTGAACCACGAATGAATGTACTCTACCATCCCACTGCTGCTGTTATCATTATTGCAATAGTATAATGCTCGCCATATAGTTGTGAGAGCTGGTACTGACCGGTGACGGAGAGCGAGCCGGTGGCCTGCGGGAGGCCCGACAGCGTGTCGGTGAGCTGCAGGCCCAGCTCGTCCAGGATCTGCGACACCACCTGGTCGCTGCAACCAACAGTACACATCAACTTCAATACGCTATTCGCCCAACAATTACCAATCGACGTCACCTCATAAGTTGAACTCACGAGCATCGTCGACTCGCTTAAGGGATAAGGGACCAGTAAACCAACTATACCCTTTATTTGTGAAATCAAACGCGGGTCTTTCATATTAACATATGTCCGTAGCCAAATGGCTAAAACGGAACCCTTATACATTCGTCCTGTCTGTCTTTCTGTCCGTCCGTATATCACAGTTATTTTACTGCAAGACTGTAGGCACCAAATCATTGAGATTTGGAGAGTACCTTAAGTGTCTTGTATAAACCGCTTTACAACAGTATTGTGAAAATATGAAGAAAATAAAATTAGGGGTGGCTCTCCATACATGTCACTGAGGGTTCGACAGCTCTTCAAAATTATATCGAGGTTTCTACAGCACTTTCTTCTTTAGTCAATGGTTATGAGATACTTGCTTCTAAAGCCGTAAAACTTGTCTCCCTCTCTTATTTATAAAGAGGAAAATTCTGAAAAAATGTAGTTACATATTTATGTAGAACGTAAAACAAAGTTACAAAGAAAATTGGTTTGAATAAGATTTGATATTTAGTTTTTGAGATATGGGACTTTTTCGTCAAACTGCAGCTGTAACATTGTTTTTCATTAACATTCTATAATAACAAATTTAGTTTTGCTGTTGACTGTAAATTGCGCTCGCACTTGGCCGGGTTTTTTTTTGTAGCGCGTGTACACACGCGCTGCTTGTACAAGGGCTGGCGCGCTTATAAAAGCAAGCCGCGAGACATACTGATACTGACATATTACTACTTATTTTTTCTGTCGACCAGAGAGAATCCACCCGTTTTGAACAAAACAGGAAACACGCCGTGCCCCCCGAATAAGCGCGGGTAAGCTTGTTTAATTTTCTGAAGCGCAAAATGTAGGTATCGCGCGTGTACGCGCGTAATCCGATAAGACCTTATACGCGCCGCTAAATACGTTAGTCTGAAACCGCTCTCAGCGTTCTCCAACTAAACTTTTAATACACGTAACCTTTTGGCATGGTCAACAGAGCCGACTTATTACAAATGTTCTGTTCCGATATGCACTGAGCGGTCAGTGGCGGTACTGACCTCTCCTCCTCGTCGTCGTCGGCTGCCATGGCCTCGTCGATGGAGTCGCTCATCATCTCCTCCTTCATGTCCATGATCTCCGACTGTTTCTCGAACTCCTGCCAACAGTAAACATCACAGTTTGATAAGTTAACATGTATTTATTTTCACACATTGTGGCGAAAAAAAAAGGCGAAAAAAACATAATTTTGGAAAATATATTTTTTTAGGGTAGATCCCTACATGTGAAGTATGTGAAGTGGGGATGATTTTTTTTTTTTTTTTCATCGTCTACCCCACCGTGTGAGGTATCGTTGAATAGGTCTTTAAAAATTACTTGAGGTTGCTAGTCCTCCTTCTGCGAAGCAGTCATGCTAGCGAAGGAGGTGGTGGAACGGGACAGGGAGAGATCCACACGTCCCGGCCGCCGCGGGAGACGCCCCGGGCGTCGGGGGCCACGTGGTGGCTTCCGGCCACCGTAGGCGCGGGCCTGTGGACGGGGAGCTATGGGCTAGCTCGCCGTCCGTACGTCTCATGACGACAGGCCGTGTCGACGGCGCAGGAGTGTTCCACGCGCGCCTCAAAGAGAGTCAGCAATAGGGAAGGGGCCCGCAAGGGCCGAAGCCTGCCGGGGCTGCGGGACTATTCGAAAGAGATACCGTGGCCCCGGAACACAAAGGGCGAGGAAGGAACATGGATGGGTTTTAGTCAGTAAAGTCTGACACTCCCTCCTGCTCCGCCCAGAGCGGGAGGAGTTATTTGATGATTTCCCATTCTAAAAAAAAAAAAGGGGTTGCTAGTACCACTTTTCGATTTAATGCTCCATTTACGAAATATTAAACTTTAAAGTGCAAATTTTTGTTCCAATACAGTAGCGTCTATAACGGGTGAAGACTTGCATTGAAAACCAAAATCTAAAATATAACGGGCTACTACGGAACCCTACACTGCGCGTGGCCCGAGACGCACTTGGCCGGTTTTTTTCGTGCTTTCGCCAGGTTAAAGGAGAAACCATAGAGCATCACAATATATACGGAGAAACAAAGGTATGAAGCCGCTAAACAGCCAGCCAGAAAACTAAAATTATTTTTTAAAATTTAGAGCATATTTTATAAACGTTAATTTTTTCAAAAAAGTAGATAGTTGTTTTAAATAATCATGTTTATCTATGATATTCTATTTATAAACACAATTTAAATATTCAAAAAATATTTACGCCGTAAAGTAGCATATCTCTTTGCCGAGAATAAAAAAAAAACAATCACCGCCGACTATACGCATTGAACCAATTTGGACTAAGTATAGGTTATCTGTGGAAATTTTTATTTCCACAACCGTGTTGATAAATGAAAAAAAACGCACACGTGTGAAATACATTGCATGTTGAACCTAATCGTAGTGCGATAAGAACCAGTTTTCGAGGAAGTGTATTGAAAAATCTTTTTTGATATGAAACGACATACTTTTCAATTGGTCCCATTGAAATTTCATGAAAATTGGTTCAGTATTTGTTTTTTTTCCTTTAACACGTATTTTTAGGGTTCCGCAGTCCTGACAAAGAAACCTTATAGCTTCGCCATGTCCGTCTGTCTGTCCAAGGTTTTGATGCCGTAAGTACTAGAAAGCTGTAATTTTGTAGAGGTGTGTATATCAATAACGCCGACAACGTGGTTTTTCGTCGTCTACCCCATCGCGTGGGGTATCGTTGAATAGGTCTTTTAAAATGATAGTGGTTGCTATTACTACTTTTCGATTTAATGCTCCATTTACGAAATATTAAACTTTAAAGTGCAAATTTTTATTCCAGTACAGTATTTCCAGTCTATAACGGGTGAAGCCTTGCATTGAAAAACAAAATCTAAAATATAACGGGCTACTACGGAACCCTACACTGCGCGTGGCCCGACACGCAGTTGGTCGGTTTTTCATCTTGGGCTATGTTGATGGTCTTCTAGTTTCAATATAAAAATTAATTCATGACAAGAATTTGTGTGGTCTTAATACAATTTTAGAGGTTGAAATAAAAATCTTTCTGCATAAAAAAACGGACTTCCAGAAAAATACTAAAATAGCTACTTTCTGAGGGCGGTGATAAAAAAAGTCAATGAAACAAACAAAGTCGCTGACTTTCGAAAGTATCGTTATTTTAGACTTTTTTAGTGTTTTTTTGGGAGTCAGTTTTTGTGATTTACATGCGGGCTTTATCCGTTGAGATACCCCAAAAGTAAGCCCATATCTGAGAACACATTCATCTTCGACCCTACGTGACATTATTTTCTACAGTTGGCCAAGAATTCAATAAAACTTGTCCTTTGAAAACAGTTAGTCAATTCTAAATCAAAATTTAGTGAATGGGCCACTGCGGGAATAAGAAAAAGCAGAGGTAATTTATACAATTTATATTAGAAAAATCCTTAACTTCGGATCAAGTTTTCCATACTTATGTTAGAAACTATTCAAAAATATTCAAAAGGGTCTGCGCTCAAGCAAATTCACAAATAATAATTAACAGAATTGGTATTTCTAATAATAAAATGAAAACTGTGTGGCAGGTTATTAACAGAGAAACTAGAAAGACACAACAACGAGATCAGAATGAATTGTCCTTGAAAATATATAATCAGACCATTTCTGATAAGCTGGAAGTGGCTGAGACACCAGAAAATTTCTTTAAGTAAGTACTAATATTCCTCTAGAAGTCACGAAATCTCTCCCCTCTTCATCTACACCAGCTGAAGCTCTTCTTAAAAAAAGCTTTACTAAGGACATACCAAACTTTAAATTTAAACCAATATGTATTGCTACAATTAAAAACGCATTCAAAAGTCTTAACATAAAAAATACTGAAGACTTATGGGGGATATCCGTCAAGGTTCTTGGATATTATTGAATCAATCGCTCCTGTCCTAACAGGCATATTCAATCAATGTTTGCACAGCGGCAAGTTTCCTGATTTAATTAAACATAGTAAAGTAGTACCAATTTTCAAATCGGGTTGTAAGAGTGATCCCCCTAATTATAGACCTATGTCTGTGCTTCCAGCATTGAGTAAAATCTATGAAAAAATCATGCTGGACCAGATGTTGTCTCACTTTAACTCAAATGGGATTCTGCATAGTCGACAGTTTGGTTTCACGAAGGGTAGGTCGAAAACGGACGCGGGAGTAAAACTCATCACTCACATTTTGGAATCCTGTGAGAATTCCCAGGATGCCATTGGCATTTTCTGTGATCTCTCTAAAGCAGCGGTCGGCAACACGCGGCAACAGACGTCTTACTTACGGGCCGTGAATGTTTTGTAAATAAGTTATACTTAATTATCAAAATAAATGCATGAACGAACCGTAATCGACCGTATAGTGTGGATCCAGCCTTAAGGTCCATTGCCTACCACATCGCGTATTGTGTTCCTGTGGTATTTTTTTCCATAGTAATTTCGGGGAATTACTCCACTGTTTGACACTGTACATCCAAAGTTAAACATGATATCGTTTTGTCTCATTAAATACTTTTGTCTGTGCGGAAACAGAATAGTAAAATAAAAAGCCCTACCAAAGATTCGTTTTTATTGCCAATTTTAAAACAACTTTCGGCGTAAATTTGTAATAAAAGTGTCAAATTTCCAAAACAAAGTCGGTACCGACAAAGCACAATTATCGAAAAATTCAATAAATTTTATTTGTAATTGATTTATGCAGTGGTTTTTCAGTTTTCTTAATGAATTGTTAAACAGTAATTGTAAAGTAACATTGTATAATGATAACCAGTCTGCTCAAAAATTAACTTCTAATTGTATGTATCATAATAGAACTAAGCACATTGATGTGAGGCATCATTTCATTAGAGAAAACATTAAGAAAAACACTGTTAATGTTAAGTATTTGCCCACAGATTTAATGATTGCAGATGTGTTGACAAAACCTTTGACAAAAGAAAAACATGATCAATTTGTAAAAGGATTATGTTTTAATTTGTAATAAAGTTTTTTTTTTGGTTTATATACGTCTCGCACTTTAATTAATATCTCGCATTCTTTGTGATATTGTATTAAAGTTTTTTAAAGATATTAATAGGTAAATTGATTGTAATTCAGTTAAGTAACACTAGTATGTTTAGTAAGTTGACATCACTAGTGAATAGTGAAGGATGGAAGGACAACACTAGCAAGAGAGACTTGTGGAAGTACATACGGAATGGCGGCCGATTGTAATCTCGTTTACTTGTAATATAAACACATGTGCATTATTAAGATGTTTTAATGAATATAACATGATACATCACACATTACAATCGATAGGTATTTGCTGTTTGTAACTGTGTGCAATAACTGCAAACATGGCCGCAGCGTCCTATAACCTGCCCGAAAAACTGTGTCTCGGTGGGGATTTACCAAGCCATTGGAAAAGGTTTAAGCAACAGTTAAGTATTAATATATCTTATTGCCTCTGACCTGGATGATGAAAAGGGTCAGAGAAAGATCACAATTTTATTAAATGTCATTGGTGAGGAAGGAGTACAAAACTATAATAATTTTAATTTCGACAAGCTAACTGATGCCGAAGAAGAAAAAAAGGGGGCAACATTTAATGACGTATTGAAGTCGTTCGATGATTATTGTGAACCAAAGAAGAATGTACTCACAAAACGCTAAAAAAATAAAAAATAAACTCTATCTCAAAAGCTTAGAGTTTCAATTTGTACAATGGATTCAATAGAAAAGAAAAAAAAACGTTCCGAGCGAGAAACCGACATAGGTGGATGAATTATGGCCGATACAGTTTCGTGTTGAAGTCATTTAAGTACTTTTTATTGTATT
Source organism: Xestia rhomboidea (assembly GCA_963853795.1). Taxonomy (NCBI): domain Eukaryota; kingdom Metazoa; phylum Arthropoda; class Insecta; order Lepidoptera; family Noctuidae; genus Xestia; species Xestia rhomboidea. The sequence continues at coordinate 215,405 of OY970770.1, forward strand.
TAAGTGAAATAATCCGCTTTAAATATGGTAAAATTGTGTTGCGTGAAGGGGTGTAGTAGTGAGGGTATGCTGGATGAGGAATTTCGTTTTTCAGGTAGGTAAGTTTTTTAACTTTGGTTGTTTATTACGACTAGGGTTACCAATGTCTTAGATTGACAAACGGGAAATATCCATTAAATTAAGTAAGTAAGTTCGAAGTTTCGCACATCGTTGTCGTATATAGTAATCAAAAGTATATTTTATAAATTAGAAACATCGGACATCGCACATGGTGGCGGTAGTATCTAGTTTGCTTTTTAAATACAAATATTGAAAAGAAAAGAGTCCACTGCACCGTGCCGTGCCATGCCGGTCCTAAGGATTTTTCCATGCTTCTCCACGGTACAGACATGACAAGGTGATTAACAAATTTGAATAGCAACTTAGACGCCTAAGTTTTTATTAACACAGTAACATATTATAAAAATCCACATCTTTTCGATATACGAGTATATTCTTTCCCGCCAGGAGAGTGCAAGCGCACCCTGCACCCTGCTGCCGGCACCCATGGTTGTGATATTGATAGACACGAAGTATAGGCAAGACGATAAAAAAAATCGAATTAGTCCCTTAGATTATCAAAAAAATGTTTGACCCGTGTTTTTTCTTTTGTTACGTAAACCAAAATTGACGAAAATAAGACTCTTTTAAAATTCTCAATACGTCACGACATGTTATATTTTTTAGCTAGTTCTGACGTCGCCTTCAGTCCCGAGTTTCGATGCGTTTTATCTTTGTCAATATTCATTGATTTACAAAAACAAAAAATACGTGTCCATTAATTTCCAATACTCTAACTGACGGACTAAATAGATTTGCATTTTTTTGATACTGTCGTCATGCCTATTGTGTAAATACCATGAACGTATATAGAAAGAATAAGAGCTGGAGTACGCACCTGCAGTATCTTCTGTATCTGCGGCATGTTGAGCTGGCGGTTCATGGCGGCCATGGCGCGCGTGACGCCACGCATGGCCTGCGCCATGGTATTCTGTGACTTGAGCGTCTGGATCTTGAGCGACACGGCCTGGATGTTGGCCTTCATCAGCATGAACTTGCGCACGTACCGCCGCGTGCGCACCAGGTCCTTCGCCATTATCTTCACAGCATCCTGATCATTGACAAAGCATTACATTTTATACACAGTTTCATGCTCAACATGACAAATGTACAGTCAGCAATGATAGGAGTCTGGTAGCACTTTAGTTTGTTTTATTTTTCTGGGACCCATTCTAGGGCCAAGAGCGCTGCCCCTTCCTTCTCGGCGACAATATTGTATTGAGGAGGACGCGAGGCGCGAGGCATTGTGAATGAAGTTATAAGTAAAAAAGAAAATAAGAAAACAATTGTAAAGTAAATGCTTGTAACGTGTAAGGTAAAGCACACTTTATATTACACTAGCTGTTGTAAAGTAAATGCTTGGAACGTGTAAGGTAAAGCACACTTTATATTACACTAGCTGTGGTATGTAAATGCTTGTAACGTGTAAGGTAGAGCACACTTCATATTACACTAGCTGTTGTAAAGTAAATGCTTGTAACGTGTAAGGTATCGCACACTTCATATTACACTAGCTGTTGTAAAGTAAATGCTTGTAACGTATAAGGTATCGCACACTTTATATTACACTAGCTGTTGTAAAGTAAATGCTTGTAACGTGTAAGGTAAAGCACACTTTATATTACACTAGCTGTTGTAAAGTAAATGCTTGTAACGTGTAAGGTATCGCACACTTTATATTACACTAGCTGTTGTAAAGTAAACGCTTGTAACGTGTAAGGTAAAACACACTTACTTTATATTACACTAGCTGTTGTAAAGTAAATGCTTGTAACGTGTAAGGTAAAGCACACTTTATATTACACTAGCTGTTGTAAAGTAAATGCTTGTAACGTGTAAGGTAAAGCACACTTTATATTACACTAGCTGTTGTAAAGTAAACGCTTGTAACGTGTAAGGTATCGCACACTTTATATTACACTAGCTGTTGTAAAGTAAATGCTTGTAACGTGTAAGGTAAAGCACACTTTATATTACACTAGCTGTTGTAAAGTAAATGCTTGTAACGTGTAAGGTAAAGCACACTTTATATTACACTAGCTGTTGTAAAGTAAATGCTTGTAACGTATAAGGTATCGCACACTTTATATTACACTAGCTGTTGTAAAGTAAATGCTTGTAACGTGTAAGGTAAAGCACACTTTATATTACACTAGCTGTTGTAAAGTAAATGCTTGTAACGTGTAAGGTAAAGCACACTTTATATTACACTAGCTGTTGTATAGTAAATGCTTGTAACGTGTAAGGTAAAGCACACTTTATATTACACTAGCTGTTGTAAAGTAAATGCTTGTAACGTGTAAGGTATCGCACACTTTATATTACACTAGCTGTTGTAAAGTAAATGCTTGTAACGTGTAAGGTAGAGCACGCTTTATATTACACTAGCTGTTGTAAAGTAAATGCTTGTAACGTGTAAGGTAAAGCACACTTTATATTACACTAGCTGTTGTAAAGTAAATGCTTGTAACGTGTAAGGTAAAGCACACTTTATATTACACTAGCTGTTGTAAAGTAAATGCTTGTAACGTGTAAGGTAAAGCACAGTACTTTATATTACACTAGCTGTTGCCCGCGACCGTCGTCCGCGTGAAATTATTAAAAAAATACTTTTAATTGAAATTTTCATTGATGATCCGCTCCTATTGGTCGTAGCGTGATGTTATATAGCCTTTAGACTTCCTCGATAAATGGGCTATCCAACACTAAAAGATTTTTTGTTTCAATTCGAACCAGGCCCCTTATTCACAACGCTTCGATTCGATTTTCGATTCGGAAAGTCGTATGTCTATCTTTTTTTGACATTACGAAATCGAGCGAGATAGACATACGACTTTCCGAATCGAAAATCGAATCGAAGCGTTGTGAATAGCTATGCTGAAGTTCCTGAGATTAGCGCGTTCAACGAAACAAACTCTTCAGCTATAAAATATTAGTAGGTATTGATAGTATAGATAATAGGATAATTGGAAAAAATAGGCATCTTCTGGGCACGCTCGTTCCATCGTTGACCTCATCCATCGCTTTCCATCAGTCGTGATCGAGGTCAATAGCAGGCCCATTTTGTAATAAAAACAAGTATTTGAGGTTGAAATTTATACTTAGAGCGAATTTACACTTACTAAGAAGTACAGTAGCGTAGGCCTATAGCCAGCAGTGGGTGAAGTCGGGCTGTGGATGATGATGATGACAGTAGCGCTTTATTGCTTATTGGTAAATGATCCTTATTGGTAGTTATTGCAATTATGGGTAGGAATTAAACGTATTCATTAGGTCGTAATAATCCATTCACCAGGGTGTTTGGTTCTAGAAAAAGTAAGAAAACTCAAGTAGTTTTCGTACTTTTTAAAGCAGTGGCGATAAAGTAAATTTAGGCCGGGCGGAATCGAGCGCCGGCGGCATTTGTCGCTTACCTCAGCCCCTGCGCGGAGAGGCGATACGTTACTAATTTCAAAAATTTGCCAGTGTGCCAGAAGTGCCAGTTAGGGTTGGAACCCACCCTTCCGGGGCTGCAGGGTGTTCGCAAGAGATACCGTGGCCCCGGAACATAAAGGGCGATGAAGGAACATGGATGGGTTTTAGTCAGTAAAAGTCTGACACTCTCTCCTTCTCCGCCCAGAGCGGGAGGAGTCATTTGATGATTACCCATCCGAAAAAAAAAGGGGTTGGAACCCACGGACTACAACGGTTACAACTCGAGACCATTACCACTGAGTCATCTCTGCTCTATTGGGCCACACCCCTATGACTGATGGAGCGGGTACTGCTACTGACCATCTGTCCCTCCTTGGCGAGCTTCTTGATGTCATTGATGACCTTCTTCTCCTGCTGCTCCATCTTCATGCGTTCGCGGTCGAGGTCACGCATGGCCTTGTTGAGCGCGCGCTGATTCTTGCGCAACATCTCTTCCGGCGACATCCGGTGCCCGAACAGCCACTCCATGGTTACGCCCGTGCTTACTGCTCAAATAATGTGACGTTACATCTTTAAGGAGATCTGATTTGGTTGGGCATTTAATTACTATCCCTTGAAATAGGATTATAGTTTTTTTTTGTTAGTAGAGATACTATAACTGATAATTTGTTAAAAAAGAAAGACAAGCCATGAATTTACAATGGGAATTAATAAAGCTTCTGAACAACCAATAACTTGTGTTTTTAACCGACTTCAAAAAAGGAGGACGTTATATGTTCGTATGTAGTTTTTTTTATTATGTATGTTACCCGATTTCTCTCCCATTTGTGGACTGATTCTCAAAATTCACTTTTTTTATTTGAAAGAGTATACTCCTGAGGTGGTCCCATTTAAAGTTAGTGAAGATCTGATGCTGATCTTCGGAGATATACAATGGAACTCTTCAAAAATAGACAGAATAATATCGTGATTGCTGCAATCGCTTGGATTTTTATTGTTTATACAACATCATGACGTAACATCACGCCTGTATGTTCTGAGGGGGTAAGCAGATGTGTACGATACACCCAGATTTCGACAGTTAGGTATGTATGCAGAAGTATTGTGAGAGGAATTTATGATTGTGTGAACCTTTAGTTTGTTATTTTGTATATTTTAATTTTGTGTTATTCTCTTACTCTTTTAGTTCTAGTTTTAGTCACAGTAAGTAAGTAATTGGTTTAAATACAACCGTTGTAATTAATAAATGTTAAGTTCCATTTATTAGGGATAAGCCTATTAAAATAAATACCATGACATGTATAAAATAATGTAAAATAAATTCATGGCGACTTGTTTGGGAACAACTTTTTTTTTTTTTTTTTTTGTTAGCCTGTACTGTCCCACTGCTGGGCAAAGGCCTCCCCCAATTCCTTCCATTTGCTCTTTTCCCGTGCCTCCTCGGGCCAACCCTCGCGGTACGCGTCCAAATCGTCTCGCCACCTTTTTCTGGGTCGGCCTCGGCGGCGCCATCCGTCTTCCGGCAACCATCGTGTGGAGACTTTTGCCCAGCGGTCATCGTGCATGCGACTGACGTGACCCGCCCAATCCCATTTTAGCCTAGCAGCTTTCATGCCAACGTCCACTATGCCCGTTTTGGAACGCAGCGTGGTGTTTCGAACCCTGTCTTGTCTTTTGACACCCAGAATGCTGCGTTCCATTGCCCTTTGGCAAACTCCAAGGCGGAGCTTCTGAGACTCGGTGAGCGACCAGGTCTGAGCACCGTAGGTTAGGACGGGCAGGATGCACATGTCAGTGAGTTTGCGCTTCAGGGAGATCGGAAGATCACCCTTCATTAGCGTCTTCATGGACCAGTAGCTTTTCCAGGCATTTTCGATTCGGCGATCGATTTCTCTTTCCTGCCTGTTTTCGAAAGATACTAACTGGCCCAAGTAGATATACTCATCGACATACTTTATTTCCTGCCCATCTACCTCGACCCTACTCTTAGTGCTGTTGGTCATGAGCTGGGTTTTAGAGCGATTCATTACGAGTCCCACCCTGAAGCTGGCTGTGCTCAGTTCTTGGAGCAAGGTCTGTAGTTCGAAGGCTGTGGGGGCAAAAAGGACTATGTCGTCAGCAAATCGGAGGTTGGTTAACCTCTTATTACCGACTGTAATGCCTTTGGTTGTCCATGAGGCTGCTAGCGATCTAAATATCTCCTCTAGAGTGCTTGTAAACAACTTCGGAGAGAGCGGGTCACCCTGTTTAACACCCTTTTGTATACTAAACGAAGGTCCTGCAGTATTCAGCTTAATGTTTGCGGTGCTGTTATGGCAGATATTTTTTAAGATGTCTATATATTGCTGTTCAAGTTCCTGATTTTTTAAAGATTTGAAAATTTCGGAGTGTTTGATGATTGGGAACAACTAAAAATGGAAAAATAAATAACAATACTTTTTTGCAAAAAATAAAACCGACTTAAAAAAAACACAAAGAAAAATAAAAAATAACTAGACTTCGAAGCTTGACCTTTGTTTGATTGATTTGGTGTTCTTGTCACCGACTTCTGAAGCTTAACCTTTTTTTGTGTTTTTTTTTTTTTTTGTTTGTTTTTTTTTTTTTTTAATCGGTTTTATTTTTTGCAAAAAAGTTTTTATTTTATTCTTCGATTTAACGAAAAATTAATACAAAATTAACTGACAAAAAATAATGTATGTAACAAACAAGCATGAGTCCATGAGCTTATTCAAATAACAATTCTACGAAAAATAACAAACTAAAGAAGAAAGGTCATTTGTGACCAGAAAATTCGTAATTGAATGGAACATAATGACGATTAAAATAATCATGGAATCATTTAGTGACCTGGTGATGGAGCTGGATTTTAGTAATTTTTAAACTTCTAGTTTAACAATCGAGTTAGGGTTTATGGAAAGGCGACTACAGGAGCTAAATTAGCAACTCTATTTGTGGTGGTTCAAACTTCGTTTGAAATTCTGTTAGAATAAAGTTCTAATCAGCTTGCACTACTAAGTGGTTGTTACATCAGTCACTGCGGGCCGAATAGTGCGAAATGAGTGCTTTTTCCAATTTACAAAAAATCTATTGATTGGACTAAAAAAATAAAACACTATCAAGCTACTAAGTTGCTTGTAGAATTATTTGCCAAAAAATCAGAATGATCGCATGTATTTGTATGTTTAGTACGGTGTTTACTCGTTAAAATAATATTTTAGAGATAAGTTCGTGATTTTTTTTTAACGAGTAAAATTTGTTGTATTATGTTTTCAAAACACTACCATATTATTATATTTATATCCTGAAGAAAATCATATATTTTTCTGGTTTTGTTTATTGCAGTGGATCATATGCTTTTTTGCATTATAAAACTCTCGTTTAACTCCTGTAGTCCCCATAACCGGCGATTCATTGCAGATTAAACACACCAAGTTTTCACTGAGAACGTATCGACCAAAGAGTATAGTAATACAATTAAATGGTATGGACGACGACGACGACGTACGTTCATACGTAGACAATTATCGTCACCCATATCAACGAACCACTCACAAAGCAAATAATCAAGTCCGGTAAAACGACAGCTAACAAATCGTCGTAAAAAAAAACGCACAGATCTCAACACAGACAAAGTATTTTTCTTTTGCGAGTGGCATCTCGCAGGTCAACCTAGGAGGTTGTAGTCTGCTTTCGAACTATCCTGTGGGAGGGGTGGGTGCCTTGCTTGAGTGAGTCTATTTTTTGTGTTTTTATCTAAATTAGCATTGTCATTTTAAAATAAATCTATAATTAAGTAAAATGGCAATCTCATTTTAAATAGATATATTTCCTTTGGCCAGCAGTGGGAATACGCAGGCTAACAGTATCAGTAATTGCTATCATTTAAAAAATACTTTCTTAAATCAGCGCAATTCAGCGCAGCGAAACACGACGCCGACAACGTTGCGTGTATAGTTTTAGTTTCATAAGGTTTAAAATATGTATTAGTTTATTATTGTTGTTAAATATTATTTTGTGTATTTCATCTATGGGCCTTAGTTGCCTGATAATAAAATGATTTTACCAGAACAAAATGAAATGGCAATATGCAGGTGTTAGCCACTCATATTCAAAATTGTGTTAACATATTTCTGTTATAATTATCATGATCTGTCAAACGACCGATTTGTTCGAAACACCATTGTTTAAGTATTGTGTCTACTTCGTGGACAGATCAAGGGTTGAATTAAAATATTACAAAATAACTGAGATACATTCCTTTAGTGTCGGGTTAACTGGGTTAATTTCCTATGGGCCGTGACCGTTCTTCTTAAAAAAAAAGCTTTTTGTCATGCATGCGGTAGACAAATGAAAAATATGGACATACTGAGGTAACTTCTTTTTTTTTTCTTTAAATGTCGAAACTTTCTTTCTTAGGAACCTTCTCCTGACAATTACGAACACAAAAAAAAAGAATTAGCTAAATTAGTCCAGCTGACCACGCATGATGCCGTGACCAAGGGAAATAGGGATTCATTAAAATATATAGTATAATAATATTCCTCGAAGACCTCCGTACTATTCAATGCATCCATCAGCACAATGTTTTGAGTGCGTTACATTGACTCTTACTTGAGTACAATGTGATTTTTCACCACCAAAAAAAATTGTTTCCCAACTATAATTTTTGCACACATTTACTTCTGTTTACACCCTGTATAATGTTTAGGTCAAACAAGCTAGTGGTCAGTCCAGAGAGAGTCAGTGAGATGCCCTAGTAAACACACACTGCGATGGTTGGCCGGACATCAGTCACTGATATCATCCCGTAAGTACTTTAAGTGTAAAACTAGTAAATCATGAGATGATCACTAATTGGGATAAGCAGGAGAATACTGCTGAAAAAGGTCCAATAGAGGAAAAACTCAATTCTTTGGTTGAGAAACTTGGACAACACAATTAATAGGTTTTAGTAAAGATAACTGACAGACCATTATTATGTTTTGTGCAGATGTAGTCAATCAGCTATCGTCTATTTCTACACAGTTACAGATTGGTGACAAATTGTAATTATCAAGTTTTTCTAACAATATTTGACTATTTTGCATTTTATCCGGTTGCCAATAATAGCGTAAGAAATACAAAAAGAGTATAATTACCTGATAAAAAGTAGTCTAAATCTAAATAACAACAACGTCCCGATATTTGGAGTGATGATTCACCATCCCCAGGTTGAGGTCACCGACTTAGCAATTACAATCGTATTGTATTTATATCAAAGCAACTTGAACTTCCACGGGTTTTAAAAGATATATATCATATCCAACTAGAAACGAATTAAGTGGGGATTCATTTAAAATATTGTTTATACAAATGAAACGAGATTTTCAGTACGATTGACGATATTTACCGATAAAGACGTCCAGTGTATTTACCTACTAGAAATGTCACCTTTTTGAAAATGTCAAAGTCACGCATTTGTTAGGTATCAAATTGGTCTTAGTGATGTATTTTGTGGGTCATTGAAAGACTAGTCCTAATTTCACAGACATCTAAAGTGCAAATTAAGCACAGATGTATAAAAAGTAGACTACACTCTCGTCTGTGCTTAATTTGCATTTTTTTTTTTAAATATTTAAATCTTGGTCTAGCATCTAGCATAGAGGAAAAGTACCATGGACGTATCCGAAATCCTGTAGGGCTATTACGCACAGAGTTGCCAACTCAGTGGATTTTCCACTAGTTCTGCAGGGCATTAACTGGGCTTCAGTGTCCATCAATTAACTGTCAAAAGGTTAGTTTCGTATTATGTATGCAATTGTATGACCCTGTGAGTCACCGTAAAGTGATATCCACTCAGTGTGATACGTAATACCAATAATAAGACATTCACGGTTGTCATCAAAGTCCGGTGTACAACCGAAGCTTGATAGTTACTGGATATCAGAAAGATACGTAATAGCCCTGCTGGATCTACCCTACTCAAGAAAAATGCAGTTAACTAGGCAGTATGATCTCAGACCTTAGCCTGTTCTGTAAGGAACAAAAAACAATCTGTGTTGTCAATTTGACAGTAGAATACTTAACTCAAACTTGTGCGCTAAGTTTATTTTGTTTTTTTTTTTACTTTAAAAAACTAATATAAACTAATACATTTACAAAATGAGTGATGACGATGTTACAATAATGGAAGTAGACGAAGTTGAGCCGAAGACCTCAAAATCACAAGCCGGCTCCAGCAGTTCTAAGTCTACTTCTCATTTACCATGGATAGAGAAGTACCGACCGGTAACATTCAGCGATATCGTGGGCAACGAGGACACGGTGTCGCGACTGGCGGTGTTTGCGCGCACGGGTAACGCTCCTAACATAATAATCGCGGGCCCGCCCGGCGTGGGCAAGACCACCACGATCCTGTGCCTGGCACGCGCATTGTTGGGTGCCGCCTTCAAGGACGCCGTGCTGGAGCTCAACGCGTCCAACGACCGCGGCATCGACGTCGTGCGTAACAAGATCAAGATGTTTGCACAGCAAAAAGTATGGCACCATTTGACTTGAATTTGTTCCCAAGCCAACAAACATTTACTTACCATAGTTATTTGAATATTTCAGACAAGCACAGAGCAGACATAGTGATAGGGAATATGCATGAAATACAAAACTCTTTTTATTTATGGAAAATGCCTTGTATTGGCGCTTAAAAACATTTTGGTACACTTGTTTAAGTTTCTAATACATCACTTATTTTACAATGTACTGTTTTATGTAGCATGTTTTTGGTGAAACGGAATGCACTGTCAAAACACCATCCTCGAAAACGCAGGTATTGACGTCAAAGTTCATTGTGTCAAAAAAACGCTTTTATTTGAAAAGTGCTAAAAGTTTCACAAAAATTTCATTGTAATATTGTTATTGCAATTTTTACTTGATTATAGCACATACAATTGGTAAAATTATTTTATAAAGGACAAAAAAATTGAGTTGTAAACAAGGCAGATTGTGGATAATGACGTCACATCATGGCCGCGACAGCTACGGAATGTTTGAACTGTCGTAGAAAACTGCAGGAGTTTAATATTATTTTTGTGCGACAAGCAGTAGTTGAGCTTAACTTTTAATACTTTTGTTGGGTTGATAGTACTGTATTTCATTGATATAGTGAAGAAAAAATTACATGCATATTCCCTATTATTTATTATTCAGCATACAATGAATATAGAATACTTGAAATTGATAAACCAATAAATAAAATAAATCTTTATTCAGAATCCCAGAAGGTAAAATACATTAAGGTGACACTAGTCGCGGGCTCGAACTCATTGGTGGGCGTTGCCAAAAAGCACGCTGTCTCACCTGGCGTCGTGCCCGACAGAGTGAGTTCAGTGAGATGCACGATAATTCATAGTAATAAGCGCGCGTAAGAAAATACGAAATGGCCTTTGGAAAATCGAGTTTTATTAAAAAACCACTGCATCAATTACAAGTAAAATTGATTAAATTCTTCTATAGTTGTGCTTTGTCGGTACCGACTTTGTTTTGGAAATTTGACACTTCTTCTATTACTAATTTACGCCCAAAGTTGCCTTAAAATTGGCAATAAAAACGGATCTTTGGTAGCTCGTAACTTTTTAATGGCTTTTTATTTTACTACTCTGTTTCCGCACAGACAAAATTAATAATGAGACAAAACGATATCATGTTTAACTTTGGATGTACAGTGTCAAACGGTGGAGTAATACCCTCCCGAAATTTCTATGGAAAAAATGTCGACTAGCGTCACCTTAAGAATCTAGAACTAAAAAGTAGGCATTATAATAATGTTAGATGCCTGTACTAGGATAATCCGAAATCACAGGCTGCAGGAGCTCTCACAATATGCTAATGTGGACAGTAGCTTTTTTTTTTGTTTAATACTTAACATTACATAATGACAAAGATAATTTTAATTTACTTATTAATTATATCAGCAGAATTGTGTCATACTTTCTAGCAGTGACATGACATCGGCGTTCACTTTCACTACCCGTTTAATATACTTATGACCACAGATATACCCAAAGTATTTTAGGAATTGAACATACACTTATTGTACATTTTTCTTGGCCCATAAAAAAGTAGATTGAGTAGATGTTCTCTCTGGAGGACACACTCTGAATGCAACATGCATGCAACACATCTGCTAAAAGTGAATGCACTGATTGCAGATGTAATAGAGAAAAAATAAAAGTCTTAAAGTGGAATACTACTTAGTGAAATATATAGCGCCCGCTAGAAAGAAAAATTCCTTGTGGTGAAACATTGATTATTGTTTTCTGCAAAGTCTTCAGAGTATTCTTTTTTTAATTTAGTGTACAATTTCGTACATTTCTTGTACACTGTTTTGATATTACACAGAAGTCCATACGATGTCATTTCACCGCGAGAAAGTATGACATGCAGAATAGGGTATACACCCATTTTTGAAAAGTGTTACATTTAGATTCTATAGTGCTAATGAACCACAAAAAAATCACTAAAATTTTATTCAATCGTTAAGTGCCATAAAAATGCATTTAATTTAGCATTTTCAAATTTCGCGCGTAAATTGACGAAAACGCTGGACGCAGTGGACGCTATATTGCTCTGTGGTCAGTGGTGTGGTGTGGTGGACGTCAGTTGGCTATGTAAACAAATGCAGTGATATTCAAGAAACTTACATACTAACTGGAATGAGGATGGGCAATCCAAAAACGTTCCGAGCGAGAAAGCTTCAAGAGTGGATGTTGTCTGTTTCTAATAGGGTGTCCAATAATCATAATAACTCTTGAGACAGTTACAGAGAAGCTGTTATTTTATAATTTAATGATGATGACCTGCAACTCAATAGCATTCTAGGCGAAAAAGCTTTAAGAGTGGATGTCATTAACTTTTTATGTTAACTTAAATGTACTTATGTCTGTACCGTCCAATTGCAAATTATCCATTTTGCAACCTGTCTATCCAGACTTTTGAATTCGGGGATTCGAGGACTCCGTTAATATGCCTCATCACGAAGCCGTCAACCAAGCATTCCGTACATCAAACTAAGTAACTATACGCAAAAATGGTTGCTGGGAAACAACTTTTTTTTGGGTTAAAAATCATGTTTTTTTGTAGAACTCAATATAACGCACTCAAAATAATGTGCTGATCCATGGATTGAATATTACGGGGGTCGTGGAGGTGTTAAAAGTAAAAATCTTACATTAAAAACTTGTAATTACTTTCGATCGCTGATTACTAACGAGTATATTCGGTTGCAATAACGATGCTTGCGGGAAACGCAAGTCTCTATAACCAAAATGAGTTTCTCGCAAGCATCATTATTGCAACGGAATTTATTCGTTAGTAATTAGCAATCAAAAGTTAGCGATTTTGTCGTTATCTCTGTCGAGACTGCCAGCCCAGACATGGTGTAGAACAAAAAAATGATCGCACTAACGAGGAACTCACTTCGTTAAGAGGTGTTTTACACCCTTTAAATTTTTTCAGACATAGAAAATCGCATATTCATGCTATGACTGTTTACCTATAATGTTTTAGTATCATTCGCCAATATTTATTTTATATTCCGAAACCATTCATTTTCACTCGCAGCTCGCCAAATGGATTCTTTTGCTGGAGAAGCATGGAAAAATCCTTAGGACCGGCATGGCACGGCACGGTGCAGTGGACTCTTTTCTTTTCAATATTTGTATTTAAAAAGCAAACTAGGTATTACCGACACCATGTGCGATGTCCGATGTTTCTAATTTATAAAATATACTTTTGATTACTATGTACGACAACGATGTGCGAAACTTCTAACTTACTTATTTAATTTACTAGCTGTTGCCCGCGGCTTCGCACGCGTGAAGTTCGATAACTGTCCCACGGCTCATACTAAAGGGATAAATAGTATCCTACATGTTAATCCAGGTTATAAACTATCGATGTGCCAAATTTCATAATGATCACAATTATTATCATCACTATGACGATCACCACCATTATCACAATCATTATCACAATTACCATCATTATCACAATCACCATCACAGTCATTATCACAATCACCATCATTGTCACAATCACAATCACTATCATCATCACCATCATCATCACTATCACAATCACTATGACCACAGTCACTGTCACAATCACTTTCACAATCACTGTCACAATCACTGTCACAATCACTGTCAAAACTGAAAAAACCTGAAACCCGTTTCTACTCATTTATCAATAGGAGCACTCCTGTGAAGTTTCGAATAAAATAGTCTAACTAATCTGGTTTTCCCATACAAACTTTGGAGCCCCGTTTAACCCCCTTAGGGGTTGAATTTTGAAAAATCCTTTCTTAGTGCACCTCTAGACCACATAAGGAACCTACTTGCCAAATTTGGAATCTGTAGACCCAGCGGTTTGGGCTGTGCGTTGATAGATGAGTCAGTCAGTCAGTCAGTTTCTTCTTTTATATATTTAGATTAGGATATTTCCCGTTTGTCAATCTAAAACATTGGTAACCCTAGTCGTAATAAACAACCAAAGTTATAAAACTTCCCTGAAAAACGAAATTCCACCTACACCCCTTCACTCAATTTTACCATATTTAAAACGGATTATTTCACTTAAATACAATAAAAAGTACATAAATGACTTCAACGCGAAAATGTATCGGCCATATTCATCATTACATCGGTGACAAAGCAATACAGAGACACCATCCACCTTGGTCGGTTTCTCGCTTGGAACATTTTTTTTTACTGAGTCCATTGTACAAATTGAAACTCTAGGCTTCTGAGATAGTTTTTTTTTTGTAGCATTTTGTTCGTACTCATTCCAGTTAGTATATAAGTTCCTTGGCGATATTTGAAGTTGACATTGACACTTCTATGTTTACATAGCCTTATGACGTAATACCATAGCGACTACTATAATGGTGTTATGAAACATTAAAAAAGCTGAAACCTTTGAATTGAACACATTTTTTTTTTAAATCAAAGTTATATAAAATCTAGATTGTCTTCTGCTGATTGCCAATAGGCAAAGGCCTCCTCCAACCTCTTCCACTCAGGTCACACCTGCGAATTTGACCTGCGAATTTGATTTGGTCGTCCTTCTATCTTTGGCGGGGTCTTCCCCTCCTTCTTATGCCATTCCTGGGGTACCATTCGGCGACTTTGCTCCAGTTCTCCTTTCCTCTACTCATATGCCCAGCCCATCTCCATTTTAGTTTCCTAACATTTTGTTGCTATATCCTGAAACGTCGTTTTTTTCCTAATGTCTTCTTACCTGACTCGATCTTTTTTCTTGATTCCCATCATGCTTCGCTCCATCAAGTGCTGGCATATGTTTAATGTCTTACTATCCAATTTAGTTGGGGCCCATGTTTGACTTCCGTACATCAATACAGGGAGAATGTATGTGTTGAATACTTAAGATTTAATCGATACCTGCAGTTCTTTGTCTTTCATTATTTCTTTCATGCTCCAATATCTTTTTCATCCATTTGCTATTCTTCTGTTGATTTCTTTTTCAATGTTGTCTGTGGGTGAGATAATTTGGCCTAGATAGATGTATTCATCCACATATTAAACCCTGATGATTTCATTTTCAGGTCTGTTGGTCATTGCTTTCGTTTTTCCATGTCCATCTTTAATCCCACCCTGTGACTTTCTAATGCCAGATCATTTGTCATGACATTCAGTTTGTGTGGCGTTTTTGCAAATAGAACTATGTCGTCAGCAAATCTTAAATGTGTTAAGGCGCCTCCCCGAGCAATAGACCTTGAGCGAGCAGTTTTTTGGAGCCTACTCCTCTTTATCCAAAAGAAAAACGAACCATAAAAAAATACATTAAATTTCTACATAATTATTCTTGTCTCCAAAATTGTTGTTGTTTTTTTTAAGTAGTCTATTGTTAAATAAATCCCCTCACAACGAAACCACAGAAATGAGAAATAATGATTTATAACATGCTACTCCTCGTAAAGTAACCGTTATTTTGATTTGCTACTTATTAATCATGATCGAATGAACATGGTGGATCAGGCTCCTTATTCACAACGCTTCCATTCGATTTTCGATTCGGAAAGTCATATGTCTATCTTTTTTTGACATTATGAAATCGAGCGAGATAGACATACGACTTGTGAATAAGGGGCCAGGTCGAATGACCGATTTGGTCGAGACGCCATTGTTTAACTATTGTATCTACTTCGTGGACAGATCATGGGATACTAATGGATAGGCAATTTAATAATGAACATAATAGTTGTTTTTTTTTTCCAAAAGACGAATATTTGATTTTATAAAGAATAAAAACCACTCATTTCGCACTATTCGGCCCACAGTGACTGACGTAACAATCACTTTGTAGTGCAAGCTGATTAGAACTTTATTCTAACAGGATTTCAAACGAAGTTTGAAACACCACAAATAGAGTTGCTAATTTTGGTCGGGGAGGAGCCTTAACTGGGTTCCATTGATGTCGATTCCATATCTGTCCCAATTTAGTCTTCTAAATATCATTTCGAGGACTGCAGAAAAAAGTTTTGGGGATAGCGGGTCGCCCTGTCGCACACCCTTTTGTATGCTAAATAGTTCACTTTCGTTTCTAACTGTATGCACGCTGTACTTTCCTTGTATATCTTCCTCAGTATCCTTATGTACTTGCTTTCGATACCTTGTTCTTTTAGGTTCTCCTATCTTATTGTGAAATAAAGAGCCGAAAGCCTTGCTGTAGTATAAGCCACGTAATATAATTGGTTGTATTCATAGGATTTTTCTTTGATCTGCCTCGTAACATGTATATGGTCCAATACTGAGTAACCTCTACGAAAACCTGCGTGCTCGTCTGGTTCGTTGTCGTCTAATTTTCTTTCCAGTCTTCTTAGCATTATTTTCGCAAATATTTTGTAAATTTTTGTATAAGTTGGACATATGGCTGATCGGGCGATAATAGTCTTTGGGACTGTAATGCTACTTCTACCGCTCGTTGCAGTATATCGGGTATGCTCTCATCCTTATCATCGTTTAGTACTATTGATTCCCCATGTTCTTCTTATGGGTTCTCGTATCAATTTTTATAGTATGATGTAGCAATATCTTTTATGTCTGAACTTCTGTTTTGTTCTATTCCTTTCTCATTCCTAACTTTTGTAACCCAATCTTTTGATTCCTACAGTTCTTTATATGTTTTTTTTGTTCCTCCTGTTCTAATGATTTGCTTTTCTATTTTTTCTGTTCTGTTTTGCTTTCTATCCCTTCTTATACTCTGTTTTTTTACTCAGCTCTGATATGCGTTTTCTACGATTCTCTGTGTCTCTGGAACTGATTACTTGTTACCTTGCTTTGAGTAGATTTTTGTTTTTAATGATGATAGCTTTTCTTCTTTTCTTTATTAGTGCAGGTACTGTTTGCTAGTTTGATTGAAGTCTCGAACCAGTCGTATTTCTTTTAAATATCTTCTTCTTTCTCAAGTTCTTGGTTTGCTGTTTATAATTATCCTTAAATAAACAGTTTTGTAGCTAATTTTACTTCTTATAATTTCTGACTTTATTGTGCTGGCACATCTTAATGATCTAAATGTAACAAACTATTATAGCTGCGTACATTGTACATGAGGCACATGCAGGTTGTGGTTGACAGAGAGGTTCGTAGATCTCAGTCATGAATATGTGACTGGCAAGAACTAGTTTGTTATATTGAGGTGCTACAGAACGCAAAGCTGTACGGTGCATGTGTGCAGGTGACGCTGCCGGCGGGGCGGCACAAGGTGGTGATCCTAGACGAGGCAGACAGCATGACGGAAGGCGCTCAGCAGGCGCTGCGCCGCACCATGGAGCTGTACTCGCACACCACGCGCTTCGCGCTCGCCGCCAACAACTCCGAGAAGATCATCGAACCCATCCAGTCGCGCTGCGCCGTGCTGCGCTACTCGCGCCTCACCGACGCACAGATACTTGCCAAGGTAAACAATTACTCTTGCCGCGACATGATGCCGACCACGACACGCCAAGTCAAAATAAGCAGCACTGTACGACTACGAGGGGAGGTCAAATAGTTTGCGGAATTAAAGGGGTTGAAACTACATAAATTAAACTTACAACTGTTTTATAATTATTTTTCCTTATCAATATAGTCCCTATTAGGAATAATACAGTAAATTATCAGACGCCAAAAAAAATATGTCAAGACCAATAAAAATAAGGAGCGGCCAAATTTGGACTATAGAGAGGGTCAAAGTTTAAAATCCGCATATTTGTGAGACAGCCATCAAAACATGGGTCTTGTGATCGGGTTGCATTGTCTTGCAAGAAGAACTTTGCGTTTTCTTCCTGATTGACTTGTTTATTCAGCGTTATGCCGATCGGGCGCGGGCGGACACCGAGTAGTATATCTGTAAACTTTATGAGCCGCTCTCGTATGCGATAGGTGCTGGAGGTGTGCGAGAAGGAGCAGCTGTCGTACTCGGAGGAGGGCGTGAGCGCGGTGGTGTTCACGGCGCAGGGCGACCTGCGCGCCGCGCTCAACAACCTGCAGGCCACGGCGCAGGGCTTCGCGCACGTGTCGCCCGAGCACGTGTTCAAGGTGTGCGACGAGCCGCACCCCATGCTGGTGCGCGCCATGCTGGAGGCCTGCATGCGCCAGGACATTCACGAGGCCTACAAGGTGACACCTCTCGTGGATAAACTTTCCATTAGTGGACAACGATTTCGAAGTTCATTTTCATGTAGATAGTACACATAAATACAAAGCTTTTTACAAAATTTCAATATCAGGACGCCCACGGTTTACGAGATTTAATTCTTTAAAGTTTCTATACAAATTTGAAAATAGCACAGATAACTTTTAGGTTGGATAAATTGTCATTTCGCGCCCGGATGCCAAACCTGCAGCAAAATGACACTGGCGCGACATGGGCGACGACCGTCTCGCGAGAGTATGATTTATATGGGCGGCATCGGCACCGGGCTGTAGGCCGACGAAGTAGGCCGGCGGGGGCCCGGTACTTCGGGGACAGAAATCAAAGAGTGTTATTTAATATGCGAGCGAAGCGAACGCGCGTCATCCAGTCGTAGCAGGTTCTAAATTTAAATAATTTGAACTAAATAGCGCTATTCTAACCTTGTGGAACGGAACGTTAAGCGACGCCATGAAGCGCGCCAAGCCATCTGTCAGCCGTCAGCGTTAGTCTGTTAGTCATCGTTTGTTGCCCTTGCAGTTGAGATCGTTTTACGTACTCCTATAAGCCTTATAACGTTTGACTACCATGGCGTCTCCGAAGCCCTATGCTTTTGTGTCTAAAGAGTCGAGTGATGTGCAAGTGTTGGACTCAGGTGAGCCGGTATTTTCATTCTAATAACTAAATAGCGCTATTCTAACCTCAAAACTTTAACTATGAATATCTCTACAACCATGGGGCTCCTGAAGGTGGGGGTGGTACAGTGGTAACCCTCCCCCCCACCCTACCCACCCCGCCCCTTAAATCGTTGTCCACTAATGGAAAGTTAAACCCCACGTTATTTACACGTCCACTCGTCTCGATAACGGCCCCTTTTCAAATATGCTGCGATTCGCGTGCCGCGTGACGTAATATCAAAGGAAGCCGCCTCAAGTCATCGGATACAGGCCACTGTCTATTTAGTTAGCAATTCTTGCTTGCTATATGCTATAGTCAGTGGCGGCCTTCCATCTAAATTCCATCTTGATATTTTACTGTAAAGGGTGTAAAAAGACCCTTAACGAAGCCGAAAGGCACTTGCTCTCCCCGTCATTGCGATCATTTTCTAGAACCAAGAAACTTATATACTAACTGGAATGGGGACGGGCAACCCAAAAACGTTCCGAGCGAGAAAGCTTGAAGAATGGATGTAGTCTCTTTCTAATAGGGTGTCCAATAATCATACTAACTCTTGAGACAGTTACAGAGTAGCTGTTATATTATTTAATGATGATGACCTGCTACTCTAACTCTCTAACGTCTAAAACAAAACAATGCAACCAATGAAATCAAGGAAATTTCGGATGGAAAACGCATCTTGGACAAAGGAGGTGACATTGCAACATATTTCAACAACTTCTTCAGAAACATCGCGAAACCAAAATCTATCGAGCACCCACAAAACAAACCAAAAATGGGAAGAAGGTTAGCAAACGAGTTTGCGTACCACTGGTCAGTTTCCTTACTCGTCAATTTCACTAATTCACCAGTTTTCTCATTAGACAGTTTCTGAATTCGCTAACAACCAACGTTGGGCGCTAAATTGTCGTGTTACTTATCCCTAACAAGTAAAGAGGGCAAGTAGATTAACAATTGAATTTAATAAAGAGATTATAACGCTCTACCGAAAGATATGTTAGAGGAAGTTTAGAATTACAGTACTTGGAAAGGCGTCAAGCCAAGGTAACTTCCAGAGTCAGGCTCCAATGTAGATCAGCTCTGCAGAAAGGCGAGAAGAACAGCTCCCAGGTCAGGTCGATTATGCAACCAGGTGAGAAGAACACGGGCGAGTCCTTTGGGGAGGCCCGGAATATAGGTAAGACATCACGGGCGAGTCCTTCGGCGAGGCCCGGAGTACAAGTATGGAGCCACGCCTACTTCAGGCGTGGCTCCATTGCTAGTAGAGCTCCTGGAGAGTGTAGGGTCACGTTAGCACGTCAGACCCTATCACTGTTCACTTGGTGACACAGAGGTCACACAGAGGTGAAATCCGCGCTCTCACATTCGCGATGGAGAGGGTTCTCAAAAGGAACTCGCGACTTACTCGCGCTTACGCGACGGCGTTGGCTCTTTAGAGAGACCAGATGACTTCGCGATGCTCTTCTTCAGAATCCAGATATACACTGACAGGAATGTTTCAGAAATTCTTTTTATATGACAATCTCTGCGTTTTTTTTCACATCAATTGTTTCATTTCCATTTCTTTATTCTTTCTAAAATTTAAGTTTTTGAAATCAAAAATTGTGAGTTGCCTGTATTTAAAACGGCCTGTATTATTCAGTCAAAAACTTCCTCGAAGAATTCTGTGAGCGTGTTAATTAATTGTATAAGCTTAAGATAAGATACTGTTATCCAGTAAATAATAGTAATTATCAATAAATTACATTAATTGAGCCAACATATTAATAAAAATAAATAATTACATAAATCAAAAGTGACCTTAGTCCTAACCACTAAGAAAACCTATGACACAAAATTAGAGAAAAAGTAACGGACAGCTTGACAACTGACGTAATGTCAAAAGAAAAGTAAATATTGAAAAATTATTAGATTTAATATTTTATTTCAGCAAAATCAAAGTTAATAGATCGAATAAAATCGATTGTAAGACTGCCAACAAAAATAGTTGCCGCCAAGGAGCGACATAAGATGTAAAAGGGAATCTTATAAAAAATGAGTATTATTGACAGTAAAAGTGTAAGTATAGCATTTAGATACTATCTGTGACGTCTAGTCGTCACAAGAGTAAGCACAGATAGTTCAGATGGTTAAATAAAACAATCGTTTGGTGGAAATTACAAACGGGTGCACGTCCGCTCAGTCCTCGTGACAGCTGTCTAGTCATAGAGCATCATATAGATACGGGGCCAGTCCAGTGACATATATACCTGCGCGGACCTGCCTCCGTGTCTATGCTCTTTAATCATCACACTATTAAAAAACGCAAAGCATTTATTTCAATTAGACCATTACGCCACTTTTGAATGTCAAAAATACAAAAAAGAAAACCAAAGCTACAGTCCCAGTCACAAGGCATAATAACTTGAGAAAGTACTGTAGTTGCCCATTCCCTAGCGTAGATCTCTAAGGAGAAGAACGGGCAAGAAACTATGGACACTCTTTTAAATCAAAATGTTTTTACAAAATCTTGGTTACATCCTTCATTTTGAGATTATACATACAACATGTAACATAATTAACGCACATCCTGAAATTACTTTGTTCAGAATCGTTTACTGAATCGATTTCTATGATTTTTAATATAGGTAATTTTTTATCCCAAAAATAATTAAAGCTACTTAATTTATAGTCACACTACCCCTGTATAGTCCAAGCAAACTGAAATGGACCGTAACTCAAGGCAATAAGACTTTTAAAAGTGCAGTTTTATTTGTATTAATACAAATTCCACCATTCAATACAAAATAAAGAAAAATGAACCGTATTTCAAGCAAGTTAAGTCTTTACAAAAACAGTTGAAGTAAACTTGGCGATTTAACCGCACGCACACACTTACAGACACTGGATACAAAGGAAACAATAGTTACCCATACCAACAAAATGCAAAATATGTCGTACCAGTTTTCGTTCCCTTTCTTGTGCAAATTAAAAACGTGGGATAGAGCGAGATAGCCATCATGACAACGGGCGGCGCGGGCGATGAAAGCTAACTTAAATAAATGTAAACAATATTTAGTCTCGCGCTACCTTCCGTACAGTGTATGCAAATATCGCGATGTCTTTCGAATAATTGACACAAAATGTTCAGTGAAATGGTGACTAATAGTGAGGCTTGTGGCACGGTGCAGTGTGGTGATAATGTGGTTCTAGCTGGCAGAACATTCAAGTCAACCAAAGGTATGGTACAAGAGTAGACCGCAGGGTAGGACTATGTTAGCTGTTACTTCGTGGCCATGGAACGTTCCGTCCGAACACAGCCATCGACAGGGGAGCCGATTGGCGTACACGTACTCGTTTTCAAAACGAAATATGGGATTAATTCGATGAGAATCCCCAATCAGCTGATTTGACGACTTTTTTTGTGGGGACGTATTAAAAAAATTGGATAGTGAACGCTTTTGATAAAAAATGACGAAGTGCTTTCTAAATTAAAACATCAATTAAGAAAACAGACATTAAAATGTATTGAAGTTTTCTATTGAAGTTGAGTCGAGCGACGACGCGACGTTAACAGCTGTCTCGAACGCGAGCGAATACCTACAAGGCTAGCAAGACTCACACAGTCGCATACGTAGGTATGAGACCTACGTATGCGACTGTGTGCGTTCGTTGATTTGTACTGTGACTACAACATTCTTCCGGAATTAGGAAAACTAATTTATTAAATAATCATTGCTTATACATGTTTTATTAAAAATTCAGTGCATGTATTATGATTATAACATAATTGGGGTGTCTGAGGGTGTGCGTTAATTACGTTACATGTTGTATACTAGTTTGCTTGGGTGCGCGAGCTGCACGCAGCTCGCGGGTTTCGTGTTTTGAGAAGTATTTACCTATCCTTATAAAGTTTTGAGAATCCATAGGAATCCTTAAATTAATTGGAAAATCCGTTAGAAGTTTTTTAACCTTTTGACCGCCACAGTCGTGTATAGACGACAAACCAAAATGTGCCTAGCACGCCACGGTCGCGACTGCGTGACAGAATTTTAAACGTAAATAAATGTCATAAAACAGCATTGTTTTGTTTATTTCCCTTGTTAATTAGGTACCTTGACTCTTCTTAATTTATTTGAAGTGAATTGCTTTCGTTAGATTTCATCTTTTGTAACGTAATATGACAAAAAAGAAAACCAGTCATAAAGTTCGAAAAACACAGTGCCTTCGACGCCACAGTCACCATAACAGGACACGTAGTGATGTAGGTAGCAGTCAATATAACAAGAATATCGACCTCGACGGCAACCTACGTTATGTTTAATTAAGGACGCGTTTGCAAAATTGATAGGTACAGAATCGAACTACTACACTGACACTGGTCATACACACAAGTGTACGCACGACTAACTGCGAGAATAGTAGTCAAGTGAACTCATTTTGATGCTTTGAAAGATTCATTTTTTTACGTATTTCTTAGAAATAAAATTATGGTAGGTCCCTACAAAAAAAATATTTTTGCTGTTTATTTTTAACGAATTACCTCCGGACTTGATGGAGTGACCTGAAGGTATACTTCAGTGACTGCCACTGGAACTTCTCGACGTGTTGTACTAGGTGAGCTGAGTTTGGGCTCATTTTGTTAGTAATGATGAGACCTTACCTCCGGACCTGATGGAGTGACCTGAACGTGTACTTCGGTGACTGCTACTGGAACTCCTTGACGTGTTGTACTAGGTGAGCCGAGTTTGGGCTCGTTTTGTTAGTAATGATGAGACTTTACCTCTGGACCTGATGGAGTGACCTGAAGGTGTACTTTAGTGACTGCTACTGGAACTCCTCGATGTGTTGTACTAGGTGAGCCAAGTTTGGGCTCGTTTTGTTAGTTATGATGAGACCTTACCTCCGGACCTGATGGAGTGACCTGAACGTGTACTTCGGTGACTGCTACTGGAACTCCTTGACGTGTTGTACTAGGTGAGCCGAGTTTGGGCTCGTTTTGTTAGTAATGATGAGACCTTACCTCTGGACCTGATGGAGTGACCTGAAGGTGTACTTTAGTGACTGCTACTGGAACTCCTCGATGTGTTGTACTAGGTGAGCCAAGTTTGGGCTCGTTTTGTTAGTTATGATGAGACCTTACCTCCGGACCTGATGGAGTGACCTGAAGGTGTACTTTAGTGACTGCTACTGGAACTCCTCGATGTGTTGTACTAGGTGAGCTGAGTTTGGGCTCGTTTTGTTAGTTATGATGAGACCTTACCTCCGGACCTGATGGAGTGACCTGAAGGTGTACTTCGGTGACTGCTACTGGAACTCCTTGACGTGTTGTACTAGGTGAGCCGAGTTTGGGCTCATTTTGTTAGTAACGATGAGACCTTACCTCCTGACCTGATGGACTGATGTGAAGGTGTACTTCGGTAACTGCTACTGGAACTCCTCGATGTGTTGTACTAGGTGAGCCGAGTTTGGGCTCGTTTTGTTAGTAATGATGAGAACTTACCTCCGGACCTGATGGAGTGACCTGAAGGTGTACTTCGGTGACTGCTACTGGAACTCCTTGACGTGTTGTACTAGGTGAGCCGAGTTTGGGCTCGCTTTGTTAGTAATGATGAGACCTTACCTCTGGACCTGATGGAGTGACCTGAAGGTGTACTTTAGTGACTGCTACTGGAACTCCTCGATGTGTTGTACTAGGTGAGCCAAGTTTGGGCTCGTTTTGTTAGTTATGATGAGACCTTACCTCCGGACCTAATGGAGTGACCTGAAGGTGTACTTTAGTGACTGCTACTGGAACTCCTCGATGTGTTGTACTAGGTGAGCCGAGTTTGGGCTCGTTTTGTTAGTTATGATGAGACCTTACCTCCGGACCTGATGGAGTGACCTGAAGGTGTACTTCGGTGACTGCTACTGGAACTCCTTGACGTGTTGTACTAGGTGAGCCGAGTTTGGGCTCGTTTTGTTAGTTATGATGAGACCTTACCTCCGGACTTGATGGAGTGACCTGAAGGTGTACTTCGGTGACTGCTACTGGAACTCCTCGATGTGTTGTAACTAGGTGAGCCGAGTTTGGGCTCGTTTTGTTAGTTATAATGAGACCTTACCTCCGGACTTGATGGAGTGTCTCACCTAGTACAACACGTCAAGGAGTTCCAGTAGCAGTCACCGAAGTACACCTTCAGGTCACTCCATCAGGTCCGGAGGTAAGGTCTCATCATTACTAACAAAACGAGCCCAAACTGGGCTCACCTAGTACAACACGTCAAGGAGTTCCAGTAGCAGTCACCGAAGTACACCTTCAGGTCACTCCATCAGGTCCGGAGGTAAGGTCTCATCATTACTAACAAAACGAGCCCAAACTCGGCTCACCTAGTACAACACATCGAGGAGTTCCAGTAGCAGTCACTAAAGTACACCTTCAGGTCACGCCATCAGGTCCGGAGATAAGGTCTCATCATAACTAACAAAACGAGCCCAAACTCGGCTCACCTAGTACAACACGTCAAGGAGTTCCAGTAGCAGTCACCTAAGTACACCTTCAGGTCCATTCCATCAGGTCCGGAGGTAAGGTCTCATCATTACTAACAAAACGAGCCCAAACTCGTTTCACCTAGTACAACTCATCGAGGAGTTCCAGTAGCAGTCACTGAAGTACACCTTCAGGTCACTCCATCAGGTCCGGAGGTAAGGTCTCATCATTACTAACAAAACGAGCCCAAACTCGGCTCACCTAGTACAACCCATCGAGGAGTTCCAGTAGGAGTCACTGAAGTACAACTTCAGGTCACTCCATCAGGTCCGGAGGTAAGGTCTCATCATTACTAACAAAACGAGCCCAAACTCGGCTCACCTAGTACAACCCATCGAGGAGTTCCAGTAGGAGTCACTGAAGTACAACTTCAGGTCACTCCATCAGGTCCGGAGGTAAGGTCTCATCATTACTAACAAAACGAGCCCAAACTCGGCTCACCTAGTACAACACATCGGTAGGAGTCACTGAAGTACAACTTCAGGTCACTCCATCAGGTCCGGAGGTAAGGTCTCATCATTACTAACAAAACGAGCCCAAACTCGGCTCACCTAGTACAACACATCGAGGAGTTCCAGTATCAATCACCGAAGTACACCTTCAGGTCACTCCATCAAGTCCGGAGGTAAGGTCTCATCATAACTAATAAATAATAAAAATCTTACATTGTCAAGTATCAAATTTGGTTTATCGAATATTTTGTGTTATAAAAGCGATCTTTTTCAACTCGAGCCGCTCCAAACAGGCGTCCACTCTCGACGGCGGCCGCCCGCGGACTAAAGTTTCATTCAAAATGCTTGTGCAATAAATCAACAATAAAATAACCCCTAATGCAATCGATTAAGATTCATCCAGCATAGCAAAAAGTGAGAAAAAATAAGTTTTGGTTTTTATTTTATCTGAGACTATATAAATCATTTAGATAAAAAAAAATCCTTGCATTAAGAATTGATTATGTTTGCCAACATACCGTATTTTTAGAAATAGTAAAATATATTAATAATAGCACAAAAAATGTACCCAAACTCAACCCTGTATCGTTAATTTTATGGAAAATGGCAACGACAGATCGATTTTACATTATAAAAAACTAAAATTTTCAATGATCAAGTACCTATTATTTGAAGATGAAGAACCAATCTCTACGAGGTAGTTATTAGTTATATTGGATTTTGTTTGGTTATGCCATAAAATTGTACCGAAAAACACCATAATTTTACCTGATATGCAAACGCGCCCTAACTCTGAATTCTGCAATAGTAAATAAATAAAACATTTGCTATTGAACTTTTATGTTTGAGAAATCAAGAAAATTTTATAAAACTGAGCTATACGCTCTATAAAAGTCGAGTGTTAGTTGTTAATCGATTAATTGTAATGACTGTAATGCCCATCTCTATCACACTGTTGTAATGTCTGTGCCGGGACGCCACAGTCGTCTATGTTTGACATACCCATGACGTCAAACGCGGTTTTTTTTTTTAAATAGAGTAGAGCCTTTACTGTTATTAAATAATATTAATTATTAATAATGGATGCGGTCATCCATTATTAACCTTTTATTTAACCGCTTACGTGTCGGATTATATCCGACAAATATTTTCGGGTCCATGACGATTTAATCAGGGTCGTATATTTACGACCAAAATACCACAGCTCGTTTAATGTACTTTTTTATTTAATAACATAATGATGCCTTAGAGCATTTTCCTGTTAGAATACTAACCGGCAAAAGTCAGCGATGCAAAATATGTGCAGCAAAATAAAAACGGTCTGTCACTCGTTTATTGTGCCAAAAATGCAAAGTTTAACTGTGCGTAGATCAATATTTTTGCGTTTAGTATAATGAGACCATGACCAACCATTCAAACAAAATACTTATTATTATTTCGATATTATTTATAAATATCGGTTGCGCACCTCTAGCGCAGAGGCGACCAATTAAAAAAGCCGTGCCAGCTACGCCACTGTCATCATAAGGTGACAAGAAAGTACGTCATGATTGAACATAGTGCTGTGATAGTATTGACTTGGTTTTATCGATTGTTGTTTTGGATTGTGGATTTAACGCCGAAACTGGGACACATATCATTATTATTTCTGTCTTAAAGGACAAAGCGGAATGAAATAAAACTCCTGTATTATATTGTTCCGGTATAGACCTTTTATTAAAAACATACTCTAGGTTAAAAAATAAATAGTTAGTGCTTTATCGATATAATTTCGAACTCACTACTATTTTGTAGGTATTATAGGATGAATGAAGAAGCTTGGCGCCGAGTGCACGCTTTTTCGATTTTGACGTGGCGGTCACAAGGTTAAATTTTTTATTGAACCCTTACGAACCCCTAAATCAGTATGAACCCCTAAAACATTCAAAACATTTATAAAAACTAATTCAAGAAAAAAAAAAAAGAAATTAAAGTAAAAAAAAAGTTTGCTTGTCATCGCCAATGAGTTACGCTTCACCCACTCAACCATCGTTACGCTACGGAGGTCGCCGGCTCACTTCGCTCGCCACCTCCTACCTACCACCGGACAGGTTTCGACGCCTACCATAATATTTGTTCAAACACCTGAAGGCTATCTCTAACCGTTATGAAGTTACAGGGCTCTTTTCTGCAGAATAAATATAGACTCGATGTCTGCAGCCCGTCCCCATAGCAAAATACCGTATGGTATGGATGAAGATATCTCTGGATGAAGGCCTCCTCCATCTGTTTCCATCTGTATCTATCTTGGGCCGTTCTGGTCCACTCTATTCCTACCAGTGCGACTATATCATCTCGCCATCGTTGCAATGGTCTGCCGTGGCTCCTGTTTCCGTTTCGTGGAAACCAGTGCAGGGCGCGCTCGCTCCACCTGTTGTCTGTGGTCCTCGCGATGTGACCTGCCCAATTCCACTTCAGTTTCTCGGCCTTATACAGAGCATCAGTGACTTTAGTCTTCGCTCTGATGTCACTGCTCTTTATGCGGTCGCTTATTTTTAGGCCAAGTATGCTTCTTTCTGCAGCTCTTTGAAATGACCTTAATTTAATTTTCATGGCATCTGTTGTAGCCCAAGTTTGACATCCGTATAAAAGAGTTGGTAATATATTCGAGTCGAATAGTTTCCTTTTGATGTCGTTTGAGAAATTTCCTTTAAGGACGCGTTTGCAAAATTGATAGGTACAGAATCGAACTACTACATTGACACGGGTCATACACACAAGTGTACGCACGATTAACTGCGAGAATAGTAGTCAAGTGAACTCATTTTGATGCTTTGAAAGATTTTTACGTATTTCTTAGAAATAAAATTATGGTAGACCCTACAAAAAAAATATTTTTGCTGTTTTTACGAATTACCTCCGGACTTGATGGAGTGACCTGAAGGTATACTTCAGTGACTGCCACTGGAACTTCTCGACGTGTTGTACTAGGTGAGCCGAGTTTGTGCTCGTTTTGTTAGTCATGATGATACCTTACCTCCGGACTTGATGGAGCGACCTGAAGGTGTGCTTCGGTGACTGCTACTGGAACTCCTTGACGTGTTGTACTAGGTGAGTCGAGTTTGGGCTCTATTTGTTAGTTATGATGAGACCTTACCTCCGGACTTGATGGAGTGTCCTGAAGGTGTACTTCGGTGACTGCTACTGGAACTCCTTGACATGTTGTACTAGGTGACCCGAGTTTGGGCTCGTTTTGTTAGTAATAATGAGACCTTACCTCCGGACCTGATGGAGTGACCTGAAGGTGAACTTCGGTGACTGCTACTGGAACTCCTCGATGTGTTGTACTAGGTGAGCCGAGTTTGGGCTCGTTTTGTTAGTTATGATGAGACCTTACCTCCGGACCTGATGGAGTGACATGAAGGTGTACTTCGGTGACTGCTACTGGAACTCCTTGACGTGTTGTACTAGGTGACCCGAGTTTGGGCTCGTTTTGTTAGAAATGATGAGACCTTACCTCCGGACTTGATGGAGTGACCTGAAGGTGTACTTCGGTGACTGCTACTGTCGGTCTCATCACAACTAACAAAACGAGCCCAAACTCGACTCACCTAGTACAACATGTGAAGGAGTTCCAGTAGCAATCACCGAAGTACACCTTCGGGTCACTCCATTAAGTCCGGAGGTAAGGTCTCATCATAACTAACAAAACGAGCCCAAACTCGGCTCACCTAGTACAACACATCGAGGAGTTCCAGTAGCAGTCACCGAAGTACACCTTCAGGTCACTCCATCAAGTCCGAAGGTAAGGTCTCATCATTACTAACAAAACGAGCCCAAACTCGGGTCACCTAGTACAACACGTCAAGGAGTTCCAGTAGCAGTCACCGAAGTACACCTTCAGGTCACTCCATCAAGTCCGGAGGTAAGGTCTCATCATAACTAACGAAACGAGCCCAAACTCAGCTCACCTAGTACAACATGTGAAGGAGTTCCAGTAGCAATCACCGAAGCACACCTTCAGGTCACTCCATCAAGTCCGGAGGTAAGGTCTCATCATAACTAACAAAACGAGCCCAAACTCGGCTCACCTAGTACAACACATCGAGGAGTTCCAGTAGCAGTCACCGATGTACACCTTCAGGTCACTCCATCAAGTCCGGATGTAAGTTCTCATCATAACTAACAAAACGAGCCCAAACTCGGCTCACCTAGTACAACAGGTCAAGGAGTCCCAGTAGCAGTCACCAATCACTTCATCAAGTCCGGAGGTAAGGTCACATCATAACTAATAAAAATCTTACCTTGTCAAGTACCAAATTTGGTTAATCGAATATTTTGTGTTTGTACAGCGATCTTTTTCAACTCGAGCCGCTCCAAGCAGGCGTTACGTGTCCACTCCCGACGGCGGCCGTGCGCGGACTAAAGTTTCATTCAAAGTGCTATTGTGCAATAAATCAAGACGGGTATCAAAAATAAAATAACCCCTAATGCTATCGATTATGATTCATCCAGAATAGCAAAAAATGTGCAAAAATAAGATTTGGTTTTCAATTTTTCTGCAACTATATAAATCATTTAGATAAAAAAAAATCCTTGCATTAAAAATTGATTATGTTTGCCAACATACAGTATTTTTAGAAATAGTAAAATATGTTAATAATAGCACAAAAAATGTACCTAAACTCAACCCGGTATCGTTAATTTTATGGAAAATGGCAACGACAGATCGATTTTACATTTTATAAAACTATTATTTAAAGATGAAGCACCAATCCATACGAAGTAGTTATTAGTTATATTGGATTTTGTTTGGTTATGCCATAAAATTGTACCGAAAAACAGCATAATTTTACCTGATATGCAAACGCGCCCTTAGATATTTTTTTACTCTTTATTCACCGTTTATGTTGATACCACGTTTATCCCATATTAGTTTTTTTAAATATGTGTTCCAGTAGAGCTATGAATATCTTGGGTGATATAGTGTCACCCTGTCTTACTCCTTTCTCAATATAGAATACCTCACCTTCTTTTTCTAATTTAACTCGAGCATTGCAATCCTTGTAGATTTTATGTATTATTGTTATATATTTTTGGTTGATTCCTTGTTCAGCTAGAGCAGTCCAGAGGGATTCATGTTTTAGCGAGTCGAAAGCTTTACTGTAGTCGACGGATGCTATATACATATACTGGCCTGCAAAAATAAGTACTACACTTTTAAAATTTCATTTTTTTTCTAAACTATAGCAGTTAGAGTTTTAAAATAAAAAAACGTTTTATAGCAATTTTTATCAGATTTCTTTGAAACTATAGACAAAATTAAACTATTTTTCGAGTCCTTTTTGTTTGGAAAGTATATCTTGTGTACTTAAAAAAGTTATTGCAATTTTAAAACTGTGATACTTATTTTTGCAGGCCAGTGTATATTGTTTTTCCGTATTCCATGTATTTTTCCATTATTTGGGTGAGTGTAAATAGAATAGAATAGAATACTCTTTATTATGTACACCATAAAAATTACAGATACAAATGTAAAACATTTTACAAAGGGAAACATGCAAAACAAACAAACAAAAAACAACAAAACATGCGCCAATTGTAATCATAAAAAAAAAGAAAAAAAAAGGGGTTTTGTATGATATTATATATGTGTGGTGTGCTCCAAATAAAAATAATAAGTAAAAGTGAAAATTCGGGCGCCAGGAGTACACACAAAACTATGCCTAGGATAGACTTACCTGCGGGAGCTGGCTTTTAATCTTCAAGCGGGAAGGTATCAATAAAAATCGACCATGAAAGTTACAGATCTATTTTATTACCCGAAGGCTGCTGGTTGGGAGAAAAACACAAGAAAATTCCTTTCTAAAATTAACAGATATGGTTCTAACTAGAGGTGTAAAACTAAGATGAAATAATTGTTATTTTATGGCCTGTCATTATTGCACTTTTGAAAATCTAAAATAAGTACCATAAACCATACTAAATTCCGTCGAATAAACTAAACCCGAGGAGTCAAAACATGCTCATCTTGGTGACTTCGCTGAGATGCCAACGGCGTCCATGATAAATAAAAAAAAAAAAAATACATGCATCATTCATTTTTACATTTACATTTTTTATTTTTTTATTTTTTATTTTTTTTTAAATATATGGTCAATATTTATTTTATTTTTATTATCGTTTATTTCAGGCATTAACCCATATAACTCAGTTTGCAACAATGGTTGAGTAATTTTTCCTGGAGCCCGCTTGTTCCCTAGACTGGTTTTCATCAATTTGCTTTGTAATTCAGTTCAACAGTACTGCTGTAAATGTTTTGTATAAACTTGACAGTAGGCTTATAGGTCTATAGTTGTTGACATTTTTTGGGTCTCCTTTTTTGTAGATAAGTGAGATTTTACATGGTTTCCATGGCGTAGGTATGTGTTGTTGTATCATAATTTGGTTGAAAAGGTTTGTAAGGATTGGTAATATTGCTTCATCGAATGCTTTAATAATATCGTTTGTAATATGGTCTTCGCCTGGGCTCTTGTTCGTCTTCATTTTATTTATGGCAGGTCTCACTTCTGACTGTATAAAGGGTGGTATGGGGTCTTTTTAATAAGCCAAATCAAGGGGTTCGGGGGCAGTTCTTGCATCTTTATTTTTGTAAAAGTCTCTGTAAGATTCTGTGACTACTTCCAGTATTTCTTCTCTTGATGTTACTGATTTATTATTTGTTTGTTTCAAATCCATAATCCATTTATTTGAGTTGTTCAATTTTTTATATGCTCTTTTGCTTGACCCTGTTAATTCCAATTCAGCTCGTAATGTATTGTCTGTATTGTTTTTGTCTGTTCTTCAGTTTGTTTTTTATTTGTTTGTAGAGTATTCGTAATCGTTTCCTTTGTTCAAATGTTCTATTAGATAATTTCTTAAGGAGTTCTCGTTCTTTAATTAATTTTAATATGTCTTCGGTTAGCAAGTGAGAAGCTTTTTTCTTGTTTGCATCTCGGTTTGGAAGTTTTCCAACACATTTATGTATTGTGGTTACTAAGTTGCTGTATGATTCTTCTAAGTTATTACTGGCTTGAATTTCTTCTTTTTCTAGGATATTTTTTTTGACATACTTTTTCTTTGGGGGTAAAAAGGGTAGTCTTGGGCTTGGTTAGGTTTTTTCGACGGGGTTTAGACACTCCTTCTAATTTTATTTCACATCTACCTGGCCGGTGATCCGATGGGTACGTAGTATTTACAACTGTAACATCTTTAACAATTCTCATATTTTTTGCCAGAATAAAATCTATTTCGTTTTTAGTTTTGCCGTTAGGAGATTACCAGGTCCATTTGTTGCTTGGGTGTTTTTTTAAATTTTGTGTTCGTTATGATGAGCTTATGTTCACAACAAAAATCTATTAACTTTTGCCCTCTTTCGTCTCTCTTTCCATACCCATATTTTCCCAAGATTAAGTCTTCGTGTTTTTGAGGTATACTGATTTTAGCGTTAGTCGCCAATAATGAATGTATTTCTACATGTGTTTTGTACAGCTTGTCTTAGATTGTTGTAGAATGGTTCCATTTCCTGCAGGTCTGCTTTTTCAGTAGGAACGTAGGCTTGGATTATTATTAATTGATGGTTGTTAAATTGTAAATGTCTAATCGTACAACTCTTATCTGTGTAGGTAATAAAATGTTGTATATTATTTTTAAAGTGTTTCTTCACCATGAATCCAACACCGTTCCTTCCACTTTTCTTCCCATTGGAGAGTAGTATATATTCCGTATTTTCTTCTATATTCTGACCAGGTTTTTTTAATTTCTGCCAATCTGATGATGTCCCAGTTTATTTTTCTTTAACTATGTTCTAACTGTATTATTCTAGTACTGTCTATAAGTGATCGGACGTTGTACGTAAGTATATATAAACTTTCTGTTTTGTTTCTTATTGTAGATGGAGGGTTTTTGTCTCTTTCTCCCACGGCGACCACCCGTGATGGGAGAGCGGTTTTAATCTTATTTTGTGCTAATTTAAAATCATGTTTGGTGGAGGGGGCCTTTATTTTTCATGTTTCTTTCGTGCGTGTAATATATGCTGTCATTGTGTTCTTATGCACCTTGTATTTTTTATTTGCCTGGTTGTTTCGCCAGGTATCTGTATTTTGAGAAGCATTGGTATTTTCATGTACAATATTTATTTGGTTTGGGGTAGGGGGTGTCGGCTGTGGTGGTGATTGCGATAGAGGTCTTTATTGTTACTGTTGTAGTTTGTTTTCTCTTTAATTATAAGTCTATCGTATTTTATGTAGGCAATATTCCCCTTTTCTTTTTCCTGTTGTAGTTGGTTTTTCAGATCTTTTCTTATATTCAAAATATTTTCTGGAAATTCTTCTGTTATAAATGTATTAGTTCTATTTAAATTCTTTTTGTTTTTTAAGCATTTTATTTTTATGCCCAGTGTGCTAAATACTACAGAAACAGGTCGAGGATAATTCCCTTTTATACCGAGTCTTCTTATTGACTGGATATCCAATTCCCCTATTGAAACCTTTATATCTATATTTATTATATATAGGACTTTTCATTTTCTGTGACACCAAAGAATACAAGATTTCTCTATACACTATTCCTATGACATAATATAAATAAATTGACGGATTTTTCTAACAGCATATGCAGCTGAACTCAGCCGTCCTGCAAGAGATGTTAAATGAGGACCCTATTGTAACCTTGACTCGAGCGTGATTCCCAAGAAAACCGTTTTATCGACAAATTCTAGTTTCTCTTGATTCAATATTATGTCACAATCACTACTTTTGACATTTGGTAGAGCAAATCTAATGCACTTAGTTTTTTTCCCATTTAGTGCTAAATTATTAGCGGTAAACCAATTATGAACCTGCAGTAGGGCGTTATTTACGTCGTCAAGATCAGTGGCACGTCTGTTTATCCTAAATATTAAAGAAGTATCGTCAGAAAACAACACCATATGCGGGTGGTGGTTAAATAAACGGGGTAGGTCATTAATATCTACTAAAAAGAGGAAGGGACGTAATATCGAACCTTGTGGTACACCCATTTTTACTTTTAAACCCATTGAATTGACACCATTTATTTGTACAGTGTCGACCAAAAGTCCATAGGCAATCTGACAAAGCAATAGCTTGACGTTTAGTTTGACTTACGACTTTCAAGCACATAGACATTGTCGTGTAGTTCATAATTTCAACGTTTATTATAAGTCAAGATGGCCTAACGGTTAGGCACGTGCAGATAGATCTATGCGAGAATCAGTAAGCCGTGACTTCAAATCTCACTTTGTTACTTTTAGTCTTTTTGTAAGTTTTTACTCGATTGGAAGTAATGGGACAGAAATATATTCTATATCTTTCTCGCTTTGTTCACACATTTCGTAAAGTTAGAAGTAAGGTAGATCATAGAAAAATAAGTCAAGAATTTAGATTTCTGTGCGGTACACATGAGTTTTATGAATATTTAACTTGATCGGTTTGGTTGTAGTTGTTGGTTAGTGACGTGTGGTTTAATAGACAGCGGTATAGTTGTTGATATTTCTCAAAATGCAGGCGAATATTAATATTGAGGCGAGGGCGACTAATTATTATCGTGCTGCATAAAAGTGGTCTTATTAAAACACATATCTGAAGAAACCGGACTGAATGTGAGTATTATATTTATGAATTGTTAAAGTTTTATTAGAAATTAAAACCTAATTTATTATTGTTTATTTATTTGGTGACATATGGATTAATTAATTGTTTTTAAATCCAACGTGTTAATTATTGGATTTATAAATGCAGAGTGAATGACCACTTCAGTATTTTGTTATAGCTGCCTAACATTGTTTTTTTTTTGTTTTAGAGGAATACTTTTTGGTAAAACAAATGGTTTCACACCTACGAGACACTTGGAATTATTTGACACCTCATCGCAAGCTGTTCGCCGTGCCCTCCAAGCTGAAGGCTTGCGTCACAGAAGGCCAGCTAAGAAGCTCTTCTTGACAGAAAGACATAAAGAAGAACGATTACGTTTCGCACGGGATTATTTAGATTTTGACTGGAATACTACCATATTTTCAGATGAATAGACTTTTAAATTAAGTCAAAAGGGTAGGCTTCATTTATGGCGCAAGGATAACACTCGCTGGTCTGATAAAAACATAATCCCTAATACAGACTCAGGTCGAATTACGGGTAATATTTGGGGATCATGTGGGGATGGATAAGTGCAGCAGGGCCAGGAGAACTGGCTTTTTCTTTCTTCCACGCGCCAACAGTTCTACTTATGTAAAGTATTAGAAGATGTCATGCTACAAAATAATAATCCCTAGATGTTTTAGTTTTAATTAGACGTGTAACAAAATATTTAGTGATATTAACTTATTGATAATTATAGAATGATCTTAAATTGAGGTTTAGTTTCAATCTTCTTTTCTTCGAGAAAATGAACACTTAAACTATAACCTCAATACGAGTTACATTTATTGTGACGTCACAAAAAAAAATCATAAAGTCTAAACCATTTATATTAGTTTTCAATAAACTCTGCTGAATACCGATACCTATAATAAGTGGGTATCACTATCAACTATCAACAATAATTATTATATTTGTGCGATTAGAATATCCTTTCCTTGTTACCTAAGTATGATAATATGAATTGACTTATAGTAAGTGGGTATACCGTATAAAATAAAATAAAATGTTATGAACTGTAACAAGAGAACTTCTTTTGTATCTAGGTAGTAATGTGACGTTACAATTCTCATGAAAGTTTGTTACTTAATTTTTAAATAAATAAAACGAATAAACATTTTTGTTATCATTCAGCACGGCCTTTTTATTTCTACCTTCGAACACCGAAAAGATAATACACAATCACATGAACAGTTAAATAATAATACTATGTTTTTTTTTGCTAATATTTAACTTCAAAAAAACAAATAATAAGTATGAATCCATTATAAAAAAAAAAACCTAATAAGATTTTGCATAAAACACAAATAGTAATATAGTACTAAACTAATACTACCAAGAAACAAAAAACCCACACATTGTAAACGGGATTCGAACTCGGATCACTTTGATCGTGAACCCACTGCTTTGAACAACAGACGAACGACGGCGGTGGTGAATTTTAGCTATCCAATGATAAGAACAGCGGGCCTACCATGACGTCTTAAAGCAGGATCGTTTTAATTGCGTGCGACTGAGGGAAAGAGATGGCGCTAGACGTCCTCTATAGCTCCGTTTCTTTCCCTCACTCGCACGCAATTAAAACGATCCTGCTCTAAGATGTCATGGTAGGCCCGCAGGTCGCGTAAAATCATGCGTTTGCTGCGTGTATAACAAAAGAGACGGAAATATATTTTTATGTTTCGTGGAGTGTGACGCGACGACATGCGATTGGGCGAACTCTGTGGCTGTGGTGTGCGTACTGTATCGAGACCACTTACACATACAGACGCACGGACGCTCGACCGCGCATTCAAAGCAAAACAATCCTTAGCGTGCTTATGCACTTATAAACGCTTACTGTACCTGCTGCTGTCTATCATTCAAATACAATTTTACTAAACTGAGCGGAAGTGTACCTAACCCGTAATGTTCAAGTTTCAAGATCAGGGTTTTAGTGATTTACGCAATCAAATGCCTTCGAAAGGTCACAGAAGATTCCTATGGCATCTTGTGCCTCTTCCCACGCAGTAAATGTGTGTTTTAATAAAGTGACACCGGCGTCAGTTGTACAACGTCCTTTGGTGAAACCATACTGTTGCTCGTACAATATTTTATTGGTGTTAAAATGGTTGAGCATTTGATTGAGCATTATCTTTTCAAACACCTTGCTGAAAACCGGCAACACGGATACGGGCCTATAGTAATTGGTGTCTTTACTATCCCCAGATTTAAAAAGCGGTATTACCTTACTGAATTTTATTAGATCCGGGAAGACCCCTTGATCCACGCACAAATGAAATATTAAGGCTAAATAGGGTGCTACAGTCTCAATAATTGAGGTACAAAGCTCTGATAAACATACCCCATAGATCTTCCGTTAATTTGATCTTGATTTGCTTAAAAGCTTTTATGTATCTATATTTCCTCTATAAGTATAAAGATACAATAACCTTTAGACACAAATTGAATCCTAACAAACGATAATTTTACTCACCCGATAGCCCGATAGGTACTCCGCGCGCCCGCACGCTTGTAAAGTATCTTAAACATTTTTTTGCTGCGCGGCGCATCAAGTGACCGAAACTCGGCTCGTAAACAAAAAGTTTCTATGAACTAGATACATAGTGTGCAGGACCGCTCAGTGGAGCTTGGTTTTAGCACGTGGTCGATGGCGGGTGCAAAAGGTCGGCGAGGAAGATTTTTCTTGGGGCTGAAGGCTTCTCTTTGTAGGGCTGGAGGCAGCAGAATTAAGCAGGGGGAGGGTGAGGGTTTGCCTAGTTTCTTCTCAATTAAAAGCTTGTTGAACTGGTTTCAGGGTTTCATTTATTACTTGCTCTTCATAGTACTGCTGGTTTCGGAATGCCTGACCATATTTTTTTTTTTTTGTTTTTTTTTTTTTTTTGGGAATGGCATCTCGCAGTTCAGTCTAGAAGAGACTGGCTACTGCTTAACCGGACTATACCTGTGGATGCCTTGAAGCTAAGGCCTCCAGCCAGGGGCATGTTAACTAAAAACTAAGCGACCACGCCTAAGGGCACTAGATATGAGCGCCGATGGCCAATGCCGCGGCGGCGGCGTGGCCTGGAAATTTGCACGGCGGCGGCGGCGTCGCGGCGGCGCAGCATGGCCGGCCGTGGGCCTTAGTTTTTTTTTTTATTATCAGGGAGAGATTTATTAAAAATAACAAAGAAACCATATTGTTGTTAAAAAAAAGTTTACAGTCTTCTAAATAATAATTGGAGATCACGTTTACTGAAAAATAATCATTTCAGCATTTTGAGTTGAAGTGAAACAGATTTTTTTTAATTAGAGCACTATCTATTTAAATAATAAAAACTATTAAAAAAATCGAAAATATAAATATTTATTAGTATCTTATATTTTGTTCATCTTTGATCTTATTATTAACATTTTTAAATATTTCTTATAAAAAACATATAAAAACATTTAAAAATATAAAAATAGTAGTCCACTGGTGTCGGGAGCATGGTCCAAGCCACCGGTGGTTAGGGATGCAGAGACAGGAACCTCCTCACAATGCGAGCCGTATCGAGGAGTACTGCCTTATGAACCAAGCCCTTGATCCAACCGCCTAAAGAGAGCTTCGATAGATGCTCATCGAAGCTCTTGGCTATAAGGCCATTGGCCGTCACGACAATCGGCACAATGATAACTGAGTTCATATTCCACATGTCGCGAACCTCGTGTGCCAAGTCGAAATATTTTATTTGTTTCTCTTTCTCAGCTTTCACGAGGTTCTCGTCATGCGGAATGGTAACATCGATTATCATTACGCGGCGCGCTGATCGGTCTATCACCACTATGTCAAGCTTATGGCGACAATAGTCCTGTCAGTAATGATAGACCGATCCCAGTACAGCGTGACATGGTCTTTCTCGAGATCTGGTTTGGGCACATACTTGTAGTACGGTACCACAGATTCCACAAGTTTTTATTTCAAGGCAAGTTGCTGGTGTATAATCCTGGCTACTTGGTTGTGCCTTTGCAAGTACTCGCCGTTAGCCAGACGAGAACAACTAGAAATAATATGTCTGATGGACTCGCCCGGAAGGTGGCATGCCCGACACACGTTAACCGTCCCGTCCTTCATAATATATTTCCGGTACGAAGTCACACAGACAAAACCTTCAGTTTCCCCAAAGAGGTCGCTGAAACGTAACCAGGACACGGACGCTAGAAAATCCACATCGGGCCCATGAAGAGCCCGGTAGAAGCGCCCGTGAAGTTCTTTCCCTTGCCATACTTCCTTGCGGTCATCGGTGGTAAGCACTTCAGGTGTGTGGCAGTTTTCTTTAGCCATGGACAGCGGGGTGAGGCCCTTGTCCACTGCAACCACATCTCGGTAGAGGATACCCACCTTGATGGCTTTTAAAAAAATATTCTCTGAGACTGCACACCTCGCGGTTGTGGAGGGTCTTCGCGTTTAAAAAGCCTCGACCTCCGCACTTCCGCGGGATGTACAGTCTCATCACCGATAATCGTGGGTGATGCATCCGGTTTTCGGTCAGCAGTGTACGAACTCTTCTATCCAGGGCGTCGAGTTCGGTCTGAGTCCATTTGAGTATGCCGAAAGAGTACATTAAAACCGGCATGACCCCAACCATTGAAAGCGCGCACCTTGTTCCCCCCTGAAAGAAGGCTATTTAATACCTTCTTCAGGCGACCGAAGAAGCGCTCCCTCAACGATTGCTTCATGTCAGTTACGTTAATGCCTACCGCTTCCGACATACCCAAATACTTATAGCTTTCGGATGAGGAAAGAGATCTTAGGTGCATGGAGTCCGAGAGCTGAAGTCCCTCGGATTCCATAATCTCCCCTCGCTTTACATACGTGACTGCACATTTGTCCACACCAAATTCCATCCTGTAGGCGCTACTAAAAGTTTCAGCTACTTTAAGTAGCTCCATCGCAATTTGTTGGGGGCAAAGAGTTTCAGATCACATGTTGTTAACACCACACAACAATACACGTTTACTTGGTAAAATATTCGACTCGACTGCGTTAGCGACGAGTGTGGCGAAGCGACTAGGCTAACTAATTACGGAGATGCGGCGCGTCGCGCGATGCGTTGTGCGGCGCGGCTCGCTTTCAAATCTAACATACTATGACGATTGACGATGTATGAGAGTGTTTACGGAGAAGCGATTTTACGCGCGTATGTTGACACACGCGCAAAAACAAATATATCGCAGATGACACCGCCTCTCCATAAACGGGAAAACGCGCAACGGGCCGCAAGACGCGCCGCACAACGCGCCGCCCGACGTGCCGCATGAGCACTTATGCGGTCGGGCCGCGTGTGCGAGCGAGAAAGCAAGTTGCGACTCGTCGCGACGGCGCGCCGCGCGCTAAACTCGGCGGCGGCGCGCCGACATGAATTCACGGCGACGGCGGCGCGCCGGCGCGGCGCTCATATCTAAAGGGCACCCTCTGTGGGGTACGAACCTCGGCTTAGGGCGTCGCTGGGGGCAGCAAAGGGACAGGCTGGATCTGAGTGTCATTATTTAGGGGCTCGTTTGACATTACTGGCTCAGCATCGCGGGCTGGCTCTAGCAAGGGTCGGGGGGGAATTTATCGGGGATTACGCGCCGGACCTCGGCGGCGAGGGCGGTATGTCTTCGGTTTGTATCTGTATTTTCTACGTACGGTGCTGGTGTCTTTGCTACTCTCCTGTAAGAGGGTAATATCGTCGTCGGGGGTGACTAGAGTGTGCCGAGGACGGCGGACTGAGCTGATACGCGATGGGTCGTATCGGGCGGCCGATGCGATCAGGGGGTTCCTATGCTTAAAGAGGAGTCGAAAAAACGCTTTGCAAGACGTTTCATGAATTGCTGAATAGTGGGGATTCTAAGATCTAGGTGAAGACTATCGTTACGGACGTACGGGGGGGCTCCGGTGATCTTACGGAGAAAGCGGTTCTGCAAGGTCTGCATCCTGTGGATGTGGCGGGGATGGGCATGAGCGAATACGACACAAGCGTATGTCATGATAGGTCGGATAACTGCTGTGTAAAGACGCAACTTGCACTTGAGTGACAACTTGCTCTTTTTGACTAGCATGAAGTGGAGTCTGCCCATGGCAAAGGCTGCTCGGTTACGAGCTGCTTTGATATGGGCCGCGAAAGTCAGGTGTTCGTCGAGGATGACACCGAGGTACTTGGCTTGCTTCTCCCAAGGGATAGGCTTGCCGAACATAGTGATGGGGGCAGGTGACGGTCGCTGATGGCGTAACTTCTGATAGAGAACAGCCTGGCTCTTCTCAGGGTTTACTTCGATCCTCCACTTACGAAACCAAGCGCCGAGTGAATCGGCGGCTTGTTGAAGTGCACGATGGATGCAAACCTGAGATCGGCTGGTGTAATAAATAGCCGTGTCGTCGGAAAATAGGGCAACCTGAACTTTCTTGTTCGTTGGGATGTCGCTGGTGAACAGCGTGAAAACTAGAGGAGAGAGGACGGAGCCCTGAGGGACTCCGGCTCGGATGGGGTGGGGAGAAGATAGAGATTTTCCCACGCGGTAGCGGAAGGTGCGATCCGACAGAAAGTCTCGTAAGATGAGCACGAGACGGTCCGGCACACCGAGTTTATACAGCTTGTATAATAAGCCGTTGTGCCAGACCTTGTCGAAGGCTTTCGCTATGTCGAAGTACAACACCCCCGTCATCGCTCCACGCTGGAAACCAGCGCTCAAGTGTTCGACGATGCGGTGGACTTGGTGTATGCATGAATGTTCGGTTCTGAAACCGAATGATCGGGAATGAGGCCTTTTGTCTCGGCATAATCTCTGAGTCGCTTATAAATAAGTCTCTCATAGATTTTGCCGAGCGCGCTCAGGAGACTGATCGGCCTGTAGCTCGAAGGCTGAGCTTTCGGTTTCCCAGGTTTGGGAGTACCGATGACGGTGGCCTCTTTCCACACTTGGGGAAACAAGTTGTTGCTCAAGGCGCCATTGAAGATGGCTGCCAAAAGGACTATGAGCTGAGCGGGGAGGGTTTTAAAAATCCTATTGGTGAAGCCGTCGGCGCCAGGGGCTTTCCGAGGCTTGACCTCGTCT
Source organism: Xestia rhomboidea (assembly GCA_963853795.1). Taxonomy (NCBI): domain Eukaryota; kingdom Metazoa; phylum Arthropoda; class Insecta; order Lepidoptera; family Noctuidae; genus Xestia; species Xestia rhomboidea. The sequence continues at coordinate 257,947 of OY970770.1, forward strand.
GGAGTGACCGGAGGGAGGGGATCGTCGGGGTCTTCTACGGGAGGGATTGCAGCTCTTCGTTCGACTTCTGCATCCACCTCATCGAGGTGCTGCTTGTCTACTGGAAGGGTGCTAGGGGAGCACTGTGATTCCAAACTGTCGGCCAGGCATTCTGCCTTCTCAGAGTCGTCAAAAGCGACGCTCTTGTCAGGACGGATGAGAGGTGGAGAAGAGGCCTCCTCGGAGGACCTCAGCTTCCTCTGAAGTTGCCAGAAGGCTTGGTGGGTTGGCTCCAGTTCGCTGAGCATCTTGTCCCATTGATTCGAACGAAACTCACTAGTGCGCTTCTTTACAGCACGCTGTAAATAACGCATGTGAGCTTTGTTCTCATCGCAGGGCCAGACGCTATAGGCACGTATGGCCGCGTTCTTCTCGTTTATCAGTTCACGGATGTCGTCGGGTAGTTTCCAGCGTTGATCACTCAACACTGGGACTTCCCGAGAGCAATCCTTTAAAATGGATTGCACGTGAACTGTAAACGAGTCGATAGCGGCCTCGGTGTCTGCGACTGAGACAATGTGGTCGGGGATACTGCCTGACCATACATATAGCATTCGCAGCGCCCCCGCAGGGGGGCGCGGCAGGCGGTAATGGGACTCTTGGCCCCCTGGCCGCGGAGGCTATACCTGGGCCCGCTACTGCGGAGCCCGTATCTAGGGTGGACTTTGTCCATGACCTTTAGGGCGCATGGTAGCAACATGCGCCCTTGTGTGTGGTTGCTATGATGTAAACTGTAGGCGCGCCACAGCGCTGTTACACAGCGCTGTTTTCTTCACAGTGCCTCGGCGGTCCGTCTCCGCCGGGTGAGACCCCCGGTTTCCCGGGGGAGGCCCAGCGGGAGACGACCAGCGACAGAGGCACCGACTTACAGCGCACCTACAGTGGAAGTGTGATTCCCGCCCGCCCCACTAACCAGAGCTAGTCAGTAGTGGTTCGGGCTGAGGAACCGTGTGTGTGTGGGCGGTATTGTATGTGTAACACCGCCCATGTATGCGATTTCCGCAGGCCCGAGGGCCGCGTCCACGCGTGAGTCTACGTGATTGTAGAGGAATGCATGTGTGATTATAGCTGCGCGTCCTGCCTATATTAACTTAGAGCAGTTCGCGCAGCTGCGTGCATGTAGTGGGTGTGGAGTCATATTGTGCAGGTAAGCTGCGTGTAACGGGAAACAGCTTACCTGGGTCAATCCGGTGGTTGAGGCGGCGGAGGGGGGCGACCTGCCTTGCAGGCCGCGAGCGTTCAATGAGTCATCCTTGACGGTCTATCCGTGGTACAAGGAGAGTAACGCAGCTAGGCCGTCAAGGACGACCAATTCCGCGTCCTGACCCTGCCTGATGGCCTTTATCAGGTCCATCAGCAGTTGGATGGCGCGGGCTGTAACTCCCTTCCTTTTGGCGTCGGCGTCGGCCTCTGGGCCGGTGTGTATGGTGCCGCTTGTGGCACGGAGTACTCTTTGGGGCAGGGCCGGGGGCCGTGTCAAGCCGGCACCAGCTGCCGGCCTTGCAGTCGTCCTCACCTTGGGCTGCGTTGGAGCTGCAGCCGGAGTTACAGCCTGCGGCAGGGTCGTAGGCAGGTCGTCCGGAAGGTCTCCCTCAGGTGCGGAGGGGGGCGTGGGTGCCTTACCTTTGCCCCCTCGCTTCCTCTTCTTTCCCCTCCGCCGCTTCGAGGAGGGGGGAGCTTCTCCCCTGTTGGTGGGCCCGTTGGCCGCCGCCATTAGCGACTCACCTTGGGCCTCAGTGGTGGCCACGTCTGTTGGCCCCTCGACGATCGTTACCGGTCGACGTGAGGCGGTAATGGCAGCGGCTGTGCCCGCTCGCCTGTTTGCCCTTATCTCTGCCTGGTAAGAGGGGCACTTGATGTTGTTGGCGGGATGCTCGCCCCCGCAGTTGACGCACGTAGCTGGTACGTCACGTGGTCGGGGGCAATCCCGCGCTGTGTGTCCCTCTCCGCAGCGGACACAGGCGAGCGGCCGGTGGCAATGGTGCGACGAGTGCCTCCATTTCTGGCACCGGTGGCACTGGGCGGGCCCACGCTTGCCCCGCCAGGCTTCTATCTTGACACCTCGCATGTTTAAAAACACGGAGGTGTCGAAGATGCTGCGTACCTCAGGCGTCCTGCTGAGTACGGCGTGGAACACGCAACCGGGACGTCCCTGGCTCGCCTTAATATGGCGGACGTATTCCGGTTGGTGTCCCATCGCGCGGAGCTCCTCCTCGATCTCCTGTGGAGTGGTGTCAATAGGCAGCCCCCTGATGGCCACCTTAAAGCTTCTCTCCGCCGGTAGCGAGTAGGCGTACCATGATATGCCGTCCTCCTTCTCCAGGCGAGTCAAATAGCTCTGGACCACCCTATATTCAAGTTCACTCTCTGGAGTGAACCGAATTCCAGCGCCGAAAGGTTTGGCGCTGGGGGGGTGGCCCAGCTTTTCTTTGAGTGCCCTGAAGTGGGCGGCCCATCCTGGCAGCCTTTCCACCACCAGCGGAGGATACCTCAGTCGCTGCTGCGGCTTCGGCTTGGGCTGTGTGACGGCCGGGTCTCGGGGGGCCGCAGGCTATGAGGGAGAGACAGCTTTGTCAACACACCCCATGCTGCGTCCTTGTGTTCGTCGGCGTCGGTTGTAGTGAGGGAGGAGGCGTGCGGCGGGTGGCCTCCGCGAAGGTAGGCGACCCGGCGACGACCTGCCCCTCCCGCAGCGGCGGGTCGAGGCAGTATCGCTTCGCCTCCTCCTCGGACTCGTCCGTGCTGCGGCGACGTCGCTGGGGTCGTGAATCCGACCGGAAGTCGGAGCCATAACCCCGCGACGGCGACGGTGCTGCTCCTGGGGTGCGCCTCCTCAGTGCACTCGGTTCCGAGACCTCCGACCCAGCGGATTCGAGCGACATGCTCGAGCCGGCTCGCGACGAGCATGCCGATCGTCCCGCCGGTGAGTCATAGGCCGAGGCACGGGGGGGCGCCGGCGAAGCGGGCACCTGTGGAGCCTGGGGCGCCATGTACTGGAGAGCCTGGCGCGCTCCAGGTGCCAGCCTGGGGTCGCGGTTAGAGGCCCTCGCCGCGGACGCAGCCCCAGGGGGCGCGGTGGGCGCGGCGGGGCGTGCAGTTGTCGCGGCGCAGGGTTGCGCGGCGGGGCGCGCAGTAGGCGCTGGTGTCGGCGCCGATGCGCGAGTGGCGGTCGCTGGGGTGCGTGGTAGCGGGGTGGGCGCACGCCACGGGATCGTGGCGTCTTGCCCATGCGGCACGGGAGCGCGCACAGCCGCACGCGCGGGAGCGGCGACGCGCGCTTGCGGTGCGCGATCAGTTTTCGCGGCGGCAGGGGGGCTCGGGGCCTTGGGTGGCACCGGGCGGGGCGCAGACGGGCGCACAGATACGGTGTGCGGTCGGCTCGGCGACGGCGCCGGCGCAGCACGCGCGGGCGCCGGTGACGTCGACGGGCCGCGCGCCTCAACAGCTGCGCCTCGACTCGCTCCGTCCTCTTCCTTTTTCCCCCGGGCGTCGGGCGTCTTTTTCTTCCTGGCGGCAGCTGAGGTCTTCGTCTTGCCGGTCTTCTTCCTCTCCTCACTCCGAGGGGGGGGGGACTAGGTGGCGCCGGGTCGGGCAGCACGAAGCCGATGTTCAGCATCGAGACAGTCCGCTCCAGCGCCCAGAGTCGGGCCTCATAGTCGGCGTCCCCATAATCAGGCGGGTCGGGGGCGCCGGGCTTCGGCATCTTCTCTTGATGATGTGGGCTCGCGATCGCAGTCAGTGCCAGGCACCGGGCAGCGTCGGCGGCTCCCCCCGTGCTCGCACCAGTGCCGAGCACTTGCGCGAACACAGGGAAAGTGTGGGTAGGGGCGATCCGCGCGAGCGGAAGTTTTCGGCAAGTACCCCCAAGTTGGTTCACTTTGCCGAAAACTTCCTCCGATGGCCGTCTGCAGCGCTGTTCGCAGGTAGGTTCAGCCACGGATCACTGGCCGATCCTGCCTGACCATAGAATAATGCGCCCTTTTTGTAGGCAGAATTTGACCTAGAATTTGCACACGGCACTAATGCCCCGCCCCTTGGCCAATCAGAGCACAGGAGCCTATTTGTATGGGGAATTTGCCTTGGCTGTTTTTCTATGGTAGGATACCCGTTACAATATTTTATTCTATTTCTAATTGTAGGACAGTTTTATATTTATTTATTTACATATAATTTAATCTTATAATAACTCAATTTACAACTTAAAAACAATAAAAACTAAATTCAGTTCTCGTTACGGTAACGTAACACCGTACTTAAGGTTTTTTTGGCCCTATATGTAGGTGCTGCCACCATGCGGGATAAAATAAAAACACAATAACATTATTATTTATTTTACACTTCATTCTAGTTTTGTAATTAGTCTTAAAACCTAAGGAGCTGTAATTCTGATATCATTAGTAGGAAAAGTAGACACATATTTTAACACAAGTTGTACACTTATAGGTCTAAGGACTAGGTAATTAAACACAGTTGAACAAATGAATTATCTTACGTTATAGACAAGGCACTATCTTATTAGTAAGTTATTCTGTACCTATGTTACATTCCGGTGTCGTGCACACATAGAATAGCAAATTAAGGGCTCCTTTTCCCGACAGAAAATAGATTTGATTGTAACAAACTCAAACTCAAATAATTTATTTCAATTAGACCATTACGGCACTTTTGAAAGTCGAAAATACAATAAAAGCAAAGCTACAGTCACTGTCACAAGACATAATAACTTGAGAAAGTACTGTAGTTGCCCGTAAACGCATAATTTCACACATACCCGTTGAAATTTCGTATTTTTTATAAGCGCGGACCGAAAAATCGACAAGCTTCCGTGGTCACACAACACTTGGCACTGGCGAATCTAGCGCCGCAGGGAAACGATCGCAGCGTGCCGAAGGCTTTGGCTCCCCTACTTACCAAACAAATAACAAACTCTAACTACTATTGCGTGTAGAGCGTCGTAGTATCTTACAGTATAGTGTTAGTTACGTTACAGGGGCGCGACAAGTTGCTATAAGTGTTCTAACAAGAGTTTTAACTTTTTTTATTTATATGTTGTATTATTTAATAACATAATTATAATAAATGCATTTGGCGTTGTTGGTAGTAATGGTAATGGTGATGGTCTAATTACTTCTATGGACGGCCCGCCCACTGACGACCCAGCTAGCAAAAAATGATCTTACAAATATCCCAAGACCATATTTTTTTCAGTCTTATATCACACTTATAGACATCTATAAGTGTGGATTTGGGCGCACTTTATAAGTATATTCACCCTTGCAATTGCCTTGTAATGGTCTCGCGAAGTGTATTTTCAAACTTACAAGACTCTTGCTGATGCTTTTATAATGACAAATAAACTCACAAGTGACTTACAATGGCGCGCTGTAAGGGTAAATAACCTTAAAGTCCTCTTACTAATAAAATAAAATACTATTTTAAGGGTAATATCGCTTATAGTCCTCTTTGTGATCTCCTATTAAGAGTGTTATCACAAACCGCGAAAACTTTGAACTTTTGGGAAAATAATAAAGTATTAAATTTAAATTTATATTTCCTACAAAAGGCTAGTGTGTATATTTTCTAATTTCTTACTCATGTATTTGTCACGCACTAAGTATATGCGATTATTAGGTTGCGAAGTAGTTTTTCTCGATTACTTTGAAATTTTAATAACAATATCTTCACGGGCCTTTTCAAAAATGTTTCTTTTACTTTATATATTTTTTAATTATTTGTAAAATAATATCAAAATGTCGCCATTACGACCAACCGCGACTTATAAGTGCTTTATTAGAGCAATATAAGTCCAGTACTCTTGTCTAAGGTTTATAACGCACTCGTAAAAGTCAAATTAAACGTAAAACCACTGTCTACGCGGCCATGTTGCTTATATTTTTAGGGTTCCGTAATATGTAAAAGCAAGCCAAACGACGAAGTCGAAGGATCTAATAGAAAATTAATGATAATGAACTAAATATTAAAATAGTCTATTACCTGATTTTATAACAATTTCTGGAGTCAACACAACAAAGAAAATAAATAACCCTTAATAGGGAATTGTTGTAGACCTTTTAAAGTGCTACTACCCTTTATTATATCTTAGGTGAGATAAACCACACTTTTAAAATACTAGTTTACAGAAGTCTAATAAAACACTTAGTGTAGTCACTTCTAAGGTTGACTTTACTTATAAAATGAATTTATAAGTATTAAATAAGAATCAAAGGCAATTAGACTTGTAAAAGGAGCTTATAATACCACTGCTCTTATTAATATCATATAACGTTTTCTTAAATACGTCTATAAGACCATGTTACAAGTGTGAATGCTCTTAAAACCTAAATAGACTTATAAAATGGCACTATAAGAGTTCCTGCCTTAATCAGAACACATATAAACCTTATATGAAACCACAGCTCTTACAAGCTTTTGTTTGTAAGGGTGTTAAGAGTTTCTGACTTAATCAGAACACGTATAAACCTTTTATGAAACCATCGCTCTTAAAGCTTTTGTTTGTAAGGGTATTTTGCTAGCTGGGGATAGCATGTATGAATGTATTCGCGAACAGATGTGATGACTGATGATTTGATGGGCAGGTGATCGCGAAACTGTGCAAGCTGGGCTATGCGGCGGAAGACATCGTGAGCAACATCTTTCGTGTGAGCAAGACGCTGGACGCGAGTGAGGCCGTGCGCCTGGCCTTCGTGCGCGAGGTGGGGCTCACGCACATGCGCGTGGCGGATGGACTGGCGTCGCCGCTGCAGCTGGCGGGGCTGCTGGCGCGCTGCTGCCGCGCCGCCGCGCACTGAGCCACAGTGCGCGAGGTGGGGCTCACGCACATGCGCGTGGTGGACGGGCTGGCGTCGCTGCTGCAGCTGGCGGGGCTACTGCCGCGCACTGAGCCACAGTGCGCGAGGTGGACGGGCTGGCGTCGCTGCTGCAGCTGGCGGGGCTACTGCCGCGCACTGAGCCACAGTGCGCGAGGTGGACGGGCTGGCGTCGCTGCTGCAGCTGGCGGGGCTACTGCCGCGCACTGTGTCGCAGTGCGCGCACATGCGCGTGGCGGCGGGTGTGTCAGTGTGTGAGCCTGACCCAATGAACTTATATACTAACTGGAATGAGTACGAACAAAATGCTAAAAAAATAAAAAAATAAACTATCTCAAAAGCTAAGCGTTTAAATTTGTACAATGGATTCAATATAAAAGAAAAAAAAAACGTTCCGAGCGAGAAACCGACATTGGTGGATGGTGTCTCTGTCTTGCCTTGTCACCGATGTAAACAATATGACCGATACACTTTCGTGTTGAAGTCATTTAAGTACTTTTTATTGTATTTAAGTGAAATAATCCGCTATAAATGTGGTAAAATTGTGTTGTGTGAAGGGGTGTAGTAGTAAGGGTATGCTGGATGTGGAATTTCGTTTTTCAGGGAAGTTTTTTAACTTTGGTTGTTTATTACGACTAGGGTTACCAATGTTTTAGATTGACAAACTGGAAATATCCAATTAAATTAAGTAAGTTCGGAAGTTTCAAACATCGTTGTCGTACATAGTAATACGGTTTACGGTTTAAGAAATTTATTTCGCTCAAAAAGAATACAATTATTCACTTCTATGAGGAAACACATAATAATTAAGATACAATAAACGACGGTTTCGCTTGGTAATAAAGTAAAATTAAGTTATAAAAAACGGCAAAAACTTACAATTTATAAATTATTTAGGTGGTGTTTTAATAGTCTTTTAAAAGTTGGAAGTGAGAGATCAAAAGTATATTTTTACTTTATAAATTAGAAACATCGCACATGGTGCCGGTTGTAACTAGTTTGCTTTTTAAATAGAAATATTGAAAAGAAAAGAGTCCACCGCACCGTGCCGTGCCATAAGGATTGTTCCATGCTTCTCCAACAAAAGAATCCATTTGGCGAGCTGCGAGTGAAAATGAATGGTTACGGAATATAAAATAAATATTGGCGAATGTTACTAAAACATTATAGGTAAACAGTCATAGCATGAATATGCGATTTTCTATGTCTGAAAAAATATATAATATTAACGGAGTCCTCGAATCCCCAAATACAAAAGTCGTCTAGATACTAGTCGTCTAGATACTACAGGTTGCAAAATGGATAATTTGCAACTGGACGGTACAGACATACATTTAAGTTAACATAAAAAGTTAATGACATCCACTCTTGAAGCTATTTCGCCTAAAATGCTATTGAGTTGCAGGTCATTATTAAATAATAAAATAACAGCTACTCTAACTGTCTCAAGAGTTAGTATGATTATTGGACACCCTATTAGAAAGAGACAACATCCACTCTTGAAGCTTTCTCGCCCGGAACGTTTTAGGGTTTCCCGTCCTCATTCCAGTTAGTATATAAGTTTCTTGGCCTGACCAGTGTGTGACAGTGTGTGCGCGTCACTGGAAGTGTGACATTCCAACTTGTTACACTTTAATTGCGATATAATCACAGTACACAGGGTGAACGTTTGTGATGAGCAGGCAGGTATCTTAACGTTGTAGCTATAGAAAAACGGAACCTTGTTCTTATGAAATGTATGGGGAAAGAGTATTTTGCGTTTTCAGATTTTGTAGTAGGTACTTTTTCCTAAGCCTCAGATTTTTTCATTCCTAATCCCGTTTTCTTGCTGATTGTACACGGGTTTTTCTAAAATCTCTGGATTCAGATCGTCATGAAGAGTCTTAGGACCATTTTCCCGTAGCTACAACAGTTAGGTACCAGTCCTTACTGCTTCATCGCATAATTTAATTTCAGTCTAACATACAAGCATTTCCCCATGGACATGGTATGTATGTACATGTGTTGATTAGTTTACTTATAACTTGTTTATGTAAGGATACTATTTTTGTGCCTTTATGGTAAATACATATAAAATGTAAGAAATGTGCAAAGTATAGGTGAATAAAATAAACCAATGAATGTGCTATAAAAATGTATTATTCAATTAGATTAGGTACAGTTTAATATAATATAAAATTCTTAACAATGTATAAAAATAAGAGCGCATGCGTCGGAGCTTGCGCCCTGTGTTCTGGAATGTTCCGCGAGTCACCGCTCGCTGATCTCGAGCAGCTTGTTGTGTTCCACCATGAGGCTCTGCAACACAAGCCGAGTTACTCTTCACTAACAACACGGACAGTGCGAATGTCAAACATCTTTATACCAAGTGCTACACGCACAATTAAGTTGTATTTTTATTTCAGAGCAGCATTGTAGCATGTAGTATAACAGATATGATGTTGATCGTGTACAGTACAGCGTAGTGCGGAGGGGGCGTGACGTCACTTGGGCCGGCTCAGTGCAGGACCCGCTGCTCCTCCACAGGCACGCCGTCGATCATCCGCTGGTGCTCCTCGCTCAGCGCCTGCACACACACACACGTACACACACCTACATCACATGCGCCCCCTCCGTACAGATCGTTTGTCAAGAAAATAGCAACTAGATTAGTAGCATGGGCACAGTATGGCCGAGTCGCGGATGCGCGGATTGCTCACCTTGAAGTACTTGACGGTCTTGACGCGCAGCTCGAGCGTGGCGTCCTCGTCGCACACGAACAGCGCCTGCGCGTGCTGCTGGAAGGCCGACACTGTCCACATGTGGTTCACGCCCTCCTCCACCGCCTTGGCCAGCGCCAGCGACTTGTGCACGCCCGTGATCAGGATCATCACCTGCGCGCATACACGTTACTAGGAGCCGTCAGCCGCGAGCTCGAGGCTCGATCGCTCGAGGCGTGCCGAGTGAGTGCATACCTCTTTGGCGTCCATGACGGTGCCGACGCCGACGGTGAGCGCCTGGCGCGGCACCTTGCTGATGTCGTTGCCGAAGAAGCGCTTGTTGGCCTCGAGCGTGTCGTAGGCGAGCGTCTTGACGCGCGTGCGCGACACGAGCGAGGAGCCGGGCTCGTTGAAGGCGATGTGGCCGTCGGGCCCGATGCCGCCCACGAACAGGTGCACGCCGCCCGCGCCCGCGATGAGCTGCTCGAAGCGCCGGCACTCGGCCACCAGGTCGGGCGCGTTGCCGTCCAGCACGTGCGCGTTGCTGGGCTCGATGTCCACGTGCTTAAAGAACTCGTTCCACATGTAGTAGTGGTACGACTCCGGGTGGTCGCGCGCCAGACCTGCCGCCGACAAACAATACATTACACAATCAGACCCTTCACGAAGCCGAAAGGCACTTGTTCTCCATTGCACGTCTTTGCTTTATTTATTTTTTCTAGCTAGACCATACCTGGGAATAAAAAAAACGTAACTATTAAGTTATATACTTAGTTTTTTTAATTTTTATTTTTGTGACAAGACCGCTACAGTATTCCCTGCCCACTGTAACTGTTGTGCGCCAGAATGAACAGTGGCGACCACTAGAAAAGCGCCGAGACAATGAAGCGCGACGAAGTCTCAGAGCAAGAACCAGGAACAAAACCGTAATTTCCACTTCCACTTCACTTCATCAGCAGGAGAGGAGACAGAACGAAACAAAGCCAATAGGCACAACGGGACGTTTACAACTAGGATAGGCCCAGTTGCCTAGCATCACGGATAAAAATATTATTAACTTAAATGGGTCCTAAGTTATGAGCTGTTATATTTAATTCCAATAATAGGTATGGCAAAAACGCTTGAACGCACGGAATTTGTTCTAGTTTCTTCAAGGTCCCTGCAGTACATTATATTGCGTTCATTCTGCCAAAGACTGCACTCCCATAAAATGTTCTGTGTTCTTCCTTTCGTTGAAGGCAAAACTTATAGGCTTATGGTCTGTATAGACTATAAAATGGCGAGCTTCTAGCATGTGCCTAAAATATTTAATGGCTTCATAAATTGCTAGAAGCTCCCTATCATATGGTGAGTATTTCATCTGTGATGGGCTCAATTTCCTTGAAAAAAAAAGCTAAGGGCTGCCACGCGTCATCTTTAAATTGCTGCAGAACCGCTCCGATAGCCTTATCGGAGGCGTCTGTAACTACTGCAAGTTTAGCGGTGCAGTCTGGATGAGCTAGTAAAGCAGCGTTGGCCAGGCTATCTTTGCAAGCGTCAAAAGCAGCTAGTCTGTCGCCTGTCAAGGTAATTGGGTGCGAACCTTTGACGGAGCCTGTTAGTAAGGCGTGAAGTGGGGCTTGGATTTCGGCTGCGTGAGGAAGAAATCTCCTATAAAAATTAACCATGCCTAGGAAACCTCTTAGCTGGCGAACATTGGTTGGAGGGGGAAAATCCTTGACCGCCTGAACTTTGGCATCAAGTGGCTTAGAACCGCTCTCGGTAATCCGGTGGCCTAGAAACGTTACCTCCTCTATACCGAAAACGCATTTCGAAGTGTTCACCAACATGCCATATTCCTTCAGCCTGTTGAAGATCTGACGTAGGTGATCCTCGTGCTCCTCTTGACTTTTAGAAAACACGAGAAAATCGTCTAGGTAACAATACACGAAGTCTAACCCTCTCGTCATTTCATCCATGAACCGCTGAAAAGTTTGGCTCGCGTTCCTAAGACCGAATGTCATGAAAGGAAATTCAAATAACCCAAATGGTGTTGTGATGGCGGTCTTAGGAATGTCCTCCGGGCTGACAGGTATCTGATTATATGCTTTCTCTACATCGAGCGTGCTGAAGACTTTACATCCAGCTATACTATGGGTAAAGTCATGGATATGCTTAATCGGATACCTGTCAGGCACGGTACGGTTACGGTAATCGCCGCAAGGACGCCAGCCGTTGTTTTTCTTTGGCGCTAGGTGTAGAGGTGACGACCACGGGCTCTCCGAAGGTCTAGCTGTACCAAGGGCCAGCATAGACTGGAACTCTTTTTGGGCAATCTTAAGCTTGTCCGGTGCTAATCGACGTGGTGGAGAGCAAACTGGAGCGCCTGGTGTCGTGCGTATGTGGTGTACTGTTTTGTGCTGTGTGGAGTGTGGCTTACCAGCTGGTCGAGTAATTTCCGGAAACTCGCTGAGGATTTTATGATACCGAGTCTCACCAGTCACGACTTTAACAGAAGAAATGTTATTACATTTAGCTACAGCAGCAATAGTAGAAATAGAAGTTAAATTATCTATTAGGCGTTTGTTACGACAATCAACTATAGGATTATGGAAGTTTAAAAAATCTACACCTATTATAGGCTTCGTAACATCAGCTACAATGAAACGCCATTGAAAGGTTCTGCGTAAGCCAAAATCTAAATCTAAATTGATACAGCCATATGTAGCTATGCTAGAGCCATTAGCAGCACACAAACTATAGTCCGTACGATCATGAAGCGCTGACCGTGGGAACACGCAGAGGTCGCTCCCTGTGTCGACCAGGAACTGCGTCTTCGAAGATCGGTCAGTAACAAACAGGCGACCAGAAGCAGGCAAAGGGCAATCGTCAGTCGAAATTACCGACCGCCCTTGGAGTTTTCCGCCTTGTAGTCGTAGGGCCGGATACACTTGTTGGCCTTTTCTCCGAACTTGTTGTGGTACCAACAATTGGGGAACTTTTTGTAGCTTGATTGAGAGCGCTGCCTCGAACTGCTGGGAGTGTTTCTGGTGGAACGGGAGCGTGAACGGCTGTTCCGAGTTGACATCTGCTGGAACTGTCGACGAAGCTCAGCTATCTCCCTAGTTAGTTCGTTCAGACCCGAGCTAGGAGCAGCGTCGCTCACAACGGCGACCTTTGGGGTTGTCGTAGCCAGGTCGTTCACTCTATCGGCTAAGTCAGCTAGATCCTCGAGAGAAGCTGCACCTGGTTGACCTGCGAGCACCGTCTGAATGCCATGCGGTAGGCGACTAACCCATAACGTTCTCAGAAAATCGTCTGGAACATTTGAGCCTGCCAGGCTTTTCAAGTGGCGAAGAAATTGTGATGGCTTGCGATCGCCAAGCTCCTCATGCATCAATAACTGTTTGATTTTCTTCTCTTTAGACGCGATTAGTCGCTTAATTAGCTCGGTCTTAAGTTTGTCATACTTGTTAGTGGCAGGCGGGCTAATAATTATGTCCTTTATCTCTCTAGAGTATTGATTATCCAGATGTCCGATGACATAATTAAATTTAGTGACATCACTAGTTATTCCAGCTATACTAAATTGTCCCTCGACCTGGGCAAACCAAATCTCCGGCTCTTCAGCCCAAAACGGGGGCACTCGTACGCCAACTTTGAAAACATTGCTGGGGTCTATTGACATCCCCCCATCACTAGTGCTAGGTGGCGGTGACGTTGCCGCGCCTCGTGCGTCTTTAAACATATCCCCTTCCATTGTTCTTCACGGGGTCACCAGTATGGTTAATGGTTTGGTGTGCAGTATAAATAAGTAGGCAAACTCACGTTATATTGTCCACAAGTCCATACACAACAAACAAGGTTCAGAAGGCACAATAGGGAAGTGTTCACAAGCACAAGCACAGTATGTAGTAGCGGAAGGACGACAGTAGAAGATGATAGATAGATGAAGTATAGTAGAAATTAACATGAAAAAGCAAAGCTAAAAGCGATATCGCGTGTTTATAAAATTGAGGCGACAAGCGTGCGCTCCGCGTCGAGGTGTGATCCTGACTGGTTTGACCTTGTGCGGTGAAAGGCATGCGCCTGCGTCTCCGTAGCCGGCCGTATATGGCTATTGATAGTTGCACGGATGTTGGTCATTAGTGACGACGGTTCAGTCGATAGTTTAATGACTATCGACTGTCGACGGTAAATTTATCGACCGAACTGGTAAGAAGGCATGTATGTTAGTGTTCAGTGATTGTGTGTTTATATTGATATAAATATATGAATTGTATTGTAAATAGTATTGGTATTTGTACTTGTGTTTGTTTGTGTATATTAGTTTGAAGTTTGAGATATAGATAAATATATGTAAATTATTTAAATAATTGTACAGTAGCCTACACGTCCATTTACGAAATATTAAACTTTAAAGTGCAAATTTTTTTTCCAGTAAAACCTAAACTGCTGGCTTGAAAAAGCTGGAGAAATTCATGATGATAGTGAATTTAATGAACTAGTTTAACAGTAATAGTCGTTGAACTAGGGTGTTGAATAATTTTGTTGTTGTTGTTGTTGTATTTTGTACTTACAGTAAATCCTATAAAGTGACTAAGATGAAGTAGTTGCTTGTTTATAACGGGTGAAGACTTTCATTGTAAAACAAAATTTAAAATATAACTGGTTACTGCGGAACCCTACACTGCGCGTGGCCCGACACGCACTTGGCCGGTTTTTAACAAATGATGGAAGACGTGTTTCGTATTTTATTGAAATGTATCCCATATCTGGGTTAAAAAGGGGTAGAAAGTTATTTTGGCGGTTATTTGCTTCGAAGTTGATATAAATACTTCTTAGTGCTTTTGATTTAAATTTATTTTTATTTTGACACATGTCTAAAAAAACTCAATCCGATTTTATTCAAAAAAGGTTGAACTCACTTAAAAACTTTTAATGAGAGGTTTTCTTTTTGAATATTAAAAAAAAAATTGTGTGGTCGGGGGACCCCGTAAGGAACGCAGTTCAACTTAGATTAGTTTAAGTTATCACTTCTGTCGAGCGTTCCAAGACGCACATTTTTTATTTTATTGTGAATGGGTGGCATCATATAGCTAACAGTAGGGGATCCCTGCACTTAGTGATGATACCGGGGCGATTCTTTGGGGATGATGATGAAATAAAACCGACCACCGCGAATGTCCGTTGAACACTGATTTATTGATTTAATGTGTATAGTGTCGACCAAAAGTCCATAAGCAATCTCACAAAGCAACAGTTTGACGTTTAGTTTGACTTACGACTTTCAAGCACTAGACATTGTCGTGTAGTTCATAATTTCAACGTATAATATAAGTCAAGATGGCCTAACGGTTAGGCACGTGCAGATAGATCTATGCGAGAATCAGTAAGCCGTGACTTCAAATCTCACTTTGTTACTTTTAGTCTTTTTGTAAATTTTTAAAGGAAGTAATGGGACAGAAATATATTCTATATCTTTCTCGCTTTGTTCACACATTTCGTAAAGTTAGAAGTAAGGTAGATCATAGAAAAATAAGTCAAGAATTTAGATTTCTGTGAGGTAGACATTAGTTTTATGAACATTTAACTTGATCGGTTTGGTTGTAGTTGTTGGTTAGTGACGTGTGGTTTAAATCCAACATGAGGCTTAAAATACAAATAATTAGTGTTAATTATTGGATTTATAAATACAGAGTAAATGACCACTTCATTATTTTGTTATAGCTTTTTGTTATAGTTTTTTTTTTGTTTTAGAGGAATACTGTAAGTCTCTGGATCAAAAGGCCTTGCTAGTTGACAGTGAAGTGGAAGGCCATCGCTTTTTAGCGATGTGCAGCGACGACATAATTATGGTAGGCGAATATGAAACAAATGTTTTCACACCTATGAGACACTGTGGAATTATTTGACACCTCATCGCAAGCTGTTCGCCGTGCCCTCCACGCTGAAGGCTTGCGTCACAGAAGGCCAGCTAAGAAGCCCTTCTTGACAGAAAGACATAAAGAAGAACGATTACGTTTCGCACGGGATTATTTAGATTTTATTTATTTATTTACTTAAGGTTCACCCACAGCACATACATACATACCATACATATATATTAAACTATAGCGTTGGGTAGGCTATTGGGGTGGTCTGAAACACTGCATGTCTGGTTCATAAGTCGTTTATTATGTAAAATAGTCACCGTACAAGAAACCAGGCTAATGCTAGCCGAACAATCAGTCACAAACTGGCGCAAGCGCGGGGAATACCGTGACACCGCGCAGCGCGTCTCGTAGAGTACTAAACTTGCGCGCGCCTCCGCGCGTGAGTATCGCTGCCGCGCACTCTATCGGCGGCAGGGGAAACAACTACCGGGGTTGCCAACTACACACGACTACAATGTACCAATGGCCTCACGCTATACACTCCCCCTCGAGTCGTGAGAACGCCCTCGCTCACGAACTCGCACAACACACAATTTAACAAACGGGACACACATGCTTCCGTGGACGTCCTCTGTGTCTTTTCGGGACCACAGGACGAGGAGGCGAATCACCGCGGGAATGAAAACGCGTGAGCTCGGATACATGAAACTTGCCTAAAATACTCTCCGGGTTATCTAAGTCTGCGATGCAGTAGGCTGTAGGACTAACCCTTTTTGCAATAACATACGGTCCATCTCTTTTCGGAATGAACTTAGCAGATACATTCTTAGCTGCATTACTAAGGACATGAGACTTTAAGAGCACCTGATCTCCAACATCGAAAACTTCGGCAGGCTTCTTGGACTTATCCGCACATTCCTTGCGTCGGTCCTGCTGAGCTTCAACTCTTTCTCTAACAGACACTACACGATTAATAAAACTTTCCAAATAGGGTGTAATCTGAGGAACAAAATTATCCTTGTTAAGAATCGACCTAATGTCGTGCTGCACGTCGAGTGGCGAACGAAGCTCCCTAGCAAACATGAGGTAAGCTGGAGACGAACCAGTAGTTTGACACACCGACGAGTTCATGGTAAACCTTATTGCGGGAAGGTGCTGTGGCCATGACGAGTGGTTGGTATCAACTAGACGTGACAACTGAAACTTCAAATCCCTATTTTTACGTTCAGCTGGATTGGCTGACGGATGGTATAAAGGTAACAACTCTTGACCTATACCCAAAATGAACATACACTGCTGCATAACAGCTGAAACAAACTGGACGCCATTGTCCGATACAATGCGTCGAGGAAAACCGTAACGGAGAAAATATTCTTCAATTAACGTACGGGCGCATACCTCCGAGGTTGCCTCCTTCAAGGCGTACAACTCGGTCCAACGGGTCGCTGTGTCCTCTACCAACAATATCCATTTCTCATTGTTGTCTCCTTTAGGAAGTGGGCCGAACAGATCTATGGCCAGCACTTCTCCCCTTTGGTTCAATACAGGAGTCTGTAAGAGTCCCGACGGCTTCGTGTTTGAGGACTTATACCGTTGACAGGTGGTGCAGGTCTTGATGTAGTCTGTGATGACCCTACGCATACCTGGGAAATAAAAACCTTGAGCGACCCTACTGTACGTTCTATCGACTCCATGATGACCTCCTATGTCGGAGTCGTGATATTCCTTTAAAATTTCTGAGCGGAGGGAAACCGGAACTACCAGCTGCGGCTCTTCACTATCCACATCAGGATTATACCTATATAAAACGCCTTGCTGCAAGAAATAGCCTCTTTCTGACCAACGCTTAACTCCTATAGACTCAGCATCAGACGTATCTTCCAGATCACTAATAATTTTCTTTAGTTCCAGGTCATCGAGCTGCGCACGCCGGAGATCAGCTGGACTTTTAGCAGGTAAGTCTACGACGACAGAACAAATTCCACACTGACTTTTCTCTTCTTCTTTACAGGGCGGACGGCTGAGTGTATCTGCGATCACATTGGCTTTTCCAGGCGTATACTGAAACTGAATGTTAAAACATTGTAGTTTAAGAGCCCATCGAACGAGCCTACCCGATGGCGACTTCAGAGTAAGGAGCCACTTTAACGGCTGATGGTCGCTACCTATAATGACCTCATGACCTTCGATATAGCCTCTGAAACGTTCGACGGCCCACACAACAGCTAACGCCTCTCGCTCCGTAGTGCTGTAATTCCTCTCGGCTGGGATAAGCAGACGACTAGCATACTCTATTGGGCGTTCGTCCTTACCCTCGCCCTGCAACAACACAGCACCTATGGCGTAGCTGCTAGCATCCGTCCTTAACACAAATGGCTTGCTGTAGTCAGCTTGAACAAGAATC
The DNA here is from genome assembly GCA_963853795.1 of Xestia rhomboidea. Taxonomy (NCBI): domain Eukaryota; kingdom Metazoa; phylum Arthropoda; class Insecta; order Lepidoptera; family Noctuidae; genus Xestia; species Xestia rhomboidea. The sequence goes on from OY970770.1 coordinate 275,771, forward strand.
GGTGCCGAAGACAACCGCGTCTTCAACTCTTGAAAGGCACGAGCCTGGTCTAATCCCCAAGACCATGGCTGATTCTTCTTCAGTAAGCGTGTCAGCGGCTCAGCGACAGCAGAGAAACTGGGAATAAATTTTCTAAACCACGAGCACGTCTGTAAAAAGGTCCTAAGATGACGCAGCGATGAGGGTGCCTTCATGTCCAGGACTGCACGGACTTTATCCTCGTCAGCTGACACACCATCCTGTGTTATGACATGACCGAGATATTTTACCTTGTCTCGTGCAAATACACACTTTTCTCTATTCGCGCGTAACTTGAACAATCGTAACCTCTCGAATACTGCGCGGAGATCTGAGACATGCTTTTCAAAGCTACCATCTGAAATCAATAAAAGATCATCTTGGTACGCTAGCAGGGTCACGTCTTTCAGTGAGGCACCTGCACGAAGCCTGTCTATGAGCCGCTGGAAAGTTGATGGAGCGTTTTTCAAACCAAACGGCATACGTTTAAAACGAAACGAACCAAACGGCGTTAGGAAAGCTGTTTTGTCCCTGTCCTGTTCACGGACGGAAACTTGCCAAAAACCACTGCGCATATCAAGGGTACTCATGAAGCAATGCTTTTTTGTAGACTGAACAAGCTCGTCTATCAATGGCATCGGATAGACGTCGGTTTTCGTAACCGCATTGAGCTTCCTATAGTCAACACAAAAACGTACCTTACCATTAGCTTTTGGCACTAGGAGCGCAGGAGATCCCCAAGCGGACTCACACTCCTCGACTATATCGTCAGCCAACATCTTGTCGAGCTCTGCCCGCATAACCTCTTTCTTTGCAGGCGTCAACCTATAGGGCGGGACAGCAATGGGAGGGTTATCACCGGTATCAATAATATGCTCGGCATACGGAGTCGCATCTCCCCCTGGCTCAAAGATATCCTCATATTCCACGAGGAGGTTGGCAAGAACCTGACGTTGTTCGGAAGTAAGCGAAGTCGCCTCATCGTCCCGGAGCAACTCTAAAGCGGCACACGAAGATACAGGTGACGAAACCTTTTCAAACTGTATTTCGAATTTTTGCTTACTATTTTCCGCGAAGTACCATTTACTTTCACCGAAATTAAACGCAAGGTTAAATAAGGTGAGGAAATTTATACCTAACAAGCTTTCATTATTATTAGTTTCAGGAAAAATCAAAAACTTTACGACTCTAGTTTTATGGTGTAGTGTCACCTTTACCTCCGTGGTAAGTACATTCATTTCCCTACTAACACCATCCGCCAACCTAACATTTTGCGTTGACGGCACTAACGGGTGTCCTAACCTGAGCAGGAGAGCGTAGAGCGTGTGACCGGCAATACAGCTAGTAGCTGCAGAATCCACGAGCGCAGTACCACAATTTCCCAGAATGTTTATATTTAACACGGGGCGACGAAAAGGTAAATTACAACTAGAACTATCATCTAAGCTAGATACACAAGTATTATTAATATACGAAACACTTTTATCAACATTAAAGTTACATAAATCTCCTACGTCACATGTAGGGTTAACTTGAACGAACAAACTAGTGTTACTGAAATGCGAAACATTTGCATCATCCTTATTACAATTAAATAAATCACCCACGGCACGCGCAGGGTTAACTTTCCAAGATACACAAGACTCATCATAAGCATCACAATCATTTACAACATGATCAATACAGCAACTTAAATCACCCACGGCACGCGCGTGGTTAACTTTCAGCGATGCACAAGACTTATCATAAACATCGCAATCATTTACAACATGATCAATACAGCAACTTAAATCACCCACGGCACGCGCGTGGTTACCTTTCAGCGATGCACAAGACTTATCATAAACATCGCAATCATTTACAAAATGATCAATACAGTAACTTAAATCACCCACGGCACGCGCGGGGTTACCTTGTACAAACTTTCGCGTTGGCGGGTTAACTCGCTGCGACGCGGGGACGCCGGCGATGCCGACGGTCGAGCGAGCCGAGGGCCTACGATGCGCGGCAGCGCGGGCAGCACCGGGCGCAACGGCGCCGGCGGCGGGTTCGCGCGCTTTATAACAACCGTTGCTGCGAGTTAGGGCTCCGCTATGCGACGTGTTGTCAACTGAATAAAACGCTTGCTGACCCGAACAGTTTTTACATTTAGATTTAATAACGTTCGCAGCCCCACAGCCGTAACACTTTATTTCACTTTTTTGGTTTAGGTTACTGTCATTACTTTTATCACTGTTATCACTATTACGCTTAAGTTTTTCACACATATCCTTTACGTGGCCTGGACGTTTGCAGTATGTACAGAACTGCTTCTTGTCCTTGACAACGGCGGCGGTGGCTGTCGAGGCGGACTCGGCGGCGGCACCAGCGCCTGCAGTAGGTACATGCCGCGGCGATGACGACGTTGACGACGACACTACGCGCGTACTTGTCTGCGTACGTGATCTCGCGAGAGACGAGCTACTAGCCTGACCGGGACTAGCCTCCTTCAGGGAATCCTCCACGTTACGGCACTTGTGCAGTAATTCTTCGAAACTGTTGACATTTTCTCTGCATACACGCTTCCTAATGCGTTGACTGAGCAGCCCATACGCCATGTCCAATTGCACCTTTTCCGATAGGTCGTCCTTTGGGAACTTGGCCAACAGCGCACGTACCTTGGCGATGAACAAGTCGGTATGCTCCTCTCCTTGAGTCAACGAAAACAGTTTAACGTAAAGTCGGTGTGGCGGGTCACGGTCGCCGAAGGCACTCTTTATTCTCTCTAGGGCTTCCGACCATGACTCGGTGGACCGCTTTACACCTTGCCACCATACTGCAGCAGGCCCCTCCAACAACATCGAAAATCCACGTAGAGCGTTTTCATCAGAAACGGCGACGCAATCTTTATAGGTAACTACGGCATCTATAAAATTTTCCAAAGACTCGTCCGCGCGTCCGCCATAGCGCGTTATGCACTTCGCGAAGTTTCCATTCGCGCCAAATACAAAGCCCGATGCTTGGACCTCAGAAACGTTGCTATGCGGCGTTGACGATCGCACTTCGCGTAATAACTGCTGGCAGAATTCTTGTTGGGTTTGCTGCATGGTATTGAGCAGACTTGCGAGCGTCTCTTGAGACATTGTAACGTTGGTGGCGGCGGCCGAGCCGCCATCATTGTTCGACTTTGAGCGATCTTCAGACCGTGTTCGCGGCATTTTCAATACGATACGACACACGCTACTCGTATAATACCGAAGAAACACAACACAGGGTTCGATGTAAGTCCCAGATAGTCACTTGCAGTGTTCGTTGCAACACACGACAAACTTTTCACTACGAGTTTTATACCTACACACGTTGGGCAGCCACTTATAGCGTTGGGTAGGCTATTGGGGTGGTCTGAAACACTGCATGTCTGGTTCATAAGTCGTTTATTATGTAAAATAGTCACCGTACAAGAAACCAGGCTAATGCTAGCCGAACAATCAGTCACACACTGGCGCAAGCGCGGGGAATACCGTGACACCGCGCAGCGCGTCTCGTAGAGTACTAAACTTGCGCGCGCCTCCGCGCGTGAGTATCGCTGCCGCGCACTCTATCGGCGGCAGGGGAAACAACTACCGGGGTTGCCAACTACACACGACTACAATGTACCAATGGCCTCACGCTATAAAACTTAATTATACGGTAATATTCTAATATATATGCCAATTACAGGTAAACACAACATTGACAACAAAGACGCCAGAGTACCGCTTAGTTGCTAACTTAAGTCTAGATGTACAAACGATTAGGAAAATGGGAAATAAATTTTGTTACGAAAAGAAAATTAAAAAGAGTAATTCGTTTATAAACAGTACAGATAAATGTTGACTACGTTTCGTTGGTGTGGAGGGAGGCCAAGATTCTTGATTTAAACTTCACTGTATGGACATTAAATATATCTACTTAGGTACGGACTTATTAAATGAATTAAGGTTTTCACACATCTTAACGAGTGGTGAGTTTAGACCTGTGTTTGTAGAGGTAGTAGGGCGCTGAAGAATTGTGGTTATGGGAGAGCGTGGTATTCTAGGCGGAACTTTCAATAGAAATCGCGATAAGAGTTCACAACAATCTATGCTATCTATATAATATTTTGACTGGAATACTACCATATTTTCAGATGAATAGACTTTTAAATTAAGTCAAAAGGGTAGGCTTCATTTATGGCGCAAGGATAACACTCGCTGGTCTGATAAAAACATAATCCCTAATCTCAGGTCGAATTACGGGTAATATTTGGGGATCATGTGGATAAGTGCAGCAGATGTTTTAGTTTTAATTAGACGTGTAACAAAATATTTAGTGATATTAACTTATGTAACAACGTAAAATCGCGTACGCGCGCTGCACCGTCTCGCTCCTAACTTACTTCGTCCATGCATCGCCCGCTCGAGCGGGGTTAAGTCCCCCCGCTCCCCGCTGCCGCCGCGTGCCGCTCGCGTCGGCAGTCGGCCTACCTCGTTGCAAGAGAGTGCGCACGCTCAATCGGGCGGCGCCAGATACCTAAACCATTGTACGGGAGCCCTATACCGCGTTGCGTAGTATTTGAGATTGTGTATCGTGTGCCTTATTGATTAATATACATTTATCACCATCCCGTGCGCTTCATTTCTCCGCCCGCAAAGCTACCGCCGTTATACTTAATGATAATTATTTAATGCTCTTAAATTAAGGTTTAGTTTCAATCTTCTTTTCTTCGAGAAAATGAACACTTAAACTATAAACCTCAATACGACTTACATTTATTGTGACGTCACAAAAAAATATTCATAAAGTCTAAACCATTTAGGTATATTAGTTTTCAATAAACTCTGCTGAATACCGATACCTATAATAAGTGGGTATCATTATCAACTATCAACAATAATTATTATATTTGTGCGATTAGAATATCCTTTCCTTGTTACTTATGTATGATAATATGAATTGACTTAGAGTAAGTGGGTAGGTATACCGTATAAAAAAAAAAACTTATGAACTGTAACAAGAGAACTTCTTTTATATCTAGGTAGTAATGTGACGTTACAATTCTCATTAAAGTTTGTGACTTCATTTTTTAAACAAATAAAACGAATAATGTAGGCAAGCATATTATAAGTTGGGGGATTACATTGATGATAAAAATGCTTGGCTAAATGCTGGTCCTGCTCCACAACCATAATTGCAAACTAATTGATTGTACTGCGGGCCTACCATGACGTCTTATGGACGCGTTTGCAAATTTGATAGGTACAGAATCGAACAACTACATTGACACGGGTCATACACACAAGTGTACGCACGACCAACTGCGAGAATAGTAGTCAAGTGAACTCATTTTGATGCTTTGAAAGATTTTTACGTGTTTCTTAGAAATAAAATTATGGTAGGTCCCTACAAAAAAAATATTTTTCCTGTTTTTACGAATTACCTCCGGACTTGATGGAGTGACCTGAAGGTATACTTCAGTGACTGCTACTGAAACTTGTCGACGTGTTGTACTAGGTGAGCCGAGTTTGGGCTCGTTTTGTTAGTCATGATGATACCTTACCTCCGGACTTGATGGAGCGACCTGAAGGTGTACATCGGTGACTGCTACTGGAACTCCTTGACGTGTTGTACTAGGTGAGTCGAGTTTGGGCTCGTTTTGTTAGTTATGATGAGACCTTACCTCCGGACTTGATGGAGTGTCCTGAAGGTGTACTTCGATGATTGCTACTGGAACTCCTTGACGTGTTGTACTGGGTGAGCCGAGTTTGGGCTCGTTTTGTTAATTATGATGAGACTTTACCTCCGGACTTGATGGAGTGACCTGAAGGTGTACTTCGGTCTATGCTACTGGAACTCCTTCACATGTTGTACTAGGTGAGCCGAGTTTGGGCTCGTTTTGTTAGTCATGATGATACCTTACCTCCGGACTTGATGGAGTGACCTGAAGGTGTACATCGGTGACTGCTACTGGAACTCCTCGACGTGTTGTACTAGGTGAGTCGAGTTTGGGCTCGTTTTGTTAGTTATGATGAGACCTTATCTCCGGACTTGATGGAGTGTCCTGAAGGTGTACTTCGATGATTGCTACTGGAACTCCTTGACGTGTTGTACTGGGTGAGCCGAGTTTAGGCTCGTTTTGTTAGTTATGATAAGACTTTACCTCCGGACTTGATGGAGTGACCTGAAGGTGTACTTCGGTGATTGCTACTGGAACTCCTTCACATGTTGTACTAGGTGAGCCGAGTTTGGGCTCGTTTTGTTAGTCATGATGATACCTTACCTCCGGACTTGATGGAGTGACCTGAAGGTGTACATCGGTGACTGCTACTGGAACTCCTTGACGTGTTGTAGTAGGTGAGTCGAGTTTGGGCTCGTTTTGTTAGTTATTATGAGACCTTACCTCCGGACTTGATGGAGTGTCCTGAAGGTGTACTTCGATGATTGCTACTGGAACTCCTTGACGTGTTGTACTGGGTGAGCCAAGTTTGGGCTCGTTTTGTTAGCTATGATGAGACTTTACCTCCGGACTTGATGGAGTGACCTGAAAATGTACTTCGGTGACTGCTACTGGAACTCCTCGACGTGTTGTACTGGGTGAGTCGAGCTTGGGCTCGTTTTGATAGTTATGATAAGACCTGCTGGAAAGTGTAGCTACTATCGTGATTATCAAAACAACAAATCAAACATTATCATTTTTTATTGTGAGAATATTTCTTTGAATATGTCAAAGAGTTCCAGTAGCAGTCACCGAAGTACACCTTCAGGTCACTCCATCAAGTCCGGAGGTAAGGTCTCATCATCACTAACAAAACAAGCCTAAACTCGGCTCACCTAGTACAACATGTGAAGGAGTTCCAGTGGCCATCACCGAAGTACACCTTCAGGTCACTCCATCAAGTCCGGAGGTAAGGTCTCATCATAACTAACAAAACAAGCCCAAACTCGGCTCACCTAGTACAACATGTGAAGGAGTTCCAGTGGCAATCACCGAAGTACACCTTCAGGTCACTCCATCAAGTCCGGAGGTAAGGTCTCATCATAACTAACAAAACAAGCCCAAACTCGGCTCACCTAGTACAACATGTGAAGGAGTTCCAGTGGCAATCACCGAAGTACACCTTCAGGTCACTCCATCAAGTCCGGAGGTAAGGTCTCATCATAACTAACAAAACAAGCCCAAACTCGGCTCACCTAGTACAACATGTGAAGGAGTTCCAGTGGCAATCACCGAAGTACACCTTCAGGTCACTCCATCAAGTCCGGAGGTAAGGTCTCATCATAACTAACAAAACGAGCCCAAACTCGGCTCACCTAGTACAACATGGAAAGGAGTTCCAGTAGCAATCGCCGAAGTACACCTTCAGGTCAGTCCATCAAGTCCGGAGGTAAAGTCTCATCATAACTAACAAAACGAGCCCAAACTCGGCTCACCCAGTACAACACGTCAAGGAGTTCCAGTAGCAATCATCGAAGTACATCTTCAGTTCACTACATCAGGTCCGGAGGTAAGGTTTCATCATAACTAACAAAACGAGCCCAAACTCAGCTCACCTAGTACAACACGTCAAGGAGTTCCAGTAGCAGTCACCAATCACTTCATCAAGTCCGGAGGTAAGGTCTCATCATAACTAATAAAAATATTACCTAGTATCAAATTTGGTTTATCGAATATTTTGTGTTTGTACAGCGATCTTTTTCAACTCGAGCCGCTCCAAACAGGCGTAACGTGTCCACTCTCGACGGCGGCCGTGCGCGGACTAAAGTTTCATTCAAAGTGTTTGTGCAATAAATGAAGACGGGTATCCAAAATAAAATAACCCCTAATGCAATCGATTAAGATTCATCCAGAATAGCAAAAAATGTGAAAAAATAAGATTTGGTTTTCATTTTTTCTGCAACTATATAAATCATTTAGATAAAAAAAAAAATCCTTGCATTAAGAATTGATTATGTTTGCCAACATACAGTATTTTTAGAAATAGTAAAATATGTTAATAATAGCACAAAAAATGTACCTAAACTCAACCCTGTATCGTTAATTTTAGGGAAAATGGCAACGACAGATCGATTTTACATTATACCTATTATTTGAAGATGAAGAACCAATCTATACGAGGTAGTTATTAGTTATATTGGATTTTGTTTGGTTATGCCATAAAATTGTACCGAAAAACAGCATAATTTTACCTGATATGCGAACGCGCCCTTACAGCAGGATCGTTTAAATTGCGTGCGAGTAAGGGAAAGAGATGGCGTTAGACGTCCTCTATAGCTCCGTTTCTTTCCCTCACTCGCACGCAATTAAAACGATCCTGCTGACGTCATGGTAGGCCCGCTGGTCGGGCATTATTTGAGTCTATCGACACGCAAAGAAAAAGAAGAAGAATTGATTCCCATGTTAATGTATTGTGGAAGCTGCAGAAGATTGTAAAAATATACCTACTTGCATTGTATAGATTCCAGTTTTTGGTATTATATAATTGGATAGCACATGTGTGAGTACTTTGTACTGTTCAGCCACCACTTACATTTAGTTATCTTTCATTGACTTGAATATGCCTTGGTGGCTACGAGAGAATGTCATGCTCACTCAAATGTTTCGCTGATGGTGGCGGGTGTGTCGGGTCACTTAGTTCCCTTAAATATGGTCGAGTTGAATGGTGCCGATACATGCGTCATGTTCGTGAACGGGCGCTCTCAGTTGGGACTGGTCATCTCTTAGCTGCCACGGTTCGTTCATTTTAATTACTTTTTTTTTTTAATTTTTGATTTATCATTTTACTCTGGACGCTCTTAATGTGCACGTCTTTCTACATCGTTCTCACATATATGTATAATCTCAACATGAATGATGTAACCAAGATTTTGTAACAATATTTTGATTTAAAAGAGTGTCCATGGAGTTTCTTGCCCGTTCTTCTCCATAGAGATCTACGTTAGGGAATGGGCAACTACAGTACTTTCTCAAGTTATTATGCCTTGTGACTGTGACTGTAGCTTTGCTTTTTTTTGTATTTTCGACATTCAAAAGTGCCGTAATGGTCTAATTGAAATAAATGGTTTGAGTTTGATAGGTACGAAATGCCTTGATATAGTTTTGTTTTAAGTTTTAATTTAAATTTTCTTGTTTAACTTTTCTACACACTGTGTCTACATTTCATATCGAACTTTCCTCTCGCAGGTCTGCTGGAAGAAATTTCTTAAGAAATAAGCAGTACCTTTGTGCTCTTCTATGTTAATATATTGTCCTGTAAAGTATTTTGTGTGTACATAAATAAATAAATAAATGCTGAGTGCGCAGAATGCACGGCGCGTACACTAACAATACAAAATTTGATTAGTGCACAAGTATGTACGCAGACACAGATGCACTCTGCTGTTCCTTTACTCTCATATTCCGATGGGACGGCAATCCGACACGATCGGAGAGAGATCACAGGACTAAGGGCCGAGTCATACCGGACTGGCAGCGGCCGCACGCGGTGACGCGAGCGGCCGCGCGCCACGCGCGTCTTGTGAGTGGTTCTGTCCGCGGCTGCCAGCGGCAAGGCGAAGCCGCTAGCGGCACCGCGGGTGGCCGCGCGTGAATGTAGAAACTAAACTAGTCAAGAGGAGACTACGCGCGTGGGGTCTGGAGGTCTCCAGCGGCGACGCCGGGGGCCGCTGCGTCGCCGCCGGCCGATGCCATTCCGGTGTGACTCGGCCCTAACTGCTTAACGTGCTTGCCGAGGCACGGGGGTATAATACCGCTAACTTTCAAACTCCGGGTTTCAAACTGAGTTTCAAATGGTAAAACCCTAGCAATTTTTGCCCGACTTGGGAATCTAACCCGAGACCCCCGGGACCTAGCAAGTTGAAATTTGTACCAAATATTGAGGTCCTATAGTCCCTATTATGTGTATAAAAATCAAGATCTTGAGTCAGCACGATAAAAAGACATGGGCAAATTAGATTTTCGCGTAAACTTGTAAGTACCTAAATTTACCTTAAAATTAACTTTTTTATTTTTCCGAACTTTCCCTATAATTGTGCTGTAAGACCTTGATTTTAACCAAAATTAAAAAAGACAATTCTAGGTCAACGAAAACCTATGTGGTATTATAGGTAGTTCCCGTTGACCTAGAATCACGAAATTTGGCGAGAAGCAATGTCTTACAGCACATGTAAAGGAAAAAAATCTGAAAACCGTAAATGTGTAGTTTTTTTTGTTTTTTTTTGTTTGTGTTGCTTACTATTTGATAAATGCTGACAATACTAACAAGAGACTGAACGATATAGTATGCATTTCTAATGCAACCTCCAAACATGTCTTTGTCGAAAGATTATTTTCATTTTTAAGCCCATTTCTGTACAATAGATTAAATAGAAAAGGAAAAAGAAAGTAATAATTGACTTTTTACAGCTAAAATAGTTTGAACTTATTAAACTTAGTTAAATAGAAAACTAAGTTTACCTAAATAAGTTCAAACTATATTTTAGCTGTAAAAAGTCTATTATCACTTTTTAGAACCCATATCCTATGCATAAACAGAAGATTTACTTGTTGTCTGCAAGTAAGCTGCTGACACGTTTTTTGTTTGATTTTCTAGGTAAGTTGAAATTTCAGTACTTAATACATTTTTCTTTTAATGTTAATTTATTTATTTTAAGTAGGTATTCTGCTAGCGCGGCTAGACTGACCCGACACTATACCGAAGACATCCCGGACGTCAGCCTGTACGAGATTAGGATGGCTCTGAAGCAACTCAAAAACAACAAGGCACCGGGTGATGACGGAATTACAGCCGAACTCCTGAAGGCGAGTGGAAAACCGGTTCTTAAGGCCCTTCAGAAGCTGTTTAATTCCGTCATACTTGAGGGAAATACGCCACAGGCATGGTGCAGGGGTGTGGTGGTACTCTTCTTCAAGAAGGGCGACAATGCCCGGATGAAGAATAACAGGCCCATCTTACTTCTAAGCCATGTCTACAAGTTGTTTTCAAGAGTCATCACGAATCGTCTCGCGCGCAGGTTTGACGATTTCCAGCCTACCGAACAAGCCGGTTTCCGAAAAGGCTTTAGCACCGTGGACCACATACATACGCTGCGGCAGGTTATACAGAAGACCGAAGAGTATAACCTGCCCCTCTGTTTAGCGTTTGTGGACTACGAGAAAGCCTTCGATTCGATCGAGACCTGGGCTGTACTGCAGTCTCTCCAACGGTGCCAAATTGACTATCGGTACATCGAGGTGTTGAAGTGTTTGTACAAAAACGCCACCATGTCAGTCCGACTTCAGGACCAAGCCTCGGAACCTATCCTCCTACAGCGAGGTGTGAGACAGGGAGACGTCATATCTCCGAAACTATTCACCGCTGCACTGGAGGATATCTTATAGGTTCTGGACTGGAGAGGGCTAGGCATCAACGTCAATGGCGAGTACATCACTAACCTTCGGTTTGCCGACGATATAGTGGTCATGGCTGAGACCATGGAGGACCTCAGGACGATGCTCGATGACCTCAGTAGAGCTCCGGAAGAGTGGGTCTTAAAATGAACATGGACAAAACCAAGGTCATGTTGAATGCCCATGTCACACCCACTCCTATCAAAATCGGAGACTCTATACTCGAAGTTGTAGACGATTATGTGTACCTGGGACAAACGGTCCAGTTAGGTAGGTCTAACTTCGAGAAAGAGGTCAATCGTCGAATCCGACTCGGCTGGGCAGCGTTCGGGAAGTTGCGCGGTATCTTCTCGTCCAACTTACCGCAGTGTCTCAAGACGAAAGTCTATGACCAGTGTGTGTTGCCAGTGATTACATACGGGACCGAAACGTGGTCGCTCACAATGGGCCTCATCAGAAGGCTTAAAGTCACCCAAAGGGCAATGGAGAGGGCTATGCTCGGAGTTTCCTTGCGCGATCGAATCAGAAATGAAGACATCCGCAAGAGAACCAAGGTTACCGACGTAGCCCGAAGAATTGCCAAACTTAAGTGGCAGCGGGCAGGTCACATTGCTCGCAGAACGGATGGCCGATGGGGCCGAAAAGTTCTGGAGTGGCGACCGCGAACCGGAAGACGTTGCGTTGGAAGACCTCCCACTAGGTGGACCGATGACCTGGTGAAGGTTGCGGGAGTCCGCTGGATGCGAGTCGCATGGGACCGGTCAATGTGGCGACACTTGGGGGAGGCCTATGTCCAGCAGTGGACGTCTTTCGGCTGAAATGATGATGATGATGATGAAGTAGGTATTAATGCACCTTCTAGCCTGAAACACAGGTTCCACCTAGTTTAGGCAATAAGCAACAGTGCTCTATTTTATTTGTTAAGATACTTAATTGTAAATGTGCCCCTTTTTAAAAATAAACGATTTATTAATATTATTTGCGGTTGGTGCAATAGCCTTCTAGGGATCGAACAGCAAAGTTAAGTTTGTCCTTTAAAAAGTTTGTACCTACGGAACCCTCGGTGCGCGAGTCCGACTCGCTCTTGGCCGGTTTTTTTTTAACTTGGAAATGTAATTGATTCTATAAAACTTTCAGGGAACTCAAAGTATCAAAAGTGTAGTGTAGTGAAAAACCGTGAAAGTCTAAAACAGTGCAAAACCAAATAGTTAAGTATAAGTTTATGAGAAATTGAATGAATGTAAAATTATTAACATAAGTTTGAAAGGTAAAGATGAATATCTGAGGCCGATAAGCCAAACGAAGGAGTAGTTATGTAAGATTGTTGTTGATTTTGACAAGTTTGGTAATCTTCTTATATAGTGGCGTCATCTTGGGCGTCATTATGACTTTCCAATGATCAACCACTGACAATCCATTGAAAAAAAATGGCATAGAATGGTTATCTCGTACACAATGACAAATGAATGACTGACTTACGCGGTAATCTGCTAAAATTTTGACAGTTCCAGCAGAAATTTGCTCAATTAGCACCATTTTGTATTGCTATAAATTTATGCTTCTTTTAATAAAGATAATTTAAAACACTTAAATGAAAATAAATCAAAACACCGACCGCTAGAAATAAAAACAGATAAAACGTCAGTATGCAGTAATGTCACATTTGACTTTGACAGCTAAACAGATAAAATATTATTGAATTGTATAGTTTCACATTAATCCGCGTTACACATAATGTTTTTTGCTATTTATGAACTTACTAAAAACTTACCGCTAACTTGCTACTTACTTATCCACTCAACCGCCCCTGGCTGCTTTAGCAGCCAGTTGCCGATTTGCCAAATGTCCCTGGCTGCTAAAGCAGCCAGTAGCGCCTTCGTCCAACAAATGCAATAAAAATTTATTAAACTGCTATTTCTAGAGCTTATTCCTCTTGTAGCATTCTCTATACTATATTCCTCAACGTTCGGACCAACAATAGCAAGACTATTCCATCGACAAATCTCAAAATAAAAGTAAAAACTGTAGTGTAAACAAACTCCGCCATTTCTGACGTGTGGCGTCGTATTTCAATTGTTCTGTTACGTATATTGTTGTTTTCGGATAGTGTTATATATCAAATTAATCGTGAAAATCTGTGCTACTATATTATCATAAAGGAAATCTAGTTTTCGAATCTCAAAGTTGAGTATTTCGCCTCCGAAAGGTGGTAGGTTTAAATACCTATAGTGATTGTGTTTATACAAGAAATAAGTGTTTTTGTGATTAAAACGTGTGTGTTAACGGAAAAACAGTGCATAATTAGTATTGTGAACATATTATTAAATTGTATATACAAAAACAAGTGGCTTCGTAAAGTTATAGGTACGTAAATAACCGTGTTCAAAAACAGTCGTTGGCGCAGGCCGCGTCAAACTAAACAGTGAGTATTCAAATTCAAATTTAATTCTAACTAGACTATCGTAAATAAACTAATAAGATTATGGTCTTATTGGAAAGGAAATATAATCTAGTTTATTTTAAAATTATTTTAATTGAAATTTAATATTTAGAAAAATTCAAATTAATATTTTAATAGCGAAATATCCGTTTTCATCACTGTTTTTCAAGTTCTACATTTTTTTTGAGTTTCAAATTAATATCAGTTTTTTTTTTTTTTAATATATAGATTCCATAACTATTCAGCTATTCACTGTAAATTTTATTTAGCTATAACTCTTGTAGTTTGCGATTGTTTATCTAAAGTGTCAAATTACATGCGAATATTTCGCAATTTTTTGCACCCTGGACGGTTTGGTGCAAAAAAGTCGCGCGCGGGGCGGGTGAGTGGTGGTAAAATATGGCTGAGCTCTTATATTATGTCATAACAACTATTAGGTATTACCCATATTTGCAAAATAAAATTCTATTCTATTCTATTCTTACTACTTCAGATTGCATAGAACACTAATAAATAATATGTAAAAACATATAAATGAAATCTGGCATGATTAGATGTTCAAATTTAATTCTAGTTTTTCGAAAATTTTTTCTGTTAAGGTTTTTTAATATTGGCAATACAACAAAGTCATTATAACACAATTCAATTACGAGACCATTGACCGAACAATGATCGACCATTAAGAATTTAGTAGATTACGAATTTTTAGCAAAATGACCATTGTCATCGATCAACAATTATGAAGGGGGGGGGCGAGTCTGCTATTACAATAGTGTCAATAGTCTATTATTCATCTCATAATTATTGATTTTGACAAGTTTGGTAATCTTTTAACATAGTGGCGTCATTATGACTTTTCAATGATCAACCACTGACACTCCATTGAAAGAAATGGCATAGAATGGTAATCTCGTACACAATGACAAATGAATGACTGACTTACGCGATAATTTGCTAAAATTTTGACAGTTCCAGCCGAAATTTGCTCAATTAGCACCATTTTGTATTGCTATAAATATAGGCTTCTATAGAGATAATTTAAAACACTTAAATGAAAATAAATCAAAACACCGACCGCTAGAAATTAAAACTGATAAAAAACGTCAGTAAGCAGTAATGTCACATTAGACTTTGACAGCTAAACAGATAAAATATTATTGAATTGTATAGTTTCACATTAATCCGAGTTACACATAACTTAATGTTCTTTGCTATTAACGAACTTCTTACTACTTCAGATTACATAGAACACTAATAAATAATATGTAAAAACATATATAAATGAAATCTGGCAAGACTATATGTTCAAAGGAGACATTTTTTTTTGTTTGGAGATTAGGCCACTCACATAAATTGTAGCGTATAATAATGGAACGTATATTGATTTGTTCCCTAAAATATCTAGAATGCAGTGGTTATATTAGCTAAGCCTTGTCTAACCGGATTATATGCGAAAACTGCAAAAACACTTTTACGTAAATCGAAATAAATAGAAAGAGTAAATGTAAAAATAAAGAAGTTGCCTGTCAACCACTAAAAAGGCGGATTTACACCGCTCCGTGACACGTTGATTGTCTAAACTATCTACGCGATTATAGCGTAAACCTTTAAAATAGCATTAAAATGGTCACAGTATAGTAATATTTCATTTTAAATTCTATTCTGTTTTAATTAAAGCATGATTGCCACTGGGTACCGTACTTTTTTTTGTAAATGGAAAAAACGTTCCTATTCACGTAAGTATTTTCTGTCAAATGACATTGACCACAACAGGAATGATTTGACTCGCAAAAAATATCGTAATATAACTTTTAATTATGATTTCAAGATTCCGGTTTCGTTTCTATGTAATCTTTCGTTTGTTACTATGTTAAAACTGTTACTTATTTTTGGTGTAATATGAATAATAAACGCAACGTCCAAGCGGGCTTAAAAAAAATTGTCTCCTTTAATTCTAGTTTTTCGAAAATCAATTCTATTAAGGTTTTTTAATAATGGCAATACAACAATGTCATTACAACACAATTCTATTACGAGCCCATTGACCGAACAATGACCAACCAATTATGAATTTAGCAGATTACGAATTTTTAGCAAAATTACCATTGTCATCGATCAACAATAATTATGAAATCAATGAAAGACCATTGTGATACTATTGTAATAGCAGACTCGACACCCAGAGTCGTTATGAAGTTGAATGCTTCGGAATTATGAACATTAGAGACAGAGTAGTAAGGAATTGTAATTGTTAGGATGAAAAATGTTAGGACAAACATTTTCGGATTTCCAATTATCGGAGTTGAAAATTTAGGTGAACTTTGGCGCACCCCTTTTTATCATGTTGACTCAGGACCTTGATTTTATACACATAATAGGGACTATAGACTTCAGTATCTAGTATAAGTTTCAACTTGCTAGGTCCACCCGCTCCTAAGAAAATTGGTGGTGACAGACGGACAAGAAAGTGATCTTTTACGGGTTTCTTTTTTACCTTTTGAGTTACGGAACCCTAATAAATTAAGCCACAAATCTGGAAAGAGATGCTGCGACTTGCCATAATTGAAGTTTCAGCCATATAATATGTAGGTACGTAAAACCCTAATCCCTCAATCAAAGATTTTCATAAATTGGTCGTCCTGCCCTGTAACAGGGACTTCACAATAGTAACGGGGTGTTTTAAATGCCACAGTACGGGCATACAACAAAATCTTGCAGAGATCAATTCTACGTGTGGTCACTGTTATGGAGTAGGTCATTATGATGTCCGAATGCGCGAAGGATGTGTTGTGGTTAGTTAGGTATTATTACTAGGACACAGACTGTGATACAGGTTTATCCTTGAACAGGCATCGAACTTTTATATGTACATAAGTAGGTACTTACATTAAGTATCTCTTATATTTAGGCTATTTATGTACCTTTATGTATATTGTACAAATTTTAGATATGAATAAATACTTCTTTTAATACACTTCCTCGAAAACGGGTTCTTATCGCACTACGATTAGGTTCAACATTCAATGTATTTCACACACGTGGATCTTTTTCATTTTCCAACACCGCGTGCTGTGCCGCGTGCGGGAATGTGTTAAAAAATTGCCACAGATAAAACTAAACCCATACTTAGTCCAAATTGTTTCAATATCTCCAAATTGTTTCAATACCTATAGCCAGACGTGATTGTTTTCTTTCGTTATTTCATTTCTTCAAAAGTGTATTGAAAAACGTCGTTTGATACACGTGGACATTTGTTATTGCAGTTCTCGGCTCAAAAACGCCCTCGCCTGCGCCTCGGGTGTTAATTCCGCCTCGAATGCAATAACAAACATTCTCCACTTGTATCAAAATGTACATATTTTTCTCATCAATCGCTGTACACATTAACATGCTAGTTGACACACAAGTTTCTAGCTAGCGCAGAATTTGCATAGTAGGTATGTCACGTCTATGTCGGTTGTACGCCTGCAAGGTGTGTCACGGAAAGCATCGATTGTAAAGTGAAGAAGAGGGATCGCAAAGCGCT
This sequence comes from Xestia rhomboidea, assembly GCA_963853795.1. Lineage (NCBI taxonomy): Eukaryota > Metazoa > Arthropoda > Insecta > Lepidoptera > Noctuidae > Xestia > Xestia rhomboidea. The sequence continues at coordinate 293,138 of OY970770.1, forward strand.
ACTATTATATTATCTGTGGCGCTACTTACCGACGTACTCGTCCATGTTGAAGGTGGTGACGTACTTGAAGGAGAGACGGCCCTCCTTGTGGAAATCGATGAGGCGGCGGTACATGCCGAGTGGCGTGCCGCCCGTGGGCAGGCCCAGAACGAAGTGGCGGCCCGGGCCCGGCGCGAACTGCGTGATGCGCTGCAGCACGAACCGCGCCGCCCAGTCCGCCACCACGCTGGCGTCCTCTAGGATAATCAGCCGCATCGCTGCCGCTGCGTGTCGCTGAAATGTTCAGATATTAGCTTTGTTTTAGTATAATTATGTTTGAAAGTGGCAGTAGAGGCTCGTAACAGGAACTGTACCTGACTCTTTCGGGGTTATCTGTAAACTCCGCCTAAAGTTAATTATGGGAAACGTGTAACAGACGATCCTTGGAGGTAAGATGATCCTTTTCTATTGCAGCAAAACAATAATTTAAAAAAAAAAAAACATTTATTTGACACATAAAAATACATGTTACAAGCCAGTCACAATAAAAAGCACACAAGTGTATTTCCACAAATCTGATCCTAACACCCAAACTAGGCCTGGACCTGTATTTTGGGGGTCAGCGTTCAGCCATGGATTCCATTTTTAATCTTACAGCTTTGAGTGTCCTTAAAAAGTTGACAGCCAAGGTTATTGCCATTTGGTAACACCTATAGGTAAAAAAGGAACTACAATACAATTAATATTATAGTAAAAATAAAATAGGGTTATTTAATGCTAAAGGGTTAAGTGTGTAATTCTGAGTGTGAAAGTGTGGTAATTGATGAGTGTTTGTGTGTAAGTGTGCATGTGGTGGAAGTGTGTTGTTTGTGCATATGGGAGTGAGTGAGTGTCTGGTTTCGCACCTTTGAGTGTGTGTAAAACAAAACGGGAATAAGTAAGAATGGATGATGACATTGTGTATGGATTTTAGATCATATCATATTATGTATGTGAACAATAAACGCCATCTAGGTGTTTTTCGTAATATGTAGCTCCTAAATTCCCAATACCCCGCCTGCCCCCGCGACTCGGTCAATTCGTAAGGTGGTGTGAGTGAAGAGTAAACGGGGGAAAAAACCTAAATGTGTAACTTCGATCCAAGAAATTTATATACTAACTGGAATGAAGACGGGCAACCCTAACACGTTCCGAGCGAGAAAGCTTCGAGAGCATCGGTGACAAGCAAGACAGAGACACCATCCACCATAGTCGGTTTCTCGCTCGAAACGTTTTTTTTTCTATTGAATTGTACAAATTGAAACTCTTAAGCTTTTGAGATAGTTTTTTTTATTTTAATAGCATTTTGTTCGTACTCATTCCAGTTAGTATTTAAGTTCCTTGCTTCGATCTAAAGTAAGGTTGATTATGCTTAGGTTATAGTATAGCTTTAATTCTAGGAAGTCAATTGCAATGACTGCTGTACTAGTGGCTAATTATGTATAATGTATTTAGGTTTTTTAAATTCTTATTTAAAGACCACGGATTATAATAAGCATTTGCTTAAAACGCTATTTTTATACCGTTATTGCATATTTTAGTACATAATTAAGTTTTAATTAACATTAAAATACTAAAACACTAAAATACAAATATGTTGGTAGTATTTTATTTTTAGTACTTGTGGCAACCCTACCGATTGACCATTAAGGTGGATGCTCCAGGGTAGCCCGCGAAATTCAATTTTTCTTACGTTTTTTGCAATTTGCAGGTCAGTGTCAGGTTGTATGTTGATTAAACTATGAATCGCGGCTGTAAGACGTATGTAGTTACAGAATTATAATCATCAAAATCATCAATAGAACCCTCCAAGCTCATAAAGGTGTTTGAATTTACTTTTTCAAGGTCAAAGTCATTCCTGCACCTATAAAAAGCATACGTGTATTTACATACGTCTTACAGCCGCGATTCATAGTATAATCAACATACAACCTAACACTGACCTGCAAATTGCAAAAAACGTAAGAAAATTTGAATTTCGCGGGCTACCCTGGAGCATCCACCTTAAGCAGCAAGCCGCCGAATAACATACGCTAACGCGTGGCGTCAAGGTACAATGTAGATCGAGCGCGCCCAGATTAGGTATTTAAAATATCGGCTTTCTTAAAGATCAAAGAAAAAAGGAAGCTCGTGCGCAAACCCCGCCCTTTTCCTTTGTGTTGTCCCCGATGCAGATGTACCGACAGGGCACACTCCCGCGCTGAACGCCAGTCTATGCGAGTACACCGGTATTTCCGCATGTCTAATATTGCGCTTTCGCAACCCCGCTTACTTCGCGTTATGTGTGTCCTGTCATTCAAGAACACGTTTACAGTTACACAGGAGTCCTGTGTAACTGTAAACGTGTTCTTGAATATCCAAAAATGACGTCATAATAATTTTCGTATTCCAATGAAAAATATTGGGATATGGTTCGTGCATACGTGTTATCTAATGATAGTGTGCGACGACGAGGACCCATTAATTTGTATCCAGAGATGTTTCCCAACCGTCAGATTCCGTCGTCCAACCAACGATTGCGATGATTCGGTCAGTACCTAGTAGTCGTACCTAGATATTTTTGCCTGTCTTATGCCAAAAGCCAGGGGAGCGAGTCTGCTATTACAATGGTGTCACAATGATCTATCATTGATTTCATAATAGTTGATTTTAACAAGTTTCGTAGTCTACTAATATAGTGGCGTCATTATGACTTTCCTATGATTAACCACTGACCAAGGAAATTATATACTAACTGGAATGAGTACGAACAAAATGTTAAAAAATAAAAATAAACCCTATCTCAAAAGCTTAGAGTTTAAATTTGTACAATGGATTCAATAGAAAAGAAAAAAAAAAACATTCCGAGCGAGAAACCGACAAAGGTGGATGGTGTCTCTGTCTTGCCTTGTCACCAATGTAAACAATATGGCCGATACATTTTTGCGTTGAAGTCATTTAAGTACTTTTAATGTATTTAAGTGAAATAATCCGCTTTAAAAATGGTAAAATTGTGTTGTGTGAAGGGGTGTAGTAGTAAGGGTTTGCTGGATGTGGAATGTCGTTTTTTAGGGAAGTTTTTTAACTTTGGTTGTTTATTACGACTAGGGTTACCAAGTTTTAGATTGACAAACGGGAAATATCCAAATAAATTAAGTAAGTAAGTTCGAAGTTTCGAACACCGTTGTCGTACATAGTAATCAAAAGTATATTATATAAATTAGAAACATCGGACATCGCGCATGGTTTCGGTAGTACCTAGTTTGCTTTTTAAATACAAATATTGAAAAGAAAAGAGTCCACCGCACCATGCCGTGTACTAAGGATTTTTCCATGCTTCTCCAGCAAAAGAATCCATTTGGCGAGATGCGAGTGAAAATGAATGGTTTCGGAATATAAAATAAATATTGGCGAATGTTACTAAAACATTATAAGTAAACAGTCATAGCTTGAATGTGCGATTTTCTATGTCCGAAATATATAATATTAACGGAGTTCTCGAATACAAAAGTCGTCTGGATAGACAAGTTGCTTGCAAAATGGATAATTTGCAACTGGACGGTACAGACATACATTTAAGTTAACATAAAAAGTTAATGACATCCACTCTTGAAGCTATTTCGCCTAGAATGCTATTGAGTTGCAGGTTATCATCATTAAATAATACAATTGTAAATAATAATGAAATTTGCTCAATTAGCACCATTTTGTATTGCTGTAAATATAGGCTTCTTTATTAAAGGTAATTTAAAACACTTAAGTAAATGAAAATAAATCAAAACACCGACCGCTAGAAATAAAAACAGATAAAACGTCAGTAGGCAGTAATGTCACATTTGACTTTGACAGCTAAACAGATAAATATTATTGAATTGAATAGTTTCACATTAATCCGCGTTACACATAACTTAATGTTTTTTGTTATTTAAGAACTTCTTACTTCTTCAGATTGCATAGAACACTAATAAATAATACGTAAAAACATATATAAATGAAATCTGGCATGATTATATGTTCAAATTTAATTCTATTTTTTCGAAATTCATTTCTATTAAGGTTTTTTAATAATGGCAATACAACAATGTCATTTTATCACAATTACGAGACCATTGACCGAACAATGATCGACCATTATGAATTTAGCAGATTACGATTTTTTTGCAAAATGACCATTGTCATTGATCAACTATTATGAAATCAATAATAGATCATTGAAACACTATTGTAATAGCAGACTCTACACCCAGGTTTAAAGTATACGAAGGGAAAATGGATTATACCTAAAAGTCATTGCTCCGCGCACATGTTCTGCGATAAGCGCAAGGGTGTATATGTCGCAGGCATATCGTAGTACACGCCATATTACATAAAGGCGCGCCGGATTGCAAAACGTCGCTGTTATGTAATGCGGCGTCAGCTGAATTACAATTCGGCCGAGATAAAGTGCGCCACATTGAATGAGCACTTCGCGTTCGTCAATGCGGCGTAAACGTGCAGCCCAAACGGGCGCATCTTCGATACGCCACTTTGAAAGCGAGCGAAGCGAGCTCGGCACTTAGAGCACCCGACGTTAGGTTTGGTTAGGTTACTTCGACTTCGACTACGCCTTATTTTCGGAATTTTCAGTATTTTATTCGGACGTTTCTTCTTGCTGACAATACGGCCAAAATGTTGGACGCCGCTTTGTCGAACTTATCGCCACCACTATCCAGCTGAACGTGCGGACGCCGCATTACATAACGGCGACGTTTCTTAATCCGGCGCGCCATTATGTAATACGGCGTGTTATACGAATTGGCTGCGACATATACACGTTGCGAGACTTTAGCGAAATTTTTGGTATGGTTCTGTCAGTTATTTATCAGTGTTTTTTTTTGTTTATATTTTTATTAGTATCATGTAAGCATGCACTATTGCGGGTTTGAAGACATCCCTCGTTTAAACTAACATACTTAGACATACTGTATGGTGTATCTATTCATACGCGATATCTCTTAGGGGGACTACAGGAGCTAAACGCGAGTTATATAATGCAAAAAAGCATATGATTCATTGCAATAAACAAAACCAGAAAAATATGTGATATTCTTCAGGATATATGCTATTAAGATAGTGTTTTGAAAACATAATACAACTAATTTTTCTCGATAAAAAAATCACGAACTTATCTCTAAAAAAATATTTTATATTACCTATTACCCATGTTTGCAAAGAATAAATGATTTGATTTGAAAAACCATACAAAAATACATGCGATCATTCTGATTTTTTGGCAAATAATTCTACAAGCAACATATTGGCATGATAGTGGTGTCGATTCTGATGTGCACAAACTAAACTTAATTTAGGCTATTGCTGTCTTTTTCTCTCTAATAAAACGAGAAAGAGACGGACGTAATTTAGAGCTGTCAAATTAATTTGGAACTAATATTTCCACACAAATGAAGGGTGCACGTAACAACATGTTGAACAAAATCACGGTGAAACGCAAGGCATAAACTAGTTTGACATCTCTAACTTAGTTCACAGCTATAGCCGTCCTTTTCTCGCACTGCGTTTTAGTAAAAGATAGCAATAGCTTAAATTAAGTTTAGTTTGTGCACAACCACAGAACATACAACAGAATCGACACCAGTGTTTTATTTTTAGTCCAATCAATAGATTTTTTGTAAGTCGCAAAAAATCACTCATTTCGCACTATTCGGCCAGCAGTGACTGACGTAACAACCACTTTGTAGTGCAAGCTGCTTAGAACTTCATTCTAACAGTATTTCAAACGAAGTTTGAACCACCACAGATGGAGTTGCTAATTTAGCCCCTGTAGTCGCCATAAGGGGTCATTGTACTCATCATTATGAATAACTTTAACTATGGGACAAAACCCGAATCGCGAAAAAAAATCAGCTGTTCCATACATTTTGACGAGTAATGCGAACGTATTGTAGGGAATAGCTGATTTTTTTTCGCGGTTTGATTACGTGTATGAATAGATACACCTTAGATGTTATTGCTATTGGTCAGCCAGATAACCTTAACTTCGGTGTAGATGTTGTGGGTGGTAATCGGCGAAGTTAAACGATATATTAGCTTAGCAAACTTATATTTTCAAAAGACACGGTTATATTATCAAACGAGGAAATCACAAGCGCACCCGCTTGCAGTGGTCGCACGGCCTGAACTGCCGGCGCGCGGCGTCTTAAGGGTCGCCTGGAGCGCTTATTCCCCATACAAACTTACTTTTGCGATAATTTCTAAACTACAAAACAGATTGTGATAAAATTTGGTACACAAAATCGGATAACATTTATCAAGGTTTGGTATAGATTTTTGTTTGAAAAAAATTAAACAATACAAAAATAGAGCGAGTTGATATTTCACAGTTTTAATGAGAAAAACACGTCATGTTTGCTCAGTTCTCACACACATTAAAATACTCTTGAAAACGATGAAAACCTATACCCGACGTTCTATAAGCCCTCTTTTTTACTACGAATAAGTAAAATATTGGTTATCTGTAATATTAATGAAATTACAGCGAAATTAAGAAATCAAAACGATAAATAGCCAATTTCGGCAGCAATACCCGCACGGTCTCTTTCGTTTGCGGGGAGAGAAAACAGGCGGGGTGCGGGGAGGGACGGTAACCGCACCGGCCCGCCTTTCTTATCAGTGCAGCGACTACTCGGCACTGTGCATAACGTGAGTTGCGTACCTACCTGCTTTCTTTAGTGTTTCTTTGGCGAAGGCATGTACAACGCAGGGTTGGAGGAAAAAGAGCTGGCGATCAGTAAAGGGCACGTGGATGTGGATGGTGTTCCATTCATACCAATCGTTGCGGATGCGTCATGGGGAAAACGATCTTATCGTGGTAGTAAATATAATTCTTTATCTGGCGTAGCCTGTATTATCGGACTAGAAACCAGGAAAGTATTATTTTTAGGCATAAGAAATTCATATTGTTCGGTGTGTGCTGTCGCAAAAAATAGAAATGTTCAGCCCAAAGAGCACAAGTGCTTCAAGAACTGGTCTGGTACGTCAACAGCAATGGAAGCCGATGGTGTAGTAGAGGGATTCAAATGTAGCATAGAAATGCATGGCTTGAAATATACAAGCCTCATTGGCGACGGCGACAGCAGTGTCACCAGCGCTCTGAACGAAGCTCTGCCTTACGGTCACACAACCATAATAAAAAAAATAGAATGCAGTAACCACTTACTGAGAAACTATTGTAGTAAATTGAAAAATTTGACTAAGAAAACCGAAAACCGATTCGGTTTAGTTCCTGTGACGCTGAGAAAATGTCTTGAAAAAAATATTTTTCGACTAAGAAAAGCCATAAAGGGGGCAGTCGACTATAATTCAAAAAATACTGAAAAGGCTTTAAGAGTTAATATTTTGAAGGAAGACATACAAAATGGTCCTTGTTACGTTTTTGGAGACCATAGTAGCTGCAAAGCATACTTTTGCAAGGGACCACAACCTGGAGAAGAAAATTTGGTAACTCAGATGAAAGAATGTGGCTTGTGGTACGATATATACACATGTATCAGTTCGATAACAAATAATATTGAAAGCCTTCTGATAGGCAAAACCAATAACATAGTTGAACATTTCAACGCAATAATAGCTAAATTTATTGGAGGCAAAAGGGTGAATTATTCATTACGTGGCTCTTATGAGTCGCGCTGTTATGCAGCTGCGATAAAACACAATAATCAAAGCCTGATCGAAACATTGCATAACGCTTCTACGAATATTGATGAAACGAGAGAATTCTCAAACAAGTATGTAGAAAGACACAAGAAAATATTGAAAAGGAAATCGGCTACAGACAGCGGCAGAAAATTCAAACGAGCGAAAATAACGACGGGAGCTGACGAACATTATGGAGATATTGAAGCAGAGGCAGATCTAGAAACTGCTTTATTTGAGAAAAAAAAGGAACAATTTTTAAGAAATATTCAAATATCCCCTGATGAAATAAAGAAAATAGAACAAGAAACTATAGGTCAAGCATCAAATCCCGAGTGGGTGAAACAGAGAAAATTGCGTTTGACCGCCTCAATGTTCGGACAGGTCTGTAAAATGAAAGCAACAACTTCATGCAAAAACACTATCAAAACCATACTGTATTCAACTTTTAAAGGAAGCGATGCAACAAGATACGGAAACAGAAACGAACCCATAGCGGCAAAAGAAACAGGGTCATTGTTACGAGTTGATATCATACCATGCGGTTTATTTATTGATGACGACTGTCCCTATCTCGGAGCAAGTCCCGATGGACTGATTGGTCACGATTCCATTCTAGAAATAAAGTGCCCATCTGTAGCAGAAAGCATGACGCCGGAAGAAGCTATAATGCAAAAAAAAAAAATTTGTACACTAGACGAAAAAGATTCACAAAAAATTTAATTAAAAAGAAATCACAACTATTATTACCAAGTACAAGGGCAACTGAATGTAACTAGGAGAAAATATTGTTTCTTTGTGGTATGGACACCTAAAGGAATAGTTTATGAAAAAGTGGAAAAAGACCAGCAGTTCTGGGATTCAAACATAGATAAATTAAAACAATTTTACCTACAATGTATTTTACCCGAAATTATAGATCCACGACTACCAAGAAAGTTACCTATACGAGACAGAATAATATAATACAACGCTTCATTAGTCTGTTTGCTAAAGCTTCTTTTTTTGATATGTTTCTATGTTTGTGATATACCTTTTATTCTAGTCTCATCCAAATACTGTACACCCAACAGCACGACAGTAGTAACACTTTTGATTTTATGGCATGGCAATAGAGTTACAAAATGTCTTCACGAACGTGCGGTTGACAGTACATATTTTTATGTTCTTGTTGTATTTTCTCTTATTGTCCCTAAATGTATAATACCGTTTACTTTACCGTTTTTGTAATACACAGACATTTCTAAAAAAAAAAAGTTTATTTATTGGTCCCTGTTATTTGTTGTTTTTTCTTTCGATGTGTTTCGAACACCATTCTTTGTAGGAATTCTACTTATAATATATTATAATTTCGAATGTAATCATAAATCTTCATATTTAGATTTCATGAACACAAGTTGTAATAGAATGCTGTAGGTAGAGTAAAAAATATTTTTATAACAAGCTGTCAATAGCTATTTACCAAAAAGTTTCGCTAACAAACAGCAAAACATAAAAATTCAACGCTTATCAGTTAGTCCACGCGCCGTTGCCAATTTGCCATTCTATGCGCTATCTGCCCCGCCACGCGCCTGAGCAGTAGCACTGTCTCTTTTTTTTAGCGCCCTATCTCGCTCTAGGTGAAATAGCAACAAACCGGAGCGCGCTAGCGGTCATCCCATCGCGAGATTGCGTCGAGCTTACAGGGGGTCCTTAAGTGGGGGTGCAACGGCCCGTACAATTATCTAAGTATCTAACTATCTATACTTAGAATTATGCTTATTACTACTTACTAACTAATCAATTTATCTATTCGTAAAGAAAATCAGCGCGTCGCTAAAATTCGGTGTTCAAAAATAGTCACCTATTTAGGTCAATAACTTAAAATGGCACACAAGACTGGCAAAGTTCCTCCTTGCAAAGCTCTACGCAATGAATTATATTTTATTAAGACTATTGGTAAAATCTTAACTTCATTGTCCAACTAGTTACATATTTAACTCAATAACTCGTATGATATAAGCTTGTGCGGTTAGTTGAAAATTACAGCCGAAGTGATATTGCTAATAAAAAAGCAGAGGCTGTAATTGTAGACTACAGGCCCGTCCAAAAAATGGATGGGTCATATGAACCACCAGGTGACGTATATAGGACGATATAAGAGCATAAAATAATAAAATTCAGCACTATGCCGTCACTTGTAAGCTGTCCACCTGAGTGCTGGTGAGAATTCAAAAGTGCAGGTAGAGTGAGTACATTTTGGTCATATATTTTTGTACGGCATTTCTACCATCGATAGATCCATGAAAAATAATAAGAAAGCGCGCAGTGCCGTAAATAAAATGGTGCGCCACAAAATCGGTATTTTTATTTTATTTTCTGACAATTTCCAGGGTAAATTTGGTCATTTCATTCTGTACGGCATCAGTTTCAATACAGCTTCTAATCCATTATTCCGCAACGCTGTACAAAAATCATGCGACAAGGGGAAAAAATCGAGGTTTGCAACCTCCTCTCTTTCCGTGGTCCGGGGGGTGATGAAAAAGCGCGCGGAATAATTTTTTCAATACACTTCCTCGAAAACTGGTTCATAACGCACTACGATTAGGTTCAACATGCAATGTATTTCACACGCGTGCGATTTTTTACATTTTCCAACACGTGTGCGGGCATGAAAATTGCCACAGATAACTATACCTATACTGCCTATTCTTAGTTCAAATTGGTTCAATGCATTAAGTCGGAGGTGAATGTCTTTTTTTTAATTTTGGCAAAGCAATAATGCGTCTTTATCGCGTAAATATTTTTTAAATATTCAAATTGTGTTTATAAATAGAATATCATAGATAAACATGATTATTTTAAACTAATATTTACTTTTATAAACAAATTAACATTTATTTGTGTTATAAGTTCAAAAATATAAAAAAAAAACAACAATTTTTTATACAAGGCTGTTTAGCGGCTTCATACCTTTGCCTTTTCTCCTTCAACCTGGCGAAAGCAAAGCGCGGAAAAAAAGAAAATTTAAATATCATAGTTTCTTATTAATTTATGACAAAAATGTTTTTAGTTATTTTATTTTATTTCTTCAAAAGTGTATTGAAAAACGTCGTTTGATACACGTGGACATTTGTTATTGCAGTTCTCAGCTCAAAAACACCCTCGCCTACGGCTCGGGAGTTAATTCCGCCTCGAATGCAATAACAAACTTTCTCCACTTGTATCAAAATGTTGTTCACAAATTAGCGATGCGCTTTTTTTAAGGCAAAGACACAAAAAACAGGCAGTATTACTAATAAAGTAAATTAATATTTTCGTGTTTTTGTTAAGTACAGATAAATGGTTGTAATTTATTGTCAAAATTAATTAAATTAAAGAATTAAATGTTTATTTATTTTCATCTCCCAAAGTTAATTTTATTCATAAAATGTTGCTTTTCTGACATAAAAATTCTTTGCTAAGATTAAAAAAAGTACCGTTCGGTTTAGACGGAGCATCTTGATAAACCGTGCATTTTACTTTACAATAACGCACAAGTACGCAATGAGATACATTACGATATTGAAATTGGTGAGATACCCTTTACGAGCAAATGTGTTATAAACAAATATACTAGATGTTTGGTGCAGTTTAAAAAAAAAAGTTGTTCCCCCCTGATGCCAGACGAAGTAGTTGCGTCATTTCAACAGTCGAGACTATAATTTATTTACAATAAGCAAACGATTAAAGTAGCATTGGCACAAGAGATAACGTGTCGTCGCCCTAAATATCAATAAAAACAACACTCGATGGCGACAACCGGCCGGTGATCTGCGAATACCGCATGTTATCTACACTGGCCTGCAGAAATAAGTATCACACTTTTAAAATTGCAATTACTTTTTAAGTACACAAGATATACTTTCGAAACAAAAAGGACTGGAAAAATAGTTTAAATTTTGTCTATAGTTTCAAAGAAAGCTGATAACAATTGGTTAACGTTTAATTATTTTAAATCTCTAACTTCTATAGTTTAAATGAAATTTTAAAAGTGTAGTACTTATTTTTGCAGGCCTATACATCGACGTTATTACGGTCTTCATTTGACTCAACTTTTTTATTTGCAGGATAGTTGTCAGATTAAAAGATATAGAACCTTTGTCCTTAACCTTCTCTTTCAAACTGTGCGCCAATAATACTAGACCGGTTTGGTCGTTCGATCAGGAATTTTCTCATGTTGAAGGTTACCTAGGTCTTAGGTTGTATTTTATTTCAGAGTCCAAAAATATTCAGTTAGGTAGGTATATTGTTTTATTGACCGAACTCTCAAGGACTTATAATGTACGTAACAAAAAGTATGATGAATCTAGTGCTCGATTACGATATAAAAATTTAATTTGAATGTTTTCGGCGATGCGAAAATTGTCAACAACCTTAGTCAGGGGTCACTTACCTTTAGCACGTGAAGGTCACAGGGTGCACAATCTGCGTGGCACTCCTCACACTGTGGTTATTCTACAAGTGTTATTGTTGAGCGGTGTGTGCAGTGATGATAACCAAGCGCCTGGCTTGTTTAGGACGCCACTAGCGAGTGATAACGATGATAGTGCTTGCTCTCGCACGCACCACTGACGTGTGTAAACGTCACACTGCTGACAACTGACAATCGGCGACCAGTGTTGTTACGTAAGAAAAAATATACCAGTCGGGGGAGAAATATAAAACGCTAGATCCAATAAATGTGATTTATTTCTAGTTCCATAATAATACTTATCTGGAGATTACTTCTACATTTATAGTCAGAGACACGTAAGTCCCCGCCGTATCAACTAGCACTTACAACATTAACAACAATATTCGTGAACATGTCTAGGACGTGTACCGTCAGTGTGGGGCGCGCTTTAACACGGTCTAACGAAAACAACAGAACTGCTAACTTCTTGAAATTGATACTTTCTGTAGCACAACTTCCTTTTACAATAATATTTAAAACCAGGTAACTCAAAACAGTTTTAAAATTGCCTAATATTATTACAATATAAAATCACATTCAGGAAGCGAATTCTGTATTACGCAGGTATGCCAAGTAAAACAATTTCATAACAATGTGCACTGTAAGCACACCATCGAGTATGTTAACAGTGGTTACTACTCCACGCTTATCTGTGTATTTTATTATGTACACAGAAATATTTCACAAAGTTGAAGTAATTGTTTCCGAGTTCTTAGCCTACTTTAGGTTATAAATCGTTACATACTTTATTAAAATATTGTATCTCTAATATAAAAATACCTATGTCATAAAATTAACGTTAATGTAATGGTTTCTTAAAGATATCTATAATACAATGTGTGGGGGTGATCCAAGATATACAATAAATTAAAACGACGTCGGTCGGCCCACCAGCGATCAGTAGCAACGTAACTTACAACGAATGCAGAGCAGTCGACACCTCAACTCCGCCTCATATCACAGCTGGATCCAGTACCGGATGTGCGCGTCCAGCTTTACTAGCGACACGTTCGAGGACTTCCTCACAACATGTTATTCTCCGTAAAGTACACAATATAAATAACTGCAAACACAATATATCAATCAAAATTCCACCAGATTGTCGCAAGTTGTTATTTCTTGATCTGCTCTAAATAAGATATTGTGATAAAAATATAGTTCTAGCCTAGAATAAAATAAGTATATTTATGCGGTTTGCGAGTTCGCATTATAACATAAATAGCTACTGATGTAGTGCTAGACAAAAACATAATTATAATAGTTCAGTCGAGGGTGGCGCCTCGGAACAGCGACCAGGAGCCGCTACCCAACGTAACTTATGTATTATGCACTCAATAGTAAAGGCGCGCGTCGCTTCACCGGGCGGCGACACTCGTGGCTCTAGTGTAACAACACTAAAAAGGAACTTTCAAGATAAGAAAACAACGTATCTATAATATCAATAAAATATTTACAGTTGGCGGTGAGTGGAGTCGCGCCGTCGCGTGTTAATATTAAACTAGTGGTGGGTCTGCAGGTACGCGCTAGTCCAGGCGCAGGCGCTTGCAGGGCGGCTCGCCGTCGCCGCTCCAGTACGCGTACTCGGGCAGCCACTTGAGCAGCTGCGCGTCGAAGAACTCCTCCAGCCGCTTGGCGTCCTTGTAGATGATGCTGTCGGCCTGAGCACACGACACACGATCAATAAAAATAGCTTATTTAGCCGCGTTGCTCCAGCTAGTGGTTGCGATCGCGACTGGCGAGCATGAACTTCTGGATTCGGTCCCGGGTCGGGCAAAGTGTTTTTGGGCTTTTTCAATAGCAGCCACGGAGTCCGGATTAGTGCCCCGTTGATGGCAATAGGCTACATGGTTTAACTGGCGAAATGTGGGTGTATGATTAGGTATACCTCTGCCTAACCCTTCGGGAATTTCAGGCGTAATGTGTGTGATTTATTTTTCCCACAAAGTACAGTTACAATATACATATACTGACTGTGTACTTTTAAATAAAATGTCATGTGTAAAGGAGGTGGCGGAACGTGAGAGGGAGAGAACCTCACGTCCCGGCCGCCGCGGGCGCACGGCGAGCTGGGGCGGCCGGCTCCAGCTGCAGGCCGGCCCACGGCGCGGGACTGACAGAAACAGATACCGCGGCTCCGGAACACAAAGGGCAAAGAAGGAACATGGATGGGTTTTAGTATCACCAAATAACTCCTCCCGCTCCGCCCAGAGCGGGAGGAGTTATGACTCTTTTGAAGTCCAGACAATCTTGCTCAACTCACATGAGGACTATGCAGATTAGTGTCTGAGATGATCTTTAGAAGAAAGAACCACACAGATTTGAGTGGACCTGTCCAGTCAGTGCAAGCATTTGACAGTTATCGTGTAGCTCGACTTATGACTCAAGGAGCTCAACGACACGACGAACAATTAAATATATAAATTTGAAAATTTTAAAAATATAATATAAAATTGGTCATGGTCATTTCGACCTTGTAAATAGTTTTGGAATAGTTTTAATTGTGTGTTTCCTATTCCCTTATTTTCGAGTTTGGATAATAATATCCGTGGGTACACAGTATTACAAGCTTTCTGAATGTCTACTGTCTGAACAGATTACAACAGCAACGACGCTGTGTTGCAGTGGGAGTGACTCACCGGGTTGTACCTGTAGGCGTTGCGGAACAGCAGGCGCACGTCGGCCACGAACTGCGCCACGTGCGTGTAGCGCTGCGGGCTCTGCGGCTGCAGCTTCAGCCGGATCATGTCCAGGCACATCGGCTGCGAGATCTGCGACGCAATACTATTACTCACCACTACCTCCCACTAACTAGTGCACATTATACAGAAAGGGGTAGCCGGTTCATATTATATTTATTGCTTTACTTGGTGAATATTATAATAACAGTTATTGCCCTTTCCCTTATCTGTGTTCACCGAACGATATAATTGTTGAGTGGTGTACCTTGGAGTGGTAGTGCAGGTTGTCGGGCGGCACGGGCTCGCGGAAGGGCAGGCTGGGCTCGTACTGGCAGTACAGCTCCAGCGTCAGGCGCTCCACCAGCTTCTGCACGCGCGGCCCGCCCAGCTCCGCCCCGCCCGCGCACAGCTCCGCGAAGTTCACGCACAGCAGGCACTGCCACGTCTCCGTCTCGCTGAGGTATACAGACGAATACTTCACACAGGATACTACTTCACTACTGGCATGTAGCTGATGTTATAAGGAAGGAGTAACTTAGGCTACTTTAATTTTAGAATAAGAATTAGGATTCCGTGTAAATAATATAAAACCCTGGATATTGGTAATAAATCCGATTCAAAATCATAAATAATAATGTAACGCAAACGAAGGTCGCGGGCAACAGCTAGTATTGAAATAAAGGATCGGGCCGGCAGAGGGCCGGGGGCGGAGGGCCGGGGGCGGAGGGCCGGGGGCGGAGGATACACTCACTCGGGCAGCTTCTCGATGGTGGGGATGTGGCAGTACTGGTGGAACACCTTGGGGCACTTGTCGCAGCACATGAGCTCGCCGCCGTCCATGCACACGGCGCACCAGTCCTCGTTGGGGTCCTGCGGCGCCGCCTTGGGCTCGTCCGTGCTGGAGTGCACGGCGGGCGCGGGCGACGGCGCCTCCGCCACCACCTGCACGCCGTTGGAGTCCAGCTTGGCGATGGTGGCCATGAGGTCCTGCACCGACGCCGCGCACACCTTGTCCAGCTCCGGCACGCCGCCCTGCAGGTCACTCTCCACTATGTGACGCGAGACCCTCATTTTTGTTGTGGTATATAAGAGAAAGTCTTTATAACTTATGTCCTTGTGGAACGTTTGCAATGAATTTCGATGCGTGAAACATTTATAAATAAATCAAATGATTGAATTACATGATGAATATTTGGGTGCGCAATGTCGTGATTGGGTCGGGGCTTGTGGTGGTGTGTACTCACGTTGAGGCTGGGGCTGGGCGTCTTGGGGTTGGTGGAGGTGACGGCGCCGGGCGGGGGCCGCGCGCGCCCCAGCGTGATCTTGTAGTCGGGGCCCGCGCCCCCGCCCCCGCCCCCGGCCCCGCCCCCGCCGCCCCCGGCCAGCGCCAGCGCCTCCAGCGTGCCTACACATACACAACACAGTACGAGAACTTTAATTTGTTCGATTCCACAAAACCATGGAAACGTTTACCATTTCAACGAGCGACTTGATTTTTCATGTCATTCATTTTTGACCTTATTTTAGAAATTAGCGCCCGAGAAAACTTAGTTAGTTTCAAAGTTGTAAATGTTGTATTTTAGTGTGGTTGTCTTACCTCATGCTGACGGGTCGGTAATGTCGGTATCTAAGTCGTGCGCCTGCTGCGCGTACACAGTGTGTCTGTGTGCGCAAGCTGGGAAGCGCTCAGTATTGGCGAAGTCACCTTAACGCACACACAAATATTGTGCACGTCAATGTACTATCTAATGAGTTGCAAACACTACACAACTTAAGGCTGAGCTCGAACGAGCCTAATGATTGAGTTACGTAAGTAACATTCCATTCGGTTGCATACAGTCTGGCTTGTGTCAGCAACACGACAACAACTCGCATCATTACACTTGTCCAGCCTCGCCCTTAGTTTATATTTACCTAAACGTAAGGGTTATTGTGCTCCTGCTCATAATCGTGAACCAGTTTTACTATGAGACAAACCCTGACATTTAAAAACTAAATCAGCTGCCTTATTCCGTTGGCGTTATAAGTATATGAATTGAACTGCTTTTCGCGGTTTCAGTATCGGTTCAATAGTAAAGCTTGTTCATAAACTACAGCTGCAGTCGAGAACGTAAAGTGCGCCGCCCGGAGGGGGGATAGTAGGCTCGGACCGAGTGGACTCGTACGAGTAAGCTTCATATGAGTGATATTGTCATAGTTCACTCGGATAATTTTCTTCTCGCTCTTGGATTCTACGTCGCGGAGAACGGGAGTATCTAACAATTTTCACTGAGAAATTAAACAGGAAGGTCTGCATCGACCATCTAAGACTGAGTAGTTCACCTACTTGGAGCCTACTCGTATACGAGCTAGCTCGGAAAAGTAGGGCGCGATCCGAGTCTACTTGCATCATGACAAATTATGATACCATTTCGCATAAGAACTTAAATTTAAATATTTTAGAAACAAATTACGTAAATGGTTGTCAGAAAATTGCTTCTACAGTTTACAAGAATTTCTGCAACACAACATTTGTTTAGTTTTATGTGCCACGGTTTTATAAGTCAAGGTTTTCTCATTATTATTTAATAATTCTTTACTTTAGATAAGCATATTTGTTATATTTCACTTTACTCAAAATATATTTGCATGCCCTAAACTAAAAAGACAAAATATGGTCTGTGCCTAACGCACATATGGCGGAGCGCAGCGGAGAGCATTTTTAATTGTCAAACTATTATCGACATTGTCCTCATTGAAATAATATCTACAATCAATGAATCCGAGAATGCGCTTATCCGCGCGGAGGATCGCGCATCCGCGCGCTGTCTGTTAATTGATTTGAGATATTATTTCAATGAGGACAATGTCGATAATAGTTTGACAGTGAAAAATGCTCTGCGCTGCGCTCCGCCATATGTGCGCCGGCCCTATACCACCAATTTAAACAACTGGTAACACCTGTATTTTAAGCAAATAAATTAATGTTATTCTTATTAGGTTGAAATAAATTAGGAGCATCTTGCCCCGAGGGTTGATGAGTTCTACCACACTATAAGGCAATTACGGCATTCACAAGGTTGCAAAAAACGGAGCATGCGGATGCATGTCACTTCGATCTCAAATTACATTTATCTGAATTCATTCGAGACAAAATATAAACAATTTCGAGCTCGCTCTTGCGGCCCTTTTCTTGAATCTTTTTGTCGAGTGATAATCCAAGTAACTCCTGAATGAAGGATCGAAACCATTGTAACCTGATCAAGTCAGGCCAGGCGACAATAAATCGAATTCGCTTTTGCAGGCTACTTGCTCTTGGAGCTTGACTTTGTCTGTAAGTCGACCAAGTAGCTCCTGTATGAAGGGTCGAACAATTCTAACCTGTCCAAGGTAGGGTATTACATTTTTCGAGCTAACTCTTGGAGCATTAGTTCTTTTGTCCTTAAAATGCTCTCCGTAACTAAATGAAGTAAAATGTATTTCTGAAAAAATGGACTAAATAATGATCTGTCGAATGACCAATTTGGTCGAGACGCCATTGTGTAACTATTGTGTCTACTTCGTGGACAGATCATGGGCTAAAGAAAAGCAAATTTGTCTGGAGTGGAGAGTTTAAATTTTCTTTGACTTGACAACATTAAACTCGACAAAATAAGTGCCTTCTACAAGGTGCAAGGGACAGCCATCCACAAACTGACAGGGTGCAATCTGCTCCTTATTTTTCTCAAGATTTCTTTTTTTAATTAAACGTTTTTTTTTTCAGTTATTCGACTCGCCTTTATTTCAATGTAAAATTAACATTATCTGAACATATTACTTCCCATTTATGTAAATAATACGGCTAAAATCAAAAAGCCAACAATGGATGTTGGAATCAGCTGTTCACTTTCTGCCTAGCTACAGAGTTTATCGAACTCGTCGTTGCGCTTGCCGTTCGCTACGTGCTTTTTGCCACAGTAACGATACATTGCGTATGAGGAAATAAAAGAAGTCACATTTATTGGACTCCCATAACATTTCTGAAATAATTTCTTGTACCGGTCATCTCATTATGATATACTGAATTCACACCATCAGTCTGCGGAGGGCTGTCCCTAGATAAGATAAGATAAGTCTTTATTTGTCTTAAACATGGTATAAAGTAGTTACAGTCAGATATTAATCTAAAGTCCGCATGTTTAGCTATACAGGATAGTTGTATTAATTGCATGCAAAATAATAATTATAAGTAAATTTTAAAGTTCAATGTCACAGATACATGGTCAATGCAATAATAATGGTAGAATAGTGATACAATAATAATAGTCATCTCTGAGCTTTATCCACAATAACAAAAATCCAGAAATCTATTGGTTATTGTTGAGTAAATCTTTAATGTCATAAAACGTGTTCTTTCAACCATTTTAGTAATTTGTTTTTAAATGAGTTAATATTAAATAACAATTTCAATTCTTTGGGAATTTTGTTATAAATGCGTATACACATGACTAGGAAACTTTTCGCATACTTGGCTGATTTAGGAGTATCCTGGAATACAAGTCTGCATGGATCTCTATTTCGAGAATTCAATTGATAGGCTTTTTTGAACAATCCCTTATTATTATAAACATAATTACAAATTTCAAAAATGTACAGTGAAGGAAGTGGTAATATACCTAGCTTTTTAAAGAACGGTTTACATGACTCGTCAGGACGGATACCACAAATGGCTCTGATGCATTTCTTTTGCGCAATAACTGTGTCTATCTGTACTAGGGATTGCAATCCAAAAAACCAAACGTCACTGAACGTTTACCGGATCCAGTACCAACTTACTGGATCTGGTGATAGCAATTTCTGGCAAAATGATCGAGCCGTTGCATGAGTTGCGTGCGAGTTGTTCGACGCTGAGCTGAGATTGGCAGTAGAGGCCCTATGCAGAAGATAAATTTGATTTAGAGAATTTGCTCTGCCATGAGTTGTCCTTTATAGAAAATTTAACCACTCGGAGGTTCCGACACTTTTGAGGAGGCTTTTGCATTTTAGATTTTTAGGAGAACTTAAGCTGCATTCGTAAATAGTAAAGGGTTTGGAAGATTTTTGAATGAAGCGTGGCCGGATTAACTTCAAGTTTTGCGTTTCCTCCCGCCCGATTCGGTGCAGGAACTTACCGAAGCATCCGTGTCCGGTAAGAACCTGCGTCAGGCGGAAGGTGAGGACGCCGTGGCGTCTCTCCAGCCACTCCTCAAAGAGGGGACTTATTGCCACTATTGTGGCGTGCCCTGCACGGGGTTGCGATAGTCGCTCTCTCCATGTCGCCATGAGATCCCACCGGAAGTCCGTCCGCTGAGCGACAATTTGCCGCGGCAGCGGAGTTTCCCCCCGGCGTAGCGCCTCCGCGCGCCACTCATGTAGGCGCGCGAGGACTATTGCCTCCAGATCCCATGGCGGCAATCCGGCAAGGAGGTTCGCCGCCTCGCGGGAGATCGTGCGGTACCCCCGGACCAGCCTTACGGCTACCACCTTCTGGGGCACGTTCAAGTGGTGGGCGGCACGCCGCCTCAATGAACGTGCCCACACCGGGGCCCCGTAAAGGGCCATGGACCGCACGACTCCCGCGTAGAGCCTCCGGCAGGAGGCGTTTGGCCCCCCCAGGTTGGGCAGGAGCCGCCTGAAGGCAGCCCCTGTCCGCTCCAGTTTGGGGTCCAAACGTCGGAAGTGCTCCACGAAGTTCCACCGGCTGTCGAGGACAAGTCCCAGGTACTTCAGCGTCGATTCGACGCCAATGGAAACAACTCCTGCCATCACTGCGGATCCCGGAGGTGGCGCGTTCCGAGGCCCATGGAAGCACATGGCCTCGGACTTGTGCAGTGCCACCTCGAGACCCAGTTACCGGATCCTCTCCGCGACTATCGCAACCCCACGTGTCATGTTTTCGGCCGCCGCCTCGTGCGACCTCCCCTGTGCCAGCACCAGCGTGTCGTCAGCGTAGCAGACTACGCTGACACCGCTAGGGAGGTCGGCGCGCAGCACCCAGTCGTACCCGATGTTCCACAAGGACGGCCCCAGAACCGATCCCTGTGGAACACCGCACGACATCTCTCGCCGGTTCCAGTCTCCACTGCGACCGGGGTAAATGACGGCCCTATCCGTCAGGTAGTCCCCGACCACACGACGAAGGTAGGTCGGCACCCGGTGATACCGGAGTGCCTCCCTTATGCAGCTCCAGGGCATGGAGTTAAAGGCGTTGGCGATGTCGAGAGACACCGCCAAGACAACCCCACCCCTGGACACCGCATCCCTCGTCGTGAGGGCTCTCACGCGCTTGATGGCGTCCACCGTAGAGCGCCCCTTGCGGAAACCATATTGGTGTTCCGCAAGGTCCGGCCCCGTCCCCGCAAGGTGCTCGGCGAGGCGGTTTGCAATGACTCTTTCAAAGAGCTTGCCCACCTCGTCGAGCAGCACTACGGGCCGGTAGGCGGACGGATAGTCCGCCGGGCGGCCCGGCTTCCGGATGAGGACCAGCTTTCCCGTCTTCCAGCGAAGCGGGAACTGGCCCCTCTCCAAGCATGCGCTTAAGAACCCCTCCAGTCGGGGACCGAGAGCCTCCGAGGCCAGGACCCAAGCTTTGCCAGGCAAGCCGTCGGGTCCCGGGGCGGTATTTTTGGCACTGAGCCTGCGTACCGCCACTCTCAGTTCTACCCCGGTCACTTCCGGAGCGTCGTCGTCGTCACTTTCGTGGTCCGCTTCCGGCACCGCAGACGGCGGAGCCATAGGCGGGGGCGGGTGTTCCCCTCGCGAGGGGAACAGAGCGCTCACCACGTCCTCCACGAGCTTTCAAGTTTTGCCTGAGGCAAATTAATGCTCTGAAGTGTATGTCAAATCAAATCAAAAGCATTTATTTCAAGTAGGCCAGTTACAGGCACTTTTGAATTGTCGAAACAAAGATGAAAATTAAATGTAGCTACAGTCCCAGTCACAAGACATAAAAACTGTTCTGTTATGTATATTGTTATTTTCGGATAGTGTTATATATCAAATTTATCGTGAAAATCTGTGCTACTATATTATCATAAAGGGAATCTAGTTTTCGAATCTCAAAGTTGAGTATTTCGCCTCCGAAAAAGTGGTAGGTTTAAATACCTATAGTGATTGTGTTTATACAAGAAATAAGTGTTTTTGTGATTAAAACGTGTGTTAACGGAAAAACAGTGCATAATTAGTATTGTGAGCATATTATTAAATTGTATATACAAAAACAAGTGGCTTCGTAAAGTTATAGGTACGTAAATAACCGTGTTCAAAAACAGTCGTTGGCGCAGGCCGCGTCAAAGTAAACAGTGAGTATCCAAATTCTAATTTAATTCTAACTAGACTATCGTAAATAAACTAATAAGATTATGGTCTTATTGGAAAGGAAATATAATCTAGTTTATTTTAAAATTATTTTAATTGAAATTTAATATTTAGAAAAATTCAAATTAATATTTTGATAGCGAAATATCCGTTTTCATCACTGTTTTTCAAGTTCTACAATTTTTGTTTTTTGTTTTTTTTTTATGTATATAGATTCCATAACTATTCAGATATTCACTGTAAATTTGATTTAGCTATAACTCTTGTACTTTGCGATTGTTTATCTAAAGTGTCAAATTACATGCGAATATTTCGCAATTTTTTGCACGCTGGGCGGTTTGGTGCAAAAAAGTCGCGCGCGGGGCTAGTGAGAGGATAAGACATTATACTGTGAAAGTAACTAAAATATACCAGTCTAGCGGTATCTACATCAGTAAACTGACGGATTTTTCTAATGGCATATGCTGCTGAACTTAGCCGCCCCGCAAGAGATGTTACATGAGAACCCCATTGTAGCCTTGAATCAAGCGTAATCCCCAGGATAACCGTTTTATCTACGAATACAGGTTTCTCTTTATTCAATATTACATAACAATCACTACTTTTAACATTCGGTTAAGTGAATCTTATGCATTTAGTCTTTTTTTCATTGAATACTAAATTGTTTCATGTGAACCAATTTTGGACCTGAAGTAAGGCATTATTCACGTCATCTAGATTTTGGGCCCGTCTATTTATCTTAAAAATTAGGGATGTGTCATCAGCGAATAACACCATATTTTGAGGTTGGTTTTTCAATAAATAGGGTAGATCATTTATATATACTAGAAAGAGGAAAGGACCCAATATTGAGCCCTGTGGAACCCCCATTTTTAATTTTAAACCTTGTGAATTAACACCATTTATATGAACAAATTGTTGTCTATTACTCAAATAAGATTTTACCAAACTGAGTGCAAGTTTACCTCGTCCGTAATGCTCTAGTTTCAAAAGTAATGTGTCGTGATTTACACAATCAAATGCTTTGCAATGCTTTAGAGAGGTCACAAAATGTGTGTATGAGTGGTGATACCAGCTATCGATTAATGTAGGACACATGCATGGCCGCTACTTTGAAAAAAAAAAAAACAAAATGGCGTAAATTAATCCGGCCAAAAAATTCAAACCCTTTTAACCCAGCAGAAGGGTGTAAATAAAGGAATTTGTCAAACCGTTCTTTTTCGCACTTTTGCCCTCGAGTGTGTCTGCGGCGTGTATACTACTCACCGTTGGCGAGCCCTTGCTGCGGGATGTGCCACTTGGCGGCGGCGGGCTGCTGCTGGAGCTGCTGGTGCTGCAGCTGGTGCGGCGCGTGGTAGGCGGGCGGCTGCGCCGGGTGCGGCGGCGCGGGCGAGGGCGTGCGCGGCCCGCCGCTGCGCCGCCCGCCCGCGCCGCCGCCCGCGCCGTACGCGTTGTTGGCGTACGCGCCGATCACTGCGGGGAACACGAAGTTCAAGTATTTTGAACATGGATATCTAATCCATTTGATTGTATAGTCGAATGAAGCCGAAGAAGTCTCTTTGGCTAAAAATAAAGTTACGATTTTCTCTCGATGCCGCCGTTGGAGGATGGATGGACGACAGTAGGTCGGGTACTCACTCTGGTGGTAGGCGTGGTGCATGGCGAGCTGCGCGGGGTGCTGCGGGTGCGCGGGCGGCAGGGCTCGCGCCGCTCCACGCTGCGACTGCGCGTTCAGCAGCCCGCGCAGGTTCATCTCGCTCACTCCTGCGGAACACCAACATGGTGGGAAGGTTATAAGTCCACAATCATTTCACCACAATTATTTTTCGTCTGATGACCCAAAAGTAACCTTATTATTATTAACCCGAAGTATCAACTGGGCAAAGACCTTCCATCGGTCACGAATTGCGCTTATACAGCGTATATCCGAAAATGCATATTGAACATGTGATTAGACCATCAAACTGAACCACCTGCTCCATAGGATCAACATCGTTATTGAGAAAAATAAATCTGTTGTCATACAGGTAATGAAATGTTGTATGAGACACGTGTTTATTTTTCGTGGTGACGATATGAATCCAAAAAATCCACAAATCCAAAAATTTGGGCTCTATTCATGCTGTCTACATTTTCTTCGAAATCGTATTAGTGGTTAGCAAAAACAATGGGACCTCTACTAAGCTCCGTTTAAGAGAACTGCGTGGCCGCGCGGTTTTCAATGTGCGGACCGCACGGCCATAGCATTTAAGTGCTGTAGGTCGTGAAATCCAAACATTAGGGCTTTATTCAATCTGTCTTCATTTTCTTCGAAATCGTATCAGTGGTTAGCAAATAGAATAGGACCTCTACGAAGCTCCGTTTAAGAGAATCCATCCGCTCCATTTGCGGACCGCGCGGCCATGGTTAACCCTTTATAACTTTCTAAATATTGGACCTACGAATTTGCGACTTTCATTGTTAATGTTTCTTAATGTTGACGTAGTCGTTTTTCTTGTACGACTCTGTGGCCGAGCAGTCGAAACGGACACTGATTGCCAGGGGAGAATGGAAGAAAAACACGAGTTGCGCCGACCCTAAATAATATGGGACAAAGGCAGGACGATGACGACAATATTCCCATGGAGATAGTTATTATGTTTGTTGGTCTATACCATATCCTTAAGGACGCTGTTACATATTCGGTGAACTCAAATTTAGGAATCTAAAGTTGCACACAGCAACATCACGCGTACGCACACATTGAACCACTCTGAGCGCTCGATTTTATACTTCACCTATATAATCTAGGTTTTTGAAATTATTTCTTAAATTTTATTGAAACTGACTCCGGAAGATCACTTGGACCTTAGAAAATGCATTTGGTAAATGTTACTAGTACCGTTGTCGTGATAGGTAGGTTAGTATTTCCAACCGACTTCAAAAAAAGAAGGTGCTCGACCCTATGTCTCCGCTATTTTCATAACATAAAATCACGTCTGTTGCTGTTAGGGGGCAAACAGATGTACACCCAATATGTGGTAAGTACCAACTAAAACTAAAAAGAAAACGTAAAAAAACTGTAACTTGTCTAGAAACGAAAAACAACAGATACCTACCGACACAGACTACCGAAAAGGAAATTTGTTTTCACTTTATTGTAGTAAGTAGGTTTTTAAAAGCTATGTGAAATAATCAGAAGTCTGAAAACTTATAAGAATTTAAAAACGACTTGAATATTTTGCTATTACATGGAATATTTAAAGGGCTTAGAAGATTATTGTATGAAGCGTGGCCAGATTAACTTCTAAATTAAAACTTAGTTAATCCAGACAAAAAATTCAAACCCGTTTTATTATGTAAAGCTCCTTTTTGGACCATTACATAATGAGCTAATAACATATTAGCCTGAGAGTTTAAGTAAAAAAATAAAAGAAATCTCGTCTTCTGAATGATCTTCTTTGAGACTGTGGTGTAGGTTTAGGGCTATTTCGTTAAATTACACGTAAGAAGTAAAAATCTATAATATATTTAATAACATGCCTATGTTACAAAAGTACACCAACAGAAATGTTATTTACAACCTAAGCTTTTATGCATTATTTTTTACACTCAATGCGTGTGTGTGAGCTATGGTCCCTTAGGCCCATAGACCTTGGGTATCGAGGGTCAACCAGTTCTGGAAGTTAACAGTTATTGTAGATTTTAACTAAATGTCCTTAAATATTTTCCTTCCAGAACTGGTCTTTTTCTTTTCACAAATTCGTATTTAAGTTTCCCGACGCCTGCCACACTGCACTCACTGCGTTTGTACATTGTTTAGTCTATATCTAAATTTCCGAATACGGGGCATCTAAATTATAAAGATAAACATTTTAACAAAACGTAAATGAAAACTAAATGCTAAACTTGGTGGCAGAACTCACAAAGAACCAACTACAAAGGTCCAACCCAAAAAAAACATGAAACCACCCATGACGAAAAGTGGCCGAATCTTGGATTTTGTCTTTGACCCCATATTCGATATAAGCAACCCCAAAAACCATGAAAATTACACCCATGAAGAAAAGTTGTCAAATTATTGTCGGCGCCATCTTGGATTTTGGTTATGATCTTATATACGATATTAGCGACCCCAAAAACCATGTAAATGACACCCATGAACCAAAAGTTGCCAAATTTTTATCGGCACCACCACCATTTTGGATTATGGTTTTGTCTTCATATTCGTCATACATACAAACCGGTCAAAATCATAACCCTCCTCCCGCCCATCAACTTCCAAACCTCACCGCCAACAGCTTGACCTTATCCATCCAAATCCTAACCTTATTAAAAGCTGCTTAACCCCACCCATCCATTTCACAAATCTCGATCTTACCGACCATAATTTCTAAACGACATTCTAATAATAAAAGTATGAAACTCGTACTTACTTTTACTTCAGTGCGAAAAAGTATCAACTCCTTCTGATTACGCTTTACGACGACAGTACTGACACTACAATATTTTCTAGTAATAAAATCGTATTTATTTTTTGCGAGAGAGCGATACACCCGTCCTTTCACGAGCGCTTCTGAGCGCGGAATTATGAACCGCGAGTGCAAAATGTATGAAGAAATCCCGACACAACATCAACAACCAATCATCGTCGATCATTGACGACCCGAATGGCGCAGCGGTAGTGAGGCTGCCTTACGTTCTTAGGGTCCCGGGTTCAAATCCCGGTAGGAGCAAATGTTTGTGTGATGAGCATGGACATTTGTTTCCTAGTCATGGATGTTTATATGTATAATAAGTATGTATTTACAAACAAAAAGTATCTATGTAGTATATCAACTATCTGGTGTCCACGACACAAGCCTCGTCGCTTAGTGTGGCACTAGATGGCGCTGCGTGTAATGTCCAGCGATATTTATTTATTTTATTTATTTAAATCGGCAAACGTTTTTATATTAGTTAATAATTGGAAAATATGTTGATTTTGATACAAAAAAATTAGCTGAATATATAAAGGACTATATTATATACCGCAATTTATTATAATTTTCAAGATAAAATATGCAGTAAATTTACCTAAAATGGTACCTATTCTGATTCTACTTTTTAGGATTCCGTAGTCATGACAAGGAACCCATATACCCGTTTCGCCATGTCCGTCTGTCTGTCTGTCCGAGGTTTTGCTAAGAGACCGTTAGTACTAGAAAGTTGTAATTTTGTAGAGGTGTGTATATCAATAACGCCGACAAAGTGGTAAAATAAAATTTTGGAAAATATTTTTTTTTCGTCGTTTACCCCATTGTGTGGGGTATCGTTGAATAGGTCTTTTAAAATGACTTAGGGGTTGCTAATACTACTTTTCCATTTAATGCTCCATTTACGAAATATTAAACTTTGAAGTACAAATTTTTGTTCCAGTTGGGCGTCCCGCCCCCCTCTAAAAGCTAAACTGCTGGCTTAAAAATTCTGGGAAAATTCATGATGATAGTGCATTTCATTAACTTTAAAGGAAAACTATAGCGGTTAAGATAACTTTATTAGTTTAGTAGTAATAGTCGGTGAACTAGGGTGTTGGATAATTTTGTACCAAATACAAAATCCTTAGAATAAATCCTATAAAATGACTAATATGAAGTGGATGCTTGTTTATAACGGGTGAAGACATGTATTGAAAAACAAAATCTAAAATATAACGGGCTACTACGGAACCGTACACTGCGCGTGGCCCGGTTTTTAAGTTTTCTGCGATTATTGTGATGTGAGAAACGTATTTGTGCGAAATTTTTATATGACGACATACAATTTTTCTGATGCCAATCTGGAGATGAATATATTATCCTTAAATTACATGTGACTACATGTTTCTGGTAAGTATATGCTATATAATTGCTAACTTGTTTCAATCTTATTGTAACGAAAATACAGATCTAGATATTGTCACTGATGAAATCGGGAATTCAGGAGTAAAATAACTGCGAGCGGGATTGTCGTAGTGGAACTTTGAAACGAGAGCGGGAAGCGTCACGGTAGCCCGCCAAATTCTAATTTTCTTACGTTTTTGCAATTTGTACGTCAGTGTCAGGTTGTATGTTGAACAAAATATGATTCGCGGCTGTAACACGTAAATAATGAAAAGATCATCAGCTTCCACCTTAACAATGAATGTAAAGAACTGATATAAACGTATACAAATATAAGAAAATGAGGTCGTCGCGGGCTTCCCTGTCGCTTTCTTGGTGGGGATATAATAGTGTTGCGTATCGAATGTGTGTGGTACCGTGCAGGTGGTGCGGGTGCGTGGTGGACGTGACGTGCGCGTGCCGCAGCGGCGTGGCGCGCGCGCGCAGGCCCGCGCCGGCCACGCCGCCCACGCCGGCCACGCCGCCCACGCCGCCCACGCCGCCCGCCGCCACGTACGACTGCGGGAGCACGACAGTTACTGACGTGGCTTCAACATAAAATCAACTATCGGGTAACGCTGATCTACGACGTAAATTAATACTATTTCGTATACGTCTGACATGTTCATAAATCTAACATTACATTCATATCTATATATACCCATAACATACAAATTTATAAATTATTATTATAAACTCATAGCCAACTAGCGGTATCCCAATAAAATTCTAATTCTGTCTTTTTGCATCTGATCGCTTGAAACATCTTGCATTTGATGACGAACTAAAAAGTAACTGTATTTTTAAAAGAACATTAAAAAGCACACAAGAAAAATGCATATCTCATTTTTATCATAAATAAGAAATGGACTTCTTGTTTTCCCGAAACAAGGATGTGTTACGTAATTACGTTACCGCTTTTTGGCTTGCGGAGACAACAAATGTCATTCATAAAAACCTTTAGACACAGAATATAGTATAACTAGTTGGACTGATCACCACAGTGTAGCTACCTTACGGTGGGTCAACGCGAGCAGTTTCGCACAGCAGTCGTGCGGGGCAAGGAGGCGGAGCTTATTACCATGTAAGGACTTTTACTTCACTGGAATTTAGTTTTCTGGGAGGTGCCGCCGAAGTTAGTTTGATTGCAGAACCCAAGATGCCCACGTGGATCGAACAGTTATATTGGCATTACTTTCGAGGTTTGCGGGAGTGCTGAATAAAGCCGAAAGATATCACAATTCAAGACGGTGGTTATCAAAATTTGCATAATCTTCATCATGTGTGCATTTCCTAGTCCGTTTGTCTGTGCTGATACAAAATCTGTCTGTCTGTCTTTTTGTTCCAGCTAATCTCCGAAACGGCTGGACCGATTTTGACGGGAGTTTTACTGGCAGATATAGCCGATGTTATAAGTTGCAACTAACTTATTTTGGAAAAAGGATGATCGTTCAGTGCAAAAAACAAACCAGACGAACGTCGTCGGCAACAGCTAGTGTGCATATTATATTGAGTGCCGCGAAGTAACTTGTCATCAAGTGATCAAGTAGGATCATTATTTCGTTCTATCTCATCAATCTATCACGTGGAGATGAACTGCAAGTATAGTTACACTGTGGTTATACACAAAACGTAAAAAATTCATGCAAGTAATAAAACACCAATAAAACGTAAAGAAGCTAACAAGCTCATACAAATTAGAGACAGTAAAGTTGGCAACACTACTCGTTAATTATAGAAAGAGAGCGATAACATCGTAATGTGGGTAGTTCGCTCGGCGACGGATGCGACAACATACAGACATTCACTACGGACGAGATGAGCGCACTGACCTGGTAGCGAGCCAACGTCTGAGACATGGAACAACGTCGCACACCAGTTAACTTACTGCACAGTTATCAGCACGTCGCTTCACTACTAAACGCATTGGACATCGGACGTGCGGATGACTGTGCCTCTCGACCAATGTCATGATCATTCAGTGTTGTAAATAGAGGAAAAAAAAAGTAATGTTTTACAACGATTACAGAAGTTCAGCGACCGTCGGAGTACCTGGTGCATGGCCACGTGCTGCAGCGCCACCACGGCGGAGTGCGGGGTGTGCGGGGTGTGCGGGGGGTGCGGCGGGTGGTAGGGGCCCTGCTGGCCGGCGCCGCCGTCCACCTTGCCGTCCACCACGATGGCCCCCAGGCCGGCCAGCACGCGCACCAGCTCGGGCAGCTTGTCCAGCGCCAGCGCGATGCGCACGGGGATCTCGGGGTTGGGGATGTCGGCGCGCCGCGACTTGATGCGCTGCAGGTGCGCGCACACGGCGTGCTTGGCGTGCAGCACGGCCGTGTCGGAGCCGTCCAGCGCCGCGTGCACGAAGCCCACGCAGTGGTCCGTGATGGCGGCCAGCTGCTCCAGCGCCTCCTTCTTCTCGTTGAGCGTGCGCTGCTTGGCGTCGCACACCTCATTGAGCCGCAGCACCAGCTGCTTGCCGCGCGTGTTGATCGCGTTCGTCAACCTGAAGCAGTTCACATTTACCAACAGACTTACATCTGAGAACTCGGTGTGTATGGCAGCAGGTGAGCACTCACTTGACGACGGTCTGCGTGATCTCGTGCACGAGCGCCTTCTTCTTGTCGGCGATGAGCTGCTGGCGGTCGCGGATCACCTTCATGGCCGAGCCCAGCAGTACGCGCTTGTAGCTCACCTCCGACAGCAGCGAGCTGATGTGAGCGCGCGCCTGCACACACGCACATCTTACATCTAAACTAACCGCACAACACACACTACATTTTCAATCAATAATTCACTAGATTACTGGATAGTAATCTGCGGCTGTCTTTACTGGATAACAAACAGCCGATTAATGTACACCTAAGATCCATGCTTGAAATAGATATTCAATTAATTATCCAGACTGATTCGGTTTAATCTGGCTCCTGGCATGTGACTAGAGGCGTGATGAACATAAATAATGGTGGCTGGAGAGACCGGTGAGAACCAACAAATTAAGTATTCGATTTATATATTTAGATTTGCGAGGGAAATGATATAAAGACAAGTGCGAAGAGTTCCATGGCACCAACCTAAGTTAAGTTAACTTGCAGTTAAGCTCAGCTGCATATGCAGTAAGGAAAATAAGGCAGTTAACTGATGTAGCCACAGCTAGGTTAGTAAACTATGCTTATTGCCACAGTATTATGTGTTATGGCATTCTGCTGTGGGGATCAGCAGCTGACGTTGACTCAATTTTCATTTTACAAAAGAGGGCAGTCTTCGCAATCTATAAAATGGGTCGTTAGGGGTCCCTCGGACCGGGGCTGCGGGACTATTCGAAAGAGATACCGTGGCCCCGGAACACAAAGGGCGAGGAAGGAACATGGATGGGTTTTAGTCAGTAAAAGTCTGACACTCCCTCCTGCTCCGCCCAGAGCGGGAGAAGTCATTTGATGATTTCCCATCCTAAAAAAAAAAAAAAAAAGGTGTCCCTCGGAGAAAAAATTAAAGAGATCGATATACTGAGTCTGCCTTCACTTTATATCTAAGATTGTATTTTATATGTCCGCAAAAACCTGAACGCTGTAACATGATATATTTGTAGTAAGAAATGATTTGAAAAGAGTAACCATGGAGTTTCTTGCCGGTTTTTTTTTCCATAGGAAACGACCGACCCGAACTGTGCACCTTTTTGTGGACGTTTTATAAGTGCCCATGTAGGCCTATTTGAAATAAAATATTTTGGTTTTGAAATCGAATAAAATCAATATAATAAAATGTATTACGCTCATTCATAATATATTATAAATATATATTATTTATGAATTTGATTTTCGTGGTATTGATATAAAACAAAGTAATAACTATGGCGGAGAGTATCGACTCTCCGATTATTAAAACTTTTGTGAGAAGGACAATCACTGAACATTAACCTGGGGATGTACTTTTCACAATACTATTTACTCTGTCTTCTCTATTATATTTTAGCTACTAACACTAGAAATAAGTTATTTTATTACTTACTAACAAGATGGATCACTGTTGTGCGAAAAATAAAGATTATTATTTCCTTTATTTATTTCTTTATAAATTAATTACATTTTTAAATATAAAAATTGTAGCCCACTGGTATCGGGAACAGGGTCCAAGCTACCGGCTGTCAGAGCTCTAGGGACAGGAACCTTCTAACAATACGAGCCGTGTCCAGGAGTCGTAGTAGTATTATTATAGCGGCAGTTTCACGAAAAATTCCCTTATCTCAAAAACTAAATATGAAATATTAGCTTTTTTATTATTCGATAGAACAACATGCTATGAAATAAAGTTCCAGTTGGATGCTGTAGGGACCTTCACCTTGTATGACAACCGGTTGGTATTGGTTTAAAGAATTTAATCGTGTTTGTACATCTGTTTTTGATGAGGAGCGACCTGGCCGGCCGGCAGTGGTGGTTGCCGACGAAATTGTTATAAAAGTCCAATATGATTCTTGCTGATCGACGAACTAAAGTGCGCGAAGTAGCAGAGGGCATAGGAATATCATACGGAACGGCAATCAAACTATCTATTTAAACATTTATTCTATTTCATTTATTTATTTACAAAATTTTGACAATTTTCGGCGGCGGTCGGAGGGCGCTGACTGGCTAGGATTACTATTTGAGCAGCTCCGTATTTTTTGTATTTTAAAAATAGTAAAACGCAATTATATATTCTAAATCTTATGCTATTCTGTGACTAATGTATCAGTACATGTGTGGAAGTGTTATCAAACATAATTAACCAATACAGTGTTTAAAAAACCATCACGAAATAAAATAACAATACAAAACTATAAACCCTAATTAAGTGATCTAATCATCAAAACAATGTAATTTGTGCTGTCTAAAATCGTTCGAAGTGCACGTTCCGTATCGGCAAATGTGAATATTTACAGAGTGTTTATTGTTCGTCAAACAGTGTACCGAACATGGAAAAAAATTCCTAAGACGTGAGTCACAGTAACGGATTTACTATATTTGAAATCAAACCTACTAGAAACGATACCACAATTTCGTCCTGAAGTTGAACGGGCGCCGTGGCTTAGTGTGTATACGAGCCGACATTCATCGTTTCGGAACCAGGCTGTCGCAGGTTCGAGCCTCAAGTAAAGATTGTCTTTTTGTAAGATTTCTTAATCATAAAAATCTTAACAAATACCAACGCACTCGCAGGAACTAATATCCGTGCAGAGTTTCAAACAGAATTCAACAGAGGGCGTTTCATTCTCTTAAAATGGATCAAGAAAGCAACAACATTACTTTTCGTAAAATCTGTCGAACAAGTTCGTTAAATGATCTTATCAACATGACAAGTAGCAGTAACAAAAACATATTCGACACGACAATGATGAGTATACCAGATAGCCTGCATGATAATAGTGGGGAATTAAATGAGTTGAGTGAACAAGTTAAAGTACTTACGGCACAACTACAAACCGCTCACCTAGAAATAGAGAATTTAAATAGCGAAAACTTTCGTCTCAAATCAGATCTTCAAAAATCGGTAAAAACCATAAATGCATATAAACAAATGTGCTTATCACCTGAGAGAAAAAACAGGACACCGAAATCGGCTCGAAAACCGAAAATATCGGTTCATAACAAAACTGAGACGAGTTCTCCAAATGATGATCTAGCTAAACCATCTTCTGGTGATTACGTTCCTCAAGTCCCGACGATCATGATTGACAAAGAGACTCAAACCACTAGCCACGCCAACACGCAGCCAGCAAACAATTTAAAAGAGGTTCTCTCATCTATATCCGTCAACAGTAATAAACCTAAACGTAGTAAAAAAGAGCTGGCAGATATCATTGCAAGTACTAATCAAAAGAATAAATTATGCATTCTAAGCAGTGGCTCCAAACCTGTAGGGCACTTATCCTTGATTGAAGACGTCTTCTCCGACTACTTCGATTTCTGCCATTATTTTATACCAAATGGAACTTTAAAGGAACTCTTAGACAACATAGAAAATAAATTGAAAGACTTTACCGATAACGATTACTGTATCATTTTTATGGGCGAAAATGATATAAAATCTGAGAGTAATTATATAAACATGATAAATATGATAAGAAAATCACTACAGAAGGTGGCCCACACCAATAATATTATCTGTTTACCGACGTTTATAACAGGAGCACCAATTTACAATTTTAGAGTGGAGATGTTCAATAATCTGCTTAATCTTGACCTACAAAATAATGACTACGCCTACCTATTTGACAGCAACAGTGAGTTATCACTAGACATGTTCTCCAACACAACAGGAAAAATAAAAAAAAATGGAATGAAACGTATATACGACGGCATTATGAATAAAATTGTAATTGATTTGTGCTCATTTGGTCAGTATGACATATTACCGAATAACAGTAGCATACAAACTGAACCTGATATTGTTATAAACTCACCTCAATTCAATGAAAAAGAAACCGACAACCAGTTTTTTCTCTGAAAAATATATGTATATCCTACATCAGAATATTGCAGGTTTAATTAACAAATCTGATGCTTTATGTGTAAACTTAGAAGAACTCGTAGACAGTAAAAAAATTGTAGACGTCATATGTATTACGGAGCACTTTATGATGGCAGGATTTGAATCAAACTTACACCTAACAAATTACAATTTGGCTTCATGTTACAGTAGAACAAATAGTAAAAGAGGTGGAACATGTATCCTACTTAAAAAAGAACATAAATTCAGGGATATTCCAGAAATTTGAAGGTTGTGCAGTTGAACTACTTGACTATAAAATTATCATTGTTTGTATATATAGGGTACCTAAACAAAACAACTTGTATACGTTCTTTCATAAACTGGAAAAACTTCTGACTTATATAGCCAAATTGAATTGTAAAAATATTATAATTACTGGTGATTTTAATATAGATGTTTTAAAACGCAATAACGTAACATTAGATTTTGAATGTTTACTGTTAAACTATAATTTAAAACTAGCTTTACATGAACCAACCAGATTCGCCAGTGGAACTTGCATTGATAATTTTGCACATAACTTTAAAAAGGGATGTAAAGCTGAAATTTTGGAATTAGGCCTGTCGGACCATACAGCCCAATTAATAAAAGTTCCTGTCAAAAAAAATCTGACATTGCATTATTGGCGTACAATGAAACGCGATTATAGCAAGGAAAATATTGATAAATTTAAAATGTGTATTAAGAGCTTATCTTTTTCAGACATTTACCTCACTGATGACCCAAACACAGCTTATCAACACTTTATAACTGATTTTAAACTTTTCTACGACCTTTGTTTTCCACAAACCCAATTTCTAATAAAAGTCAATCATAAACCCAAGTGGGTATCACGTGGTATAAAAATTTGCAGTCGAAAGAAAAAGGATTTGCTATGGAAATTCAGATCGAACTCAACAAAAGATAACAAAATAAAGTACTTAAATTACAGTCAGTTATTTAAAAAAATTATAAAACTAACAAAACGGGCGCAAAACAACTTTAAAATATTAACTTCTCATAATAAAACTAAAACAGCGTGGTGGATTATAAACAAAACGAGACTCAACACCCCAAAAGAATCCATAGATAAAATAAAAATTGATGAAAACGAAGTCCTTGATAATCCTACAGAAATAGCGAACGCATTTAATAATTATTTTATTGAAAAAGTCAAACCCCTTCCGGGTGCCGGTAAAAAAGTAACGTCGTTAATTAATCAACAATTAAATTCAATGTTTCTTGCACCAAGTTCACCCTACCAGATTAATAAAATTATAAACAACCTTAAAAATACCAACAGTGTAGGATATGATGGTATATCTACTGAAATAATTAAAGCAGTAAAGGACGATATATGCCACCACTTGAGTCACATTCTGAACTTGTCGATTTCTACTGGAATATTTCCACAAGATCTTAAACTATCCGTTATAAAACCTTTATTCAAAAAAGAATGCAAACAGTTAATGGTGAATTATAGGCCTGTTGCACTATTATCAATATTTTCAAAAATTTTCGAAAAATATCTTTATGGCGAATTTAATTCATATCTAGAAAAAAATCATATTTTGTGCAATGAACAAAAGGGCTTTCGACAAAACAAAACCACGAATATGGCTATTTATGAATTCATCCAAAATGTTATAGGCCACGTTGACAAAACAGTTCCAGCTTGTGCAATTTATTGCGATATGTCACAGGCTTTTGATTATGTAGATCATAATATACTAATCAGTAAACTTGAAGCATACGGCATAAGAGGCAATATTTTAGATTTAATTAGATCCTATTTGACGAATCGACAACAGTTAACAGTAATAACTAAAGTGAATCCTAAAACAAAAAAAGAGGAAACATTCAGCTCCGCGAGGAGAAATGTCACATACGGTGTTCCTCAAGGCAGTGTCCTAGGGCCGCCGTTGTTTATTATATACATCAACGACTTGCCAAAGGCAACGACTCAACCTATGACATTATTTGCTGATGACAGTACAGTTTCAATTGCATGTAAGGACATTAATAATTATAAATCTGACATAAATAATTCACTGACATCTATAATTTCTTGGCTTGATAATAATAATTTAAAAATAAATTTATCTAAAACAAATATAATGCACTTTGGTCAAAGATTGCATAATCCATTAAATGTAAATCTGATTCACGATAATTACACTACTAATGAAGTATCTAATGTCCGTTTTCTCGGCTTAATTATAGACAGCAAACTAAACTGGAAAGAACACATTGACACACTTTGTAAAAAAATAAGTAGTCAAGCATATGCTTTGTACCAACTTGCTCCGTCTATCAACACTAATGTGTTACTATCGGCTTATTATGGACTTGTTGAATCTGTTCTAAGATATGGCATTATCTTTTGGGGCAACTCATCAAATAAAGATATGGCATTTAAAATGCAAAAGCGATGCATACGTGCTATGTTCGGTATCCAAAGAACTGAGAGCTGTAAGCCACTTTTTACACAGCATAAAATCCTCACACTGCCGTCACTTTATATTTTAGAAATCGCCTTATTTGTAAGAAATAATCCCCATTTGTTTTCTCGAATATCGGACCTTGTAAAACGAAACCGCCGGGATAATAGTAAACTGCGTGTTCAGCCAGCTAAGACAGCTCTAATGTATAAAAGCGTTGTATGCAGAGCACCGATAATTTATAACAATATCCCTATCTGTATAAAAAAATTAAATACAGACCAGTTTAAGAAAACATTAAAGAAAATACTGACAGGAAAAGCCTATTATAATGTCAATGAATTTTTAAATGACAAATCGTTTTTATTTACTGACTGAATTCATTATATTTATTTCGAATCGCATGAATATTTACCAATTGTTTGTTGTTTTTTATTTAATATTAATGTCAATTGTTCATTTTTTTTTTTTTTTTTTTTAGATTAAGTAAGTTTAACTTTGTATATTTTTTTGTTTTTTTATTTGGAAATCTAATGGTCTTTGACCTAATTTGTACACCAGTCATGGTCAAACATGTTGTGCCAAAGAATATCCTGTAACACCTATAATAAGCATCATACCATGTATATTATCTACACATGTTTTTGCAAATAAACAAATCTTTATCTTATCTTTATCTTTAAAAAACGTGTTCGTCGCCCCCAGGGAACATGCGCCAAGGGCTGAGATGATGATGATGTGTGTTTTGACCGAACATTATGTGAACATTTGTTAGCATCCCTTGATATCCCCTTGATATAACGGTTATTAAACCTCGTATATTTTGAATAAATAACTTTTGCCTCCGTTATCTCACAGAAGCACACCGAGGTCGACACGCTTGCTCTCGCGTGTTGAACATCGATTAACTTATCGTGAGCTTGGCGATACTCTCGAGGACGGCAGCATCCCGCTGTGCGCTTGTAATAACTTGCTATCACTAATGCCTATTTATTGTGCTTCACTAACACGGCGGCAGGAAACGAACTGAGCCTACTTTTTAGCTTACCTGGCTGAATATTACCTTTTTTTTTTTTTTTCGGATGGGAAATCATCAAATGACTTCTCCCGCTCTGGGCTGAGCAGGAGGGAGTGTCAGACTTTTACTGACTAAAACCCATCCATGTTCCTTCATCGCCCTTTGTGTTCCGGGGCCACGGTATCTCTTTCGAATAGTCCCGCAGCCCCGGCAGGCTTCTGCCTTTGCGGACCCCTTCACTGTTGCTGACTCTCTTTGAGGCGCGCGTGGAACACTCCTGCGCCGTCGACACGGCCTGTCGTCATGAGACGTACGGACGGCGAGCTAGCCCATAGCTCCCCGTCCACAGGCCCGCGCCTACGGTGGCCGGAAGCCACCACGTGGCCCCCGACGCCCGGGGCGTCTCCCGCGGCGGCCGGGACGTGAGGATCTCTCCCTGTCCTGTTCCGCCACCTCCTTCGCTAGCATGACTGCTTCGCAGAAGGAGGTGACGGCGTCCCATTCCGTCTCGCTCCGGACCATGGCACGAACCAGGGCCGGGAGCGAGAGGTCGCCGCCACCGATCGCCACCTCGAGGACACGGCGGTGCTCCACCCAAGCGGGGCACACCTCCACAGTGTGCTCCACCGTGTCCTCCGGTCGATCCTCACAGTGATAGCACCCGGGCGTTTCCTCCCGCCCGATTCGGTGCAGGAACTTACCGAAACATCCGTGTCCGGTAAGAACCTGCGGCTGAATATTACCTGAAGGCACATAAACGCGCAACTTACGATTTAATGTTCTAAATAAACAAACATGACAATAAGTTAGCTCAGTTCGCAGTGTCTAGCGGGCGCTTTACGTTTTCATTTTATGATGGTTTGTGTGGCACAATAAAATCCTTGTGACAAATTAAAATCAAGAACGTTCGTAAACAATCCGTTATCAAATAACCTATTTTCATTATATGTCACGCCATAGCAGTCAAGAACCTGAAAACATTTAACATATAAAAGTAGACAGAGGAAAATAAAGAAATAACTTTTCTATCTTTCGAAAAAAAAAAAAACAGTAGGTAATTGGGCAAAATCGGAACGAATGCCGCCATCTTGTTTTTTGAATACATTTGAGCGGCGAGAGATACATGTAACGCGGGGTACCTGTGCGGCCATCTCGGTGCTGAACTGGTACTTGTGGTCGCGGTGGTGCTGCAGCTGGCAGTCGCGGCACGTCAGCCGGTCGCACGTCTCGCAGAACAGCGCCAGCCGCTCCTGCGCATTACCACTAACATTACCACACGCCTGCTACCCATTCAGCCAGAAATACAGAATGCCACCTGTTATGCTCTTTACGTAATGTTTTGACTTCGTCCACGTTCATACATCTGCTCTAGTATAGTCATACGCGCACGCCTACATCTCAATAAAATAACGCAGACTTCAAAAAAAACACAAAAAGAAAAACACAATATAGTGAAAAAAAACTTGAGAGGTGTCAAGGGACACCCGGATGGAACGAAGTTCCTTTCGATTAATTAGTGAAGGAATTGTAATAAAATTTTATTTTTTTCGTAACAAAACATTCAACCACGTGCTTCCCACCCCCTCGCCCCACGCACGGGTCGACCTCACCTCTGCCGATTCGTGTCTCTAACTTGCGGACGCAATTAAATCCGTCGTTTATATTGATAAAAACTTATATTATTATTTGCGATATACGGTATCACTATAAGCGGTGAAATGGATGGTGGCTTACTATAGCAAAAAGTGTCGTTACAACTTTTCGTCTTAATTTTTTTCGTCTAGCTCCCTTGCTCAACGCGCGATAAGGAACTTCGTTCCAATAACTTTAGCTTTAGAAGCTGGTGACAAAAACACCAAACCAATCAAACAAAGGTCAAGCTTCAGACGTCGGTGACAAGAACATTAAATCAATCACAAAAAGGTAATTTTTTGCATTTTTTTTTTTTAATTTTTCCATTTTTAGTTGTTCCCAAACAAGTCGCCATGAATTTATTTTACATTATTAACAACACATGTCATGGTAATAGACTTATCCCCAATAAATGGAACTTAACATTTATTTAATTACAACGGTTGTATTTAAACCAATTACTGTAACTAAAACTAGAACTAAAAGAGTAAGAGATAACATGAAATTAAAATATCACAACATATTATTAAACAAAGTCGCCCGCGTCTGTCTGTCCCTATGTATGCTTAATACTATAATACTTCTGACATGCCAATAAAATCTGTCCATTCATCCGCCAACATACCTAAGTTTCGAATACTAGGTGTATTGTACACATCTGCGTACCCCTCAGAGCATACAGGCGTGATGTTACGTCATGATGTTGTATAAACAATAAACATCCAAGCGATTGCAACAATGACGACAAATTTGCCGTCTATGTTTGAAGAGTTCCATTGTATATCTCCGAAGATCAGCATCAGATCTTCACCAAATTTAAATGGGACCACATCAGGAGTATACTCTTTCAAATAAAAAAAGAATTTTGAAAATCGGTCCACAAATGGGAGAGAAATCGGGTAACATACAAAAAAAAAATACATACACACGAACATTATATATAACCTCCTCCTCCTTTTTTCGAAGTCGGTTAAAAATTACACATCTAGACAAATATTATTGGTTATTTCTTTTAGTCGAGTTTTTACTCGCTTTATTTATTCTTTCTGCACATACATTAAATATTTTTTTACAAAAAAAAAGTGGCACGCCGATATCGGGAGCAGAGTCCGAGCTACCGATGGTTAGGTCTCCCGAGACAGGAGCCTCCCCACAATGCGAGCCGTATCGAGGAGTACTGCTTCTGAATCAGACTCTTGATCCAACTGCCTATAGCTTCGACAGATGCTCGTCAGAGATACAGATGTTCGTCGAGACTCTTGGCCCTCAGGCCATTGGCCGTGACGACAATCGGCACAATGACAACCGAGTTCACATTTCACATGCTGACCACCTCGTGTGCACCAAGTCGAGATACTTTATTTGTTTCTCTTTCTCAGCTTTCACGAGGTTCTTGTCATGCGGGATGGTAACATCGACTAACATTACGCGGCGCGCTGTGGCTTATTGGAGACAATAGTCCAGTCAGTTTTCGGATATTTTTACTGACAGAGGACAACTTCATAAAAATAATGACATTTACTTGAAGCCCTGGATGTCAACTGTTTTTAAACCCAAGACGAAAAAGTCGGGACCCATATTGGATGTAATGATTTCAGTCTAGATTATTTAATGGGTCCCGATTGTTGCAGTCAATATGTCCTGTTTCTTGAATTTGTTTTTATCTTTTCAGTTTTTATTTATAGTTAGTAGTTATTTTTTATGCAGTCGGGTTATTTAATTTTTTTAATTATTTTTTTTATTTTACACTTTTTAGTTACTTAGATATACCATTTTAAAATTCTCATGATGAGCCCTTTATCGAGCTGTTCAGGCGCAGACAAGCCAAACATTTGAATTTGGCGCCAAAAATCCGCCATTTTGTTTCTTTTTTATTTTGATATAACCAGTGTCACTCTCATAGTAAATACGAATCTAACGACACCTCTCAAGCTAAAATCCATCGAGCCGTTCAGGCTACAGAGCGGGCCAAACATTTGAATTTGGCGCCAAAAATCCGCCATTTTGTTTTTTTTTATTTTGATATACCTAGTGTCACTCTCACAGTAAATACGAATCTAACG
The DNA here is from genome assembly GCA_963853795.1 of Xestia rhomboidea. NCBI lineage: Eukaryota > Metazoa > Arthropoda > Insecta > Lepidoptera > Noctuidae > Xestia > Xestia rhomboidea. The sequence goes on from OY970770.1 coordinate 334,833, forward strand.
ACACCTCTCAAGCTAAAATCCATCGAGCCGTTCAGGCCACAGAGCGTGCCAAACAATTATACATACATACTCTCGAAAAACATAACCCTCCTCCTTTTTAAAATCCTCATGATGAGCCTTTTATCTAGCCGTTCAGGCTGCAGAGCATGCCAAACATTTGAATTTGGCGCCAATAATCCACCATTTCTTATAATTTTTTTTATTTTGATATACCAGTATTACCAGTGTCACTCTCACAGTAAATACGAATCTAACGACACCTCTCTAGCTAAAATCCATCGAGCCGTTTAGGCTACAGAGCGTGCCAAACAATTATACATACATACTCTCGAAAAACATAACCCTCCTTCTGGCGCATAAGTTTGACATGTCTGTGGCATCTTAGCTCCCGAACGGATAAACCGATTTTTATTTTGTTTTTTGTTTTAAAGGAATTTGTCGAATTAGTCGGGAGTGTTCTTAGCTATGTTTAGAAGAAGATAAGAATACTGTACACTATGATAAATTTCAAATCCAAGATGGCCGCCACCACAAAAGGCAAATTACATTCTTTTTTTCACAGCTCCATCAATATGGGTAGCAAATGAAAGGGCTTGGAATGAGGAATATTAACTAACGAAATGAAAACTAAACACTTGAAAATTATTATTTTGTCTTATCAATGCCCTAGATTGAGGAGGAAACTGGAGTGACGACTGGTACCTAGGACCTAACGAATTATTTTTTATTTAGCTTTTGACGGATAACAACTTGATGATTAAACACCAAATTACCTAAATTTTCAAAAGCAAGAATATAAAAGAAAGTAATAAAAAAATTAAGGAGTCGTAAAAAAGCATGAAAAGAAATATTTAAATACAATAATTTAAAAAACCCCCACACAAAAAAAAGCACAAGCGTAAAACCCTATAAAAAGAAAAAAATAACCTTGAAATTATGACCCTACGTGTCGGCAGTTTATTGGAATTTTAATTTAATGTTACTTGTTTATTGAAGTTTTTCGTTTTTGTAATTTCAGTGCCTTTGTATAAAGATGAATTAGTAATACACCTCGTAACACTAGGCATGTCGAAGTGAACTGTCGCGTACCTGCACGTGTTCCGCGCAGAACATGTCGTGCGCACTGCGCGCGCCCGCCTGCGCCTGCAGCTCCGCTACAAGTGAGCTGTGTCCGTACCTGCACGTGCTCCGCGCAGAACATGTCGTGCGCACTGCGCGCGCCCGCCTGCGCCTGCAGCTCCGCTACAAGTGAGCTGTGTCCGTACCTGCACGTGCTCCGCGCAGAACATGTCGTGCGCACTGCGCGCGCCCGCCTGCGCCTGCAGCTCCGCTACAAGTGAGCTGTGTCCGTACCTGCACGTGCTCCGCGCAGAACATGTCGTGCGCACTGCGCGCGCCCGCCTGCGCCTGCAGCTCCGCTACAAGTGAGCTGTGTCCGTACCTGCACGTGCTCCGCGCAGAACATGTCGTGCGCACTGCGCGCGCCCGCCTGCGCCTGCAGCTCCGCTACAAGTGAGCTGTGTCCGTACCTGCACGTGCTCCGCGCAGAACATGTCGTGCGCACTGCGTGCGCCCGCCTGCGCCTGCAGCTCCGCTACAAGTGAGCTGTGTCCGTACCTGCACGTGCTCCGCGCAGAACATGTCGTGCGCACTGCGCGCGCCCGCCTGCGCCTGCAGCTCCGCTACAAGTGAGCTGTGTCCGTACCTGCACGTGCTCCGCGCAGAACATGTCGTGCGCACTGCGCGCGCCCGCCTGCGCCTGCAGCTCCGCTACAAGTGAGCTGTGTCCGTACCTGCACGTGCTCCGCGCAGAACATGTCGTGCGCACTGCGCGCGCCCGCCTGCGCCTGCAGCTCCGCTACAAGTGAGCTGTGTCCGTACCTGCACGTGCTCCGCGCAGAACATGTCGTGCGCACTGCGTGCGCCCGCCTGCGCCTGCAGCTCCGCTACAAGTGAGCTGTGTCCGTACCTGCACGTGCTCCACGCAGAACATGTCGTGCGCACTGCGCGCGCCCGCCTGCGCCTGCAGCTCCGCTACAAGTGAGCTGTGTCCGTACCTGCACGTGCTCCGCGCAGAACATGTCGTGCGCACTGCGCGCGCCCGCCTGCGCCTGCAGCTCCGCTACAAGTGAGCTGTGTCCGTACCTGCACGTGCTCCGCGCAGAACATGTCGTGCGCACTGCGCGCGCCCGCCTGCGCCTGCAGCTCCGCTACAAGTGAGCTGTGTCCGTACCTGCACGTGCTCCGCGCAGAACATGTCGTGCGCACTGCGCGCGCCCGCCTGCGCCTGCAGCTCCGCCACGGCCTGCTCCTTGGACTTGATGGTGTGCTCCTTCGTGATCTTCAGCCTGCCGACATGAAAAACTGTTCAGCAACCACTCAGCGCGAACATCAGCATCAAACATATCACTTAAGCTAGATTCATATAAATTACGATTTTAGTCTAACAAAACAATCGTCTCTTAGAACTCCTGAAAGATTCGTTCGATCCCACAAACACAACACGGTAATGTGCCGCTCGCTGCCATGAGTCATTGATGGGTCTAGGATCCCACTAACGCGAATACGATAAAATTGCCAAGTCCATTTACCGTATAATTTAGGGATCATATGGAAGTATCATACTGTATTTAACGGAATGACTTTGAACATTGTGATGTCGGCGTGTGATTCCAAGTTTTTAACGTAAAATATCACGTAGGTTAGTGCCGTGTGAACGGCCGCTTACGGCTACTTTTAATATCGGCACGTTTTTTGATAAACTAAAACTTGTTTTGGTATATTTATGATATGTCGTAGCTACACGTGAGCTGTGCGCTCGGTTACCTCTGGTGCGCGTGCACGCAGTTGTCGCAGATGAACTCGGCGCAGTCCACGCAGTAGCTGGTGGCGGGCTCCGTGTCCTCGCAGCTGTTACACTGCTGCTCGCCGCTCATGCCGCCTGCACACAGAAACAGCACGAGACCTTACAGTCGGAAGGTCACATACACATAAAGCGTGTATACGAAGCAGCACGACTTACCGTTGGAGCCGGCCTGCTCGAGCGCCATCTTCTCGAGTACGAAGCGCTGGTCGATCATGTTGGCTACCTGGCACTGCAGCCGGCACGTCGGGCACGTCACCGTCACGCGCTCCGCGCCTGTTCAGCATAACTAATTAATTTTACAAAACAAACGAAAGAAGTTAGACCTTCACGCATTACATACCCAAGAAGTCTCTCGAGCTGGCTTGTTTCTCGTCGAGCTTAGCGCGGATGCAGGGCTCGCAGGCGGAGTGCAAGCACTCCATGAGCTTGGGCGTGCCATCGGCCAGCGCCAGCGCCGTGTTGCACAGCGCGCAGCGCGTGTCAGCCATGGGCGCGCGAGCCGCGCCGGGCGACGCCAGCGAGTCGGCCGAGCCCTTGCCCGCGTCCGCGGCGTCGCCGGGCGAGCCCGAGCCCCCGCCGCCCTCGGCGCCCCCGCCGCCCTCGGCGCCCTCTCCGCCCCCGAGTCCCCCATCAGGCGTGCTGCTCACCTGCATACGTCAACATTACATATTCATCAATCATAGTATTTAAATTTATTAATTGATTTTATGGTAGCAGTTCTGACCTATTGAAAATGCGAAAAAGGGTGTTTGTCATGACAATATTGTTTCTACCGACCCGCCCCTGGGTCGCACGGCGCCTCCTATCGGGTCCAACTATCTTATCTTTAAAGCTGGAACCCACCATACACATTCACTCTTTCTAAATTTCTATTATTATTATTATATAATTTCTAATTATTTTTTAGTTGTGTTGTTACCGAGATTAGCATAATACACGAACAAAGCGACAAAATATTTATGATGTTTATATTTTAAAAATTCCAATTGATAACATTTCAGTTGATTGAAGATTAAAATACAGTGACTCCATAACTTAGTGTATAATCACACCTCACTTCTAATCTGTGGGATCTCACTTCATCATTTAAGGTGGATGCTCCAGGGTAGCCCGCGTAATCTAAATTTTGCAATTTGCAGGTCAGTGTCAGGTTATATGTTGATTAAAATATGATTCGCGGCTGTAAGACGTATGTAGTTTTACAATTATAATTGAAATTAATTGAAAAAGATTTTTTTTTTTTTAACAAAATTTGTAGAGAATTTTGTTTTCTACAATATTGATGATAAATACAAATAGCAAAAAACCCATAGGAAATGAGATATTTACAAAAAAGCGCAAAAAAACGATTTTTGTGACCTTTGACCTTGAAATTTAATAGTTGCGTACACGCTACCCTATGTAGGTTTTGAGACAAGGTTTAGGGTGTCAATATACAAGTATTTACAGACTTACAGCTGAGTATCTCAAATTCCGAGATTCTCACCTAATTTAAGCTTAAATGACTGGACTATAGGTGAGTTGTCGTCACTTCGTGAGCTTTGACTTACTCCTCACCAGCCTTATAAAAGGCGTATTTTAGTGTTTTAAGCGCTAGATTGCGTTAAATTTATTTAAAAAATCATTTTGCTTAGTTACATACATAATTATTTACTTAATTTAACCCAGTTTTCTCGCAATTTTACAGTGTATTTTACAGAAGAAAAATCACGTGATATTTGTCGATACCCGCCTCTCTCCCTCGTAGGATTGGGTAAGATTCGGCTCGACCCCCTACCCCCAACGCCTTACGTAATTAATGGACGCCCCCTAAGGGTTTTTTTAGGGTTACGTACCCAACGGGTAAAAACGGGACCCTATTACTAAGATTTCACTGTCCGTCTGTTTGTCACCACTTCACCAAGCTGTATCTCATGAACCATGATAGCTAGACAGTTGAAATTTTCACAGATGATGTATATCTGTTGCCGCCCCATAACAACAAATACTAAAAACAGAATTAAATAAATATTTAAGTGGGCTCCAATACAACAAACGTGTTTTTATTGCCGTTTTTGCTCGGTATTAATAACGACAACAGGTAGACGCTTGAAATATTCAAAGAAATTTAGTTGTACTTTCAAAATAAATACTTAATTATATTAAAATTAAATAAATTTTAAGGGGGTTTCCGTATGGAAAAAAAAACACGTTTTTTGTATAAAAAATGTGTTTTTTTTGCTGTTTTGTCTAATGTTGTATAGATAATGGTACGAAACCCTTCGTGTCGCCGGTGTTTCTGGCGACTTAACTTCACAAATCAGTTGTCTTATGGTTTTTTGCAAGAAAGTAAACTCTAATAAGTATATAAGCAAAGTATTAGAAGAAATATGTATATAGTAAATCTGTAGTATTACAAAGGGCTATGAATTAAATGGCTTTGTGGCCACGCGTAAATTATGCTACAGGTTATAAGCATGGCTAGTCAAATCAAATATTCTAAATGTAAAGTGCTGAAGATGCCATTGGTAAATCTTTCATATCACGCAGGTTATATCTCGCAACTGTGACACTTTACAACATTTTGTCTCACTCAACACTTGTTTGTATTGATGCCAGCTATTGATTTATGTAATTTTAATGAGTGGCCACTATTTTTTAAATCAAATTGCGGAATGTAGGCCGGCCAGGCTTCATCCAACAATCTCCCAACTCCTTTCTTTCCTTGTGTTTCTCTCATTTATTTTATTGTACCATAACATTTTAATACACACTAATTTTATAAAGAGGAAAGATTTGTATTTTTGTATGTAACAAATAAACTTAAAAACTACTGGACCGATTTTAAAAATTCTTTCACCATTAGAAAGCTACATCTTTACCGAGAAACATAGGCTATACATTATATTGATGTCATGCAAATTAGCCGAGCAATCACAATTTTCCGGACCAAGTGGTGGGCGAAGTGCTATTGTATAATATCGTTTATGGTGGGCTCAACTTCAACTCTTCATTAGTGACTTCTGTGAGAGATTCAACTGTGACAGTGGATCAATCAAGGCCCCAGTGAAGCCAGAACTGTGACAGTAGTGCCATCAACAGTCTTGTCAAAGTTGTAAAAATTACACAAATCTGTTTTGTAACCTTGTTTATAGAATATTTTCTGCAGCCCTCAGCATACCCTGTGGCTTACAGAAAATACCCAAAGATTAGCCGTCTGTACAATCAGCACCATAATGAGCTTCTAGCAAGCTGTTTACATACAAGAGAGAGCTCATCACACACAAGTCCTTCTAGATAATTGTCTCACAACTGCTCTGTTGATGCATATTGTAGTGGCTTTCTAATGACTGACAAGTCATATTCCATTAATGTTTCTTAGATGTGCAAGTACATAAAATGTTTTTGTAAAAGTCAATCACACATCGTTGAACTATTTACTAACCATGTTACACTGCCCAAGAGACTTTGCAGAGTGAATTGACAAGAATCTGACACCAAGTTTACTCTGAAAGATCTCTTAACACAAAGTATGAAAGCCACAAACATCAATAAAGTTGTTTTTATGGCCATTGATAGATAGGTATCAGATAAATCTCTAGCACATTTGTGATAAAGGGCCGAAACTAGTTGGGAAGGTTGCATTATTTACGAATACATGATGTTGTTGCGAAGTGTGTGCAGTGCGTACATTGAGCGCGGCCGCGGGTGCCGCGCCGCCGTCGCCCAGCTCCTCCTGCACCTCCTCCTTGATGGTGACGCCGAGCAGGGGGCCCAGGTCCATCAAGGCTCGCTCGATCTCCTCCCCGCTCGGCTGAAAGTTTACGTTTTCCATTCCACTGCCTGTTCCGTCCACTCGTCACTCATTTCACCAGCCACTCCGACATGTTCACTATCACTCACTAGTTGGTCGCACTTTCACTCGTCAACTCGGGGACACTGGCACGTACACATAGCTAATTGAGCATTTCGATTGCGAGATGCCGCCGTACAACAGCGTCCTTCCACTCACAATATCTGTATAGCGATAATTGTATGCACGGCACTTTTTCAACTTTATGTCTTCACTACACGTTTTTTGCTATCGTGTCGTAAATAAGTTTATCAACAAAAAAATAATATCTCAAGAAATTTATAACATGCGTCCGCTCGACAACCAGCAGCGACCATAGACAAGAATGATCTATATTCGAAACTTATAGATTTACAATAAAATCCAATCACCTTTTTACTTTTTTGTTACAACCGTATTATTCTGAAATATTGAAAAAAATACTGAAATGTTTTCAAATTAAATACAACAAAATTAAAATGTCCAGTCAGGCAGTGATCCTGTCATTTTTCAAAACAAGAAAATACCTATATTAATTTTACCAGACACGCACAAGTTTAATTATTTTAATAGTAACATATGGACGGATGCCTAAAATTGTAAACTGGAATAATAATTTTAACATCTTGTTAATATTTAAAACGTAAATATGACGCAAAAGGCTTTTTGCGTCATATGAAACGGCCTCGTTGTAACAACGTTGACATCAGATGACAAACGTGACAGGTAGTGACAACACGTCGAAAATGGCTGACTCTGGGCCAAGTAAAACCGATATTGAAGCCGTTTTTCAAAGATTACGCTCTATTCCTGCGAATAAAGTGTGTAGATTTTAATAGTTATGTAGTTACAGAATTAAAGTTCAGTGATAATAATGTATGTTGTGTGGTGTATAGGTATGTTTCGATTGCAACGCGAAGAACCCTACGTGGTCGTCGGTGACGTACGGAGTGTTCATCTGCCTCGACTGCTCCGCCGTGCACCGCAGCCTCGGCGTGCACCTCACGTTCGTGCGCTCCACGCAGCTCGACACCAACTGGACATGGAAGCAGCTCAGGAACATGCAGCTTGGCGGGAACTCGAACGCTGTATGTCCATCACTTTATGCCATTATTGTTTAAACTAATATGAATAAAAATTATAAAAATATTGAAAGAATTTCAAGTCTGAACTATTGTGTTGTTCCGGAGAAGAGTGGTGTTGTAGCATTCTATTTTATTGACCAAGTCCTATTAGTGGTAAGTATAACATTTGTAAATGAAAAGTAGCAAAAGATTTGAAACAGCTAACATTATATTTGTCCACATGTCAGACCCAGTTCTTCCGCACGCACGGTCTGTCAACAGAGGATGCTCGGCAAAAGTACAGCTCCCGAGTGTCCCAGATGTACCGTGACAAGCTGAGTGCCATGTCCGAGCAGGCGATGAAGACATGCGGGACCAAGGTCAGTGCTCACTATAGTGTTGGTGCAGTTGAATCTGTCCTGAGAACTCAAAATAGATAACATAATACCTTGATAATTCAATGCTACAATTAATGTGGCTTATGTGATGCCTCCAGTAGATTGATAATGACATTGCCTGCCAAGCATGCCTTACAAGTCCAACTGGTTCTTTTGTGCCGTCACTATGTCTCTTATCTGAAGATGTAAAGCTTGCACATTTGTTTGGTTTTTATTTTGTTTCTTATTTTTATTCACAGATTTGGGTAAGTATTTAATGTAAGTTGTCAATTTAACTTTCTACCATGATTGTTTTTAAATGTATTCTTTATAATCTGTTGAGCACATTAATCATCATTTGAGCCCTAAAGTCAGCATACTAACTGTTTGTATGTGTGATCCACATAATAGTTGCATAGAAGTGACTGTTAAATCATAAACATAAAATAATTAATAGTTTTATGTGGAAAGTAATAAACCTAACTACTAGGGTAGTGTTGACAAGTTATAAATCCTATTTTTCTTATGAATGTATCCTGAGGTTGTAATGTACAGACTGATGCCAGCCCATGTAGCTACTTCAATCTGTCAAATTTCTTTAATAGATTTTCAACTTTATCGCCAAAGTATTAGGTCCAAGGTTGATTGGGGAAATTTGATAGTTTGGGGTAGCTCTATGTGCTGACGTCTGTACATATGAAGAGAAGCGTTATGCATGTTGAGTATTACAATGAAAGTACAATAATGTAGGACAACATTATTACATTTTGGTTTCCAATTCCATTCTAAGCAAAAAATGCAGTTTTAGTTCTCAGAGGTTTCTTTAAAACAAGCCAAGTTAATGTTGCTTTTTATAACAAAGAGCAGTTTCAGGTTAGCAGTTCCACTTTGTTTAATATATGTGATGTTTATGTTGAGTGAGAGTTGAACGTTGGCTTTGTGTTGTGCAGCTGCACCTGGAGCCGGCGGCGCCCGAGCCCAAGGAGCTGAAGGAGCGCGAGGTAGACTGGTTCGCGGAGCACGGCGACTCCGCCACTAACACTAGCGAGTTTGCCTTCATTGCACAGGTAACACAAACATCTCACCCCACACCCACGTGGCTAGTGGCTCCTTACCCTACATAGCACTCACTAATGTTTCGCTGTTTATGTAGGTTGACGCAGGCGCCTTCAGCTCTTTGTGAGCATCTTGACTTCAATTTTACTCCTTTTATAGCTTTTTACATAGAGGAATATTATAGGAAATGAAGTATATTTACATTAACGAATGCACAAGACATTCACAGTATGATGTAGGAGTGAATGTGCCATCCGCACGTGCTGCGGCGCGGCTGGTACTCTCATTATACTTACTGGATATGTCGCACGTACATACATGTCCTGTCCTCAGGTATGTCTCGAACTAAGAGCTTGTTTCCTTTGCCATGCTTAGTTTCAAACTGTTACATTAACTAGCACAATTACAAACACTCCCCAAACGTTATTCAGTAAGGCAAGTTTTTTGTATGCTGGTGTGTGTATTTTTTTACTTTTAAATATTGAATGGTTTTCAAATAATACTGATGATGCATTCCAAATGTAAAGTTAAACCTTTTGCATGACTAGCCTTTTCCATTGCGTGTGGCCGCCAGCGGCGACGCCAGCGCCCCCGGCGTCGCCGCAGGCGGCCGCTGCCATTCCGGTGTAGCTCGGGCCGAGATAATGACTGCTGACTGTGTGCTTTCTTGCAGTGAGTCATACATTATGACGTTTACAAGTTAATTCCATTTCCTCTTATCTTGAGAATCAGTCCCATCTACAACATAAACTAATTGATAAAACTCTTTACCTACTTATCTTATTTCCGTTTTCTTAATAGAAAGATTAGTACATACAATAATTCAGCTCAATATGGTGTAATAGTCAATATTGGTGGATTTGCGATTTACTGCATCTTTAAAAACGTCAAAGATTATGCTCTAGTTTTCCCGCGCTCTGTTATCGGCGCGTAGTACAAGCACAGCGATAACATAGTTTTACTCGTTTTAAACTTAGGCGTTTTAAATTAAATTCATTAGCATTTCATAACACATTCACAATCATATACATGTGTTAACTAATTAATCCGCGGCATCGATATTGTATTTAGGGAAAACGTAAACTAATAATGAATTGATCTGAGCTACAGAAGGAATACACATTTTCTTTTTATGATGCACATTAGCCACAACTTGTGTTCATAAGTCAGTAAAACAAGAAAACACTGTTTGTTCACAAATAACATTAAACTTGTTGAGTGACCTTTTTAACCGACTTCAAAAAGGAGGAGGTTCTCGATACGTCGGAATCTTTTTTTTATATGTATGTTCCCCGATTACTCGAAGATGACTGGACCGATTTGGATTTTTTTTTGTTCTGAAAGGGTAATTCATTTATGATCATCAAGTCAGGATCGGATGATGGGATCCAGGAGAAATAGAGAAAACTCTTCAAAATTTATAGGCACACTAGCCATTTGGGTAGTTTTAGGAAGATTGAACAAATGAATAAATGAGTTAGGACTTACTTTCTCGGAGTAGTCCCATTTCAATTTGGTGAAGATCTGATGAAGAACTTTAGAGATAGGCAACGGAACTCCTCAATAAATTATAGCAAATTGATTGGGATTGCTGAAATCTCATGTCTGTCTATTGTTTACACCAGTTCATAACATAACATCACGCCGGTACGCTGTGAAGGGGTAAGCACATGTAAACCATTAAAAAGTCTCTTTCACTTTTTTGTGTTTTTGAAGTCGGTTTTATTTTTTGCAAAAAATATTTTGTAAATAGTAGAAGTGTTACTATATCATAAAGCATTCTCGAAGTGCAGATCTCTTTGTATGAGTAGCATGTCGCCGCCTTATCAGCTGGCGTCCATCATATACCTGGCCTGGCCGTTAATATGCACATCGAGATTAACAAAAAACCTGCACAGGCACACTGATATTCGTAATGAAGGATTTTTTTAGATAGTTAATATTTTGAATGCCATATTCCTGTATATATAACAGCCGTATTGTAAGTGTGCAATCAGACTGCAGTCGTCCGAGGACATCGTAGATTTGTGACGCGTTTTGAACGACTGTAGTGACGGTCGACGTGTGTCGATGTGGTTCTGGTTGTTCGACTAGGCGGGTGTATGACAGCGCTTGTCTGCGCAGGGCGTGCCGAGGGCGGACACGGCGGCGGCGCTGACGTCACAGGCGCGCCTGTGGGACTCGGGCTCGGGCGTGGCCAGCGGCGACATGGTGGCGCCCGGCGACTCGCGCCCCTCCACCATCGGCGCGCGCAAGCAGCCCGCCAAGAGGGCCGGGGTAAGTGTGCCACCACATGCAGCTGGTCTCAACACTAGTCGGCACTTGTTCGACTTACTTGCTGGCAGTTATATGTATATATCTTCATAATGATCCACAGCCTGACAAACTGCGCCGTATAGCGATCGAAGACTTGGAAACGGTAGTTTCATGGTGTTAGAGAAATCCTCAGAATAAATACAGATTCCCTTCGGGAACAACATCGAAAAAGTAATAGATGATCTTCTTCCCCTTCTCTGGAAAAACTGGGGTTAGGGGTGGAAATCCAGGGCACGCCACAATAGTGGCGGTAAGTCCCCTCTTTGAGGAGTGGCTGGAGGGACGCCACGGCGTCCTCACCTTCCGCCTGACGCAGGTTCTTACCGGACACGGATGCTTCGGTAAGTTCCTGCACCGAATCGGGCGGGAGGAGACGCCCGGGTGTTACCATTGTGAGGATCGACCGGAGGACACGGTGGAGCACACTGTGGAGGTGTGCCCCGCTTGGGTGGAGCACCGCCGTGTCCTCGAGGTGGCGATCGGTGGCGGCGACCTCTCGCTTCTGGCTCTGGTCCAAGCCATGGTCCGGAGCGTGGGCCTGTGGACGGGGAGCTTTGGGCTAGCTCGCCGTCCGTACGTCTCATGACGACAGGCCGTGTCGACGGCGCAGGAGTGTTCCACGCGCGCCTCAAAGAGAGTCAGCAACAGTGAAGGGGTCCGCAAAGGCAGAAGCCTGCCGGGGCTGCGGGACTATTCGAAAGAGATACCGTGGCCCCGGAACACAAAGGGCGATGAAGGAACATGGATGGGTTTTAGTCAGTAAAAGTCTGACACTCCCTCCTGCTCCGCCCAGAGCGGGAGGAGTCATGATTTCCCATCCGGAAAAAAAAGGACTGGAAATCCGAAGAACCCTCTCTTAACCTATTTAGGTTACTACTCCCTACCTACTCTTTACAAAGAACGCACCCTACAAATTTCATGTCTTCAATTTTATTCGTAAAGATGTTATTCCGTTGTTCTACCGGTCTATAAATACGCGACTGGTCCCGACACCGCATACCGTATAAACGGGTTCTTATCGCACTACGATTAGGTTCAACATGCAATGTAGGTTCACACGCGTGCGTTTTTCTATTTTCCCGCACGGGTGCGGGTAAAACGACGAGATCCATATAAACTGGTGTTAAATGATTTGCCTAGACTGTCTAAATACAATAGTAATTGCTTGGCAATGTGTGTGTGCATTTATAATAAAATACCAAGGCATTTCAAAGCTTTAAATACAAAATTATTTAAAATTAAATTCCATAAGTGGTTACTCGAGTGTAGTTTTTATAGTATAAAAGAATTTATAGATAAAAAATGTTGATGTTTTTACGATTGTTGTTGCTCAACTAGTGTTTAAAAAATTTGCATGCTATGTTTTATCCTAGCTAAACATGCTTGTGCCTCAATTTGTATTTAACACCCTTGTATACCATGTTTTACGCAAATAAATATTCTATTCTATTCTATTCTAAAAAAAAAAATCCACAGATAACTAAACATACGAAGTTCAAATCGGTTCAATGCCTGTAGTCGGAGGTGAATGTTTTTTATTTTATTTCGGCAAAGCAATTTTTTTTTTTTTTTATATTTAAATTGTGTTTATAAATTGAATATCAAAGACATAATTTATTTAAAATTAATATTTACTTTTATAAATAAACTAGTTTGCGTGGGTGCGCGAGCTGCACGCAGCTCGCGGGTTTCGTATTTTATGACAAGTATTCCTTACCCTTAAATGAATTGGAAAATCCGTTAGAACTACCCCTAAAACCCCTACGCCTACCCCTACTAACCCTTAATACAATCTAAACCTTATTTAAAACTTAGACCATTTTCCATTAAAAAAAACATTACCCTAAAGTTTGCTGGTCGTCGCCCCTGAGTTTCGCTCCACTTAGGACCTACCTACCACCGGACAGGTTTCGACGCCTACTATAATATTTGTTCAAACACGTAATGGCTATCTCTAACCGTTATGAAGTTACAGCCATTTCAATTTTAGGGGAGGTTTTGGAGTTTTGAAAAATGATTTGACCAACTCTGGGAACATTTTTTTTTACAGATTCATAAGAAGGGGTTCTTATGAATCTGTAAAAAAAAATGTTCCAAGTCTCTTAACTTCCGAGATCCGCCTAAAGACAAGAGGGGGACAGGGCGCAACTTTGAAAAATGGGTTTTACTTTTCCAAGCCTCCACTATACGAATCTGAAAAATAGTACATTTTGAAACAAGTGGAGAAAGTTTGTTATTGCATCCGAGGCGGAATTAACTTCCGAGCCGTAGGCGGGGGTGTTTTTGAGCCGAGAACTCCACGTCCACGTCCACGTGTATCAAACGACGTTTTTCAATACACTTTTGAAGAAATAAAATAAAAGAACGAAAAATATTTTTGTCATGAATTAAAGTAACTATGATTTTAATTTTATTTTTTTCCGCGCTTTGCTTTCGCCAGGTTGAAGGAGAAACAAAGGTATGAAGCCACTAAACAGCCTAAAATAAAAAAACGTTTTTTTTTTTTAATATTTTTGAATTTAGAATGTTAATTTGTTTACAAAAGTAAATATTAGGTTTAAATAATCATGTTTATCTATGTTATTCTATTTATAAAAACAATTTGAATATTTAAAAAAAAATTACGCCGTAAAGACGCATTATTGCTTTGCCGAAATAAAAAAAGAAACATTCATCTTCGACTGTAGGCATTGAACCAATTTGGACTAAGTATAGGTATAGTTATCTGTGGCAATTTTCATTCACGCACACGTGTTGGAAAATGAAAAAAATCGCACGCGTGTGAAATACATTGCATGTTGAGCCTAATCATAGTAACGTTAAGAATTGTTAGTTTTCGAGGAAGTGTATTGAAAAAAATGATCCAAGTCTCTTGGTTTCCGTGATACGATAGGAGGAGGAAGGGGGGCAAAAAGGAGAGGATTGGCACTTTTCCCACTCGTGAGAGTCACTTGTTTACGGATCTGTTAAAATATACCCACCTCCGCCTCCCCATCCACCATCTGGGAGAACAATTGTGTCAGTCAGTGAGTCAGTGGTATTGAGCTTTATACAGTATAACTTAGTATAATAATTAACATTTTTATTTGTTGAGACTAGGAAAATATAAGATATCCACGTGAAGTAAGCGCGGGCGAAGCGCCACCCTTGTTGTAAACAGCATAGGAAATAATTTTGTATGTTAATACAATATTCCATGGGTCACCTTATCGCAATATCCGATTTCGTTACTATAGGTACTATCGTGGACACTCCCGCCTGATCACCACTAAGCTAATTTTTGCCTGCACTCGCAACATAGAAACGCTCTCTAGTCCCGCCCCGTTGACTTTGTATTGAAATAATGAATGAAAGACAATACCGATCGGCCGAACGCACTGACGACGCACCAAACAAGAGTTATTGTTATTTTGCGCGCCAAAGTTACGCTTTCCTTGTAGGCCTAAACTTTAAGGGGGCGTGGCTCGGCGCCTCCGCATGATTTAAGCGTTAACTGATCAGGCGGAAAAGACCACGACTGTACACAGTATAATGTGGTTATGGCCATGAGTAGAAAGTACATAACTATGTACTTTGCGTTGCACCTAAAAGTTGACAATATTTGTGAAACCCGTAAACCTAATAGGATTTACTTTGACGTATAGGAACTTACACGAAGCCCGCTACATAAATCATTACCTTTTACGGTGTTGCATACAATGCATCGTTTGACTAACCATACGTTTTTTTACGATTCATAAAAGTCGATGTTATTGTGTACAGGTAGACTGTCTTAGGGTTGCGATTCTCTCGCTCATGCTCCTATCCTTTTTTGTCGCTCAGAGCCGTCATTTGCTAGAGCAAGAAACAGAGCGTACTGCCCACGCTTGCCGATGTTGCCGCATGCGATAGCATTCCGCTTTGTTTCTCGCTTTACCCTTTTTCTTTTGCTACTCCACTGCCTATCCCTTCGAGGTCAACAGGCTTGTTGTTATTTTATATTTCGCCAACATTCATCATGAGGTAGGCTCTATCTAGTGTCTCTTGGAACGTACAGTTGGGCGCACGTAAGGGCGGCCTGGGCGCGACGAAGGTGGCGGCGAACTTCGAGGACATCGAGCGCGAGGCCATACTAGCCGAGAAGCTGAAGCTGGAGTCGGGCGCGGCGCCGGCGAGCGCGGCCTCGCTGGAGCTCGTGGAGGCCGAGGTGGCCTCGCTGCGCCTGGCCTACCGCGAGCCCGGCCCGCCGCGCCCGCACGCCGACCGGCTCGGCATCGCGCAGGCCAGCTCCGCCAACCGCTCGTGAGTACTTCTGTAGCGGTGTAGCGGTGTAGCGCTAGCCACCAGCCCCATATCTGACAATAACCTAACTGCAAATATTTCCAATTTACAAAGCGTCGGCAGGAACAGCTTGCCCCCGTTGTTCTTCATAGAAATTAATTCTTTGGGACGGGCCACTCGACAGTGAAATTGTCCGTAAAAGCTTACGTTGTGGTTGATATTTCAGCGGCGTGTCGCACTCGGCGACGTCGGACATGACGGTGATCGAGCAGGAGGACGCGCCGGCCACGCGCGCGCAGCTCGACGACATCGACGACTTCAGCTCCTCCTTCACCATGATCAGGTATACCGGACGACTGTGCACATCTGCACGATTGTGTTATGTTAACTGCTACATTGATGTAGAGAGGTTAAGTCATTCAGTACATAATTATTCAAAAAAAAAAAAAACAATCACTAATTTTTAATGGTATTCGGTCAGAAACGAGCCCTACGGTAACAGCCGCAATCTGGACAAGCTGTTCGGCGACAGCGACCGCAAGTCTTCCTCGTTCGACAACATCCCGGGGCTGGGCGGGCCGGGCGGGCCGGGCGGGCCGGGCGGGCCGGGCGGGCCGGGCGGGCCGGGCGGGCCGGGCCCGGCGACGGAGCCGGCCCGCGCGCCGGCCCGCCCGCGCCCGCGCCGGCCCGACAGCGCGGACGACGACTCCGCCGTCAAGAAGTTCGGCTCGGCTAAGGCCATTAGCTCCGCACAGTTCTTTGGTGAACAGGTTAGTTTTCTCATCAACGAGCGAGTTTCAATAATATAAGATCGAATTCATTAGCCAGCAAAACGCTGCAAACGTGATATCTAAACACGATAATACAAATAGAATGGATTTTTAAGTTAAGTCACGTGACTAAACATTACGTCACGCCGTGATAAACGCCATTTAAAGTACCCAACTTAGTTATTTAGGGGCTCTATATTTTACACTCAAATGTGAAATAAGTTCCCCATGAAGAATGATATCGTGTCGCTGACGTGTGTGTGTGTGTGTGTGTGTGTGTGGAGCAGGAGGGCGCGTGGGAGCGGGACGGCAACCTGTCGCGCTTCCAGGGCAGCACGAGCATCTCGTCGGCGGAGTACTTCGGGCCCGACGGCGCGCGCCTGCCGCGCAACTCCGCCTTCAGCGTGTCCGCGCCCGACCTCGACGAGGTCAGTCCGTGTAACTCAATGGCTACTTATAAAAACGACTTCTATTTTCATAGCATCTATGAAAATAGAAGTCGTTTTTGTAAGTAGCCATTGTACTCTGAATTACTAGGTCAGCCACTGTCAAAATGCGTCTAAAAAGTACTATCCCAGCAACCATATAATTATCATCGATGTAAGCAACTGTAAATACAACCCAGGATGGTTGTTTTTTTATAGCATCTTTAATTAATGTTGTGGAAATGACTGCACTCCGGGTGTCATCAATCAAGGTCATTTATTTAACCTTTTCACCGCCAACGTACACAGAACGCAATGCCTCGCCAGCGCCACGTTATAAATGTATAACGAAATATATAGTAAACAAGTAGTGATGAGGGTATCGTCATATCGATGAATGAGAATTATACGCGTCAAGTTAAGTTTTAATTATAATTTTACGGATATAAATCAAAATTGTTATTTTTTTTTCATATTTGTTTTATTTTACAGTATTCCTAGTAAGAAAAGCAGAAAACAGTATAAATTATAAGTATCATAGAAACAAATACATAACTCAATTAGAGCTTTAGGAAATGAGGTACATCTCTATTTGTTTCATGACGTCATTCTTTGACTTCATATCAAGTCCTTGGCGCTCAGAGCACGTTAAATTCAATTCTGATTAGGGATGTGGCTCATGGTCTTTCTTTTATTTTTGTCGACTCGTGTTTTTTTTAACTACTTCAGTAACCATTTCAACTTTGTTAAATTCGCACTCCAGAGCCACAAGATACCTACACTACAAGCGACGCGCGTCGCTTAGTTTGTGGCTTACCGAACATTACACTTTTAAATTCTTACTTTTTGATGAATAAACATTCTTATTATCTAGTTGGACATACCTCGGAATCATCTTCTGGCTCAACGTTCTCCATAAAATACTATAAGAGTCCGATTCCACGTCTTGCAAAATGTGTCCGAATCCAGTTCTTCATTAATTTAACTACCTATTTGTTTACTTATTACTATTAGCAAAATATTATAGTACCTCTCGTTATAAGCAAAGTGAAAGAATCCGATTAGTACTTGCACCGCACTATGGAAAAGTGACCTTGTCAGCCGTACGTTTATGACGTCTGACAACCAATTGTTTTGTAGAGATGTGAATATATTTATCAACAAAGATTAATAACAACTATTTAATTCCGGGTTGGCACCCATCTGAAGGTCGAAATAAGTCTATTTTCTCTTTGAAGTAGTTAACTAAGTTCATATTTTACTGATCTCAAATTGTTTTCGATAATAATATTTTTAAATATTTCAACAGGTGAAATCAAACAGTGATAACTTTCGCGTCACATCACTGGCCGACTATATAAATAAAGTCCTTGGCGTTCTGGGGACAATAAAAATGTTCGGAGTTTTTGGCCAATTTTAAAACAAATATGGGCTTCTTTTGTGTGGAAAAATACAAAACAAGGTATTAGACAGTGCTATTTTAAATAATACAATGAAAAAAACCTGTTAAATACAGTAAATTTATTTTTATAGCGTAATTAAAATGAAGAGCTTCTAATGAAGTCATGGCGCTGGTGGCACGAAAATCTGGAACTTCTATTGAAGTCCGTGGCGGTAAATAGGTTAAAATGTGAAAAAATTAATAACCTTTTCCTTAAATGTCATTATTGCATTACTTCCCAGAATTTGATCCCTATTAGCGACACTATGAGCGGTACTATTACAGTGTTTTTTTGTTTCAAATTCCTGGTTAGGAATATTGATTCTTTAGAAGTCCAATGATGCAGTTTTAGTTTACTTTAAAATCGAGCTGGGGGCTCTTACGAGTATTTTTCGCTATTCCTCATAGTTTCGGAATTGGCGATCCACACCCATTTGAAAAATGTATCCCTGTATATTGATTGTGTTTTTTAATAACGTAGATTGTTTAGGCAGGTATAGAAGTATATTTGATATAATGAACAGTGTTGATCAGTAAGTGAGCAGTAAGACATAAGGTGTGTGGTGCAGGTGCGCGAGTCCGTGCGCGCGGGCGTGACGCGCGTGGCGGGGCGCCTGTCGTCGCTGGCCAACGGCGTGGTGTCGTCCATCCAGGAGCGCTACGGGTACTAGGCCGCGGCACTCGGGCCGCTCTAACTGTTGTATCGCGGCTCGTCATCTCTTTACAAACGTGGCGTGGTCTGACGGGCGCCACCGCGCGTGGCGACCTCGCTAGTGGCTTGACAATAATATAAATGCCAGATTCTCCCCAACTATAAGTTTTTCTTCCAATTAAGTTCCCGGCCACTAATTAGGTACTGACGGTACGACGGCTGATGGACATGTACATGATCCATCAGCCGTCGCTCCCAGAGGCCCGCGGTGGGCGCGTGTTACAAGCTCACTTCTAAATTATTAAAACAATCTAATTTCCTGTCTATGATGTTTTACATAATTCCAGTAAACGACACAAATGTCAGCATGTTGTTGAAAGCTGCTTTCTCTTGACATTCGCAACAGGTTTGTAAATCTTTCTTATATTAATTTAGCATGAGCAACCAGAGCAAGTGAACTCTTGTGCGACCACATACACGATGAGCCAATATTCTGATGGACAACTGACTTTTGTGACGCATAAAATTTTAAACTTGATTTTGTATACAAAGTTGTAGGTGTCTAATGCAAGTTGATTTGAAATGTATGATATAAATCTTTATATTATAAATCTTGTTATTTGTGTAAAACTATTAGAGAAATCTGTATGATCGGTGTGAGCATATCTTGTCTCCTTATCCATTCACCCACATTTTCGTCTGTAGCACTATCATAGAGCACCACTAGCCGGTCCATGCGTGTCATGTCCTGTACAACGATCAGTCTCGGACGCTATCAGCATACCGCACATTGTACCGACGCGATGTTAAGTATAGTTCCGACCGCGCACGTCGCTGGCACCGACTGTACGCTCTTCCGCTCGTGGACGAATTAACTGCTCACACGTGCATGTAAATATTGTAATATACAGTGAATTGTATAGTGGTGGAGGCTCCACTCATTAATATTAGTAGAGGACCTACCTATAGCAAGCATATGGACGCTTGGCGCTGCCTGCCTCACGCAAGCATTACAACGTTTTGTAAGATAACTTTATATTGTATCCTCACTTCTATTATGTCCACTATCTTTCTTTACTTTATTTATTTACAATAAAAAGTATTTATAGAATTTATATTGTAACTATAAATATTTTTGTGAACTCTGAACGTTGTTACCTGCTACTTCGCTATCGCATTCCAAATTCGAGTGTAATATCTGTTTTTCTTTTGTTTGTCAATTGAGGGTTGCATTATAATAAAGTGAAACCATCGGAAAGTGTCCGGTCGCGTAAAGCCAATCCCTGTATATGAGCCAACACTGAATGATGTTGAATAGTAAGGTGGACAATGTACACAGACATTGTCCTGCACAATTTTGAAAACAAGCACACAAATCTGTTTCGAGGTAGCACCTTAGTTCATTATCATGTTCGCTCTCAAGACTTTTCTATAGCTACGCGCTGTACCGCAACATGATTGTCCCTTGAAGAAAGTAAGGCGTCTAGGAAGAAATCTGTGCCGAATTTGGAGTGAGTTAGAGCGAGACAAGTATATTATTTAGTTTAAATTCGTTTGTTATTATTTCGGTTAGTTAAACTATGACCATTGACCTCCGTACTTGTTTTTTAATTACTTCATTCTAAACTATCTTATTGGGTTCTCTATTCTGTTCCATTTTTTTTTGCCCTAATCGTCGTTTGTCACGACTATGTGACGCGTGCTCGCTACGCTCGCATTTTACATTACACACCCACTTTCTGTCACAAATAACGTCGTCGCTCCGCCGGCCTTCGGCCTACGCTCCTCACGCCAGCTAGCAAGACCCAATGCAAAAAAGCACTAATCAATACTTCAATAGTGATGAGTTCTACTTTATTTCTTTGGTACTTTGTATGTTTTAATAAATGTATTTAACATTCATGATTCTATTTCCTAGTTTCCTTTTGAGTCAGTTTTAAATATATATCAGAAAGGAAATGCAACGAACACGCCGAAACTCTTAAAATAACTATCAGTAAACCGTGAGTTAATTCGTAACAGCTTTGTCCATTAGAAAATTCATAAGGACGCATAACGTTGCAATTCAGTGCTGGTTCATACACAGATTTTGGATTTACGCTGCCCGGTCAGGCTGGCGAGTGCCGAGCTCGACTGTCCGACACGTACTGCGTAGTGCCGACTATCTAACTCACCGAACCTTATATAATACTAGCTGATGCCCGCCCGCGTACAAATTATATACTAAAACCTTCCTCGAGAACCACTCTATCCATTGGTGAAAACAGCATGAAAATCGGTGTAGTAGTTTATGAGTTTATCGCAAACACACACACAGAAGCAGGTTCTACTACGTATTCAGCGGAATCTGACCTGGCACGCGGAGTAGTCTGCCAGTAACGGAGCATTTATCATTTATTTATTTTTATGTGAACGTTTTTGGTGATAGATAATTCATATTTTTATAATAACTTGGTTAAGTTGATGTTAGTACGAAAGAGTCGGTCGTTGTGGCACAGAGAGACGTGCAACAGGCGCAGGCGCGCCTGACTTGTGTGTAAGCATGTTTATTTTTAGAGCTTATTTTATTATCGACACGTAAAGTTTGTTGCGAATTATATTAAAATAACTGTGGGCGAAAAAGCCTAAGTATAACGTTATGTTTTGTGAAGTTCAATCCAAATTATATGAGACAGAGAGTTTGTGGTCGATTGAGTTGATGTCCGCTTCGGACGAGACGCGGCTACTTGCCGCTAGGTTCATCGAACTTTTGTATAGTAATAGAAATTTGTTTTTAGATAATAATTATTGATATAAATATACAAATTATATTTGCTACTGTTTTATTTTATTTCTATCCGCTTCCTTGTACCTACAAGACATAAGATTTGTAGGACAAATACATTGTGTTGGGTAGTAGTAGTAGATAAACAAAAAGTTTAAAAATAATAGTGTTAATATAATTTATAATCTCAATTACAATAATAGATTTTCATTTTATTACAACAAAATCGTCAATTTCGTGCAGAACATCATACCCGTAAAGGAAGTTCTAAACAAGCACCAATAGCTTTAAATTAATGAATTCACTTTTCCTTTCTGTGAGAGACCGTCATTTCCTTAGTACATTGTTTGTCTATGTCGCAGGCATATCGTAGAAGACGCCGTATTACATAAAGGCGCGCCGGATTGCAAAACGTCGCTGTTATGTACAGCGGCGTCTTCACGTTCAGAAGGATTACAATTCGGCTGAAACAAAGTACGCCGCATTGAATGAGCACTTCGCGTTCCTCAAAGCGGCGTAAACGTGCCGCCCAAATACAAACGAGCGCATCGTCGATACGCCGCTTTGAAAGCGAGCTCGGTACTTAGGGCACCCGACGTTGGGTTTGGTTAGGTTACTTTAAACCGTGCAGACAGAAATAGGGGCCTACGTCGGCTACGCCTTTTTTCCGGAATTTTCAGTATTTTATTCGGTTGTTTCTTGCCGGCAATACGGCTAAACGTTGGACGCCGCTTTGTCGAACGTATCGCCACTACAATCCGGCTGAACGTGCGGACGCCGCATTACATAACGGCGACGTATTTCAATCCATTCGCGCCACTACGTGACACGGCGTGTTATACGAATTGGCTGCGACATTACCTACACTGCGCTAGTAGAACCGTGTACATTACCCCAGCTGGAAAGTGTCTCCGTTTTGAAAAAAAAACGATTCCTGCTGGGTTAACGTTTTTCCAGCATGAAAATTCTAAACGAATGATCGGAGAGAGAAACATTGTGCATGGCCAGAGAGCTTATATTAGTGCCAAAAAGTGTCCCCGAAAATAAAATGTGTGCCCCTTCAGGTTTTCGAGATATTACATTTCGTGCTGGAGTAACGTTTTGCAGAATCGTATATCTCTAAAACCATTGCATGTGCCCCTGTAGAATAAACATGAAACAAGATTTAAGAAAATATTTATAATTTTCAAGTTATCGCGGTTTTATGTAAACCCTAAAACACATCGCAGCGCCTAAAAGCAGAATTGCAGATGTGTAAGTGTAAACCAAAAACTAGTGCCTTTAGTCAAAATATATGGTGAGAATATTCAGCTTGGAATGTATCGCATTAAGTAAATATAATCAAAAAACAAAACATGTAAACATCGGCTGGTTATCCGACCAAATTCGAATGAATGACTACTAAAAAGCGACGGATTCATACATATCGATAACCTGTAATGGACGTATACCTAAGCTGTTGTCCGTACAGTCGCGTTCAAAAGTTTTGGGGGCTAATTAAAAAAATATACCTATTAAATGCATCTTGTGACCATATTAAATGTTACTAAATCGATTAATTTCTATTGGACCAATCGGAAAGTATGTATATCCTTTCAGATGAAAATAAAACAGACATGATTTAGAAAGTACTTGATAAGTGTACAGTAAAATAAGTCAAAACAATGCCATTAAATACTTACCACCTCAGATCGTGCCATCATTGTAACTCATTTTTACAAAATCCACCACCCCTACAACCACATCATTGGAATGCTTAATTATTACGCCACTTTCAACATAAAAAAAAGTAAACAAACAGTAACAGTGCAACCGCGTGACTCAACGCGACAGTGTCCTTGGCGTCATAACTGCAACTGTTACCAATACCAAGTAATAATCCAAACGCACTTCCTGGTCAAATAACACTTCGTATTATTCATAATAGAGCGACGTTTATGTAGGTATATGTCTCTGTCCCACTAATACCGTACGCGTACGTACTAGCTATCTCACTTTCTCCAAGCAAAGAGACTCCTTGCGACACGACGTCAGCGGATGGCGCGGGGCCAGAGATAAGCAGCGGTGGGGAGGCGAAAAAAGAGAATCTTCTAGTAATGATGAAAAACTTAATGTTAATTAATTTTTCTAACCTACGGCTTATATCAATAAATAAAAAGACAAATACGTATTTGTCTTTTTTCTTTTTACTGTTGTGTTAATTGGCATATTATTTATATACAAAAAAGAGCCACCTCTTTTTTGTAGTAGGTATTCATCACACATTTCATGAACAATATTTTTTGGGTTCCGTACCTCAAAAGGTAAAAAAGGAATCCTTAGCGGATCACTTTCTTATCCGTCTGTCACCACCGATTTTCTCCGGAACGGGTGAACCTAGCAAGTTGAAATTTATACCAGATACTGAGGTCTATAGTCCCTATTAGATGTCATGCCTATGTGTGTGTGTTGAAAAATCAAGGTCCTGAGTCAACACGATAAAAAGATATGGGCAAATTTAGATTTTCGCGATAACTTGTAAGTACCAAAATGTACCTTAATTTTTAACTTATTTTATTTTTTTTATAATTTTCCCGTTACTTGTACTGTAAGACCTTGCTTTTAACCAAAATTGTCAATTCTAGGTCAACCGGAAGTAGGTAGTCAATTCTAGAAAACCTGTATGGTAGTTCCCGTGTATCTAGATTCTAGGTCAACGGGAACTACCATTTATAAGACGTTGGTTTTTGCCAAATTTCGTGTTTCTTGGTCCTAGAATCACGAAATTTGGCAAAAATCAAGGTCTTCAGCACATGTAAAGGGAAAAATCTCAAAAATGTAAATACGTAGTTTAATAACAAAAAAAAAGCGTTTTTACTATTACAAACCTATTATTTGCGGTTGGTGCAATAGCCGTTTCTAGGGATCGAACAGCAAAGTTAAGTTTGTCCTTTAAAAAGTTTGTACGGAACCCTCGGTGCGCGAGTCCGATTCGCTTTTGGCCGGTCTTTTATTTTTAAATCAACCCCCAATCTAATATTGGGTCAAAGACCTGGCAAATGTCTGGATGTATGTCTTTCGTTCACACATAAATTACTGGATGTATTTTAATGAAATTTTGAATGAAGAAGATAGCTTACCTTGGAATAGCACTTAGGCTACTATTTATAATGTACTTAATCATGTGCAAAGTCACAGAAACAGCTAGTAGAATAAAGGGTGTAAAACACCTCTTAACGAAGCCGAAAGGCACTTGTCGTCATTGCGATTATTTTTTTGTTCTACACCATGCCTGGGAACCTTCTAGTTACGGATATATTGGGGGTCAAAGTTCCAACTTTTTGGCAACTTTTTATTTTAATACAAGTTTTTAATGTAAGGCTTTTACTTTAAACACCTCCGCGACCCCGGTACTATTCAATCCATCCATCAGCACAGTGTTTTGAGTGCGTTACATTGAGTTCTACCACAAAACATGATTTTTCACCACAAAAAAAAAAAATCGTTTCTTTCGTTTAAATTTTGCGTAAAGTTAGTTTGATGTACAGAATGCTTGGTTCACGGCTTCGTGATGAGGTGGTTTACACCCTGTATAATCCAATAACAACTTTATTTTATTACTTTTTTTCTACTTCAGTGTACTCAGGCACAACACGTGTCAACCGGTTAGTGCGTAAAGTAAAGAAGGTCATGGATATGTATGAATCCGTCGCTTGTTAGTTTAGACGCTTTTTTCACAATTGCATCAATATGTGTGTCAAAAACTAACTTACTGTCTTGATGGACGCCCAAGTCACGCAGGTGCAACACTAGGTTGCACCTTGGCAAGATCTGGCCCGCCAAAGTATAACTAGTGGCTAGGACGGCACGTTTTCTAGTAAAAGTGATCACCAAACATTTGGATGGGTTGAGATCAAGTTTATTAGCTTGACTATACTCTTCAAGCCGATACAAGTCAGCCTGAAGTGCTAGACCATCTTCGAGCTTTGAAACAGTGAAAGCATAATAGTTTGGATGAATGGAGGCACTGATCGATGTCGTTCACATAGACTACAAATAAAAAACGGACCGAGCAGCGAACCCTGAGGCACTCCACTGGGCACGTATACCTAACTAGATATATAATTATTGAGTACTACTTGCGTGCTTGTGACCTGTTATCAATGTAGGAGGAGAACCACCTCAAGAGGTCCCCACGGATGCCCATGTAGCTTAGCTTCTTTATCAGGGTATAGTGGTCGATCCGATCAAATGCCTTGCTATAATCTGTTTAAACCACATCGACCTGCTTACCATTATCTATAGCATCCGTAATAAAATCATTAAATAAGATCAGGTTAGAAGAAATCCATGCTGAAAGGAGCTGAACGAGCTATCAAAGGCGGGATTAACTGGTTATAGACAATCCTCTCAAATATTTTAGCTATAATGCACAACTTGGAAATAGGCCTATTATAAGTATTCTCTTTGGGGACAACACCTAGGGTCAAAGACTTTGAAACCAAAATTGAGATAGGTAGGGCAATAGAAGGCACACATTTAATTAGAAATTTAGATGATATGTTATCAGGGCCAGCACCTTTAGCTGGATCCAAGTTACGAAGTAAACCGGTCACAACATCAACATTCACATCTATGTGTGTGTAAAGGGTAGACCCCTTCTTGACGCTAATAATAACCATACAAAGTTTCAAAACTCACACGTTACATGCATGCGTTTTTGAATAATCTTGCTAAATGCTTCATGTCGACTTTCCCCAACCCTGCTTCATCTAATACTCCCAGTCCACCTCCTGTTTTCCCTTTTGACACTAACAGAACTTCATCTGACATGGGTCTACCCTTTATAGCAGAACTTTATAACCCGACTTCGCCAGAAGGAGGGTTATGTTTTTACCCGACTGCGCCAGAAGGAGGGTTATGTTTTTCGAGAGTATGCATGTATGTATAATTGTTTGGCACGCTCTGTGGCCTGAACGGCTCGATGGATTTTAGCTTGAGAGGTGTCGTAAGATTCGTATTTACTGTGAGAGTGACACTGGGTATATAAAAATAAAAAACAAAATGGCGGATTTTTGGCGCCAAATGCAAATGTTTGGCACGCTCTGCAGCTTGAACGGCTCGATGGATTTTAGCTTGGGAGGTGTTGTTAGATTCGTATTTACTGTGAGAGTGACACTGGGTATATCAAAATAAAAAAAGAAACAAACTGGCGGATTTTTGGCGCCAAATTCAAATGTTTCTCTCTCTGCAGCCTGAACGGCTCGATAAAGGGTTCATCATGAGGATTTTAAAATGGTATAACTAAGTAAATAAAAAGTTTAAAAAAAAAAAAAAAAAAAAAAAAAAAAAACAAAACCCGACTGCATAAAAATAACTAATAACTTTAAATAAAAACTGAAAATAAAAAACAGGATCCCTTCTTTTTGCGTAATGTTCTTTTTCCTAATATACTTTGGCATAACTGTTTTGGCATAATTTGTTTTGCCATAATTTTTTTTGGCATACAGTTTATGTTGGCATAATCATCTTGAAGGCTAATTTATTTTGGCATAAATTGAATTCGCATAATGTTACTAGGCATAATGACTATTAGCATAATAGTATTTACGCATACAATTAATAGAAATAACGGAATCAAATTTAATTTATTTTAACGTATCTATTTTTAATTCAAAATTCATTAAGTTGAGCTACAAAAGTTAGTGACAGAAACGAATCGCTGCAAAACTGACTCCATGTAGTCTTGTCTGCCCTACCCCTAGAGTGTTATTTAATATCGCTTGGCGCGGAGGGGCGAGGCGGCCCGCGAGCTGAGGAGCAGGTGGCTCTAACACTCGCCGCCGCGGTAGTGAGCGTGAACCACATCTGCGACGATAAGCTCGCGTGGGGCCGCTGGAGCCTCGCAGCGCCGGAGCCGTGACAGAAACCATGCCTGCTGCATGTTGCATACTGCATGCTTGCTTGCATGCTGCATGCATGGTATGCTTGTTTGCATGCTGCATGCTTGCTGCATGCATGGTGTATGCTTGTTTGCATGCTTCTTACAGGGAAAAAAACTCACATATGTTCGCAATCAACTTTGTTCAAAACAAATATATTAAGTATTACCTGCCTGAAGATATGGTTTTTTTCCTATCATCAAAATAAATTGGTATATCCAATCAGGGTATGTCTAACATTTTAGGAGTTAATTATTATGCTTCTTTGTTATGCCTATAAAAAATATACTTTAATATCATTATGCGTAAACAAATTTATGCCTAAGAATGTTATGCTTAATCATTATTATGTTTAGAGAAATTATGCTTAAAAAAATTATGCGTAAGCTGTTATGCGTAAATAATGTTATGCGGAAATATAATTAGGAGTAACAAAAGTATGCCAAGTTATATTAGGTCTTAAAATTGTATGCAAATGGATAGGGAACCATAAAAAACAAGTTCAGGAAACAGGACATATTGACTGCAACAGTCAGGACCCATTAAATAATCTAGACTAAAATCATTACATCCACTAAGGGTCCCGACTGTTGCAGTCAATATGTCCTGTTTCCTGAGCTTGTTTTAACTTTTCAGTTTTTATTTAAAGTTATTAGTTAAAAATAACTAATAACTTTAAATAAAAACTGAAAAGTTGCAGACGGGTTTTTTATTTTTTTAATTAATCTTATTTTATGTCATAATATTATTTTGCATACCAGCGGATGGCATAAACTTCATTTCGCAGAAAATCGTTTGGCAGATACTCATTTATCATACGTTCAAAACTCATAATTTTGTAAGTCAGAATCATCTTTAGGCATAAATTTCATATGCATAAGAATTAAAAGTAGAACCATCTTATCGCAGAAAGTTCACAGTCAGAATCATCTTTTGGCATAAATTTCATATTGATAGTCATTTAAAGGCAGAACCATCATATCTCAGAAAGTTTTAGAATCATCTTTTGGCATACATTTCATATGCATAATAATGGAAAGACTCATCTATCACATTACAGGAGATTCTTGAAAATAGTTGATTTTGAACATGTGGTTTTTATTTCCCTGTAAGAAGCAGGCAAACATACATACATCGTGCATGCAGACAGCATGCAGTATGCAAACATGCAAACCAGCATACACCATGCATGCAGCAGGCATGGTTTCTGTCACGGCTCCGGCGGTGCCACGCGAGCTTATCGTCGCAAATGTGTGTAACGCTCACCACCTTCAGTCCGGCTTGCTGCAGCCTCAGCCGACACAACCTGCTGCTCGGCTCGGCCCGCCTCGCCCTCCGCGCCTACACTTAGGGGTAGGCCAGACAACACTATGTGGAGTCGGTTTTGGAGCGATTCGTTTCTGTCACTAACTTTTGCATCACAACATATTGACTTTTTAAGACACTATAATAGACATAATAAGACAATATAATTAAGGTTAAAAATGCTATTTTATAGAAATGGCAATAATGCCAAAATTATACCAAATAATCGTCGCTCTAAATAAAGGTTATTCTAAACGAAATTATGCGGAAATTGAACATAGTTAAAAGGTAATTTTGCTAAATGCCATTGTAAATTCGGATATACAAACATTCGGCCAAACAATAATTACTTATATAAAATAATATTTATGCCTTAAATTATGCCAAGTGTGCTATGCCAAATAAATTTCAGAGCATCAAGATTCTGCCAGATAGAAGGAACCCGTCAAGAAGGGCCGAATTCAGTTTTCAGCGAGCTTATACCTTGTCTCATTTAGAAACACAAATGTTACTCCAGTAGGAAATGCAATATCGCACACATTTTATTTTTGGGGGCACTTTTTGGCATTAATATAAGCTCTCTGGCCATGCACAATGTTTCTTTCTCCGATCATTCGTTTAGAAATTTCCTGCTGGAAAAACGTTACCCCAGCAGGAATCGTATTTTTCCGTTTATTTCCAAAACGACAAAGGACACCAATTCTTATGTGGGGGCACATTTATAGCAGATTAGGTACTAATTATACGTTCCACTCATATAATTTTAAGAGACACTTTCCTGCTGGGGTAACGTACACATGTAGAACCACATCTGCCGAGTACAGCGGCTTCAGCGTTAGCTGCGCTTCTTAGCAACGATACAGACGTTCTCCAAGGTCACGGCGGCGGGCACGAAGTAGCACAGGCGGGCGTCGAACCCGCGCCCGCGCAGGTGCAGCACGCGCGCCCAGTCCAGCAGCCGCTTGGCGCGCCGCCCCACGCGCTCCCGCACCGCCACCGGCAGCACCACGCCCGCACCTGGCGCCTCCTGCCTGCGAGTGGCGCCGTCGCTCGCTACTGGCGCCTCCTGCCTGCGCCCGTCGCCGTCGCTCGCTACTGGCGCCTCCTGCCTGCGCCCGTCGCCGTCGCTCGCTACTGGCGCCTCCTGCCTGCGAGTGTCACCGTCGCTCGCTACTGGCGCCTCCTGCCTGCGAGTGGCGCCGTCGCTCGCTACTGGCGCCTCCTGCCTGCCAGTGTCACCGTCGCTCGCTACTGGCGCCTCCTGCCTGCGAGTGTCACCGTCGCTCGCTACTGGCGCCTCCTGCCTGCGAGTGTCACCGTCGCTCGCTACTGGCGCCTCCTGCCTGCGAGTGTCACCGTCGCTCGCTACTGGCGCCTCCTCCCTGCGAGTGTCGCCGTCGCTCGCTACTGGCGGCTCCTGGCTGTGAGTGGCGGCATGTTCCCTGCGCGTGTCGCCGTCGCTCGCTACTGGCGGCTCCTGGCTGTGAGTGGCGGCATGTTCCCTGCGCGTGTCGCCGTCGCTCGCTACTGGCGGCTCCTGGCTGTGAGTGGCGGCATGTTCCCTGCGCGTGTCGCCGTCGCTCGCTACTGGCGCCTCCTGCCTGCCAGTGTCACCGTCGCTCGCTACTGGCGCCTCCTGCCTGCGAGTGTCACCGTCGCTCGCTACTGGCGCCTCCTGCCTGCGAGTGTCACCGTCGCTCGCTACTGGCGCCTCCTGCCTGCGAGTGTCACCGTCGCTCGCTACTGGCGCCTCCTCCCTGCGAGTGTCGCCGTCGCTCGCTACTGGCGCCTCCTGCCTGCGAGTGTCGCCGTCGCTCGCTACTGGCGCCTCCTGCCTGCGAGTGTCGCCGTCGCTCGCTACTGGCGCCTCCTGCCTGCGAGTGGCGCCGTCGCTCGCTACTGGCGCCTCCTGCCTGCGAGTGTCACCGTCGCTCGCTACTGGCGCCTCCTGCCTGCGAGTGTCACCGTCGCTCGCTACTGGCGCCTCCTGCCTGCGAGTGTCGCCGTCGCTCGCTACTGGCGCCTCCTGCCTGCGCGTGTCGCCGTCGCTCGCTACTGGCGCCTCCTGGCTGTGAGTGGCGGCATGTTCCCTGCGCGTGTCGCCGTCGCTCGCTACTGGCGGCTCCTGGCTGTGAGTGGCGGCATGTTCCCTGCGCGTGTCGCCGTCGCTCGCTACTGGCGGCTCCTGGCTGTGAGTGGCGGCATGTTCCCTGCGCGTGTCGCCGTCGCTCGCTACTGGCGCCTCCTGGCTGTGAGTGGCGGCATGTTCCCTGCGCGTGTCGCCGTCGCTCGCTACTGGCGGCTCCTGGCTGTGAGTGGCGGCATGTTCCCTGCGCGTGTCGCCGTCGCTCGCTACTGGCGGCTCCTGGCTGTGAGTGGCGGCATGTTCCCTGCGCGTGTCGCCGTCGCTCGCTACTGGCGCCTCCTGGCTGTGAGTGGCGGCATGTTCCCTGCGCGTGTCGCCGTCGCTCGCTACTGGCGGCTCCTGGCTGTGAGTGGCGGCATGTTCCCTGCGCGTGTCGCCGTCGCTCGCTACTGGCGGCTCCTGGCTGTGAGTGGCGGCATGTTCCCTGCGCGTGTCGCCGTCGCTCGCTACTGGCGGCTCCTGGCTGTGAGTGGCGGCATGTTCCCTGCGCGTGTCGCCGTCGCTCGCTACTGGCGGCTCCTGGCTGTGAGTGGCGGCATGTTCCCTGCGCGTGTCGCCGTCGCTCGCTACTGGCGGCTCCTGGCTGTGAGTGGCGGCATGTTCCCTGCGCGTGTCGCGGCTGCGCCCGTCGCCGCACGTGGCCCAGGACACGATGCCCAGCATCACATTGAACCCCTCACTACTTATGCCCATCTCCTGGAAATATGAATACAATTACATGGTTGTTAGATTTTCATGATGTTGTCAGCAGCTCATGGCTAAATAATAACAGCCGCTCGGGTTATTTTTCAGGTTAAAGCGCGCTTGCCTAGGTTGGTCCGTACGGACTTCCGTAGATGTGTGACGGAAATCACGTGAACCTTTTTTACCGCCACGGACTTCAATAGAAGTTCCAGATGTTCGTGCCACCAGCGCCACGACTTCATTAGAAGCTCTTCATTTTAACTGTTTTAAAAATAAATTTACTGTGTTGAAAGGTTTTTTTTCATTTTACTATTTAATAGTAGCACTGTCTACTCTGTCTAGTACCGTTTTTTATTTTTCCACACAAAAGAAGATCTTATTTTTCGTAAAATTGACAAAAACAAAAACTCCGAACATTTTTAATGTCCCCAGAACGCCAAGGACTTTATATACAGGGTGTTAAAGTATTCGCGTGCCATTGCTTAGGGGTGAGTTCAGTATCGATAAAGGAACCCGAAAAAAAAAACAAAAAAAAAATAAAAACAAACAAAAATATTAAAAAAAAAAACAAAAAAAAATATTGAAAGATCAACCGAATTTAGTAACTTAAAATAGCAATCGTTTAGAATTAAAATTATTTTATATTGCTATTTGAAGTTAGTAGGTACTAAATAGGTTGATCTTTCAATATATTTTTTTATGTTTTTATTTTATTTTGAATTTTTTCGGGTTCCATTATAGATACTGAACTCACACCTAAGCTTTGGCACGCGACTACTTTAAACACCCCTATAGTCGGCCAGTGATGTAGGTAACGCGAAAGTTGTCACTGTTTGATTTCACCCGTTTAAATATTTATAAATACTATCACCGAAAACAATTTGAGGTCAGTAAAATATGAACTTAGTTAACTACTTAATCACAAAGGGAAATAGACTAAACCGACCTTTAACCTTTCCGACCAAACTAAAGACTGCTGTTGTAAAACCACTTTACAAAAAAAAAACGATCGAGATAAAACGGAATCATACAGGCCGATCGCACTTGTTCCTATATTTTCTAAGATATTTGAAAAATACATTTATGAACAAATTCATAAATACTTGGTACAGCAAGACATATTGGCTGAAGAACAAAAAGGTTTTAGGAAAAACAAAACCATTAATATGGCTATATATGATTTTTTAAATAATGTAATCGCAAATGTTGACCGAAATATACCGGTATGGTCAATTTACTGTGATATGACTCAAGCCTTTGACCATGTAGATCACAATATATTACTTAATAAATTAGACGCGTACGGAATAAGAGGCAATTATCTTACAACTTATCGAGTCATATCTAAAAAACCGAAAACAATATGTGGAAATTACACAAGTGGATCAAAAAACAAAGAGCGAAAGAGTCTATAGGTCCCGTGATAAAATAATGAAATATGGTGTGCTGCAGGGCAGCGTGCTTGGCCCTCCTCTATTTATACTCTACATAAATGACCTGCCAAAAGTAACGGAACATCACATGACACTATTTGCCGACGACAGCACAGTTACCATTGACTGTAAAGATAAACTAAAATATGACAAACTAATATATGAAAATGACATTACTAATACTATAAAATCAATAATAGAATGGCTTAATAAAAATAACCTTAAGATAAATATTGATAAGACCAAATTAATGACATTCACCCAACGCAAAAATTTGACCATGAACATTCTTTACGAGAACAACAAAATAAATCAAGTTGACACCACCAAATTCTTAGAGTTAACCATAGATCAACGACCAGATTGGAAGGCACGTAGGATAGATTTGGCGAAGAGACTTAGCAAATCGGCATATGCTTTATATAAACTTGCGCCAGTCATAGGTACGGATGCTATTGTTACAGCATACCATGGCATGGCGAGTTCAATATTAAGATACGGAATTATTTTTTGGGGAAACTCAACCAATAGGGAACTAATATTTAAAGCCCAAAAAAAGTGCATCAGGGCAATGTTTGGGTTAAAATGTACAGATACTTGTAAACCTTTTTTTATGAAATGTAAAATACTGACACTACCCTGTATGTACATATTCGAAGTTGCAGTATTCGTTAAAACCAACCCGAATTTATTTCCCAAGTTGTCTGACAGAAATAACCGGAGCCGACGACACGTCAATATGTTGTGTCCAAAACAGCGCTGATGCATAACAGTGTTTTTTGTATGGCACCAACTATTTATGACCTTATACCAGAATCAATTAAAATATTAAATATTCATCTTTACAAAAAAACATTTAAAGAACTTTCTGGTAAGTAGATGCTACTATAATATAAATGAGTTTCTGAACGAAAAAATAGTAACATAATTTTTAATGATTGACATGCCTGTTTAGTTGTACATTTTTTTATTATAACTTCAAATTAATGTAACATCCGATTTGACTTCCGATTGTGTATCTTATGAATTTTTATAGTGACCTCTGTTTAATTGTTTTTTCATTTATCACACGACATCTAATATTGAATTGTGTTAACTTTTGCTAATTAATTGATATATTTCGTTTTTTTTTTATGTTTCTTATATTTTATATTGTTTTGATTAATTGTTCTTTTAGTTCTGCATTTACTTCGTGATGATTGGAAGACTTCCTAAAAAATTATCGTTTTTAAATCAATAAATTTGTCTGTTCATATTTGTACGCTTCACGGCAAAACATGGAGAATCTAAGTTCTACATTGTAACATCTCACACACTGTGTAACTACCTATGTTTACAAATAAAAGTTTCTTATTCTTATTCTTAGACAAATTCCGTCCTTCAGATGGGTGCCGACTCGGAATTAAATAGTTGTTAGCAATCCTTGTCGATAATTTATATTCCCATCTTTACAAAACAATTGGTAGTCAGAGCCCCGGGCGTCACGGACTATTATAAAAGTCGTTCTGTGACGTCATAGACGGCTGTCAAGGTCACTTTGGCATAGTGCAGACTGCAGATACTAATCGGATTCTTTCACTTTGCTTATAACAATACGTACTATTCTATTTTACTAATAGTAATAAGTAAACAAATAGGTAGTGAAATGAATGAAGAACTGGATTAGGATCAGCTTTTATACATTTTACAAGGTGTGGAATCGGACTCAGGAGTATTTTGTGGAGAACGTTGAACCAGAAGATGATTCTGATTTCTGAATAACGTTTATTCATCAAAAAGTAAGAATTTAATAAGTGTAATGTTCGGTAAGCCACAAACTAAGCGTCGCGTGTCGGTTGTGAAATGGTTACTGAAGTAGTTAAAAAAACCTACGTAAGTACCTACCTAGTAGACAAAAATAGAAGAAAGACCATAGACCACATCCCTAATCTGAATAGAATTTAACGTGCTCTGAGCGCCACGGACTTGAAATGAAGTCAAAGAATGACGTCATGAAACAAATATAGATGTACCTCATTTCCTAAAGCTCTAATTGAGTTATGTATTTGTTTCTTTGATACTTCTAATTTATACCTACTGCTTTTTCTTACTAAGGATACTGTGAAATGAAACAAATATGGAAATACTTATCAGTTTTGATTTATATCCGTAAAATTATAACGCGTATAAATCTCATTTATCGATATGACGATAACCTCATCATTACTGTTTACTACCTACATGTATAGCTTGGCGTCTGGCGAGGCATCGCGTTCTGTGTACGTTGGCGGTGAAAAGGTTAAGCTGTTTGTTACATTTCATTTCATTTATTTCATAAGCAATTTTAAGTTTTGATTCAACAAGCGAATCGTATACCATTTTCAATTGTTCGATATAAATTTAATCTCGAAGGCTTCTAAGAGCATAGCATGCTGAACTAATTGAACTTTCTATGGCTGATAGTTCCTTTTTCCAATTTAGGCTTTCATCAATATAAATATCTAGAAATTACACTTACAGGTAGTCAGTGGCCCGAAAGTCTGGCAAGCAATCCTGTCCTACCAAGAAGTATCGTAGTACCCAGTACTAACTGGGTTGTGGAGGTGATAGGCAATCGCATCATATAAAATACTGGGATATAGCTGTCTCCAGTTAGGCCCGGTTCTCGCCAAAGCGGAGTCGAGCGGAGCGGAGAGGAGAACGCAGGTGCGTTGCCTTCTAAGACAAAACCCGGAATGTACTGTTTAATTAACACACCTGCAGCTGTTGGTTGGCGACGAACGCAGCTCGCTCGCAGCGGTGGTGGCAGCACGTGGCCAGCACCACGCCGCGCGTCTTGTGCAGCACGGGCTCGGCTGTCATGCAGCGCAGCGCGTAATCTGAACAAATATAAGGTTGTCGTATACACAGTTCTGCTCTAACTAGCTAGTCTAGCTACTAACTAGTGTCAGTCACAAGTATCGTGCAGTACTCGTATGGTTTCTTTGGCTCTTGAATAACATTGTCAGGAGAACGATATTGAAAAACGACTGAGAGAAGAGAGTGAAATTTCACGAAATCAATTCGGTTTTATGCCTGGTCGGGGAACGATGGATGCCATTTTTGCAATCCGCCATATGTGCGAGAAATACAGTACGCACAAAAACTTGCACATGGTGTTTATCGACCTCGGAAAAGGCACACGACCGGGTACCTCGTGAGGGTTTTGTGGTGGGCCTTGAAAGAGAAAGGTGTGCCTGGGAAGTATGTGCAGTTGATCCGAGCGATGTACAGTCGAAGTCCGGTCTACAGCGGGCATTACCGGCAGTTTCAATGTGGCTGTCGGCTTGCACCAAGGGTCGGCTCTAAGCCCCAACCTCGCCCTGGTGATAATGGACGCACTTACGTCGGATATCCAGGAAGTCCTTGTGGTATATTCTGTTTGCCGAAGACATTGTGTTGGTTGCCGAGAGTGGCCTAGAGGTCCAGAACAGATTGGAGGTGTGGTGGCAAAGACTGAAGAATGTTGGCCTGAAAGTAAGTAGGACCAAAACAGAATAATTATTCTGTGATTTCGGCGGTCTCTCCGGTCTCTAGGTCCTGTGCCCATAACTCTTGCCGGAACGCAAACACCGATCTGTTCCGATTTCCGGTACCTCGGGTCGTTGTCCAAGGGGATGGCGAAGTAGACCGAGACGACGCACCGGATCAATTCAGAATAATGGATGAAATGGCGACAGGTCACTGGAACAACTTGCGACCCAAAGTTCGTGATTAGACCTGTCGTACTGTATGGATCGGAATGCTGGGCTGTGAAGAAGATGGATGAAAAAAGACAGCATGTAGCGGAGATAAGAATGTTGAGGTGGATGTGTGGTGTGACAAGAATGGATAAGGTAAGGAACGAGTATTTTAGAGGAAGAATAAAAGTTGCGCCAGTTACAGAAAAGTTAAAAGGGAATTGACTGTCGTGGTATAGACATGTGACGAGGAGGGACGAATCGCATGTGACTAAAAGAGTGATGAATATAAATGTTTATCGATGGAGAGGGAGAGGAAGACCAAACGATGGATGAATTCTGTGAGGAATGATATAATAATAATAACTTTATTAGGAAAATACAAGTTTGACACATAATAAAGTACACAACAGTCACTAAAATACAGAAAAATTAGCAAAAGAAATAGTGTGCGAGAGATGAGTACAGTACAGTCAATACAAAATTTGAGCCCTGACTCCTAAACTAGGAAGATCCTGTATGTGTAAGGAAAGGTGTGTGGAGTAGTGAGGGGTGGTGTAGTGAGGTGTGATGTGATGTGGTTTAGTGTTGTGGGGTGTGGTGTGGTGTGGTGTGGTGTGGTGTGGTGTGAGGGTGTGTGTGGTGTTGAGTGAGTGGAATTAGTGGGGGCAGCTTCCTTCTTTGTGATGTGATAGATACCGGTGATTTAGGAGATCCAGGCAAGTAAACTTTCAGTTGCCTCGTAGTCTTGATCTTTTAACCACTCCTCAATTTTAGCTTTAGCCTTGTAAGTATCCAACTGAATTATGTTTATTTTTTATTTATTATTGTGATTAGGTGTAAGCCTAGAACATAATGCTGGCGTCTAGCGAAAGCGGTCTTATGCGTTATCGTAACAATAAGAGGTTTTTTCTTGTGGCGTGTTGGGTCTGGTAGCGGGACTTTGGTGTGTTTTTTCAGTACGGATCGTAGCACAAACAGTTGTCTAACAGTAAGTACATTTGCATCTTTGTATAATTGTGTGGTGGGATACATAAAGTTCTTCTTTGACTTTACCTTCAGGACAGCTCTTTGTGCTCGTTCTAACTTGAGAAACTTTGTTCGAGCTGCGCCTCCCCACACTGTGATGCAATAGGTGATGACGGACTGACAGATAGCGGTATACACCATTCTAATTGTGTTGAAGTCAGCAGATGACCTAAGAAGCTTGAATATATAAATCATTCTTCTAACTCTTGTAGTTATAGTATCCAAGTGCGAGTACCAGTTGAGTCCGCTATCAATAACCACACCCAAATACTTTAGATGGTTAACCTCAGGAAGAGCAAAGCATGATATGAAAGATAAAGGAGTAAATGATGGCGTGACGGTTGACAGAGGAGAATGGAAGAAAAAAACGTATGCAGCACTATAGTAACGTAGCATATAGTCACCGGTGGCCACGCCGCAGAGATGCTTGGCGAGCCCGACCACGGCGTCTGCGCGCGCCACTCGCGGCACGCGCTGCAGCGCCACGTGCGCCAGGTCGGCGCGCACGCGGGCGGCCGCGCGCAGCCGCCCGTCGCGCTTGTGGCGCAGCGCCGCGCGGTCCAGCAGCAGCGCGCAGCTCCGCGCCGCGCACCACGCGCGGCACACGTAGTACGACACGTGACCTGCGTGCCATACATACCTGAAGTCTTAGGATAATGTCTTTGGGTAGGAATAGGAATTGAGAGTGACACTACGTTCAATACAAAGGTGAAACTGTAAAAGAAGTAAAAGCAACCAAATTTCTTGGCATACATATTGACGCTGCACTAAACTGGAAAATACAGATTGACCATATTTGCAAAAAACTAAATCAGTTCTCATAATTATGCCCTTTATATGTTAAGAAAAGTCACAAATGAGAGTACTTTACTTAGTGTTTACCATGCATATGTAGGCTCAATACTAAAATATGGTATCCTATTCTGGGGTAATTCACCGAACAGAGAGTGTGCTATAAAAGCACAAAAAAATTGCATCAGAAGCATATGCGGACTAAGACAGACTGATTCATGCAGACCAACTTTCAAAAGGTTGAAAATCTTAACCCTACCTTCATTATACATATTTGAAACGGCAATGATGATAAAACGCGATATAGATAAGTATGAAACGTTGAGAAGTGCGAGACACAAAACAGAACTTAAAGGCATAAAATGTAGAACAGTAAAATTTAAATCGAGTGTATTTGGTATTGGAGTTAAAATCTATAACAAGCTCCCAAACTGTATCAAGAATATCTCATCATTAAATGTTTTTAAATTAAAGCTCAAAGAATTCCTCATATGTAAAACATATTATTCAGTTAATGAATTTTTAAATGACCGAATTATTTGACCACAATTGTTTTTCACTTAAATGTAAATTATATGATCATGTCTAAAAAATAATAATTAATGTAGTATACCTATGGTTGACTAAAACTTGACATGTTAAACTTATTAATAAGTTTTTTTTTAGTTTTTAATATAGCCCTACGAAGCGGGAGTAAAGTGACCACTTTAGTCCCTAGGGAGTAAAAAGTAATTCGTTTTTAAATTTCCTTCATGTGACATAGACAAACTCAAACAGCCAGTTAATACACTACTATTATCTGTGGAGTGTGGACCATCTTCATTGCGAAAATGTTGAGAGTTTTAGCTCCATGGTTTTTCCGCAAGGAAGGTGGCGCCATGCGTTTTAAATTCTTAATCTGTGACTGGTATAAAAGACAAAACTGACCGCGAAATTTTCTGAATTTTTGTCGAGTGTAAATTTGTTCGGTTTTATATAAATTTATTAGGAATGTCCAGTGACAGTGAAGAGTTTGAAGTCGAGCAAAGAGCAAAAGACATAATAGATAATCTTTGCCGCCAAAAACGCGGAAGATTTACCTAAAAACTTACGAAAGTTCTATGGACTGGAGGAATAATTAATGTTTTTGTACTAAATTAACTATTTTTCTCGCACTCAAAGTGAAAAGTACAGTTTGCACCTCGAGACTAAACGCCAACTTAATATACCCTCGGTTTCATTGACTCCCTCGCGGTATATTATGGCCTCGTTATAAAATATACTATTTGTACTTATGCTAATGTAAATCGCATGACCGAAATAATTATGTCTATTAAATGAATGTGTGATGAGGTTGACAAAAATTGATTCTTTTGACTTATTTAAACGTGTTTTTGTGTGTCCATTAACTGTGTAAAATTGAATGTAATATTTTTTTAACCTAACCAATCAAATTGAAAATTTCAAAATCTTATTGACATGCTTATGTAAATATTGTACACCCCATGGGTATGTTACAGTAATACAATAGTACTAATAATTGTAAGATCTTCTTCACCTGTGACAAACAATAAATAAATGAATTATGAATTACTAAGGAAATTGGCAAATATGCCTGTACTGCCAAAATAAAAGAAACAACCACAAAATAGAAATCCTAGGTGTGGACTTTCAAGGACCATAAAATAAAGTCTATAAAACTAAAATGTAGCTGGATGTAAGACATTCGTATGGTACCTTTCCCTGCTCCCAGTTCCACATAGCAGGTGTTGTCAGCGACCAGCCCCTCCTCCTCAGCCAGCCACAGCAGGCTAGACACCTGACGCAGGTGGCGCAGCGAGCTCTCGGCGCGGTCACTCTCAGAGAACTCCTCCATCACAATACTATGGATGGGGTAGTCAGGGGCTGTTGTTATGTTCTCCTTTACATGCTCTGTGTAATAATGGAATCAGAATTAGTCATATTTTTTTTATAATAAACTAGCGACCCGCCTCGGCTTCGCGTGGATCATACATTATGACCTGTGTGAGAAATGCGCTTGAATTCATTTTCGTGCACGTTAATTTTTTGCGATAACTCCTAAGATATTCATTTAAATTATATGGTGTAAATATTATAATAATGTTCGTGAATGTATTAATGCTGAATCTGTCTACCTACTTTTCAGAAGTCAGAACAGGTAAAGTAAGCTATCCTTAAAAGATAGCTATATGCTATTTAGAAGAGGAATATCCCGCTATACATTGTTAAGTAGCATTTTCGATGAAAGAATAGAATAAGAATAATTTATTTAAAAAGTAGGTATTACCACGAAGATATTTCAAATGCTCAGCTTTTTCTAAAGTAGGGCAAGAACATGCAGTGTCAGCGTACGTACTACAGGTATGTGCGTAAATGATTAGGTTAGTAAGCGGTGTGTTAGTATTTCTCATTGTAAATTAAATGTATTTCGTTTTATCAGCATTCAGTGTTAGAAGATTATTCTGGAGCCAATTAGATACAATGTTGAAACCATTCTGAGCATGTTCATAGGCCTCAGCTCTTGATTTAGCTGCAAATAACAGAGCAGTATCATCCACATAAGACATCACAACACCATGTTCGAGTGGTAGGCTGCAAAGGTCATTAATATAGATTAAAAATAATGTAGGACCTAATATACTGCCTTGTGGAATTCCAAAACAAGTATTGGGAAGATTAGAACTTGTATTCTGACCAATTTTTACACATTGCTGTCGATCGCTAAGATAATCAGATCAGAGGTAGTAGCTGCGCTCCTCTTATACCAAGTGTTTCAAGCTTCTGCAAAAGAGTAGCGCAAGAAATAGTGTCAAAGGCCTTGGCAAGGTCTAAAAAGATACCAACTGTATGCATTCCACTATCCAGATTTGTAGAAATATAATTAATCAATTTGTTTACTGCTTGGCTAGTTGATTTTTTAGGCCTAAACCCAAATTGATTACCTGAAAGTAGTTTGTTATCTTCCAGATATTTTATCAGTCTACTGTTTATGATTCTTTCTAAAATTTTTGATAGGTCCGTTAGTACTGAAATGGGTCTGTAGTTATTCACACTCATTTTGTCTCCAGACTTGAAAATAAGCATGACCACAGACTTTTTTAGCAACTTTGGAAATATCCCTTTAGATAAACAAAGCTGAAAAAAGGGGGTAAGCGGAGGGGCCAGTAGGTGATTAAATCTCTTAAGTACATTATTGGGTATATCATCCCAACCAGTTGCGCTGGACACCCAGCATGACCATCATGTGAAAAATAATAATGTTTGAAAGCAATAAATTAAGTACTTACTTTCATATAAAAAGTTAACTTGCTCTATGACTTGCATGACTGTTTCCCGAGACAGTTGACTGAGAGGCTTCCGAGGGCACGTGTCTACCTCTGTGGCAGCATTGATGTTGGGCACTATGTATGGCGGCTGCTCAGTCGCGCGGGCGTTGCAGATCGTCAGGTGCTTCTCCAGTTTACTCACGTAAACAGTGCTAAAATCACATTACAGATTGTGGTTGGTAATTGTATAACTAAAATGAGAAGGAAGTCAATGTGTTAATTTCTACTCACTGTTTATGATCATTAGGACATGGTATTCGTTTGTCGTCCTAGAACAAAAAAGACGAATGATGATTCTGCTTTATCTTAAATGGAACAAGTTTCATGATTTCTTACGGATGTTTATTTTAAAATGGTTGGTTGTGGTAGCCCCGTACCTGACCATCTTCAGTGGTCTTCGGCTGAGGTTCATGCTCGCCGCAGTACTGTCGGCCTGGTCGGACGGTCATCCGACACAGCCGCTTCTTCCTCATCACAAAGTATTGGCATTGAGGCTGAATTATGCCGTTTAAGGGTTGTTGTGGGGAGGAATCTGTCATTTTTGTATTGTTTACAAATATTCTGAGGTTATGTGTCGTGACGTGATGTTGACGTTGACAGCGATTCAAACGAATCCAGTATTTATTTTGTAATTTTCGGAATGTCACAATGACACAGCGAAAAATAGGTAATAGTTTAAAAACCGCAACTGAAAAATTAAATGAATGATTTTATTATAATATAGATAGAAAATCTTATTACCAAAAATATAGACTAAAATTTAATCGCACAACGTTACAAAAATATTCAACATCACATTTTTTTTAAATTTTTCAATTGGCCATTGTAATGGTTTGGACGTCAACAAAATTTTAGGTTAGGCGTCGCATCATATTGGTTTCGTTTTGTTTTTCTTTCACGTATTATGTAGTGCTGGTGGTGCAAAATGAGTTCGCCCAGTAGAGACAACGAGGAACCGTCGTCGAGCACGTCGCCAGCGGACGAAGGCCCGGGCGCGAGCGCCGGCGCCGCGGACGCCCGGCCGCCCGCCAAGCGCAGGCTCTCCAGCACAGTGATCGAGATCTCGGACACAGAGAGCGATGACTCTGACGTGTGCGCCGTCAACTCCTACCAGGCCTCGGCCGATGAGGTCAAGAGGATCCGCGGAGGTCAGTACTCATACATTTATAGTTTGCACCAGTTTGCGCGGGAAAATTGAATGCTCAATAGGAATGCAGCTACTTGATGCATATTTGTAAACTTTGTAATTCATTATGTATTTGAACCGTACGCGATAGTCGATCAGATCTCGTTAGATAAATCATCAAAAATCCCTGATTTATGAAAGTATTCAATATTCTTACTGGTGATTTCAACATTTTCTTTTTAGGGTTCCATACCTCAACATGAAAAACAACGGAACCCTTATAAGATCACTTTCTTGTCCATCTGTCCGTCTGTCACCACCGATTTTATCGGGAACGGGTGGACTTAGCAAGTTGAAATTTATACCATATAGGTACTGAAGTCTATAGTCCCTAATAGGTGTATAAAACAAGGTCCTGCGTCAACACTATAAAAAGATATGGGCAAATTTAGATTTTCGCGAAAACTTGGAAGTACCAAAATTTACCTTAATTTTCTACTTTTTTTTATTTTTCGGACTTTTCTCTTTACTTCTGTAAGACTTTGCTTTTAGCCAAAATTGACAATTCTAGGTCAACCAAAAGTACCCTATAGGTTTTGGGTCGAAAACCTATAGGGTAGTTCCCGTTTACCTAGAATCACGAAAAATGGCAAAGGCAAGGTCTTACAGCACATGTAAAGGGGAAAGTCTGAAAACCGCAAATATGTAGTTAAATAAAAAAGAAAAGCGATTTTACTATTACAAACTTATTATTTGCGGTTGGAGCAATCGCCGTTTCTAGGGATCGAACAGCAAAGTTAAGTTTGTCCTTTAAAAAGTCTGTATGGAACCCTCGGTGCGCGAGTCCTACTCACTCTTGGCCGGTTTTTATACTTAATAGTGCCATAATGGACAAAGACAATTCACTAACAGTTGTTAATGGATTCCTTGTTTGTTAGCTTAAGTTTACCTCTGCTACAACAGTAGTAGTGGCA
Organism: Xestia rhomboidea; assembly: GCA_963853795.1. Classification (NCBI taxonomy): domain Eukaryota; kingdom Metazoa; phylum Arthropoda; class Insecta; order Lepidoptera; family Noctuidae; genus Xestia; species Xestia rhomboidea. Next base: position 379,069 of record OY970770.1, read on the forward strand.
TATCAAGTGTTATAGTTTATAATTACTTTATTTATATAAAGCCCTTTTTCAGACAAAAAGAATACATTTTATTTTAAACAATTGTTTTAATATAATAAGTTTTTTGTTGTTCTGAGTGCCCTCTGGCAAAGGCCTCCTCCAACACTTTCAAATCTTCTCTCTGCTGGGCCATTCTAGTCCGGGTTTTTCCCGCTGTTTTAACCACATCATCTTCCCATCTTCTGAAGGTTTCCCCTATTTTCTCTTTCCCTCTTGGGTTCCACAATGTTACTACTTTGTTCCATTTCTCTTCTCCTCTAATTACATGGCCAGCATTATAATTACCTTAGTATACAAAATATAACATGAACAAATAAATTCAAATCTCACAAATCTTTGAAACAATACCTTTACACTTTAATTGAGTCTATAGTAATGAACAGTATAATCTGTTTCCAGAGGACTACTCGTCATCCTCCTCGTCCTCAGACTACAGCTCTGACTCCGAAGCTTCCTGGGAGGACGACTCCATCCTGGTGGAGGATGACAAGAGTCACGTGAAGCCAGTGAAAGCACAGCTCAACCCTCGCGCCAACAGGATGGATGACCCAAAGTTGAACCCTAGTATTAAGGTAAAACCCAACACTATAATGCTACTTCCTCATGACATTTGTATCCTACAGATCACTAACAAAGCATTTCCTCTACAGTCCCAAGAATTAATAGAGAGACTACAAACACACTGGTCAGAACAGAAAGACTTGAAGACTCCCGAAGTGACCCTGACATGTGAGCCGTTCAGGCTGTGCTTGCTACATGACTTCCTGGCCAATCCCGAGATGATCAACAATATTGTAGACGACATGAACACACTGGACTGGTCACGTAAGAAGATGGACCTGTTCGAATTCCACCAGACGGCTGACCTGGCCAGCCTCACCTGGCAGAGAAGTATTAGAGGCATATATGAGCTGCTCAAGACTGAAGTTATGAGTTGGGTAAGCTGCATGGAACTTCTACTACTTGATTTACTGAGAAATAAGGCTAACTAGTTTTGTAATATATTTCGACACTTGTACAACTGTCATGGATAAAACTGTGCATGTTTTAATAGCCCTGAATAGAAGATCAATTGTGAAGTGCACAAGAATGCATTCAATGTGGTCCCGTATTCAATCCAAGAAACATAATAATAAAGCCATTTACTCAACAGTATGTAATACAATTTCTTTAAATCAAAGTTATATAAAATCTAGGTTGTCTTCTGCTGATTGCAAATAGGCAAAGGCCTCCTCCAACCTTTTCCACTAATTTCTGTGAATTTGACCATGGAGGATGACCCTCCCATCTTTGGCGGGGTCTTCCCCTCCTTTTTATGCCATTCCTGGGGTACCATTCTGTGACCTTCATGCTCCTCTTCTCCTTCCCTCTGCTCATATGCCCAGCCTATTTCCATTTTAGGTTTCCTGATGATTTTTAAGTTTCCTGACTTTTGTCGCTATATCCCGAACCTTAGTTTTCCTAATGTCTTCTAACCTGACTCAATCATTTTTCTTAATTCCCATCATGCTTCGCTCCATCGAGTGCTGGCATATGTTTAATGTCTTACTATTCAATTTAGTTGAGGCCCATGTTTGACTTCCATACATCAATACAGGGAGAATGCATGTGTTGAATACATAAGATTTAATCAATATGTGCATTGTCCTTCATTATTTTTTTCATGCTCCAATATCTTTTCCATCCGTTAGCTATTCCCCTGTTGATTTCTTTTTCAATGTTGTATGTGGGTGAGATAATTTGGCCTAGACAGATGTATTCATCCACATATTCTATCTTAATTTGGCCAACCCTGATGATTTCATTCTTAGGTCTGTTGGTCATTACTTTCGTTTTCTCCATGTTCATTTTTAATCCCACCATGTGACTTTCTAATGCCAGATCATTTGCCATGACATTCAGTTCGTGTGGGGTTTTTGCAAAGGGAACTGTCGTCTGCAGTACTTCAATGTGTTAACCAGGTTCCATCGATATTGATTCCATATCCGTCCCAATTTAGTCATCTAAATATCATTTCGAGCAATGCACAAAAAAGTTTTGGGGATAGCGGGTCGCCCTGTCGCACACCCTTTTGTATGCTAAATATGCGTTTCTAACTGTATGCACGCTGTACTTTCCTTGTATATCTTCCTCAGTATCCTTAAGTACTTGCTTTCGATACTTTGTTCTTTTAGGTTCTCGTATCTTATTGTGAAATAAAGAGTCGAAAGCCTTGCTGTAGTCTATATAAGCCACGTAATATAATTGGTTGTATTCATAGGATTTTTCTATGATCTGCCTCGTAACATGTACCTCTACGGAAACCAGCTTGCTCGTCTGGTTGGTTGTCGTCTAATTTTCTTTCCAGTCTTCTTAACATTATTTTCGCAAATATTTTGTATTAAGTTGGACATAAGGCTGATCGGCCGATAATTACCTATATTAAATTTATCACCCGTTTTTATATAGCAATACTATTTTAGATTGCTTGATTGATTGATTGGTCCATTATATCGGGATAATTTCGGTTACGAAAATGTCATTATAGTTTCGTGATTACTGGTAACAGGACATTTTTTGCCATTAATAGGAAGAAACATATTTGAAAAAAAAAGTAAAAGTATACAGTTTGACTAGTAAAAAAATAATACATCACATTTTATAAAAAAAAAAACAGTGAGGTGTGTGATATGAGGTGTGTGATGTGAGGTGTGTTTGGTGTCGCAGGTGTCGTCGGTGACGGGGCTGACGCTGCGCTCGGTGTCGGCGTCGTGCTCGCTGTACGGGCCCGGCGACCACCTGCTGGCGCACGACGACCTGCTGGCCGACCGGCGCGTGGCCTTCATCCTGTACCTGGCGCCCTGGCGGCCCCCCCGCCCCGCCGCCCCCGCCCGCCCCGCCCGCCCCGCCCGCCCCGCCCGCCCCGCCACCACCAAGCCCGTGGAGAACGGCGACGGAGACCATCCCGAGGTAACAACTATATGTTTAGCCATATCGCCATCTCTGGCAGCCGAGCTCACCCGCTGCTCCTCCCTTTGGTTCCGTGCTTCTCTGGCCGACACAACTCGCAACTAGCTCTTACCTATGACGACCTGTTCATCGATATACATTTAACAAAAAAATAAAAAATAAATGTCTGCACCTGAGATGTCTCTGGTATTGCAGATATTTATGACGATTTTCGTTTGCCATCACCATTGTGATGTAACTCACGTAACACAGAAAGAAGGTAGTTTAAGTATGTTACAAAGAGTGTGCGGTGTTCCCAGGAGGCGGAGTGGGGCGGCTGGGCGGGCGGCATGGGCGGCGCGCTGCAGCTGCTGGGGCGGGACGAGCTGGGGCCCACCGAGGTGCAGCACTCCGTCAGCCCGCGCAACAACATGCTGGCCTTCTTCAAAGTCGGCACCGATTCCTTCCACCAGGTGACGATTAGCTCATATTCATTTTATTTCCTTCTCTAACAAACCGAAACTGTCGACTTCATCTGCACCCTTTTACACGTACATGGGGCTTAGAAATATATCTGGAATGTATACCTTTTGTCTTCGAAGTAAACAGGCGTTACGATCGGCAATCTGACCGGCTCCCGTGTCGCAGGTGGAGGAGGTGCTGTCGCTGGAGCTGCCTCGCCTGTCCATCAACGGCTGGTTCCACGGGCCCGCGCCGGGCGGTTCGGGCCCCGCGCCGGGCAGCCCGGGCCCCGCGCCTGGCAGCCCGGGCCCCGCGCCGGCCGAGGGGCCCGAGCCCGCGCTCTGCAAGCCGCACGCCGACATCGTGGTGCTGAGCCAGTGGGTGGAGCCCACGTACATGTCGCCGCGCGCGCGCGTGCAGGTGCAGGCGCAGATGGAGCGCGACAGCGAGGTGTGCCTGCAGGCGCTGCTGCTGCCCGAACGCCTGCAGCAGCTGGAGCAGGCGCTGGACGACCCAGGTACCTGGCGACACGACCGACTTATATTTTTCTTACTTACTTTTAACATTTTTCATATTCCTTTATTAATTATTGAATACTCTTAACGAGGCCGAAAGGCACTTGTTCTCTCCATCATTTCGATTATTTTTTATTCTGGACCCTATCTGGGAACCTTCATGTTACGGATATACTGGGGGTCAAAGTTCCAACTTTCTGACAAGTTTTTTTTATAAATACAAGTTTTTAATGTAAGATGTTTACTTTAAACACCTCCACGACCCCGTACTATTCAATCCATACATCAGCACAATGTTTTGAGTGCATTACATTAAGTTCTACCATAAAACGTGATTTTTCACCCCCAAAAAAAAATCGTTTCCCAGCAATAATTTTTGCGTAGAGTTAGTTAATTTGATGTACAGAATGCTCGGTTGACGGCTTCGTGATGAGGTTGTTACTTCACAGAGCTGCCGTGGGAGGCGGTGGGCCCGGCCAACCAGCGCCACTACCAGCGCGTGTGCCCCGCCTGGCTGCAGGCCGCGCCCGCCGCCCACCCCGTGCGCGGCGCGCTGGGCCTGTTCGCCAGCGCCGCCTTCGTGCGCCTGCTGGCCGACTGCACGGACCTGGCGCTGGCGGCCTACTCGCGCCTGGAGCTGCAGCGCTGGGCGCCCGGCGACTACTCGCTGCTGCCGCCGCGCGCCGCCTGGCAGCGCGCGCGCCTGGACGCGCTGCTGCACGTGCGGGGCGGGGGCGGGGGCGGGGGCGGGGGCGGGGGCCGCGTGCTGTACGTGGCGCCGGAGGAGGGGGGCGGCGCGGACGGGGCGCTGGTGGCGGTGCCGCCGGGCCACAACGCGCTGTCGCTGGTGTACTGCGACGCGGGGGCGGCGGGCTTCACGAAGTACGTGAGCCGCCTGACGCTGCAGCCCGAGCGCCGCTTCTACGTGCTGGCCGCGACGTATCACGAGTGACGCCGCCGACTATATTAAAGTTTATTATTACATTTTCTTACGAGACTCCTTCCACCCACGTTCGTTCTCAGTCCGGTTATGACAAAGTGAGAGTGTACATTGTCTCGCCGTGTTCGGTCGCGGCTTCCCGTGGTTAAATGATTTTACAAAGATAGATTAGTCACTATGCGATACACGAACTATGTTAGTTTCCCTTCTCTATTCATCGTATTCTAACGAGTAGATAAGTGTATAGCAACATTTGAACACAACACACCCACTGTTTTTTTTACTTAACTTTAATTATAATTGAGATTTATGAAATGTAGTTGAATGTATATATTATTATTAATATTTTTTTATCAAGTTGTGAAACTAAATCGAGTTTTGTGTGTACCGAAGTATAAAAATACACCGTTATTAATTTATCATCATAAAGTTGTACACAATTATCAACGGCAAAGCACAGGCGACGCTAAATATGTAGACAATTAGCATTATATACAGGAGTTGTGCCGCGCCGCCCGCAGCTCGGCCGAGCGTGACGTCACAGAGCGCGTGACGTCACAGAGCGCGTGACGTCACAGAGCGACGTGCGGTAGAGGCGACCAGTTGAGTTGGTCGCGAGTACTTAGTAATGGATGATAATATATTTTTGTAATTCACTCTTCACATGTTTGTACGCGAATCAATGAATTGTTCGAGACGCTAGACTTGTAAACAAATAATTAAATGTGTGCGTATCGTGTGTATGAGATGTGTTCATGTTCAGTTGATGTAAGATTACAATTATTTTGAGTAATTTTAAAGTGATAAGGTAATGATAACATTGTGTTAGTTATTTTTTGTACATACTAGACGTATTGATTAAATTTAAGAGTTCCAATCCTGTTTATTTTTGTGTCTTCACCCTCTAGACCAGTGCAGATACCTCTAAAAATGGTCAAAAAGCGAAAAAATTCATAGTAGGATGAAACCGATTGGAAAAAATGAAAGGAAAAATAATTTACGGACGATCTGAGGTCAGAAAGTGGGAGGGGGGGGGGGGGGTTAAGGGTAAAATACGGTTTATCTCGATTTCCGGCAAAACTACAAGTCCTATGGAAAAAAAGTTGAATGGCAAAGTTGTAGGTAATAAAAAGATCTACAACTTTTGCATTAACACTTTTTTCACATTACCTCAAAATTTACGTGGAAAATTCAAATAACCAAGTTTTTGGTTTTTTTTTATCTTTTACAAAACAACACTACATTTAGTGGAAACTTACCTCTTTATGTCCCAAATACGCTGTAATTTTTTTGATTTAAGATATATTTTTTTCACCTTATTTTGACTTAATAACGAAAAAGCACCCTAATTTTCAATCGAAAATTCTCACGTCAAAATATCTGCTTTTTTTAAAAATTCAGTGGCATTTTTATTCTTTGAAATGTCTACTTTCAAAATAAAAAACCGGCCAAGTGCGAGTTAAACTAGCGTAGAGAGGGTTCCGTACAATGCTTATTTTCCGTTTTTTTGCTTATTTTGCTTATTTTTTTTGTTAAATTTTAAGCCTAAAATTAAAAGCCTACAATTTTGAAAAAAATACTTAATATAGTTCATTGCTTGTAAATTACAGAAATTTGACTATAATAATTCTATCAATTAAAAATAAAGTGGTAAACTCAATATAATACGTTCACTTACGGAAAATAAGCATTGTACGGAACCCTCTCTACGCTAGTTTAACTCGCACTTGGCTGGTTTTTTTTTTACACTAGCAGAAAGTAGACATTTCAAAGAATAAAAAAGCCACTGAATTTTTTAAAAAAGCAGATATATTGGCGTATCGATTGAAAATTAGGGTGCTTTTTCGTTAAGACAAAAAAAGGTGAAAAAAAGAAATATTTTAAACCAAAAAAATTACAGCGTATTTGGGACATAAAAAGGTAAGTTTCCACTAAATTTCGTGAAAAATAAAATTGTTTTGTAAAAGATAAAAATAAAAAACCAAAAACTTGGTTATTTGAATTTTCCACATAAATTTTGAGGTTATGAGAAAAAAGTGTTAATGCAAAAGTTGTAGATCTTTTTATTACTAGAACTTTGCCATTAAACTTTTTTTCCATAGGACTTGTAGTTTTGCCGGAAATCGAGATAAACCGTTTTTTACCCTTAAAAATGTCTAACACACATTTTATAACACTAATACATTTACTAACAAATGTTAGGAATTGTTAGATGTTTTGAGTGCTCCTGCACTGATGGAAAATGTTAATAAAGTAACATTTATAACATTTTAAATCGGCTCGCAGTTTAGGTTTACGTTCCGAGGCGTCTACGAGAAAATGGAAGACGATTTGCTCACTGGATCAACTTTTATTTTTTGTTCAAAAAGAAAGAAAAAGCTGGATGCGCCAAACGCTAAGACCTAGAGAAAAGGATAAAGTATAGTGTGTGTAGAGTATAATATAGTGTGGATAGTATAGTGGCGCAGACTATCTCAATGATTTGGGTACTGACGGTGTTTTAATTTGCTAACTAATAATTGTGCTCAGAAATGTTTACTAACATTAGGTACTTATCATGAAAACATTTTCGATAATTAATGTTTGTTAAGAAAATATTTACTAATGCTTGTAAATATTTTAACAGCAGTGTGAACAATTCAAAAGGGGAGCAATCGCTGACAATTACAACGAAATTAAATGGACATCATGGTCAACACGAAACAGTAAATTCTCAATCTATATATATAGCATGTAGCGAGGATGACCACGAGCCGCACGTCAAGTTACGACCTCAAACCCAGTTCTATCCGCACACTGATCTATCTTACCAAGTAATATGTACCTAGCTCACCGCTTACGACTTAACGTGTAGTAAGGATGATGGTTGAACTAAGTTCTAACGAGTAACGCTCAATTCGCTCACCTCTAGAACTTGAAACTATTAATGTTCTGCTTTAGAACTAAGTACACACATCAGCTTCAATACGTTGAGTAGGTACTTGGCTAGGAAGTATGTACTGATATCGTAGTGTGCGTCTCATTGAACGGCGGCGCGGGTCTATAGCGCTGATCCGCGGATATTGAAGTTCAACTAATACGGACAGCTTTCACCTCCCGATCCGGACGTAATCCGATATTACGCGCCGACGGCTACTCGTCGGCGCTCCACTTCATATTTCTTAGTTAATTTATTACACACGTACCTACATGGTCTGTGAGCCCAAATTAAATGGAATTTATGATCGTTGTAAGAGGCTGGTCGACGGCGACTGGACACCCCCGCAGGGAATACGTTTGTTTTATAACAGTATGAGGTACTTACACCTACCTAATTTATTTTTGAACTAGCTTAGCCCCGCGGCTTCGCCCGCGTGGAGTTCGATAATTGTCCCACAGGATCATACTACCAGGATATAAAGTACCTATCCTATGGGTTAATCTAGGTCATAAACTATCTGTGTGCTAAATTTCATCCAAATCCGTTCAGTAGTTTTAGCGTGAAAGAGTCACAAACACATAATCATACAAACTTTCGCCTTATAACTTAAAAAATGAATTTTGTGTATTGTATGCGGAGTTGGCCCGAAAGTCTGACAACCAGTCTAAAACAGCCTTATTCATAAAAAATCCTTAATTGAGGTTTGATCGGTCTGTTAGTTAGCAGACTCATTAGGCTTATTAAGACGGTTGTCAAGAACTATGATTCATAAACGCTTGCTACCTAGCAGTCTGCTAGTTAATGTGCTGCTGATAGACGGATTAGACGCGTTATGTTGGCCATCTTGACAAATCAAAAACAAAAAATGGCCTCATCGAGAATTAATAAAAATAATTACAGCCGTGACAGACGACAGACGACAGACGACAGACGACAACGACAGACGATAACGACAGACGACACACGACAGATGACAGACGACCAACGACCGACGACAGACGACCAACGACCGACGACCAACGACCGACGACACACGACAGACGACGACGACAGACGACAACGACAGACGACAAAGTAAGCTGTTCGAATTTGCGGCAGCCATTTTGTGACTTAGCAGGGAGATAAAGGAGGGTCAACAGTCCTCTAACTTTAGCAGAGCCTTGATGGACTGATTAGCGTTAACAGACGTTTATGAATCATGTTTTTTAGCATCGGGCCTTCAAGGAGACTTCAAGGAGGCTCTCACTTTTTATGAATAAGGCTGATAGTGTTCATCACCCTAGGTAGGTACCTAAGTATTCAATTTATTTATTTAGTCAGACAACTAGAATATCCATAGATTATTACACCATTTCGACGTAACATAAAATTAAATAAATATCGCTGGACATTACACACAGCGCCATCTAGTGCCACACTAAGCAACGAGGCTTGTGTCGTGGACACCAGATGGTTGATGGACTACATATATACTTTTTGTTTGTAAATACATACTTATTATACATATAAACATCCATGACTCGGAAACAAATTAATGTCAATGCTCATCACACAAACATTTGCTCCTACCGGGATTCGAACCCGGGACCCTAAGAACGTAAGGCAGCCTCACTACCGCTGCGCCATTCGGGTCGTCAATTAGTTAGCATCAAAATAAAAATAATCAAAATAAGCAATTTAAAATAGTAATTTATAATAACAAAAGATTGCACGCGCTCCAAGGTCACGCCGCACAACTTGACGGGAGGAACGTCCGTCAGACCTTTGGTCCCAGCTTGGAAGATCATAAGCACACTTCGCGACGTTATACTTGAGGCCATGTGAGTGAGCGTACGTCTCGCATATTATGCTCATAAGCTCCCTGAGACCATCCACAGACGCACTCAGCAGCACCATGTCGTCCGCATAGCTGATGTTATTAAAACAAACATCATCGACATGGCATCCAACATTTTAGAAAAAAATAAAATTCAAAGTAATTCAGCGTATGTTGAAGATGTTTCTCGTGCGGTTGTATTGCGTCACGTCCGCGGTCTCGGAGGAGCCAATCAGCGCTCGACGACACGGCGACGCGACGTGACTGCGTGACGACAGCACCGTGGGCACGTGACGACCACGCGGGACCCACGCGCGCCGCGGAATTATGTCTCACCGTGAGACGTAATTCAACTTTCTGATTATTGTACAATATAATATGTAAGTAGGTACAATAATCAGAAAGTTGTCTCGCGTGAACATTGTTCGTGAGACTCTCACGAACAATGTTCACGCGAGACAACTTTATCACAATCATCATTATCGTAATCAAAATCATTATCACCGTAATCACAATCATCATTATCACAATCATCACAATAAATCATCAATAACCATGTATAGAAGCCGAATCCGCCATCTTCTGTATCTCGAAAAAAATGACATATTTGCAATCAGCACCCCTGCTAATCTCGGAATCGACACCCTTATTGATTTTTAGTCATTTCAACGCCTATCGCACCCCGACTGATGATGGTATTTCAGGTCCGCCACATTATACGTATTTGGTCCGGTTCAGGGGGGCGCAATAGCACCCATTGTCCCCCCCCCCCTGTATCCGCGCCTGCACCCACGCTTTAAGTTCAATTTCTTCCGTGTTTCGTATTTTTGAAAACTGGTGGCACAGATAAATAGATCGGTAACACTGCACGATAACTAGTTCGGGTTTCGTCCCCGGCTGTCCACGAAAAGTGCTATACTGTGCCTTAAGCATACCGTTAGATACTACACGGATCGTAAAACGCCCGTGTATGCGTGCTTCCTTGATTTGTCCAAGGCTTTCGACCTTGTAGCATATGACCTGTGCTGTGGAGCAAGCTGAGGAGCATAGGTTTGCCGCCGGAACTCATCAGCATGTTCCAGTACTGGTATGCGCACCAGTCTAATAGTGTTAGGTGGGTGGGGGCAATGTCGGAAGCGTATTAGCTCGAATGCGGAGTCAGGCAGGGGGGCTTAACATCTCCTATACCCTCTCTTTGATTTGTATATAAACGGGCTGATCGTGGCGCTCAGTAGCCAGCATGTCGGCTGTCACATTGACGGTACCTAAATGTGCCAATAATCTAAGTTATGCTGACGACATGGTGCTGATGAGCGCTTCGGTCTGCGGCTTGAGAAAGCTGTTGCGGATATGTGAGGAATATGCTTGTGGTCACGGTTTATTGTGTAATGTGAAGAAGAGCCAGTGTATGATTTTTGTCAAAGTAAAAGTTTTTGTAATAAATTTGGTACAAAAGATGATAAAAATAATATGTAGTGCAATGACACATTTCGCCATAAAATTGGCATGGAAACATTAAAGAATTATATGCAAATTTCAAAACACATAAACTAAATGTGAAACAAACCTTAAATTAGGTATAGCCAGTGTGTTTCAAAGTTACTCAACACAAAACAAGATTTTGCTGTTAAACACCTAAACCCAAAAAACTAAACAAAGAAATTGTTAACAGAAGGAAAATAAAATATTTTTTAATACAAACACAACAACGTAATTATTATTATGTAGTCTGAGCCTGTCTGAAACCTAGTAAACATGTGAGATAGGCGTTTCGACTTTCTCGGTATTATCGGCATTATTTGGGTCACAGTGATAACAATTTTTATAAATTTTTCTCTCCACTGTAGGTAGGTGTGAGTGTGAGTCTATAAAGTAGATAGCATTGTTACGCGGACTTCAGTTGGTTTTTCGACTTCGTCGCGTTCACATCGGCAAAAAACGGCTAAACGTAGTCACGGTTCTCGGCGGCTCTGCTTCCCGGATGAAGATATTTCCGATTCGGACGAGTCTTTGCCGCCGCCCAAAACGCCGCGGCGCGACGCGGGGCAGGCGTACGTGAGTGTCGGGGCTTCAAGCACGTCGGCGCAGGTCATGCTTGACTTGCCATCGCTGCTGCAGACACCACCGTTGCCGCGTCCGTCGCAGTCGTTGCGATCACCCGACATACCGCCAAACGTACCGCGTTCCACTTCGCGCAGCAAGGATGGAAATCCCCCGGACGTTCTTGACAAGAGGTTTGAACAGTTTAACCGTGAGTTAGATTCAATAAAATTGTTACTTTCGCATGTGCAGCCACCTGGTTTATCCGATCCAGCGGCGCTTGGGTTTTCTTAATCCTACGCAACAGGGTCGGCAGTATAATGACTCGGACGCCCTGTCCGATCTTATGCCTCCGGCCCCACCATTGGCGCCTGAGCTAGAAGATTTGGAAACCACGTTGGCTGAATCTATTAAAAAGGCTGATAAGACGCGTCTTGACGCAGTCACAAAATTACAACATTTCGATGATCTTGAATGGACAAATATACGTTATGCTGAAACTCAGAAAAAATATCTGGTTACCCCCGCTTTTACACATTTAGATTTAAATGAAGAATTAGCCCCGTTTGAACATAAACCTTATTTTTTAAGATCTCTTGACCAATCTTTTGCCGCTGTTACGAATATGCTCTTGGCTCAACGTGAAGCTGTGCAAATAGCTATTAGGAATATTCTTGCAATGGAGGATGCTCCAGCTTCCTTGCACGCCACGCTTTCAGAAGCTTTTGCAAGCGGCAGTTTGTTCTCAGAAGTTTCTAAAGATCTGCTGCAGGTTGTGTGTGGAAGAAGGGCCAGCATTCTAGAACAGCGTCGTGATGCTGTGCTAAGCGGCGTTCGGGACAAGTACAACAAAGCCGCGCTTAAACGTGTCCCGCCAAGCCGCGACTGTCTGTTCAACAGAGCAGCATTCACCGAGACGCTCAACCGGTTTGGAGGGGGTTCGAAGATATTTCGCTGGCCGAACTTACCCGCTGAGGGTAGGCAGGCTTCGCCACATCGGACTCGGCTTCCAATGGCGCAGGATTTTCGTGGCTCAAGCTCCACTACCACATTCAACAGGCCGCACGCCCCTGCACCGGCCACTAGATCCAAGGCACCCCCAGCTGGGAAGCGATCGGATGGGCAGCGCAACCGCCAGCAGCAGCGCCGCCAGGACGATGGCCGCTCCCGCCGACGACAGTGACTCCTTCAGAGGGGGTCAGCTTCGTCGTTTCCTAGCTGCGTGGAGGACCAAGAGCGCTCCCCCTCACATTTTAAAGGTAATACAGGGATACCGAATCCCTTTCATTTTAAAGCCTCCGCTGAGGAGATTTGCCACGCACAGCCAATTTTCAGTCGACGACTCACTGGCGATGCGGCACGAGATTCAAAAGATGGCAGCGCAGGGTGTGATCGAGCCCGCTGCAGACAATGCCGGTTTCGAATCTCACCTATTCTTGGTACGGAAGCAAGACGGCTCGAACCGCCCGGTGCTCAATCTGAAGGCACTAAACAGGTACCTGAGCTCAACAAAGTTCCGTCTAGTCAACATGTTCAAGGTACCAGGTTTTCTTCAACCCAACGACTGGATGATGAAAATCGACTTGAGCCAGGCCTACTTTCATGTGCCGATCGCCGAGTCACATCGCCGTTTTCTAAGGTTTGTAGTACCAGACATCCAGGCGCCTTCCAAGGCCCAAGCTATTTGGCAGATGACCTGTCTGCCGTTTGGCCTAGCAAGTGCACCGAGAACCTTCGCTACACTCTCAAATTGGGTAGCCCAGCAGCTGCGGCTACGAGGGGTAAGGGTTCTCGTCTACCTCGACGACTTCTTGTTGGTAAATCAGTCCCGGCGCAAGCTCCAGAGACATGCACGCCTTGCCAAGGCCCTGCTCCACGAACTGGGCTGGAAAATAAACAACGAGAAATCGTCGTCGAGGCCAGTTCAGAATCTCAAATTTTTATTTATCGAGTGGAGCACAAGGACGAATCTCAAGGCCTTACCAGAGAAAAAACTTCAGAGTCTGGATCGCTGTATAGACGGGTTGCTTGTCAGGACAGTGTGGTCCCCGTTGGAACTCCAAAAGGTAAAGGGTAGTAGGTTGGTTAAACTTCGCCAGCTTCATAGTTCCATACGGCAGAATAAACTTCCGCGGTGTCTTGGCACTCATGCAGAGAGCAGTCCGCTAGGGAACCTCGGTAGCACCAACTCCTCAAGCTCGAGCAGACCTTGTGTGGTGGAGGGACCACTTTCGGGAGGTGAGCAAAATTTGGCCCCAACCACCGTCTCACTTTATAGTGACGGACGCGTCAGATCTCGGTTGGGGAGCTTATGTAGACGGAGCTCTCTTGCAGGGCCCGTGGTTACGTCAGGAAACCTCGCTTCGAGCAAACTGGAAGGAACTCCTAGCTGTTTTGTTTGTCCTACAGAACGAAGCTCAACTGTTCACGGGCAAGACAGTTTTGGTGCAGTGCGACAATCGGACGGCTCTTGCTTATCTTCGAAACCAGGGCGGGACTCACTCCGAACCTTTGTTAAGTATCGCCAGGACTATTTACAGTTACCTTATAACTTACAAAATCCATCTGGTAACAAGTTACATACCAGGCCTGCTGAACTCTGTGGTAGACAGTCTGTCAAGATTCAAAGAGCTTCCCGAGTGGCATCTACTTCCCGAAGCCTGCGAAGTCATATTTCGCAAATGGGGAACTCCAGTAATAGATCTATTTGCATCGCAAACTGCCCACGTAGTTCCCCGGTACGCATCGAGGGATCTCAGGGATCCGATGGCAGTGTATCACGACGCGTTCAGCAGGAGTTGGTCGTACAAACTGGCATGGGTATTTCCACCACCATGTCTCATACACCAGGTACTGTTTGCACTCAATCATGCGAGGGGGAAGTACATGGTTGTGTGTCCCCGGTGGCTGAACACGTTTTGGCGAGCGGACCTCGCCAAAACGAAAGTGAAGTGAAGTTTATTAATTTTAAACACAAAACCCTCTTTTTTGCGTCTCTGGATGAGATTTTACAAAAATGCTAAAACAGGTATTTCTTTATTTTTATTAATAAGTATTTATTCTGAGTTTCTTGATTCTAGAACAATCAAATTTTTTTTTTATACAAACTTTACTCCCCCTTTTCACCCCCTTTTTTTTAAAAAAAAATTAATTTTCTATAGCCTAAATGTTATTCTGCATTTATTTAAATAGGTTTGTGAACATTTCAACAATATCGGTTCAGTAGTTTTTATGTGATGCGCGGTCAAACAAACAAACAAACAAAAATTTAAAAAATGGTTTTAATATGTTCTGATACTTATTTTAAGTCACCTTGGCCGTTTTTTTTTTAAATCTTCAATGTACAGATTTTTTGGTCTCAATGATTTTATTATCCTATGTAAGATAGATCTTCCATACAGAAAATTCTGCTTAGTTCTGAAAAAATGGCTTCTTTCACATAGCTTTTATTCCATAACTGAATTTCTCAAAAGAATCCAATTGTCAATGTTACCATTACTTACTGGAATGTATTGTAGAGAATTACCTAAATTATAATAATAATAGAAGCATTTTTCCTGATACAAAAAATGTAACCTAGTAAACATGTGAGATAGGCGTTTCGACTTTCTCGGTATTATCGGCATTATTTGGGTCACAGTAATAACAATTTTTATAAATTTTTCTCTCCACTGTAGGTAGGTGTGAGTGTGAGTCTATAAAGTAGATAGCATTGTCACGCGGACTTCAGTTGTAAACTCACCATGCAGAAATGACTAGGTTTTTTTTATTTACTTAAAACACTGGGCCTTAGCTACAGGACTATTCTCGTGCACAAATCAGTGGTAGCTAACTTCTGTAGACCACAAGATGCCAATGGCTTATGCTCACATCCATTAGTGCGACAAGCACTCAAGGGTATCGCCAATGAAACCTGTGCAAAGACTATTACCAATAAGCCACCCATTTGGAACCCTCGGCTAGTTGTAGATTGGCTTATTAGTAATAGTCCGCAGGTGGATAGTCTGTTTGATGTTTCCAGAAGCTGCGCCACGCTGTTACTCTTAGCGTCTGGAAGACGCATTCATGACCTGACGCTGCTCTCGATCACTGCAGATCACATGGTCGACCAAGACGACCATATTACATTCTGGCCAGTGTTTGGGTCCAAAACCGACTCGCTGACTCACAGACAGTCAGGCTGGCAGCTGTCAGTTGGTCCTCATTTAAACATTGACGTGGTCCACTGGCTAAGAAGATTGCTGGAGTTGTGTGCTTCACGGCGGGCGCAAGCTGACAACACACCTAGTCTATTTATCACAACACGTGGTGCTCCACGTGCAGCGAGCCGCACCGTCATCGGCGGCTGGGTGCGCATGGTGTTGCGTGCAGCTGGCATTCATGAAGCACCTGGATCCACGCGTTCAGCAGTCGCTTCACTAAATTGGTTAGAAGAGTGTCCTGTCGAAGAAATCCTCGCCCGAGGAAACTGGGCATCCCTGAACACGCTTCTACAATTCTACAGGCGTCCGCTCGCTCAACCTATAAGGGACACCAGCTCAGTGTCAGCTTCTTTTAAACCGGTTTGATAATTCATGTGGTAATTATTTGAACCGATTTGATTGTGATTTATATAATTATTGATTAATAAATGATTATACTGATCTCAGATTCAATAAATACATTTATTTCTATATCTGTACTTTTATTTCTGTATCTGTACTAATAGGGTCACAGTTGATTTTTCTCCCCACCATGCGATAATAAACACATCTCACATGTTTACTAGGTTTCAGACAGGCTCAGACTACATAATAGAAGCATTTTTCCTGATACAAAAAATGTCATATTATGTATCTAGCCTGTCTGAAACCTAGTCATTTCTGCATGGTGAGTTTACAACTGAAGTCCGCGTGACAATGCTATCTACTTTATAGACTCACACCTACCTACAGTGGAGAGAAAAATTTATAAAAATTGTTATCACTGTGACCCAAATAATGCCGATAATACCGAGAAAGTCGAAACGCCTATCTCACATGTTTACTAGGTTTCAGACAGGCTAGATACATAATATGACATTTTTTGTATCAGGAAAAATGCTTCTATTATTATTATAATTTAGGTAATTCTCTACAATACATTCCAGTAAGTAATGGTAAGATTGGATTCTTTTGAGAAATTCAGTTATGGAATAAAAGCTATGTGAAAGAAGCCAATTTTTCAGAACTAAGCAGAATTTTCTGTATGGAAGATCTATCTTACATAGGATAATAAAATCGTTGAGACCAAAAAATCTGTACATTGAAGATTTAAAAAAAAAACGGCCAAGGTGACTTAAAATAAGTATCTGAACATATTAAACCATTTTTAAAATTTTTGTTTGCTTGTTTGTTTGACCGCGCATCACATAAAAACTACTGAACCGATATTCTTGAAATGTTCACAAACCTATTTAAATAAATGCAGAATAACATTTAGGCTATAGGAATTTTAATTTTTTTTTAAAAAGGGGGTGAAAAGGGGGAGTCAAGTAGTATAAAAAAAAAAATTGATTATTCTAGAATCAAGAAACTCAGAATAAATACTTATTAATAAAAATAAAGAAATACCTGTTTTAGCATTTTTGTAAAATCTCATCCAGAGACGCAAAAAAGAGGGTTTTGTGTTTAAAATTAATAAACTTCAAACACCTATACAATCAAAACCAATGAAGTGAAACTTTTTGAAGTTGCTACATATACTCCATATCTAATACAGGTAAATATAAATTCTCAGTTTTCTTGAAATTTGATTTTTGACGTGAATACGCACAAAATAGCGGAACTCAAGAAAATCAGCTTTCTTCGGTATAAGTAGTTGATACGAAATGTTTGTGCGCGCATCACGTCAAAACGACTGCATAGGCTTCTTCAATATTTAGGCTTATATTATCACGCTACTTCCTTAAGGGGGTAGGCAATTTTGCATTATGTATATATACGTATATTTCAATTGTTTGACGTTTCAGTCATGAAGTAAGTACATGAGAACGGGTATTTGTAGCTTATGTCAACGAAGTAAATAGCCTAGCGGTTTCATGTCCGCTCTGTAAACTACAAGGTTGCAGGTTCAAACCCCCCCCCCACATAATTTTCACTTTTTGTTTGTGATTTGTTTTTTTTTTTGGTGCTGGAGATTCCATAAATTTCTTTTTGTATTTAAATTGTTTGCATTTCTATATTTCTGATTTTTTTCGTGAAATATTTATCCAAAAAGTAATACTGCGCAGACCCTAAATAAATTGGGATAAGGGTAGGAGTATATGATGATGATTTCTCCAAAAAGTAGTATAGCGAACATCACAAGCCTGATAAATTCACGTGTTCTTGCCGTGCAAGAACTGTGCTGTGCTATTCGCAATAATCAATAATCTATACGCAGTTTACGTAGATTATATTTACAGCTAGATTGATATTGGCCACATTCCATGCACCTCAGTGAGAATTTAAGACCTGCCTGGACTGTCATCGAAGGTCTGACGATGGAGACAAAAGTCAGTTGCAAGAGGTCCGCAACAGTTTGCAGCAGCTATATCGTGTTTAGGCTCATTTCATAGACCTTGATGAGAACTTTAAACGTAGCTAGAGTATGACTTTCATCGAAGGTCTGACGATGGAGACGGAAGGCAGTTGCAAGAGGTCATCAAGAGTTTACAGCATCTATATCCTGTTTGGGCTCATTTTATGCACCTTGATGAGAACTTTCGAACTAGCTGGAGTAAGACTGTCATCGAGTGTCTAAGGATGATAACGTAAGGCTGTCGAGGGAAGCACTTATTTGGAAAAGCAGAATATTTTAACGATTAATGCAAATGTTTCAGAGAAATTAAATTGTTACCTACTTGAATCTATACTATAAGCTGCAGAGTTTGGTTGGTTGAACGCACTAATTTCAGGAACTACTGGTTCGGGTTGAAAGTATCTATTAGTGTTGGATAGCCCATTTATCAGGGAAGGCAACAACGAACAACAGCGTTACAACGTTTAAATAACATAAAAAATATTGCAAAAAAAGGATTCCTTTTGAGATCTTTCGTTGCGTGCGCTGCGTAAACGGTTAAAGTTACGCAACAATCGTGTATTACGGAGTTGTTCCTCTTGAAAAATTCAATAAAAAGGCCGCGATAGCATTATTATGTCTATATTTTAAGGGTGTCTCACACTCTAACCATCTCTCTTTCTCTCTTATGTGACAGACGAAGTTGCACAGGTCACAGCTAGTCAGTAATAAAGTTGGGTAGAGAGTTAAAGATGAATGGAGCCATATATACACAATTACCTACGTCTAAATAATTCAATCCTAGGTACAGGCATGGTAAGTAAATACGTGTACGTTACCCCAGCAGGAAAGTGTCTCCTAGAGTTATATGAGTGAAACGTATAATGTGTGCCCTAACTGCTGTAAATGTCACATAAAAAATGTGTGCCCCCTGTCGTTTTGGAAAAAAACGGAAAAAACGATTCCTGCTGGGGTAACGTTTTTTCTAGCAGGAAAATTCTAAACGAATGATCAGAGAGAGAAACATAGTGCATGGCCTTGTAGCTTATAGTAGTGCCGAAGTGTGCCCCCAAAAATAAATTGTGTGCCCCTTCAGGTTTTCGAGATATTGCATTTCCTGCTGGGGTAACGTTTTGCAGAATCGTATATCTCTAAAACCATTGCATGTGCCCCTGTAGAATAAACATACACGCGTAGCTCTTCATGTGTGCCCCTCAGTGCTCCAATTAGATTTAAGAAAATATTTATAATTTCCAAGTTATCACGGTTTTATGAAAACTCGAAAAAACATCACAGCGCCTAAATGAGACTAGGTATAAGCTCGCTGAAAACTGTATTGGGTCCGCCTTAACGCTACTAATAACCATACAAAATTTCAAAACTGGTCATGCATGCGTTTTTGAATTATCTTGATAAAACTCAAAAAGACGGTGTCATAACTTTGACGCCAAAAATACAAGGAACCAGCTCGATCCCAGATGTGTAGGTGTTAAGGAACTACTATGCAGCGTTGGGGAGGCGAAAAAGGGAATCTTTATTAAGGTGGATGGTCCATGGTAGCCCGTGCAGGAATGAATTTGACCTTGAAAAAGTAATTCCTGCTTCTAAGAAAATTTGAATTTCGCGGGCTACCCTGGAGCATCCACCTTAATGATGAAAAACTTAATGTTAATTTATCTAACCTACGGCTTATCAATAAATATATAAATACTTCTTTTACAGTTGTGTTGTTTTTTTTTATTTATATACAAAAAAGAGCTACCTCTTTTTCGTAGTAGGTATTCATCACACATTTCATGAACTATATTTTTTTTAAAACATCCCCCAATCAAATTTTGGGTAAAAGACCTGGCAAATACCTGGATGTACGTCTTTCGTTCATACATAAATTACTAGATGTATTTGAATGAAATTTTGAATGAAGAAGATAGCTTACCTTGGAATATCACATAGGCTACTATTTATAATGTACTTAATCATGTGCAAAATCACAGAAAAAGCTAGTAGAATATTATCCAATAACAACTTTATTTTATTACATATTACTTTTCTACTTCAGTGTACTCAGGCACAACACGTGTGAATCGGTTAGTGCGTAAATTAAAGAAGGTCATCGATATGTATGTATCCGTCGCTTTTTAGTAGTCATTCGAATTTGGTCGGATAACCAGCTGTAGGGGTTTTTGATCACGCCTACACTTGGATGATAAATTATATGTGACTGCTGATAATGATATTGGTCGAAAGATCGTGTAATAAATGATAAACGACACAACTTCCTGTGCTAAGTATTTAATTGATACTTATTGATAGAAATGATAAAGTGCAGTGATACATAATGCTACAGTTACAATATAACCGTGGCTGGCGTGAATATGTTGACATGTCTAAAACTGCAATTTGTCAGGACGGCCATTTTAAAGTTTTGGCGTCTTCTGGTAAATCGGTTAATTAATTTTACATATGTGTTTAAGTTGTTTTAAAGGTTATTTTGTGCCATCTTTTCAATGATGACAATAAATAAACGAAATTTTCCATAGATTTCAAAATAATAGACTTGTCAAGTCGTTCACCAACGAGTTATCAACTTATGCACCGAGTTGTCAACTTGTTCACCAACAGTTATCAACTTATTCACCTTCTGAGTGGGAAGTTATAGTAAGTAAACAATGTAATTTAATGACAACCACATTATTTTAATTGGATAGCAAACAGATGACAAACATAAAAAAAATATTTAATTTGCTGCTACTCACTCAAATCAAGTAATGTTGTTTTAACTGAAGAAATATTTAATTCAAACACCACGAAACTATCAGTTTAGTATTTTCGCAATAAAAAAAATTATAAAAAAATAGAAAATTGCTTTATTGGACCACAAACAACGTCATCAAACAGATACAAGTATGTTACTAACACAAATAACTACGTTGACTCCTCAACCTCGTCGCAGACCATTCGTATTTTATTAGACCTCAGAATCCTTTTCATCTGGGTTGTCTTCGTCCAAATCTGGATCAGTAGATGCAGAGACATCACCGACAGTTTTTATATTAATATAAAACTCTTTGAACGAATCGTCAATCAGGTCAATCATGTCCATCAAATCCTTTTTTTTCTCTGCACTGATTGGCAAAGCTTCCTTGGAGATTTGGCTCAACCTAAAGACATCTATGGTGGTTTTTCCTCTTTTCCGAAAGTTCACTGACTCGAAAGTGGGTTCGCGATCCAGGCTTTTCTTGAAATTTATTTTTCCTACGCTGTTTTTATTATATTGCAGCCATTTAATAGGTTGCCATAGAAATTTGTCCCCAGAATCGTCCAGTTTTTTGATAGTAAAGGGTCCTTTCTTGGCTTTTAGTGCAGCAAAATCCAAGAAATCATTTACCGTCATCACCACGACCTTAAATGGTTTCTGAACTTTGCAAGTCCTCACCAGCTGCACCCAATCATACAAATGATTTATTCTCATTTGTGTTCTCTTTTTTGTTTTCTCAATAATAGCGTGGTCAGAGTCACACTCCATATGTGTGTGCCCACTGAGGAGAAATTTGTGATTTATCTTTTGCAGCGTCGGATGATTATGTAGCAAAAACATAAACATCATTGCCACGACATTGTTTTTGTTTTGACCACCACAAGTATCCGAATAAAAAATCAGTTCTTTTACTTCGGAGGACAAATTGTTGCAGAAGTGCCACAAACATGAGGCAATTTGGTTTGCACCTCGAGCTCCTATTGTCTCGTCCCACATGTAGCAGGTAGCCTCATTAGTTGCTAAATCATGCACTGTTAAATTAAAAGACCAAAGCTGTCGTTTGTAAAACGAGACAGATGTTTTTAAATATGGAGTCGGCAAGCACTGCTGGAGGTCGAATGCAAATGCCCTAACAGACGAATCTGCTTTGACATTCTCTTTATCCACACGTTTTTCAGCATAAGCTTTATCAGCTTGATGTTGGTGTTCAGCTAATTCAGCAGTTAAATTAATTTTGCGATCTTCATCTGCAACTTTAATTTTAGCGTTCAGCACATCGCACGTGTTGCATGTGTCTTTTGATGGTTGCTTAAACGACAGATTGAGGTCGTGAAAGCATTTGGCATATAATTTTAACGAGACAGGATTTGAAGAAATGTTTTTATACTCTCTGTACATTTTGGCGATTGACAGGTCAGCAGCTAAATATTTCTTCCCAGTCGAATTTCTACAGTAGTGACTCTCATAACTTGGAAAACTCAAAATGTGGTGATTGACAAGCGAAATGTCTTCGATAGTCTTCTTATTTTTGGGAGGTTGACGACCTCTCTGATCCTCATCAATGATTCCGTTGGGAGACATTTTTTTTTTTTCTATTATAACATTAACAAATCCCTTGGTCTCTCCTACAATTTTACAAAAACACTCTTTACAAACCGGTTTCATCTCATTAGAAATCTCTAGCATGTATTTACAGTAGCACTCTCTATTTAATGTCCTGCTGCCCGTTTTTTGTGATTTTTTCGGGAAAATCATTACTGACTTAGACACAAATGCTGCCCGTCTATCTCTATCTCCTAGTTGCCAATAATTTTCAAAACAATGCGTCTGTTCAGCCGTTGTAATTCTTTCAGCACATTTTAGTCTACATGAACTCAACTCTTTCGGTTTTCTGTCAGGAACTACTTTACCTTTTTCCGTTATATAACTCTTTCCTGTATTCCGACGTGTTTTGCTTGCATTTCTCTCCACTCTTGATCTTCCTTTTTTTGTATTATTATTAGTCCTTTCTTCACTAGTACTTTCGGTTTCCATAGTTAAAGTTAAAATCTCATTTCTTTCACTCGTCTTTTCTAGGATCACTGTTGGTGTTTCTATCTCATATATAGGAGGTGCATTCTCATATTCATTCATTTCAGGTGAAACACTTCGGTTGGCCGTTTTTTCGTCTGTCACACACGTTGAGCTCCCCGTTTCCTTGTTCTGTGTATTATCCATAGATGAATTTTGTGGTGTTTCTTTCGTATTTAAGGTAGGTGCTATATTTTCGCATTCGTAGTTGACTTCGATATATTTTTCCGGATTTCTTGTTGCTTTCGATATTTTTCCGGAGATTGGTATCAATTCTTTGCTTTCAATTTTGGCATCATCACATGATTCGCAGTCAGTTTCTGAATCATCTACTGTGACTTTTTTTATGTTAAAATCAGGATCACGAACACTGTCGTCACTGTCGCCATTAAACGATTCATTTTCTTCAGACGCTTCACTGTTTTCGACAATGTCTGACGTATTATCTAATTGTAGGCTTGGGTCAGTAATTAATACATTATAAATTTCTTGGGTTGCTGGGGACATTACCGGAAAAGGAGATAATGGATCATCGTTACTTATGTTCCTCAATAACGAAGAGTTTGACAGTGGAGTGGCAAGATTAGGGTAACCTGAAGCAATAAAAAATAATAATCAGACAGATACACACAGTTACTCTCGTATTTATAATATTAGTTTGGGTGAATAACTAGCGGTGTCTTACTGCTGAGTCCTATTCCTATTACAGGGTCTAGATTATCTACACACCAAGGTTCATCCAAATCTGCCCAGCAGTAACAGATGCAAATCGTTTCAAACACACACACACACACACCCACACATAAACTTTCAGATCTAAAATAGTTCAGGTAAAGAAAGAAAATAATCATTATTACGATAGTAGCCAAAGTTAAACCGTTATACTACACACCCTTCATTTCTTTTAAATAGTTATTTTTGTTTTGATTTCAACATTAGAGGAGCAAGTTACTCATAGAACAATTAGGCTGACCCCACATTAGGCGTGCGCGATCCTCGGGCGTGTGAACGCCCGAGGATGAAGCGAGGATGAGCGCCGCGAGCACGTGTGAGTAGCGCGCGCGGCGCCCGCGCTACTCACACGCGCGCGCGGCGCTCGAGTCGCGTTCATACCCCTTCGACTTTCGACTTGACTGAAGGGTTTAAACGCCAACGCGAGCGCCGTGTGCGCGCCGCGCGGTCGCTGCACACACGTTACACGGTGGCAACACGTGACGCTTACGCAGCGCGCTCGCGTCGCGCACGCGGCGGACGCGTCGCTCATACGCCCGAGGAACGCGCGATCCTAATGTGGGGGAGGCCTTACCCACGACGGTGTATATCTACCTACTACAGCTAGATTCCCATCGTCTACATACATCTAAGTTCACAGTTTCAAGTAAACAATCAGCTGACCGCGACGTTCGCACGGACGTAAACATATCGCAGCGGGATTTTATCGCGCACTGGATTTTCAACTCTCGGTGTTGAGCCGAGCATTGAGAATCCAACAGAGTGCATTCCAACGCGTTGAACAAACACACTGGTTGGATTTTCAACTCTCGGCGCTAAGCAGAGCGTTGAAAATCCAGTGCGCGAAAAAAATCGCCGCGATATTTTTACGTCCATTCCGAACGTCGGCTTACAATATGTTACTTACCTAGATAACTAACTCCCAACCTTCATCAATATCTACCTAAAAAGTCGCAAAAAAATATTTGTGAGTATAAGATCTGTATCTTACCGTTTTCGTCCACTTCATTCATTCGCTGACGAGATGAATTTAACTTAATGTCACGAAGTTCTGTTAACTTGCGTTTCCTAGCCATTAATTCGGCAATCGTCGGATTCTGCAAAAACCAAATATTGAAATACCTAGATATCACGTCACATAATCAGGTAGGTATTCCCTCTGTTACGATAATACACTAAGGTAGACCGTAAGGTTTGGTCGGTAGGTACTCACTTTTTCCTCCATTGCAAATCACAAACTATACACCCAACTTATGAATTGAAACACTGTAGTAATAAATCAATCAATAGATACACTCAAAAACAAACGAAATCAATTTGAAGCACTCACACTCGTTCGCGGTTCGCGCGCGCGTGGCTTCTGAACTCTAAACTGACGTTTGTTTACCAACACACGAGCGAGGGATTTGCCGCGATATTTGAAAAATTATTACTTCTTACGAAAGTTTTTTGATAACTCGATTATTTTTTAATACAACTTGGGTACATAAGTTGTCAACTAAACATATTAATTTAACGTTACAAGTTTTTTATAACGGACATGTAGTGATACCTATACTTATTACTTTTAGTGCTCGTTGGCCGTAACTGGACATCTCAATATATCGCAATTTCAACAGAAATTCTTCGGTGGGCCATAACTTGATATCTCAATTTGTCACGATTTAATCAAAAAGACCTCAGCTGGCAATAGCTTGACACTTCAATTTGTCAATTTAAAATAAGTACTTAAACAAAACTTTTAAGTGTATTAATTGAGATATCAAATAACGAATATTATTTTGGGTGCTGAGTATAGGTTGATATAACAAAATATCAATGTTCGATCACAAAAACATGTGAATCGTTAATTTGACATGAGGTTTTGTTAAGTTAGACATGTCAAAATGCGAGATGTCAACATATTACCAAAGTCGATTGCTCCAAAAATTATGTATATCTATAACTGTCAATTTTTTTCATATAAATTCCTAATGCGTAGGATGTAATAAGCCAATAAAAAAAAAGTCATAGAAGTCGACATGTCAATGTGTTCACGCCAGCCACGGAATTATTTAAATACTATAATAATGTGCTGACGCTCGTCGCGGCGTAAATTATGTATCTATATCTATACATATAATAAAATCGTTGAGACCAAAAAATCTGTTCATTGAAGATTAAAAAAAAAAACCAGCCAGGGTGACTTGAAATAAGTAACTGAACATATTAAAACCATTTAAAAAATTTTTGTTTGTTTGTTTGTTTGTTTGTTTGTTTGAACGCGCATCACGTAAAAACTGCTGAACCGATTTTGTTGAAATGTTCACAAATCTGTTTAAATACTTTCAGAATAACATATAGGCTATAGAAATTTTGGATGTTTTTGGAAAAAGGGGATGAAAAGGGGGGGTAAAGTTTGTATGAAAAAAAAATTTAGATTGTTCTAGAATCATGAAACTCAGAATAAATACTTATTAATAAAAATAAAGAAATACCTGTCTTAGCATTTTTTTTAAATCTCATCCAGAGGCGCAAAAAAGAGGGTTTTGTGTTTAAAATTAATAAACTTCAAACACCTATACAATCAAAACCAATGAAGTGTAACCTTTTAAAGTTGCTACATATACTCCATATCTAATACAGGTAAATATAATTTCTCAGTTTTCTTGAAATTTGATTTTTGAGGTGAATACGCACAAAATAGCGGAACTCAAGAAAATCAGCTTTCTCGGTTTAAGTAGTTGGTACGAAATGTTTGTGCGCGCATCACGTCAAAACTACTGCATAGATTTATTTCAAGGCTTCTTCAATATTTAGGCTATATAATTATTATCACGCTACTTCCTTAAGGGGTAGGCAATTTTGCATTATTTCCGTATACTTCAATTGTTTGACGTTTCAGTCATGACGTAAGTACATGAGAACGGCTATTTGTGGCTTATGTCAACGAAGTAAATAGCCTTGCAGTTTCACGACCGCTCTGTAAACTACGGGGTTGCAGGTTCAAACCCTCCAACATTATTTTCACTTTTTGTGATTTGTTTTTTTTTTTTTTTTTGATGCTGTGAGATTTCCTATATTTCATTTTGTATAAGTTGTGTGCATTTCTTATTTTTTTCATGAAATATTTTTCCAAAAAGTAATAGAGTAGTACATAAGGAAGAAGAATACAATCATGCTACCCCCAAATAAATTGGGATAAGGGCAGGAGTATGATGATGAGGATGATTTCTCCAAAAAGAAGCATAGCGAACACCAGAAGCTTGATAAATCCACGTGTTCTTGCCGTGCAAGAACTGTGCTATGCTATTCGCAATAATCAATAATCCATACGCAGTTTACGTAGATTATATTTACAGCTAAATTGTTATTGGCCTCATATCGTGTTTTCGGGCGGGAGGAGACGCCCGGGTTCTTCCATTGTGAGGATCGACCGGAGGCCACGGTGGAGCACACTGTGGAGGTGTGCCCCACTTGGGCGGAGCACCGCCGTGTCCTCGAAGCGGCGATCGGCGGCGGCGACCTCTCTCTCCCAGCCCTGGTTCAATACATGGTCCGGAGCGAGACGGAATGGGATGCCATCACCGCCTTCTGCGAAGCAGTCATGCTAGCGAAGGAGGTGGCGGAAGGTGAGAGGGAGAGATCCTCACGTCCCGGCCACAGCGGGAGACACCCCGGGCGTCGGGAGCCACGTATTGGCCCCCGGCCACCGTAGGCGCGGGCCTGTGGACGAGGAGCTATGGGCTAGCTCGCCGTCCGTCCGTCTCATGACGACAGGCCGTGTCGACGGAGCGTTCGTGTTCTACGCGCACCTCAAAGAGAGTCAGCAAAAAAGAAGGGGTCCGCAAGGGCCGATGCCTGCCGGGGCTGCGGGACTATTCGAAAGAGATACCGTGGCCCCGGAACACAAAGGGCGATGAAGGAACATGGATGGGTTTTAGTCAGTAAAAGTCTGACACTTCCTCCTGCTCCGGGAGGAGTAATTTGATGATTTCCCATCCGAAAAAAAAAGCTATATCGTGTTTGGGCTCATTCATGCACCTTGATGAGAACTTTCGACCTAGCTGGAGTATGACTGTCATCGAGTGTCTAAGGATGAAAACCTAAGGCTGTCGAGGGAAGCCCCAAATTGGAAAAACATAGTAAAATATTTTAACGATGATTGCATATAATTCCGAGAAATTAAATTGTTACCTACTTGAATCTATACTTATTATTATAAAGGAGAAAAGTTTGTTTGGTTGAACGCGCTAATTTTAGGAACTACTGATTCCAGTTAAAAACATCTTTTAGTGTTGGATAGCCCATTTACCGAAGAAGGCTATACGTTATATAACATCACGCTACAATCAATAGGAGCGGAGCATCAATGAAAATTGTTGCAAATACAGCGAAAAATTATTGCTTTTGAGAGCTTCCTTTCCGTGCGCTGCGTAAACGGTTAAAGTTACTCAACAATCATACATGTATGACGGGATTGTTCCTCTTAAAAAGTCCGCTAAAGCATATTATCTGCATTTTTTTTAGGTTGACTCACACTCTCTCTAAGCCTCTCTCTCTCTTACGTAACGCAGACGAAGTTGCGCGGGTCAGCTAGTATAAAACTAAATTAAACCTGTACAGTTGTCTGTACATGCTGCCGCGGGCGCAAAGAAGGAATAAATACATAACAAAATTAATTACATAAAATGAACCCTTTAACTTTAACATAAAGGAATGTTAAACTTAATCGACTGCAAGTTAGGGGTTGATGTGCTCTCGGTGATCATCCGTGGGGCAGGCAGCGGATTGGTGATAGTCTGAAGTCCTGCTAGTTCCAATCTTGACTCCAATGTCGGTTGCTGTCTCCGCTTTCGTCGGATCCACATGACGACTAAGATAAAGCCCGTGAGGACCGCTCCGCCCACCAGCAAGTAGAGCACGCTGTACTGATGCACGTCGTGGACACTGTTTGTTTGTATCGACTGTTGCTTAAGATCGTCTATTTCAGATCTCAACTGATTCCACATGGTGTGATGATCTTCTGGTACAAAGGGCTCAACAGAAGGGATGCTTGTGTTGACTATTTCATTGACTACAGACATCTGTGGAAGCTGCATCTCTTCTGTATAATAGTCAACGTGATTGATGAAGTTCTTATGAGAGTAAATCTTGAAAGATTCTCCTTTAAGTATGCATCCTGGACAAAGGCTGATTATGCCATTGCCTGTTAAAGTCTTTACTTCCGTGTTACGGGTGCTAAATATGCGTACAGTGCATTGCTGACAACATTGATACAGCCAGTCGTTCGGGCGTCGTAACTTGACCCACTTATTTTCGCACCTTGCTTGTTTGTATATACAGGCCGGTGTTATTATATCATTAATTTTAACATCACAAATGGATTGTTTTTCTCTAATTTCATAGATTGGCTTATCAATGGAACATAATATCTTCTCTGGATTTGCGTTAAGGCACTGTTGTAGGTCGTTTTCTGTGAAGAATAAAACCAAGTCCTTTCTCAAATTAAATGCCAAATATGGATAAGTCGATATAACTTGATAGGTTTGTCCTGATTCTTCTCTTTGTAGAGGAATAACTTTATCCAGTTCATATTTTTCTGTAGTAACCAGAGGAATCTTGATTTCCATTATAAGATAGTTGTTATATACTTGAGCGTATACCCGTAGTAATTTATAAAGACTTCTGATACTTGATTTGTCGAGTGGCACATTGAGATCATCCTGTACCTCGCGTGTAATGATGTTTATCTGTGCTTCCAACTCTTCAGGCGGGAGCAGGTGAGTGTCTATGCGCCCATGATAGATATCGGTGATCACATCAATGAGGCCTTGCTGCATACGTCGTAAGGTTGATAGAACAGCATATGCTGATAATGCTGATGACGTTAAATAAAGGCCTTGCGTTGTGTCCGCTTGCACGTAGTTTACTTCTCTTAACAAAGTCTTCATTTGTTTATCCATAGAAGTAAATTGTTGATTCATTATGGCCTCGTTTCTTCTAATGATGCTGTATTCCGATTCGATTATTAGGGTTTGATTTTTGATAAGGCTCTGTAGATGATTCTCATTCAGTGATATTTGCTCAATATCTCGTTTGTACTGCTCTGCGAACTTGTCGTCTAAAACCCCAAACAAGTAGTTAGCCAGGTTGCCAATCCCGTTTATAAGTGCTCTCTTGTATCGTTTGTTAGGGTTTCGCAATAAAGAATTATAATGTTGAAGTTCGTTCAACTCATGTTGCAGTTGTAATATGATAGCTCCGTACGGTATTCCTGATTGTGGTAGGCACGTACTCTGACACAGTTGATTTAAATGTCGAACATATGTTTCCAAGTCAGTGAATCCAGACCAATATGTAGACATGTTGTAGTAGACTATTAACTTCCATTCGTCCTTGATGTGTTGAAGTTCTGTTACCTTGTCAAAAAGCATATTCCTTTGACTGTCCAGCGACGTGATATTGTATGATATACTTGATTGCTGTATGCTTGGTGATATTATCATCATTAACAGAAGAAGTGCTGATGTTAATAATGATTTCATGCTGAATTTTGACCGATTGCGATGCCCGTGGGATGTTTCTTGAGGCCCATTCAATGAGGGTGTTCGCATGGTACTATTTTCTTGTACTGGCAATGGAATAAGCTTGTTGACCGGACGTTTGATAGTATTGTTGGCAGTTTTCAACGTTACAACTCTTACACACCCATCTGAACCGGGATGTAGAGCCTGAACTCGAGCCATCGCCCACTTGCCTGGTGGTGTGTTGTCTTCTTTGATAAGAACTACGTCATCTAGTTTAAGGTTTTCCTTAGTAGTACATTTTGTTCTTGACTGAAGCTGTTGGAGGTACTCCGTGGACCACTTTTTCCAAAACTGTTTGTTTATTGCCTGAATCAATTGCGTACACGTAACGTATAGTCAGGTTCATATGATCAGGATCAGTCTGAGATCGTGTTAGCAAGGATCCACCGATAAGGAAATGCCCAGGAGTGAGATACGTATCGTCTGGATTTTCCGTGAGCGCGCAGAGGGGCCTCGAATTGAGACAGGCTTCAATTTGACATAGCAGCGTAGTGAACTCCTCATAGGTTAATTTTTGATGGCCAAGCACACGCTTTAAATGATATTTCAAGCTTTTCACCGCCGCTTCCCATAGACCTCCTGCATTAGGCCAGACGGGAGCATTGAAGTGCCAATGTATCTCCATGTTGTTGATGTCACTGATAGCATTTGGGTTGATTGAGGCAATGATCTCTCTGTACTCTTGATTCAGGAGTCGTGAAGCGCCCACAAAGTTCGTACCATTATCGCTATAGATATTCTTGGGTACTCCACGCCTGGAGCACATTCTTCTTAATGCTGCCAGAAAGGATGCTGTGCTGAGATCAGACACTAGTTCCAAATGCACGGCCTTGGTGGCCAGGCAGACGAATACTGCAATGTATCCCTTGGTAGTCTTGATGCCTCGTCCCTTGTTGGATTTTATATCCACATGCCCTGTGAAGTCTATACCCACATTAGTAAAGGGCCGGGATGGTGTGATTCTAGGCTTTGGAAGGTCAGCCATGTGTTGTTGATATGATTCTTGGCTATATCTCCGGCACTTAACGCATGATCTGATGTGCCTTTTGACGCTGCTGATGCCACTAATCAGCCAATATTTCTCCCTGATGAATGATAAAGTAAGTCGTGGCCCGCCGTGAAGCGTAGTGATATGAGCTTGTTGAATGATTAACTCTGCCAAGCGACTTCCAGGTGATATTATGATAGGATGCTTCGCCGCGTATGTGATATTCGCTTGCTCAAGGCGTCCGCCGACTCTTAGTATCCCGTGATCGTCTAAGAATGGTCGCAAGCTGGACAATTTGCTGTTGCTGCGGACGAAGCCCTTTAGCTTCAAATGATGTATATCTTCCTTGAAATCTATACGTTGCACATTTTTGATAACAAGGTACAATGCGCGTTGTATTTCGAAACCGGACAGTGCACCTTTCTCTGCACGTGAA
The DNA here is from genome assembly GCA_963853795.1 of Xestia rhomboidea. Lineage (NCBI taxonomy): Eukaryota > Metazoa > Arthropoda > Insecta > Lepidoptera > Noctuidae > Xestia > Xestia rhomboidea. Next base: position 410,801 of record OY970770.1, read on the forward strand.
TTTTTATTGTGCAGGCTAGCGAAGTAACGTGACACCCATGCCATTATTCGTACAACCTTAGGAAGCGAATTAAATTTATTTAGTAAGTCAATTAACCAAGAGCAGCTGGTTTGACATAAGGCTGTGTGTACAATGGGTTTTTTCATTTCTGCTGTTGGAGTTTGATATTCGGTTGTAGGGGTATGATTCGAGTTAAAATTAAGAAGCCATTCTGGCCCTTCCCACCACAAGCGATCTCTTGACAGACTTTCAGAGCTCAATCCACGCGTAGCACAGTCTGCTGCATTGTCACAGGACCTGACGTGACGCCAGTTTGATGCTGGGATGATCTTAGTGATTTTTAGTACACGGTTAGCCACAAATTGCTTCCATTTGGATAAATCTCCGTGTAGCCAGCCCAGTACAACCATCGAATCAGTCCAGGCGAAGATCTCTATTGGCTCTGAAGAAAATGTCGGAAGAAATTTCTCCATCAATTGTGATAATAAAAGTGCACCAAGTAGCTCAAGCCTAGGTAGCGTAATTGATTTATTAATTGGCGCAACCTTTGTTTTTGCTGTTACTAGCTTCGATGTGCGCTTGCCTTTAGGATCATTTGTTACAACGTAAATTGCGCATGCATAAGCCTTTTCCGAGGCGTCACAGAATGCATGTATTTGTATGTTTTTTTCCATTTGACCTAGATATCTAGGTATTTGAAAAATGTTTATATTTCTTAGGTCATCTCGCAACCTTTTCCATTCTAATGATATGTTGGCCGGTAGTTCTTCATCCCATGTCAGTTGCGCAGTCCAAGTGGTCTGGAATAATATTTTTGCTCTGATAGTGAGCGGTGATAACCAGCCAATGGGGTCAAATATTTTTGAAATATCTGACAGTAATTGCCGCTTCGTAAATGGCTTATCGCTGTCTTGAGGTTCGATTCTAGTGTCGAAGGTAAACATGTCACTTGAGGGAATCCATCGCAGACCTAATGTTTTTCGAGATTCGCTATCCTTGAACTCAAATGGAGCGTTTATTTGTTCTGGTTGTAAGGTTTCGATTAGCTGAGGTTCATTGCTAGACCATTTCCTTAGATTCATGCCAGCACTCTTTAAGACTGCTATTAAATCGAGTTGTAGTTGTCTGGCATGTTCGATGGTATTGCTTCCTCCCATATAGTCATCCATATAGAAGGATGATTCCAGGGCGGCCGCTGCTAACGGATGTTGTTCAGCATGATCGATGCCAATTTGCTTCAAGGTTCTCATCGCCAAGAACGGAGCTGCTCTTGTTCCGTATGTAACAGTGGTGAGGTTATATTCTTGAAGTAATTCACGAGGATGACTTCTCCACAATATAGATTGAAGATGCTGATCTTGAAGTCTTACAAGGATTGCTCTAAACATATTTTCTACATCCGCAGTAACTACGTTATATAGTCGCCACTTTAGGATGAGATTTTGAAGGTCTTGTTGAAGGTTCGGCCCGTTATACATCAAGTCATTTAAGCTGAGTCCAGATGACATCTTAGACGAAGCATTGAAGACAACACGCAGAGACGTAGTTGTAGAGTCTAGTTTCAGTACGCCGTGATGAGGTAAGTAGCATGCTGTGTGATCTTGTGGCTCGACTTGGCGCATGTGACCTAGTTCTTCATACTCGCGCATGAATTTGCGATAGCCTTGTGCTAGTGATGGATTTTTGCTCATCTTTTTTTCTTGTTGAATAAATTGAGCGACAGCCTTTGATTTTGATGCACCTATCTCTTGTTCGAAGTTAGGTTTCATAGGTAATGCTACTTCATACTGGCCCGAGTCCAACCTTTTAGTGGTTGCTTGGTAAAATTCCTCGCAATATTGATCTGCAGATGATAATGAGGCTGTGGGCTCGTGTATGTCTTCAACCTCCCAGAACTTAGAGATGCTGTCTACATCGTTGATGACAGCATGACATGAAAACGTCTTTACGTTGCCTGATAATATCCACCCAAGTTTTGTTTGCTGCGCGATAGGAGATTGGACTGGTCCTTTGATAAGACCACTCATGATAATAGCTGAATATACACTGGCATCCAAGAGCAAGTCAATTGGCTTAGAAAGGTTATACTCAGGATCTGCCAATCTAGTGTGTGATAAATGGGGCCAAGTTTTCTTCTTAAATGAGGTATTAGGCAAGTTATTTATAACTCGGGATACGACTAGGGCCTCCGTTCTAAAATGATAGTCGTAATAAATTGATACGCAGTCAAGCGACACTAAGCCTCTGCTTTGTTTTTGTGTCGACCCAATTCCTGATACTGCTGCTTGATATGATTGCCTTTTCAACCCTAATAATTGGGCGGCATTTTCTGATATAAGTGATACTTGCGATCCTTGATCTAGGAGAGCTCTGAATCGCATATTGCTGCCATCTGAAGCTCTGATGTTCAATGCTACAGTAGTCAAAAGAACTTCTTCATTTTCGCTTGCAACATGGTTAACATTGTGGTTATTACGCGATGTTGAAGTGGAGTCCGATGACGAAGGAGATTGCTGAGTCTGGTTGTCTGTTTGTTCCAGTGGATCACGTCGCATGGTCGAAAGTGCGTCATGCATAATCGAATTATGATCGCCGTTGCATTCTTTGCACCTTTTTGTAGAAATGCACATTTTGTCATAATGCTTGTAAAGGCAGTTACGGCAAATATTATGTTGTGATATTGTCCTCATTTTCGCGTCCGCTGATTGCGCAAGGAAGCGTTTGCATCGATACAAATTATGTGGCTGTTTACAGACTGGGCAAAATTTCTTATCATTTGTAGCGTTTGACTGATATTTCTTATAATGAGATGCATTCCCTGAGGAGTTGTTATGATTATGGTGTTTGGGTTGACTTGAGCTCGACTTATAAGAATCTGAAGTTGCAGGCTTCTCCTTCTTGCCTATAGGCTCTCGGGCCATAAATTTATTTTCAAGAAAATTCAGGAACTCGGTACATGATGTGAGATCTCGAGGCGACACGCGCGACTCCATATAGTCAGTACGCGTTTCGTCATCCAGTTTCTTTGATAAAAGATGAACTATAATCGGATCCCAGGTAGCGATGTCAATGCCTAGGTTCCGAATGCTGTTGATACACTGTGTTGTAGTATCGTGTAGCTTCTTAAAGGCGTGATATGATGATTGCTTGTTGATCGGCGGTTGATTCAGGAAAATATCCATCGGAGTTGAAAATAAAATCTGTGGATTGTTATAACGATGAGTGAGGATATCCCATGCCGTATCGTAATTTTCTGCAGATATATTAAGATGCTGTATTAAACCTTCTGCCTCACCCTTGACCTTTCCTTTCAGATGTTGTATTTTCTGCGCCTTAGAAATCCCTTTGTTATTATGTATTGTTTCGACGAATAGGTCGAAGAAGGTCGGCCACTGCGTATATTTTCCGAAAAATGTAGGGACTTCTAGTTTGGGCGTGGCCTGCTCAAGGTGAGCAGTGGAGTTTAATTTTCTGTTCAACTCCCTTTTGATGGTAAGGTAGCGCTCTTCAATCTGCAGAAACTTGGTTTCATATTCATCGTTGCTCCCTTTTAATTGGTTATCGAGACGTAGGTGAGTAGTGTCAATAACCTTCCATAGATGCTGAAGATTGTTTAGTTCATCCTGAAGTTCCCATTTTTCCTCTAAGTCTTCAATGTTGATTCGATTCATTAGTCGTTCCAATGCTCTAATATTGGTATTCTGCTGATCAAGCAGATCATCCCGTTGATAAGAATATTCTTCAAAAGTGGGTATGGAAAAGGTCGGAAATTTAGGGTCCTTGTATGTTGACACCATTTCCTTGGTTTTGATATAATACTCCTGCATGTACCCATAAATCTTTTTTGAGAAATATTCGTATTGATCATCTTCAAACTCCAGCAGCTTGATGTGGTTTTCTTCAAACTCCTTCCAGCATTTATCCAGCGCGGCTAAACGACTGTGAAGGTATTCAGGTGTCTTCCTGCTCGAACTGTCCTTCCGGAAATTGGTATGTATTCTCTCAATTTCCTTGGTGAGGAAGCTCTGGCGTTCGAACATTGATTGTAGGCCTTCCATGACAAACGATAAAAATTAACTGATAAATACCTGAAGTTACGCTGAAGTTGATTATGATATTCTCCGATAAATGATTTTCTCCTCTGATACTGAGGATAAAGTGATAGATTCTTGATTGATATTGTTGCTTAGTGCTTCTGTAATCTCCAGCACGATATGTGCGCCTTCTCAATCCTACTGGTGAGACCCGCTTCTGGGAGGCCAGCGGACCGATTCGCTATCGTACCGGAAATCTTCAGAACACAAATCTTGATAGTGATACACTTGATAACTGGATCCGTAGGTCACTGCTTCAGATCCGGCTCGAAGGACCAATAAATGTAGGGGTTTTTGATCACGCCTACACTTGGATGATAAATTATATGTGACTGCTGATAATGATATTGGCCAAAAGATCGTGTAATAAATGATAAACGACACAACTTCCTGTGCTAAGTATTTAATTGATACTTATTGATAGAAATGATAAAGTGCAGTGATACATAATGCTACAGTTACAATATAAATACTATAAAAATGTGCTGACGCTCGTCGCGGCGTAAAGAATGTATATAAAACTAAATTAAACCTGTACAGTTGTCTGTACACCAGCCGTTGTTTACATGTTTGGGTTTTGTTAATATTTACTTAATGCGAAACATTCCAAGCTGAATAATTTCACCATATATTTTTGACTAAGGGCACACTAGTTCCTTACACATCTGGGATCGAGCTGGTACCTTGTATTTTTGGCGTCAAAGTTATGACACCATCTTTTTGAGTTTTATCAAGATAATTCAAAAACGCATAAACTCGGCTTACCTAGTACAACATGTGAAGGAGTTCCAGTATCAATCACCGAAGTACACCTTCAGGTCACTCCATCAAGTCCGGAGGTAAAGTCTCATCATAACTAACAAAACGAGCCCAAACTCGGCTCACCCAGTACAACACGTCAAGGAGTTCCAGTAGCAATCATAGAAGTACACCTTCAGGTCACTCCATCAAGTCCGGAGGTAAGGTCTCATCATAACTAACAAAACGAGGCCAAACTCGGCTCACCTAGTACAACATGTGAAGAAGTTCCAGTGGCAATCACCGAAGTACACCTTCAGGTCACTCCATCAAGTCCGGAGGTAAGGTCTCATCATAACTAACAAAACGAGCCCAAACTCGGCTCACCTAGTACAACATGTGAAGGAGTTCCAGTATCAATCATAGAAGTACACCTTCAGGTCACTCCATCAAGTCCGGAGGTAAGGTCTCATCATAACTAACAAAACGAGCCCAAACTCGGCTCACCCAGTATAACACGTCAAGGAGTTCCAGTAGCAATCATAGAAGTACACCTTCAGGTCACTCCATCAAGTCCGGAGGTAAGGTCTCATCATAACTAACAAAACGAGCCCAAACTCGGCTCACCTAGTACAACATGTGAAGGAGTTCCAGTGGCAATCACCGAAGTACACCTTCGGGTCACTCCATCAAGTCCGGAGGTAAGGTCTCATCATAACTAACAAAACGAGCCCAAACTCGGCTCACCTAGTACAACATGTGAAGGAATTCCAGTAGCAATCATAGAAGTACACCTTCAGGTCACTCCATCAAGTCCGGAGGTAAGGTCTCATCATAACTAACAAAACGAGCCCAGACTCGGCTCACCTAGTACAACATGTGAAGGAGTTCCAGTGGCAATCACCGAAGTACACCTTCGGGTCACTCCATCAAGTCCGGAGGTAAGGTCTCATCATAACTAACAAAACGAGCCCAAACTCGGCTCACCTAGTACAACATGTGAAGAAGTTCCAGTGGCAATCACCGAAGTACACCTTCAGGTCACTCCATCAAGTCCGGAGGTAAGGTCTCATCATAACTAACAAAACGAGCCCAAACTCGGCTCACCTAGTACAACATGTGAAGGAGTTCCAGTATCAATCATAGAAGTACACCTTCGGGTCACTCCATCAAGTCCGGAGGTAAGGTCTCATCATAACTAACAAAACGAGGCCAAACTCGGCTCACCTAGTACAACATGTGAAGAAGTTCCAGTGGCAATCACCGAAGTACACCTTCAGGTCACTCCATCAAGTCCGGAGGTAAGGTCTCATCATAACTAACAAAACGAGCCCAAACTCGGCTCACCTAGTACAACATGTGAAGGAGTTCCAGTATCAATCATAGAAGTACACCTTCAGGTCACTCCATCAAGTCCGGAGGTAAGGTCTCATCATAACTAACAAAACGAGCCCAAACTCGGCTCACCCAGTATAACACGTCAAGGAGTTCCAGTAGCAATCATAGAAGTACACCTTCAGGTCACTCCATCAAGTCCGGAGGTAAGGTCTCATCATAACTAACAAAACGAGCCCAAACTCGGCTCACCTAGTACAACATGTGAAGGAGTTCCAGTGGCAATCACCGAAGTACACCTTCGGGTCACTCCATCAAGTCCGGAGGTAAGGTCTCATCATAACTAACAAAACGAGCCCAAACTCGGCTCACCTAGTACAACATGTGAAGGAATTCCAGTAGCAATCATAGAAGTACACCTTCAGGTCACTCCATCAAGTCCGGAGGTAAGGTCTCATCATAACTAACAAAACGAGCCCAGACTCGGCTCACCTAGTACAACATGTGAAGGAGTTCCAGTGGCAATCACCGAAGTACACCTTCGGGTCACTCCATCAAGTCCGGAGGTAAGGTCTCATCATAACTAACAAAACGAGCCCAAACTCGGCTCACCTAGTACAACATGTGAAGGAGTTCCAGTGGCAATCACCGAAGTACACCTTCAGGTCACTCCATCAAGTCCGGAGGTAAAGTCTCATCATAACTAACAAAACACTCAACGTTGGGACGTCTTACAAAGCAGACGTGTCGCTTAAATTATCACTGACTTACATAACTAAAGGTAGTCCAAAGTGAACCTAAACTACACTAGTAACAAGAGCCAAAATAAACTGTTTCGTATATAAGTGTTTACGACGCTATTATTCGGGGAACACTATCATCGTCGACGGTTCACCGGCGCGAGAGCAGCTCTTCACCCCCGCAAGAAGGAGACGAGCTCATTATTTTTTCACCTCCTCGCACAAGCATTCGCAAGACGTCACAGCGCAACAGTCACACCACGCACTGAGTGAGTAATATTCACAAAGATAACATGAGTAACGTACGCTCGCCAACTGGAAGTGGCCTCAACTTCGAACGCAGCGACTCGCAACCAAATTTGTTGTCAAGTGTTTCTCAACCTGAATTTTCGGATACTTCGAAAGTCACCCAGCGCAATTACAAACGTAAGCAGTTGGATGATAATGAACATATTCGAACCGAATTAAGTGAAATGCGTAAACAAATGTCTGAAATGATGTCAATGCTAAAAGCCATAACGACTACACAAAACGAGTTCACTAAAAAAATCACAGAAGATATTACAACGATTAAGGAACGAATTGACGGTATTAAATCCACTACTGATAATCTTGCCGCTGAACAAAGCAATATGAAGTCGGATATAATATCTCTACGGAATGACAACAGTAAAACCGAGAAAAAAGTTGAGGAGATTAACCAGGCTGTTAAACTGCTAAACTCAGATGGACAATCTCCTCAAGTTTCTCTCCCCACTGAAACACAAGAAAGCATCATTGCAGAAGTTAACGAGCGAGAATTCCGAAGCAAGAATATTATTGTCAGTGGTATACCAGAACCAATATCATCGAACAAGGAAGAACGCATAAACAACGACAAAAAAGAGGTCGTTATTCTACTCAAGTCGATTGATAAGGACTATTCCGAACCAAAAAGGATCATGCGATTGGGAAAGTATGATGCAAACAAAACTCGTCCAATTAAAGTATATTTGAAATCTCAAGAAATTGCAAAATCAATACTGCGTAACCAAAATAATTCAAAACAGGGCAGTATTAAAATATATTCTGATCAGACACCTAAACAGCGTAAATACCTGCAAAATCTCAAAGATGAACTTAATCGCCGACAGATTAATGAAGACAAAACTCTGACAATAAGATACATTAGCGGCATACCAAAAATTGTGGTGTTACCATCAAAAAACGAATAACCGCTACTACAAATAAGCGCACTGATCCTAATAACGAGAAAATATCCTATCAAGTTGTCGATAACTACAGCAGCATTGTAACCTCAAACAAGTCTTTAAAATTTCTGTACGCAAACATACGAAGTATTGTAAAACCTGGTAAATTTGACGAATTAAACTGTGTTATAAAAGCTTTTCCATCTTGCTTACACGCAGTGGTTCTAACAGAAACATGGATAAAATCAGACGAAGAAGGAAAAAGATATCAGATTCCAGGATACACACATTATTACAACTTTAGAACTGATAAGAGAGGCGGTGGGGTCTCAATATTTGTGAAAAATAACCTGAAGCATAGTCTGACTGAGGAAACTTGTCAAAACAACAACCACTATCTCTGGATTCACATCGAAAACCATACCCTGGATATAGGTGCAGTATACAGAAAACCAGAACAATCAAACATCAAAACCTTTTTAGATACCTATTCCCAACAGCTACATAAAAACAAGCGGGGTGTGGTCTTTGGCGACTTTAATTTCAACCTACTAAACACAGAACGTGCAACAAAAATGTATAAGGAGGTGATCAAAGAAAATGGCTACGAACTTTTAAACAAAATAGATAAAGACCACTCCACAAGAGAATCAACAAAATCAAAAAGTATAATTGACCACATCTGCTCAAATCTTAAACTGAATAATTTCCACCTAGCCATAATCGAAACACCCATGTCAGACCATAAACAAATCTACTTAGAATTAAAACGTTATAAACCAGAACCCTTGAAGAAGATTAGCTACCACAATATCGACTATGAAGTGCTTTATAAGACCATCTTAGAATCCTGCGACGAAAACAGTGATTATATATTCGAAACCCTGGAAGAAAAACTATTAAAAAGTATAGAAATAAGCAAAAACACAAAATACAAAACGTTAAACCCACCACGACAAGACTGGATAAATAGATCGATCATTAGTGAAATAAACAAAAGAAACATTTTATGGAATCAACACAAAAATAACCCAAAAGACAAGCAAAAGGAAGACACATTTAGAAAGAAAAGAAACGAACTAGCAGAATCTATACAACGAACGAAATCAAGTTACTACAGGAAAGCCTTTGAAAACTGCAAGAAACAGCCATTAAAAATGTGGGGACTGATAAACAGCCTGTCCTGCAACAAATTCACAGAAAAATCCGCCCCACGTAAACTTCAGTCACAAAATGGCACTGTTACAGACCTAAAGGACATCTGTGAATGCTTCAATGATTTTTTTGCAAATGTTGGTTCGATGCTGGCTAATCAAATACCCATTAATTATCACCCATCAGGTAGTGCTTTAACGAATTTATCTGGATCCGGCTCATTTTCCCTTAGTGATCTAGAACCTGCCACAACAGATGAAATCTTAAAAATAATTAATAATTTAAATAACAACACCGGCGCAGGTTTAGAAGGTATCACTACCAAATCACTAAAATGTGTTGCAAACCTAATTCTTGATGAACTCACCAAATGCATAAACAAATGTATCAAATCAGGAACATTTCCAAATAGTCTTAAGGTTGCAAAAGTTACGCCAATTTACAAATCCGGAGTTAAATCAGAGCCGGGCAACTATCGTCCTATTTCAGTTCTCCCCGTACTATCAAAAATTTTTGAGAGAGTCTTATACAATCGCCTCGAAAAGTACTTAATATCACAAAACTTCATATATGAAAAACAATATGGTTTTAGACCGAAATCAAATACACTCTCAGCTACAATAGACCTGGTGACAACTATAAAGCTCAATATTGATAAAAAGAAAGTCGCTATGGGTGTCTTTATTGATCTAAAAAAGGCATTCGACACAGTCAGTCATGAATTATTGCTAAGAAAACTAATGGAAATTGGGATACAAGGACCTGCCCTTGAAATTTTTAGATCTTACCTGTCAAACCGATACCAAGTAGTTAAAATTGGTGACACTCAGAGCGATCCCAAAATTATTACATATGGTGTGCCCCAAGGCTCAATTTTGGCTCCCCTGTTATTCCTACTATACATAAATAGTGTCCACAAAATTGGTCTAAAAGCTGACCTAACATTATATGCAGATGACACATGTTTGTTCTACTTCGGCCACTCAATCGATACTATTGTTAAGCAAGCACAGAACGATTTGGACATACTCAACTTGTGGTTTCAACAAAATCTTCTCACCATTAATACAGCTAAAACAAATTACATGATTTTCACAGCAAAAAATAAAAAAATCGGCAATTATACATCATTAAAAATAAATAACCAAACCATAAATAAAGTAGATCAAGAAAAATATTTAGGACTAATTTTGGATAGCAAATTGACGTGGTTTCCACATATTCAAAAAATAAAATCCAAAATACAATCACTCACGGGTACCCTACGAGGTATCGTTCGCTGCTTACCACGCCAAGTTCGCTATTTAATCTACTTCTCCCTCGTAAAGCCGCATATTGACTACCTAGTGGAAATATGGGGTACCGCTGCAAAATCACATACGAACCTACTACAAACTGCTCAAAATAAATTACTAAAAACGTTATTTAACTATGACTATCTAACTCCAACAGAAACTCTTTATAAAAAAATTAAAGTAATGAATATAACACAAACATACATATATAACACATGCATACTAATTCGAAAAATACTAAATAAAAATATACACACAAACATAACCTTCACAAAAAATGTAAAAAAACACAAAATGAAACTGAGACGTGAACAAGACTTTTTACAACTACACCCAACTCGCACAAATTACGGAAGAAAAACTATCGTGTACGAAGGATCTAAATTATTTAATAAGTTACCGAGAGACCTCAAAGAATCTAAGTCCCAAACCACTTTTAAAAAGCTACTCAAACAGTTTATAGTAAAAAATTCACATTCCCTACAATAGTGTCGAGCCACATCCAGTTACCGTTTAGCAGTGCCACACGGATATTTGTTTACATGTATCGAACAAACATTTTGTCCACAATGATTTGTAATCTACCCTCAAACATTTGTTTATACAATCGATGTCTAACTTTAGTAATACCCCCAACTTTTGTTATTTTTTTAAGTATTTAACTTTAATATTCTCATGTAAGTGAATAGTTTAATTCTTTTGAGAATAAATGATCTTAAACCTCAAAACGAGCCCAAACTCGGCTCACCCAGTACAACACGTCAAGGAGTTCCAGTAGCAATCATCGAAGTACATCTTCAGTTCACTACATCAGGTCCGGAGGTAAGTTTTCATCATAACTAACAAAACGAGCCCAAACTCAGCTCACCTAGTACAACACGTCAAGGAGTTCCAGTAGCAGTCACCAATCAATTCATCAAGTCCGGAGGTAAGGTCTCATCATAACTAATAAATACTAAAAATCTTGCCTTGTCAAGTATCAAATTTGGTTTATCGAATATTTTGTGTTTGTACAGCGATCTTTTTCAACTCGAGCCGCTCCAAACAGGCGTTACGTGTCCACTCTCGACGGCGGCCGTGCGCGGACTAAAGTTTCATTCAAAGTGTTTGTGCAATAAATCAAGACGGGTATCCAAAATAAAATAACCCCTAATGCAATCGATTAAGATTTATCCAGAATAGCAAAAAATGTGAAAAAATAAGATTTGGTTTTCATTTTTTCTGCAACTATATAAATCATTTAGATAAAAAAAAAAATCCTTGCATTAAGAATTGATTATGTTTGCCAACATGCAGTATTTTTAGAAATAGTAAAATATGTTAATAATAGCACAAAAAATGTACCTAAACTCAACCCTGTATCGTTAATTTTAGGGAAAATGGCAACGACAGATCGATTTTACATTATAAAAAACTAAAATCTTCAATGATCAAGTTCCTATTATTTGAAGATGAAGAACCAATCTATACGAGGTTGTTATTAGTTATATTAGATTTTGTTTGGTTATGCCATAAAATTGTACCGAAAAACAGCATAATTTTACCTGATATGCAAACGCGCCCTTAAGGCACACATTATACGTTCCACTCATATAACTCTAGGAGACACTTTCCTGCTGGGGTAACGTACACAGTAAATACCGAGTAACTAAATTGTTTTTGTCAGTTTATTAAATTGTTTTTCAGTTTAAAAAGTGAAGAGTTAGTTTTGACAAATTTTGCAATTTCATAAATATGAATACAAGGAACTGTGAGAAGCTTGTGTGATTTATACACTGTGTAAGAATCAGTCCAGTCGATATTGAAGATTGAACGGATGCATTTTTACTTCAACTATTTGGTCCGTGATATTTTAAGGTGTACATAATATTTAGGTACCTACCTACTCTTCTGCGTTTTAAAATGTAATACTTTCGTTTTTTTAAGAGTGATGTGGATTTCTTTTTTTTAATTTGAGATGCAACAGCAGTTGATGAGTCAGCAACAGTGAAGGGGTCCGCAAGGGCCGAAGCCTGCCGGGGCTGCGGGACTATTCGAAAGAGATACCGTGGCCCCGGAACACAAAGGGCGATGAAGGAACATGGATGGGTTTTAGTCAGTAAAAGTCTGACACTCCCTCCTGCTCCGCCCAGAGCGGGAGGAGTCATTTGATGATTTCCCATCCGAAAAAAAAAAAGATAAAAAAAGGGCAGCAGCCCGCAGAACTATCCGCAGAGTCCGCAGGGCAGCTTGTAATGATTAATTTTACTCGAGTAGCCGAGTAGCTACTGGTATTAGATTGGAAACCGATCACAACGTAGTTAGGGAAAAGCTACACAGATGAGGCAGATTATTTTCACTAGTTTTTATTGGTTTTTTGATTTATCGCACTCGTAATATGGTAGATTACTTAAGTACCTACCCATCGAATAGTCGACAGGGTCGATATAGAAAGCGAATTTTTAGGGTTCCGTAGTCCTGACAAGGAACCCTTATAGTTTTGCCCTGTCCGTCTGTCTGTCTGTCCAAAGTTTTGCTAAGAGACCGTTAGTATAGAAAGCTGTAATTTTGTAGAAGTGTGTATATCAATAACGCCGACCAAGTGGTAAAATAAAATTTTGAAAAATATATTTTTTAGGGTATTTTTTTTCGTCATCTACCCCATCGTGTGGGGTATTGTTGAATAGGTCTTTTAAAATGACTTAGGCTTGCTAGGCTTGCTAATACTACTTTTCGATTTAATGCTCCATTTACGAATTATTAAACGTTAAAGTGCAAATTTTTGTTCCAGTTGGGCGCCCCCCCCCCCACCTCTAAAAGCTAAATTGCTGGCTTGAAAACTCTGGAGAAATTCATGATGATAGTGCATTTTATGAACTTTAAAGGAAAACTATAGCGGTTAAGATAACTTTATTAGTTTATTAGTAATAGTCGTTAAACTAGGGTGTTGGCTAATTTTGTACCAAATACAAAATCCTTAGAATAATTCCTATAAAGTGACTAAGATGAAGTGGTTCTTGTTTATAAACGGGTGAAGACTTGCATTGAAAAACAAAATCTAAAATATAACGGGCTACTACGGAGCCCTAAACTGCGCGTGGCCCGACACGCACTTGGCCGGTTTTTTTTGTAGTTAATCAAACAACAAAGATTAATCGACGGACCTACTTATGTTTATGTTATGGAATGTTTTCATGTTCTTCAGTCCGCTAGCTTCATGGCAACTTACAGCAGCCATGTTATTTACGTGTTAGTGTGGGGACACTAACACGTAGATAACATGGCTGCTGTAAGTTGTTTAGCCGGACATTAATCAACGTACGCCGGTTCGTCAAAGACAAAAAAAAATGAATGCGTCATTAAATTTTTTATAATTTAATTTGAGTACTTATATGTTAATTAGTTTAAAAATGTAGGTAATTTTTTTACAGTTCTTGGTTCAATAAGAATAAGAATAATTTATTTAAAAAAAGTAGGTATTACAAAACTGTACATTTGGGTGCAGTAGTGTTATTTAAACAATTGTATAATTAGTGCTTATAAGTAAACTTTAACTAAAATATTTATAACAGTTGCAAGTAACGATAATGTCGAATTCAAATGTTAGGTAGCGACCTGCCTGATCTAGGTTTATTTAAACCTGTGTTTCTGGCCATCACTTTACATTGCATACTTTAATTAGGAAAGTACAAGTTTTAAAATATTTTTTTTCCATAGTTATCGTTTTATTAGTATTTAAAAATTTCAATATCAACTTCACATGAAAACTATTAAAAAAAAACTAAGATAACTAACTTAAACTAAAAACTTAAAAAATGGCGTCTAAAAACTCCTCCTCAACGCTGTCAACTGGTAATGTCCCCAAGAGACTGGCGGAATTACCACGCTGTATGGCAACGCTAAGCCTTTGGCCAAGGTAAAAGCCAGCCCTAGGGTCACGGGAAGTGTCAACTAAACGTTTTGAAATTTCCTTGAAAAGGCTGTGAGCGCTCGGACCCCACGGTCCTAGAGTTTCAACCCCAAACGGCTCGAAAATATAGTTACCAATAAGGTTACTATATTTTCGCCGCTTGAGGTTCTCAGCTGCCGCAGCGGCAGCCCCTGCACAGCACGATGAACTAGGAAGATGGGAAGGCGCAAGAGTATCGACACATGTAGCATCCCACACTAAAGGCCTACCCATCTTCCATGGAAACAAAGACATGCCGTCCGGTCTCTTGCCATCGTCGCGTGCCAAGCCATTGGGTTCTAATAAAGCTGGAACGCCGACGGTGACAAGAGATCGACGGATGATGTCATTTAAATCCGCGTGCCGTGCAAAACGGCCCGCACTTCGGCTGCAAGACAGGCCGTGGTGTCCGAGGCTGTTGACAACTTCACCACAGTGACAGCGATGAGGAGAACAGCATGGGGTGCCTAGACGTAGAGCAACAGCGAGGCGGAAAGTGGTGTCGTCGAGCAACGTGCCTATGCTCGACGACGGTAGTGCGTGAAGCCAAAGACCCGATTCCCACTCACCCACAGCCAGCAGGCGCGCACGCTCAGCAGTAGTAGCAGACGTGTTCAGTAGATTTATCTGAACTACTTTGCAGAGCGGCTCATCCCACCGTCTCTGGGAAAATGGGTGGTCGGGTTCTTCAGAATTCGGGCAAGCGAGTTTCCAAGCGTTGATAGCCTCGGAGAAGCACGGCACATCAAAATCAATCAGTGTGGAAGCCAGGATTTTCCTGATTAATTTCTCAGTGCCGTGGACCGAGGATATAAAAGCCGGTAAACTAATACTAGAAATTTTGCGGACACCGAGCCCTCCCATACGAATGGGAAGAGTAGCTTGGGTCCAGGCTCGGTCGTCCAAGGCCACATTTAAAATGGATGATAAAGTATTTCTGATAATTTGATCCATTTTGTCTAAAAGATGAGTGTGCTTCCATAAAGAAGAAGCACGTAGGAAATATGTTAATTTAGGGCCGAAACAGCAATAACGGATAATGGTGATGGCCGAATGCATGTTAATTTGGAGTAACCTTTCCGAAATATCATTGAAATTTTGAATTTTTTCCTCGATGAAGGAGACGAAGAGAACTTTTTTCAATAATTTTGATGTTAGGGGCTATTGCGTTAAATTTAGGAATAGTCATTTGTCTGTCGGTACAGTCTGCTAAATACAATTCACATTTTGCAAGGTTTAGGTCAAGGCCAATGGAGTGAAGATTATTTTTTAAGAAAATTAAATCATGTAAAACTGTATCTACATCGCCGCCCAAGGTTCCGTCGTCAAGATACCAGACGTTCAATTTTGAATTTAGTTGTCTAACAATTGGGTGAATAGCTAAACTAAATATCACTGGCCCGAGGGGGTCACCTTGTTGGCAGCCAACAGCAGATTCCAAAAGGTTGTCACGGTACAGTAATTTAGAAGGGTGTCTGTAGCACTGCCAAAGAAAACTATAAATTTGAGGTAATTCTTTTTTAATTTCTGTTAACAAGGTGTCCCTATTAACTGAATTGAAGGCATTCTTAATATCAACCTTCAGGATGACCTCACCTTTGCCTGAATTTAGGTAGGTCGACAAAGCGTGTACGGCAGCCTCACAGCCCTCTTTGGAACCATAACCTAGCTGCAGGGGCTGAATTTTATCCGAAACAGCCTCACCATAAAATTTACAACATATCTTGGCTGCCATACGACGGTAAGTAGTACCCACGGCAATGGGACGAATGCCGCCATCCCTCTTGCGCAGGGCACATAAATTGGCCCCGTATAAGACGTCGATGACGGTTTCGTTCACCTTG
This sequence comes from Xestia rhomboidea, assembly GCA_963853795.1. NCBI lineage: Eukaryota > Metazoa > Arthropoda > Insecta > Lepidoptera > Noctuidae > Xestia > Xestia rhomboidea. The sequence goes on from OY970770.1 coordinate 427,120, forward strand.
CCGGAGAGTAGAAGGTTAATCAGAGCCGTAAGCTCCTTCAAGAGTGACTCACCGGCCTCTCCGGCGCCTGAACAAATTAGGTCCTTTAAGTGCTGAGGACTTAGGCCGTCGAGGCCGCCGGCGGAGCCGCTCCGGAAAGAGCAAACGGCTGTGACCACCTCTCGACCTGTAATGGTGAGGGAGTGAATGTCCGAATCAGGAGGGTCGGGAAAAGAAAGGCCATCCGCGGGGGCAGGGTGTTTGGTCTCCAGAGCTGCGAGTGTTTCTGGAGAACACGGTGCCACCACATCGCTACTGAAGAGAATCCTAGCTGCACCGCTAATGTCACCTTCCCCTAACTTTGATTCAACAAGATGAGATATACCTCTCGAAGAGGTATATCCCTGTGCCGAAAAATTTGAAACAAAATTTTGAGCCGAAACATTACAGTTATCTTTGATTTGAGCAGTTAAAGTCTTTTTTGTGGCCAAATTCTTTTGAACATGCAGAATTCGGTACGGGAAGGTAAGCAACTGCTCCCAAGCACTTAGCGAGTTCTCTCGGACGACAAGGCGCACACAACCTGCTAGGTTTTGTGCAACTAAGGGCCTAGCACCGCGGGGAACTCGCTTTAAAACAGGAACAGAGTTTTTAAATTGGGAAGATTTTTGTCAGATCGGGTCGAAAGTGGATGTATCCGAAGTTGTAGATGGAAGATTTGAGACAGGGTCTGAGGGTGCATTTGGAGGTTTATGTACCTTACCAATATGCACATTCAGACCCCGCTTAATTTAAGTAACGGCAATCAAACTAGGACATCTAGAAGTTTTTCTGTGTCCGTGTAGTTAAGTATCGCTAAATAATCCGATATTACAAAACTACATTTCCTATAAGTTAGACTATAGAAGTTTAGTTTCTTGTTGAGTCTATTATACAGAAAAGGTCCTAAAAACACATAAAATCGACTAGCAAAAGCATGTCTAGTTTGAGGCTTTGTGCAAACCAGATCCTTCCTTCTCCTATCGAAAGAGACTGGGTCATAGATAAGAGTAGAGTGTTGCTGTAGTATAATGTGAAGAAAAAATAATTGCCGTACTGTGAGCACATTACGTGCATTGTAGAGCAGTTGTGTCGGAAATCTAAACGGACGAAAGGTAGCAACCTTTAGAATTGCTCTTTGAGCACGTTCAAGAGGGAGAAGAATCGAATTCCCCCCCCCCCCCCCCCCCAGGATGTTATGAAATAGGTTAGGATAAGCTGACACAACGCTAAATAAACCTGTTTTATTACTTTATAGTCGGCTACATTACGTAAATACTTAAAAACATATATTAGTTTGCGCACTCTAGCACATAGTAACTCGATATGTTTACGGAAATTTAGATTGGAGTCAATTGTGACACCAAGATATTTCTAATGGTCAGCTTTTTCTAAAGTAGGGCAAGAACATGCAGTGTCAGCGTACGTACTACAGGTATGCGCGTAAATGATTAGGTTAGTATTTCTCATTGTAAATGAAATGTATTTAGTTTTATCAGCATTCAGTGTTAGATGATTATTCTGGAGCCAATTAGATACAATGTTGAAACCATTCTGAGCATGTTCGTAGGCCTCAGCTCTTGATTTAGCTGCAAATAACAGAGCAGTATCATCCACATAAGACATCACAACACCATGAACGAGTGGTAGGCTGCAAAGATCATTAATATAGATTAAAAATAATGTAGGACCCAATATACTGCCTTGTGGAATTCCAAAACAAGTATTGGGAAGATTAGAACTTGTATTCTGACCAATTTTTACACATTGCTGTCGATCGCTAAGATAATCAGATCAGAGGTAGTAGCTGCGCTCCTCTTATACCAAGTGTTTCAAGCTTCTGCAAAAGAGTAGCGCAAGAAATAGTGTCAAAGGCCTTAGCAAGGTCTAAAAAGATACCAACTGTATGCATACCACTATCCAGATTTGTAGAAATATAATTAATCAATTTGTTTACTGCTTGGCTAGTTGATTTTTTAGGCCTAAACCCAAATTGATTATCTGAAAGTAGTTTGTTAACTTCCAGATATTTTATCAGTCTACTGTTTATGATTTTTTCTAAATTTTTTGATAGGCCCGTTAGTACTGAAATGGGTATGTAGTTATTCACACTCATTTTGTCTCCAGACTTGAAAATAGGCGTGACCACAGACTTTTTTAGCAATTTTGGAAATATTCCTTTATATAAACAAAGCTGAAAGATGTGGGTAAGCGGAGGGGCCAGTAGGTGTTTAAATCTTTTAAGTACATTATTGGGTATATCATCCCACCCAGTTGCGCAGACATCCTTTATGTCGTTTATTATTTTAACTACTTCGTTGATGTCCGTATCTAGTAAAACAAAAGGATTTAACATGGGAGATGTCCTAGTTGTGTTTTGAGTAGGAGGATGGCTAATATATTTTATGGATTTTTCAGCCAAGTTTTTACCAACGTTGACAAAAACACCCTCGCCTATGGCTCGTGTGTTAATTCCGCCTCGAATGCAATAACAAACTTTCTCCACTTGTATCAAAATGTACCTACTATTGTTGTTGTTATAGCGGCAACAGAAATACAAATTCTATAAAAATTTCTTTGGTTTAGATTTTTTTTATTCGACACAGTGAAGCGACGAAGGATTATGATTTTAGCAGTCTATGGATGTATGATTTTAGCAGTCTATGGATGTATGATTTGTCAGTGTAGTTATCCAGCATGTTAGCTTACTCTGATCAGAATCATGACAGTGATCGCTGAAGTTCACATTCCAGATGTCGACATCCTCGCGAGCCAAGTCAAAATTCTTGATTGATTGTCTACCTACTACTACAAATTATATATAGCAGAACTAATGTTTATAGGAATATGAGTAAGAGTTTTAAATTTTCTTGCTTTCAGCTATCGGTCACAATCACAATAATAATAATAATTAATTATTATTATTATCGTAATTAATTGTTTTTGACTAGTTTACCGCGAAACAGGCAACACAATGGGCAACTGCACAGTATTCTGTGCAGTGGCTGATGATAGTAGTTTCCGCATGTGTCCAAGTATGTAACGTGTCCGCGACAACTTCGAAGAATAAACCAGTGAGTGCAGTGCAGCGTTCATAATGCAGCGCCGATGCCGCGCCGCGTCACCCCTGCACGTCACCTGCCGAACTAAACTATATCTCTCCACTTCTGCACCACTTGCTTCTGAACTTGTCTGAAGCTGCCAACTTCGTGATTCAAAGTATTTAAGAGATACTTGCATGGTTATTTTCTATTTGCTTGGAACATGTTTGAAAGAAATTAGTCTCCGTTATGAGGTCGTTCGTCAAGATTTAGTGTTTAATTAATTTAGTAGGTAGGTACAAGTTATTGATGGCGATAGTTGATGAAGTTGTCGCGCGCTATATTGTAGCTGTCTGTCACACGTCACTTTGGAGAAATTATTTTGGAGATTGAACAGATTGAGCGAGTTTACAGAAAGTAAAGAAAAGTGGAAACTTGTAAGGTTTGAAATGGTCGGAGCGATACGTTATATTGAGTGTCATTTAAAATAATGCGAAACTCAAGTGGCACACGACACTCATAATGATGCGAATGCATTATTTCAACAATATCTACTATTAGATATTGGCGCTGACGGCCTCAACTTAGCGTAGTGCCAAAGTACAGGCAGCCCGTCGTGGCTGCGATGCGGTGGCGGCACAAACTTGTCTCTCAAGAGCACGCTGCCGCCTCTGCTTACATACTTATTAACTGCAGGTTATCTGCTCAGTAATCGGAGAGACAGTTATAATGCTTCGAAAAGGCAAAGTTGCAACAGTATTAGGCATCCCACGCCTAGTACTGTTGCAACAGCGATCTCTATCCACGCTTAGTAGTAAACGGTAAATGTGATATTTTCAGGGAGGGCAGACCCTCAGCTAGACAGCTTCAGATTATCTTATGACATGAATCATCTTGTTTTTCAAACTTTAAATAAAAAGTGGCTCTAAGATCTCTTATATTTTAAGATGTCTATTGTAGACTTCTTAATCATCTTTTTTCTGAAAAGGCATTGATTAAATATTAGTAGACAATACTTAGTCCGAATCTATTAAGTTTTTGAAGTGCTCAGTCGAGTCTGGCCGCGGTCTACCGAGTTATGCGCGCTTGTCGAGTACTGTTGTTTATTGTAACAGTTCGCAACTAACTGTAGCAAGTTCCATGATCACCGCTGACGGCTCACTAATGTAGGTACCTCCACAAACCGCAATAGACAAAGACGGTAAGCAGAATTGTATTAAGAGTCACTAAACTCGAATCACGATTCAACAGAAGATATCGAGGTGTCGGATTTTATCATCGGTATCAATCTGATTAATAACTTAGGATTTCCATTGCAGCTACTGACTGCCAGTATGAAAATTGAAAGTAATTTATTGATTGTTCCACGATATCTTGAAGATAGCCGTTTTTAGATACAAAAACATTAGGTACCTACATTATAAGAGCCCTTGTCATTGTTCATCTCATCTTTAGTCTCCTCCGAAATCACTGGTTTGTAAGTAAACTTTTTCCTTTGTTTTTAAATGTTTCTCACTGGCATAGTGCCATCTGATCAACATAGTAAGTGCGCAATAAACGGGTCCTCTTCTCACATTGAATAACCTCTGATGGAACTTAATTTTTATTGCAGCTTTTATTTGATTCCTAAAAAGTTCTGAGACAGTGAATATTAGTAAAAGATGAGCGGATGCTTAACATAGGGTTTCCATTAAGAAAAAATCATGTGCACTGCAAATCACCATTGGTATTTATACAATTGTCAATCGTACAGGCGCGGATACGGGAGGGGGGGGGGGGGGGGCAATGGGTGTAATTGCCCCCCCCTGGACCGGACCAAATTTGTCATTAGCCAAGCTTGAACTAGTTTGACGGAATTGTAACTAAATATTCTAGTTGTATATCTTCTCATGGGCGTCGCCAGGAGGAGGCAGCTGCCCCTAGCTCAGGAGGAGGCTCAAGATTTTTAAAAGTTATAGCTTTTCTTGGCTGATGCCATAAAATGGTATTGTACGTAATAAATTGTAACGTAAAATGGAATCACTCAAATTAAGCTCAGTACACCTCGTGGTTAACTCCTAGTGGTACCTACTTATTATTGTTCCGTGCAAAAAATTAAAACCCATGAAATTGTTAACAACACCCGACAGGGAAGTAATATTTTTATAATAATTTAACGCGGACGAAAGTCGCGGGCAACAGCTAGTTGTTTAAAAATAGTTTAACGTATTCCATCCCAGTCATAACTTTGGCAATTAATATTTCTGTTTTATGCACGAAAGCGACTATGAAAGGTGTCGTCTCCACCGATCTGTGAGCCTTCTCGCCACTCCAAGAATTTACATTCAGATTAGCTCCGAGAACAGACTTCACGAAAAGATCATTTTAATTTTTGCGCTAGAACACTCGATCGTTTGGTGAAACGGTACAAAAGTTCTAGTTTAACTTTGTCTGAAGGGAATCAGCTTTAATACCTATAACTTTGGATTAAACGGCTTCGCAGTAAGCGCACAATTGTGTGAAATCTTAAACGTTGATTAAATTACTGCGAATATCAGTGTGATAAATCAAAATCAAAGCATTTATTTCAAGTAGGCATTTTTTTCATTTTTATCGGCACTTTTGAATAGTCGAAACAAAGATGAAAATTAAATGTAGCTACAGTCCCAGTCAATGCATGAAAATGAATATTCAACTCAACCATTTTGAAGGGAACCATACGTAAATAATTAATTATTTAAATACTTATTAATCAATTTTTTTTTTTTAAATTAAATTAATTAATTTGATAGCATGTAGATTATACAGGGCGTCCCACGGATATGCCACATGGAGGGAAAGTACCTTGAATATTGTAGATGGAACATTTTACTGAAAGAAGACATTATTTGAATTTAAAAAACAATTTAAACTGCATTCGTAGATATTTAAATAATTACATGTTGAACCGGAAATCGAACCCGTTACACGAGAAAAATAATCACCCTGTAGCATTATCATACCGATCGAAAGGCTTCATCATAAGGATTATTTTTTTGCTAAATAACATAGTGTCAGAAATAAAAGGAAGACCACGAATTTTAACATTTTGAATACAAAATTAATCAATTTATCAAATGCTAAAAATGAGTCCCTTCCTTCCTTCCTTGTGTTGAATACAAAGTCGCACTCTTTTGATTATTTCGCTCACTGTCGATATTTAGGGTTCCGTAGTCCTGACAAGGAACCCTTATAGTTTCGCCAAGTCCGTCTATCTGTCTGTCTGTTTGTCTGTCGGGGTTTTGCTAAAAGACCTAAATCAATAACACCGACCAAGTGGTATAATAGTACATTATAATATAAGTGCGGTAAGTTGAAAATTACAGCCGAGGCGATATTATTGTATAAAAAGCAGAGGCTGTAATTATCAAAGCGCACGTATGTCATACGACGCTTTATAACATATTTGCGAGGAAATAAATAAAACAAATAAAAACAATACAGCGAAAATAAAAAGCGCGCCGAATAATTTTTACTTGTTCACAAATTAGCGATGCTGCGCTTTTTTTTTAAGGCAGCAGCACACAAAACAGCCAGCATTACTTTAAACAGCCAGTATTTCTAATAAAGTAAATTAATATTTTTGTGTTTTGTTACAGATAAATGGTTGTAATTTATTGCCAAAATTAATTAAATTAAAGAATTAAATGTTTATTTATTATATTTCATCTGCCAAAGTTAATTTAATTCATAAAATGTTGCCCACTTTGCTGAAATAAAAACTCTTTGCTAAGATTTAAAAAAGTACCGTTCAGTTTTGACGGAGCAGCTTGATAAACCGTGCATTTTACTTTACAGCACAAGTACGTAATGAGATACATTACGATATTGAAATTGGTGAAATAAGAGACCCTTTACGAGCAAATGTGTTATAAAATTAATAACAGTGGTATAAAATTTTGGAAAATATTTTTTTTAGAGTAGCTTCCCTACATGTAAAGTGTGGATGTTTTTTTTTTTCTTTCGTCTACCCCATCGTGTGGAGTATCGTTCAATAGGTCTTTCAAAATGACTTAGGTGTTACTAGTACTACTTTTCGATTTAATGCTTCATTTACGAAATATTAAACTTTATAGTGCACATTTTTGTTCCAGCACGTCCACCCCCCCTCAAAAAGCTAAACTGTTGGCTTGAAAAAATTTAGCCGTAATAGTCGTTGAAATCAACACCCTAAGTGTTGGATAATTTTGTACAAAATACAAAATCCTTAGAATAAATCATATAAAGTGACTAAGATGAAGTAGTTGCTTGTTTTTATCGGGTGAAGACTTGCATTGAAAAACAAAATCTAAAATATAACGGGCTACTACGGAACCCTACACTGCGCGTGGGGTTTTGATCTTGTTGTGGTGGATATTTAGAATAATATGTCTAACTTCTGCTTAGCTCGTGGACACTTTCATACTGGTTCTTGTAAACTAACAGCCTTATTCATAAAAAGTTAGAGCCTCCTTGAAGTCTCCTTGAAGGCCCGATGCTAAAAACATGATTCATAAACGTCTGTTAACGCTAATCAATCCATCAAGGCTCTGCTATAGTATTACAACCTTATTCATAAAAGTTAGAGCATCCTTGAAGTCTCCTTGAAGGCCCGATGCTAAAAAACATGATTCATAAACGTATGTTAACGCTTATCAGTCCATCAAGGGTCTGCTAGCTAAAGTATTACAGCCTTATTCATAAAAGATCCTTAATTGAGTTTTGATCGGTCTGTTAGTTAGACTCATTAAGCTTATTAGACGATTGTCAAGAAGTTAGTATGATTCATAAACGCTTGCTAGCAGTCTGCTAGTAATAATGTGCTGCTGATAGATGGATTATACGCGTTATGTTGGCCATCTTGACAAATCAAAGACAAAAAATGGCCTCAGTAAGAATTAAAAAACAATTGACAGCAGTGACAGACAACAGACGACAGACGACAGACGACAGGCGACAGGCGGCAGGCGACATACAGACGACAACGACAACGACCGACGACAGACGACAAACGATAGACGACAGACGACCAACGACAGACGACCAACGCCAGACGACCAACGACAGACGACGAACGACCGACGACAACGACAGACGACAACGATAGACGACAGACGACCAACGACAGACGACAAAGTAAGCTGTTCGAATTTGCGGCAGCCATTTTGTGACTTAGCAGGGAGATAAAGGAGGGTCAACAGTCCTCTAACTTTAGCAGAGTCTTGATGGACTGATTAGCGTTAACAGACGTTTATGAATCATGTTTTTTAGCATCGGGCCTTTTTTTTTTTTTTTTCGGATGGGAAATCATCAAATGACTTCTCCCGCTCTGGGCGGAGCAGGAGGGAGTGTCAGACTTTTACTGACTAAAACCTATCCATGTTCCTTCCTCGCCCTTTGTGTTCCGGGGCCACGGTATCTCTTTCGAATAGTCCCGCAGCCCCGGGTTTAGCATCGGGCTTTCAAGTAGAACTTCAACGAGGCTCTTACTTTTTTATGAATAAGGCTGTTAGGATATTATAGTTATACAGGGTGTTAAAGTGCGTGCCATAGCTTAGGGGTGAGTTTAGTATCGATAAAGGAACCCGAAAAATATAAAAAAAAATCCAAAAAAATGTAAAAAAAGAACAAAAACAAAAAAAAATTGAAAGATCAACCTAATTTAGTACCTACTAATTTAAAATAGCAATCGCTTAGAATTAAAATGATTTTATATTGGTATTTTAAGTTTTTATTTTTCGGGTTCCTTTATCGATACTGAACTCACCCCCTTTTTTTTTTTTTTTTTTCGGATGGGATATCATCAAATGACTCCTCCCGCTCTGGGCGGAGCAGGAGGGAGTGTCAGACTTTTACTGACTAAAACCCATCCATGTTCCTTCCTCGCCCTTTGTGTTCCGGGCCCACGGTATCTCTTTCGAATAGTCCCGCAGCCCCGGCAGGCTTCGGCCTTTGCGGACCCCTTCAATGTTGCTGACTCTCTTTGAGGCGCACGTGGAACACGAACGCGCCGTCGACACGGCCTGTCGTCATGAGACGGACGGACGGCGAGCTAGCCCATAGCTCCCCGTCCACAGGCCCGCGCCTACGGTGGCCGGAAGCCACCACGTGGCCCCCGACGCCCGGGGCGTCTCCCGCGGCGGCCGGGACGTGTGGATCTCTCCCTGTCCCATTCCGCCACCTCCTTCGCTAGCATGACTGCTTCGCAGATGGAGGTGACGGCGTCCCATTCCGTCTCGCTCCGGACCATGGCACGAACCAGGGCCGGAAGCGAGAGGTCGCCGCCGCCGATCGCCACCTCGAGGACACGGCGGTGCTCCACCCAAGCGGGGCACACCTCCACAGTGTGCTCCACCGTGTCCTCCGGTCGATCCTCGCAATGGAAACACCCGGGCGTCTCCTCCCGCCCGATTCGGTGCAGGAACTTACCGAAACAACCATGTCCGGTAAGAACCTGCGTCAGGCACTGAACTCACCCCTAAGCTATGGCACACGACTACTTTAACACGCTGTATAAATTAGTTAGTTGACCCTCCTTTATCTGCCTGCTAAGTCACAAAATGGCTGCCGCAAATTCAAACAGCTTACTTTGTCGTCTGTCGTCGGTCGTTGGTCGTTGGTCGTCGGTCGTTGGTCGTCTGTCGTCTGTTGTCTGTCGTCTTTCGTCTAACGTCTGTCGCCTGTCGTCTGTCGTCTTTCGTCGGTCGTTGGTCGTTGGTCGTCTGTCGTCTGTCGCCTGTCGTCTGTCGTCTGTCGTCTGTCGTCGTTTTTTTAATTCTCGATGAGGCCATTTTTTGTCTTTGATTTGTCAAGATGGCCAACATAATGCGTCTAATCCGTCTATCAGCAGCACATAAACTAGCAGACTGCTAGCAAGCGTTTATGAATCATACTTCTTGACAACCGTCTAATAAGCTTAATTAGTCTGCTAACTAACAGACCGATGAAACCTCAATTAAGGGTTTTTTTATGAATTAGGCTAATGTTTTACATAACCCTATAAAAAATATCTAACGCGGTTAGATCTGGGGATCTCGGCGGCCATCTTATTTGTCCCGATCCAGGGCTGAAAGTGTTCATTGAGATAGTTCCTTGTTCTGTGACTGTTATGAGCCGGAACCAAAAATATGCTTCTTTTTGTATCTTTCTTTTTTTCACTACAATGCAAAAATCCTACAATGAAAATCACAGCTATACAAAAGAATAAAAGTTTGAAAATGGAACACATTTTTGAATTATTTCTTTATAATCAGCCAGCCGCATTGGCGGGCACGCGTCTTGCTATGCCACGCCAGGAATTTTTTTGGGGCTGCGTACCAGGAGGAATCTTCAATCCAAAGACGGTTTAGAAGCACACTATTCATTCTACAGATTTGGGGACACAACCGTTGACACAATACTTAGTATTTCGTAAAAACTTTAATAATTAAGCAATCGAGAGGGAAAAAACGTGACCGCGCAGGTTAGTTGCTTAGCTGGCAAGGGGAGAGGAGGAGTGCGACAGTGTTGCCACTACAAAAAATATTACAATATTATTGCCAAGTAATGATACTTAAATTAAACTAGAAAAAATATTTTCATGTTGTTGCCAACAGCATTGCGATGGACAAAATAATTTACGCGTCTAATCCATAAGATGAAGCCTTTCAATCGGGTGATTATTTTTCGCGAGCACGAGCGTGCAACTGCATTCATATATATTTAAATAATTACATAATTATTTAAATATATATGAATGCAGTTTAAATTGTTTTTTAAATTCAATGTCTTCTTTCAGTTTCATCTACAATATTCAAGGTACTTTCCCTCCATGATGGATTTTTTTAGCAGAATAAATATAGACTCAATATTTGCAACCCGTCCCCATAGCAAAATTCCATAAGACATAATACTATGAAAGTAACTAAAATAGACCAGTCTAGCGATAGCTACATCAGTAAAGTGAAGGATTTTTCTAATAGCATATGGTGCTGAACTTAGCCGCCCCGCAAAAGATATAAATATAAATATCGCTGGACATTACACACAGCGCTATCTAGTGCCACACTAAGCAACGAGGCTTGTGTCGTGGTCACCAGATAGTTGATATACTACATAGATACTTTTTGTTTGTAAAAACATACATAATATACATTATTATACTATATAAAGCTAAATTACCACTGACTCACTGACAGAATTGATCTCCCAGATGGTGGATGGGGAGGTGGGTATATTTTGACAGATTCGTAAAGAACTAACTCTAAAACCTATGGGAAAAATCCCAAACCTCCCCTTTTCGCCCCCCTTCTCCCCCCTCTCTATCGAATCTCGGAAACCAAGAGACTTGGAACATTTTTTTTTTCAGATTCGTATAGAGGAGGCTGGGAAAAGTAAAAACCATTTTTCAAAGTTGTCCCCCTTTCCCCCCTTCTCCCCCCCTTTAGGCGGATCTCGGAAGTTAAGAGACTTGGAACATTTTTTTTTTCAGATTCGTAAGAAGGGGCAATGCATTAGTCGAAATCATTTTTCAAAACTCCCCACTCTCCCCCTCTTCACCCCTCCCCCCATCGTATCTCGGAAACTAGGACACGTAGCGGCATTTTGATTTTTACTATGCACTATTATTGAGTGGCGTTGAAATTTGTATACCCTCCTCTCCCCAACTCCCATTTCCGGTGGTAGGTAGATCCTGAGTGGAGCGAACCTGCGAGACCGAGAGGAGCGAAGGGGGGAGGTGGCGAGCGAAGCGAGCCGGCGACCTCCGTAGCGTAACGAAGGTTGAGTGGGTGAAGCTCCCCTCCCCAACCTCCCCTAAAATTGAAAGGGCTGTGACTTCATAACGGTTAGAGGTAGACATCAGGTGTTTGAACAAATATTATAGTAGGCGTCGAAACCTGTCCGGTGGTAGGTAGGTCCTGAGCGGAGCGAACCTGCGAGACAGAGTGGAGCGAAGGGGGGAGGTGGCGAGCGAAGCGAGCCGGCGACCTCCGTAGCGTAACGAAGGTTGAGTGGGTGAAGCTCCCCTCCCCAACCTCCCCTAAAATTGAAAGGGCTGTAATTTCATAACGGTTAGAGATAGCCATCAGGTGTTTGAACAAATGTTATAGTAGGCGACGAAACCTGTCCGGTGGTAGGTAGGTCCTGAGCGGAGCGAACCTGCGAGACAGAGTGGAGCGAAGGGGGGAGGTGGCGAGCGAAGCGAGCCGGCGACCTCCGTAGCGTAACGAAGGTTGAGTGGGTGAAGCTCCCCTCCCCAACCTCCCCTAAAATTGAAAGGGCTGTAATTTCATAACGGTTAGAGATAGCCATCAGGTGTTTGAACAAATGTTATAGTAGGCGACGAAACCTGTCCGGTGGTAGGTAGGTCCTGAGCGGAGCGAGCCTGCGAGACCGAGTGGAGTGAAGGGGGGAGGTGGCGAGCGAAGCGAGCCGCCGACCTCCGTAGCGTAACGAAGGTTGAGTGGGTGAAGCGTAACTCAGGGAGGACGACAAGCTAACCTTAGAGTAATGTTTTTTTATACTTCTCAAATGTTTTAGGGGTTCTTAAGGGTTCTCATACTGATTTAGGGGTAATTCTAACGGATTTTCCAATTCATTGAAGGATGCCTATGGATTCTCAAAATTTTATAAGGGTAAGGAATACTTCTCAAAAACACCAAACACGCGAGCTGAAGGTTGAGTGGATGAAGCGTAACTCAGGGACGACGACAAGCAAACTTTAGGATAATGTTTTTTTTTTATGGGGAAAGGACTGAGTTTTTAAAAAAGGTTTTAGTTTTTATTAGAGGTTCGTAGGGGTATTTATACTGTTTGAGGGGTAATTCTAACGGATATTCCAATTCATTTAAGGATGCCTATAGATTCTCAAAATTTTATAAGGGTAAGTAATACTTCTTAAAAACACCAAACACGCGAGCTGCGCGCAGCTCGCGCACCCAAGCAAACTAGTTATACTATATAAAGCTGAATTACCACTGACTCACTGACAGAATTGTTCTCCCAGATGGTGGATGGGGAGGTGGGTATTTTTTGACAGATTCGTAAACAACTAACTCCAAAACCTATGGGAAAAGTGCCAAACCTCCCCTTTTCGCCCCTCCCTATCGTATCTCGGAAACCAAGAGACTTGGAACATTTTTTTTTCAGATTCGTATAGAGGAGGCTTGGGAAAGTAAAAGCCATTTTTCAAAATTGCCCCCCTTTCCCCCCTTCTCCCCCCCTTTAGACGGATCTCGGAAGTTAAGAGACTTGGAACGTTTTTTTTTTCAGATTCGTATAAAGGGGATATGCATTAGTCGAAATCATTTTTCAAAACTCCCCACTCTCCCCCCCTTCACCCCTCCCCCTATCGTATCTCGGAAACTAGGACACGTAGCGGCATTTTGATTTTTATTATCATTTATTATTTAGAGGCGTTGAAATTTTTATACTCTTCCCTCCCCAACCTCCCCTTTCCGGTGGTAGGTAGGTCCTGAGTGGAGCGAACCTGCGAGACCGAGTGGAGCGAAGGGGGGAGGTGGCGAGCGAAGCGAGCCGGCGACCTCCGTAGCGTAAAGAAGGTTGAGTGGGTGAAGCTCCCCTCCCCAACCTCCCCTATAATTGAAATTGGCTGTAACTTAATAACGGTTAGAGATAGCTATCAGGTGTTTGAACAAATATTATAGTAGGTGTTGAAACCTGGCCGGTGGTACGTAGGTCCTTAGCGTAACGATGGTTGAATTGGTGAAGCGTAACTCAGCAAACTTTAGGGCAATGTTTTTTATGGGAAAAGGCCTCAGTTTTTAAATAAGGTTTTATTAGGGGTCCGTAGGGGTTTTCATACTGTTTTAGGGGTAATTCTAACGGATTTTCCAATTCATTTAGGGGTGCCTATAGATTCTCAAAATGTTATAAGGGTAAGTAATACTTCTCAAAATAAATAAGGTCTTAGATTTTATTAGGGGTTCGTAGGGGTTTTTAATACTGTTTTAGGGGTAATTCTAACGGATTTTCTAATTTATTTAAGGATGCCTATATATTCTCAAAATTTTCTAAGGGTAAGTAATACATCTCAAAAACACCAAACACGCGAGCTGCTTGCAGCTCGCGCAGCACGCAAATACTAGTATACATATAAACATCCATGACTCGGAAACAAATGTCCATGCTCATCACACAGACATTTGCGCGTACCGGGATTAGAACCCGGGACCCTAAGAACGTAAGGCAGCCTAAGTACCGCTGCGCCATTCGGGTCGTCATTCGGTCATCAAGATGTTAAATGAGAACCCCATTGTAGCCTTGAATCAAGCGAAATCCCCAGGAAAACTGTTTTATCTACGAATTCAAGTTTATCTCTATTACAATTACAATCACTACTTTTATCATTCGGTAAAGCAAATCTTATGCATTTAGTTTTTTTTTTTTTTTTCACTTAATACACTCAGCGGCAGAAAAAGTGGCCCAAGTGCTTAAAGGAAGCTTGTAAACAAACTAACAGCCTTACAAATAAACGTGGTATAAAAGTTATACTCGAGAATAAACTAAGAATAAGCAAAATGTCTACAAATAAACAAATTATAGCTTATACCAAGTATAACTTTGACATAAGTTTTCATACAACTGCTATTCCGAAGTTATTCGCGCCTCCACCCTTGTATAAAGCTAGTATAACCTTAAAAATACCACGGTTTGTGTTTGTTTACGCGCATTTAAATATTTTACGTTCGTTTTGATTATGGAATTAGATGCAATAGAAGAAGTAGAACCAGTAAATAACATTCTAAATCTAATGCAGGTTCAAAGAAAAGTTAAAATATTTAAAAAAAAAGAGAAATCCTTTTGATTTAGGTATATAGCAATGAGTAGTTACGGTTATAATATCAATTTTCTAAAGGTGGTGTTTTTAGACCAATTAGTTGGTAGATCTCTCAATATGGACACGCGCGGAGGTGGATTATCTTCTGTTTTGAGGTACTGGGGACGTAAATAAAGATTATTATATTCTAATAGTTCGATCGGTCTCTCTTAGCCATTTTAATATTCACTTTTAAAATTATATTTCTCTATCCACATAAATAAACAAATTCAATTACAACTGTATTGACTCAGTTCGCGCGCAAAGAATAGAACAAAAAAAAGGTCGAGAAACGTCAAGTTGACAAAGGGTCCATACAGTTTTTACGGACAAACTGCTTTTTTTTAGAAGTTTCTCTTTGGTCGCGCTGTTGCCAAATCGTGCATTTTGACATTTCGGAAGAGTTGTTATACCAAAGATATATCTGGTTTATTTGTAAAAAAATATTCTCGACATATTCTTAAGTTATAACTGTTATAACTATACTTAGTATAAGAATGGAATAGATGCGATATAACACATTTTTATTTGTAAGGCTGTAAGTGTTATTTATGAGATGTTTTGATGACGGTAGGTTTTAAGTGACCTGTTTAGTTTATTTAAGTGGTTAATTTGAAATTAACTTGTGTTTAGATTGACGCTGTCTAAAAACTTATGACAGTATGTTTTGAACATTAATCCGAGAGGTAAGTTAAAACTCTTTTTTTTTTTCATGGGCCTGTAATTTTTTTTTTTCATTGATTTTTTATTGATTACGGTATAAGAAGTGTTGAAAAATCGCTTCCTTACCGCTTTTGAAATCGGGCGGCGGCTTCAAGCGGCACGTGGTATCATTGTTAGTGAACGGACCATAAAGCGAAGGATAGAGGAACTTTATTTACGTGCCAGGAGACCAGCACGAGGGCCAGAACTTGAGAGACACCACCGAGTTGCACGCTTAAGATTTTCCCGTGAACACGTGAGTTGGACTTTGGACCAATAGAGCAAGGTCTTGTTTACTGATGAATCCAGAGTAGCCTTGAGAACACCAGATGGTCGTGAGAGAGTGTATAGGCGCCGTGGAGAACGTTTCCTTCCCATCACGACACGCCAGACGGTAAGTTACCAAGGTGTGTCTGTCATGGTGTGGGGAGGTGTGTGTTTCGAAGCACGTACGGAGCTTGTGATCGTGGATCAGCGCCTAACAGCAGCCAGGTATATTGAAGAAATCCTCCAGGATCATGTTGTGCCTGTTGTGGACTTTATTGGTCGAGAAGATTTTCTGCTCATGCAGGATAATGCAAGAGCTCATACAGCTAGCATCGTTCAGTCTTACTTAGC
This sequence comes from Xestia rhomboidea, assembly GCA_963853795.1. Taxonomy (NCBI): domain Eukaryota; kingdom Metazoa; phylum Arthropoda; class Insecta; order Lepidoptera; family Noctuidae; genus Xestia; species Xestia rhomboidea. The sequence continues at coordinate 443,314 of OY970770.1, forward strand.
TGACGTCGGTATTCAGAAACTGCCTTGGCCGGCTCGCAGCCCAGACATGAATCCTATAGAACATGTCTGAGACATGCTTAAAAGACGGGACTGAGCACTTCCAAACCCGCCAGAGACACTCCGTGAGCTAAAGGTGGCTCTAGTCAGAGCTTGGAAGGAAATTCCTCAAGTAGACTTTAAAAACATACTGCAAAGCATGCCAGAACGCATGCAAACCGTCATCGAAGCAAGGGGGGGTAATACGCGGTATTAATTTAAGTGATTTTTGGTTGTAATTCTAAGAAAATTTGAGAAAATTTTTAAATAAAAATTCTTTTAAAAGCTTTATTTTTACTGATTTCCCATATTGTTATTAAAACATTAACTTTAAAGTCTTAATTTTAACTAAACTTACGTTATAAACCGTTAATGCATTACGTGTAATTAAAATAACAACCATATTTTATAAAAAATAAAAATATTATCATCTTTTCATTTTGGGCCACTTTTTCTGCCGCTGAGTGTACTATACTGTTTGCTGTGAACCAATTATTATATGGACCTGAAGTAGGGCATTATTCACGTCATCTAGATTTGGGCCCGTCTATTTATCTTATAAATTAGAGAAGTGTCATCAGCAAATAACACCATATTTTGAGGTTGGTTTTTCAATAAATAGGGTAGATCATTTATATATACTTGGAAGAGGAATGGACCCAATATTGAGCCTTGCGGAACCCCCATTTTTACTTTTAATAATAATATAATAATAATAATACACCACACGCACACACACCACACGCACACACACACACACACACACACACCACATACACACACGCCACACGCACACACACCACACACACACCACACGCACACACACCACACGCACACACACCACACACACACCACACGCACACACACACGCACACACACCACCCGCACACACATCACACACACACCACACGCACACACACCACACGCACGCACACACACGCACACACACCACACGCACACTCACACACCCACACACACCACACGCACACACACCACACGCACACACAACACACGCACACCACACGCACACACACCACACACACACCACACGCACACACACCACACGCACACACACCACACGCACGCGCTGCATTTGCTTTGACTTCGGCCCGTAAATGTAGTTAAAATCCAGTCTAAGGGCTGAGAAGAAAAAACACTTTCGAAAATAATAATAAATTAATTTATTTCAGACATGGTCCATAGTTCCATAAAGAATATAAAAAAATAAAAACATATGTACAGTCGTGGTCTTTTCCGCCTGATCAGTTAAATTTTTTTTCGCTTAATTCATGCGGAGGCGCCGAGCCACTCCACCTTAAACTTTAGGCCTATTAGGAAAGCGTCAACTTTGGCGCGCAAAATAACAATAACTCTCGTTTGGCATGTGTCGCCGATCGGTATTTTTTTCATTAATTATTTATTATAAAGTCAACAGGGCGGGGATAGAGAGCGTTTCTATGTTTTAAGTGCAAGCAAAAATAAGCTTAGTGGTGATCAGGCGGGAGTGCCCTCGATAGTACATTAAAATAATCAATAAACTTGCAGGCACCTATGTATGTATATCTATACAGTGGTGCGTAGATCCGTTTTGTGTTCGCTTAATAACATGTTGTTCCGAAGCTTTTTATAATTTTTGTTTCGTTCAAAGTTAGGGACTAATCTGTAAAACGTTGTTCGAAGGTTCGACTCCTAAAAGCCAATTTAATATTTTCGTAACACCACCACGCAGCCACTGGTGTCCGGCCCCGCAACGGGAAGCTATAACTCATCCCTCATGGAACCCATTTTGCTGCGTGTTAGTCAATATGTCAGGGTACAGGGGGGTTGCGATATAAATCCGTCACATTTGAGGGCGTCCCGCGACTAACTGATTGACTGATTGACTCCCAACGGGGGCTCGCCACTCACCGAGCGATCACAATTTGTAAACTCTTGGTGGACTACTACGAAGCACACCGTAACAACATTGTTACGCTGTAACATAACAGCGTATTAACCGTTTTCCACATTCTCAGAAAAAAAACTTTATTCGGATAGGTCTTGAGAGGAGAAAGTTGGTAAACGTAGTTACACAGCAGTTGCAGCAAACCCGAACTGTATAGTTTGGTATGATATTGTATATTGTTTGGTGTGCATACTGTGAATTTGCCCTGATGAGCTATCCGTTCATCAGGGTAAATCGGAATCGGATTTGAATTTAGATATCTTACACTTTCAAGTTTATACCCAGGAAACCTAGGTAGGTGCCTATATTAAGAGTTGTGGCTTATTAAAGATGGATTGAGGAAGACTTTGTAGTAAAGAGGATTTGAGGTAGACTTTTGTTCCTCGAAGCGGCGATCGGCGGCGGCGACGTCTCGCTTCCGGCCCTGGTTCAATCCATGGTCAGGAGCGAGACGGAATGGGACGCCGTCACCTAATTCTGCGAAGCAGTCATGCTAGCGAAGGAGGTGGTGGAACCTGAGAGGGAGAGAACTTCACGTCCCGGCCGCCGCGGGAGACGCCGCAGGCGTCGGGGGCCGCGTGGTGGCCCCGGCCACCGTAGGCGTGGCCCTGTGGACGGGGAGCTTTGGGCTAGCTCGCCGTCCGTCCGTCTCATGACGACAGGCCGTGTCGACGGCGCGTTCGTGTTCCACGCGCGCCTCAAAGAGAGTCAGCAAAAACGAAGGGGTCCGCAAGGGCCGATGCCTGCTGGGGCTGCGGGACTGTTCGAAAGAGATACCGTGGCCCCGGAACACAAAGGGCGATGAAGGAACATGGATGGGTTTTAGTCGGTATAAGTCTGACACTCCCTCCTGCTCTGCCCAGAGCGGAAGGAGTCATTTGATGATTTCCCATCCGAAAAAAAAAATGAGTTTTAAGTTAATTCTCAAACGTACACAACAAGCTTGTTACTGGGGTTATACATTCTATTTTCACAAAATATGAGACCGTAGAACTTCACACAGAACGACACAAAAAGGCAGCGTTTGAGAAACAACTCATACTTTTATAACGCGTTTGTAATAAATTTACATGTTACAGGCTTCGTTACGAAATACATCGGCACAAAAGAGTTATATTTTGTGAAAAATTCCGCCAACTGAATGTTTGTTACTAAACTTCAAAGAATATTTAGTACAACTAGCGCTCAATAGATGGCGCTTGGTGTACACGAGCACCATTCGCGTTCAAGTTTATTGTTTGTGAACGACAAAAGGGTTCGGATTTTGTTATTTACATTCATTGTACATTTTGTGAGCGGATTCCCGCGCCTTACGCGATGGCAGCTAGAGCCGAGCCGCGGTACAATACTAATAAATAGCCAATAATGTCGCCATTGAGCCCACCGTATTGACACAGGTCTTGGAAACGAAAGGGTCCCATAATATAGCTACCTACTACCACTAGCACAGTTAGGTTTTTAATAAATTGCTTTGTTGCAGAAAAACCAGAAAATAATCTTTTGGCACAAATTGTCGTCTCACGATTTAACATTTTAAAGCTATTGAAAAAATGTGCACGTAAAAGTTTGCTTGATCGGACAGCGAATGAATTCCTAAGCATAAGAAAGAATATCCGTGACGATGTCTCAACTTGATAAGCACTCTGAAGTGGAAGTATTCTTGTGCGGAGGTCGCGCGGCGCCCGTCGCCCGGCGGACTCAATCGTGGCCGGATATTGAAAAATCAGCACGGCGAGGCGCGGCGCGGTACGACGCCGGCGAGCCACGGCGAGGGAACCATCGAGGCACAGACAGGGGCAGAACGCCCATTCTACAAAAACATTGTGACTCAATGTATAATCACACTCATAAAGTCATAACATTACATCACGTCTGTAATCCCCAAACACGTAGGCGTGTACCCTGTACTGTGCTGTAACTGAAACTGGCGAGATGTGGGGGGTTCAAGTTCTACGTAACAATGTCGAGTCTATTATTTTATTTTATTTTAGGTTAGCTATGATACTGATAGTTGACAGTTAGTCAAAGAAGGCCAATTAAAAGTTTTCACTGACATTATAAGGGTAGCACAAGAAGCAGTAGACAGGCAAGAGAAAGTAAGAAGCACTTGGAGAGAATTAAGAAAAAGTTAAATAGATTTTAGTGAACTTCAAAGAAGTTTTTACATAGTATTTTTTTTAGTTTAGAAACACTGGTGGACTGGTGGTCATTGCCATCGACTGGGCATTAATCCAGCCTGCAGGCTGCTACTGGGGAATCCCGTCTGTGGAAACACCCTGTAACAGACAATCTTGGCAAAGTGGGTTCTATCGTTGAAATGTTTAGGTATCTACTGTTATAATCAAATAATATTATTGAGAACTTACTGCTGGAGTAGGTAAGTACCTGCTTGCTAAGTATAGACCCTTTAACCCTTAACAGATAAGGCTCCCACTTGAAGTAGAACAAGTTGCTAAAGTACGTTAAGTATTTATCTACTTATTGATCTGTTAAGTTTTGTACCGGAGACTTGTGGGTTTTACTTAATCTCCTTTATTCGCCCCCCTATTTCATGCGCCTTAAACGTAACTGGCGAAATGTGGGTTTAGCACTACTACACCTGTTAACCCTTCGGGGTAATACAGGCGAGATGTTACGTCCTTCACTATACGAGTGAGTGGGGTTTATAGTTGTCCTTCTTTCGGTTATCTACGGCGTGTCCACAATGGCTGCATATTGTGTCTGTGTAGCGCCTGGATTAGCGCGGGGAAGCAGGAAGCCAGCTCGTTGCCGTAATAGAGACATCCAACCTAGCTCGACTCACGAGGGATTTGTTTTCTGATCCCCTTTTGTTTATTCTTGGCGCTGCAGCCTGGTTCAAGTGATCTTATTCTTTCTATTGATCCTGCAGGAAGTGATTCTGTTAATCACTTGAAGTGAAGTGATTATGAGCGGAACATGGAGGACAGGGCGTTGTGGCGCAGATTGGGAGAGCCCTATGTCTAGCTGTTGACTGCGCTAGGCTGAGTCGGTGGTCAGATTGGAGCCATGACGTGTCGTCCGGCCAAACTAACTCTTACGTGGTCACTTAACGATAACGGGGCAAAAACGCTAACTGTACTCGCTTCTTCGACGGTAACACTACACGTGATGAACTTTGAAAATTGTACATCGCGACTGACCTCCCGGTGGAGTATAAACAGGACGTTATTTACAGATGGAAGCTCGTTTTACAGCGATCCGGTTAACATACATCGACCACTGTGCTGACGGGACAAGTCGCGCATCGTATACTTGTGTCGCCGGCGCCTAGTTGTAGAGGCGCTCGGCGGCGTAGAGGTCGTGGTGCGCGTAGTTACAAATCAAAGATCGCTAGTTAACAAGTTAAGTGACGGTGGCTATGTTACATTCCAAGGTGACAATGATGTTTGACGTCTTATATTTCGTATTGAAGATAAATAATACATTACAGGAGAGGCGATCCTTGTTCTTGCTAGTTAACATAAGCAGCGTGCCAATGGTTTGGAGCGACGTTATCGTTATCAGTGGCCGCCACCTGCCGCCCGCGCCGGCTGCTGGGCCGATGTCACGCGCTAAGCTCGGGTTACGTCGCACTCGGCCGCCGCTCTCCGTAGGTGCAGTGCCACTGCTAGACTATTGATATGTGGTGGAACGAACAATACTATCATAAGATCCTGTCATTAGCGTGGGACTGAATGTCATATCACGTTTGTTTGAACAACTCTGTTTCACGTTTAGTTTTAAAGTTATTAGGTATCAGACCCAGTAAAGCGGAAGGCCAAGTTTCGTTACAAGATATGGGGCTTGTTTCCAACGCGCGATGCTGGAGACATTTAACCGAAACTGTTTAAGTGAAGGATAATTCTCAATGCATGATAGTTGAAGGATTTTCCATAGGATCATAAATGAACAGTTTTCAATATTGGAAGTATGAGGATCAGTTAACATGTTTAATGTTCATCACCAATTTGTTGATGTCGGTATAAACGTAATGGGCCATAAACGTAAGCATGTATGTCTCAGTATGTGTCCGGCGGCGACGGCGGTGTTGCGGAGCGAGGATGTGAACTTAAGTAATATTTGACTTAAGTTACCACAAGTTTACGACTTCCTCCAGTATCGCCAGTGTTGTTACTCAAACGAGCTCAAACGATACTTATTCAAATGGAATCGCTTCGTAATAGTCTCTAGAGCAAGCTTACTTTTAATATAAGAGAACAGAAAACGTCCTTTAGTATATTTTAATGTCATCAATATTCACGAAAACAAAGATATTTTAAATACGTCAACAGATATTACCATTACAAAATATAATATTTGGTAACGAGGAGCAGAGGTCGGTTATGCCATTTTATTTAAATAATGTTGAATGTATAATAAATAGGCCTGCCGGGAACTGACAGTGTTGCCATACTACAAACACAGATAATATAATACTTCCTACAAACAAACAAATCTAAAACAAGCTGGACGAATACACTCGCAACAGGATAATTTCAGTTCGATAGGTCAAAGTAATTACAAGATTTTGTTATTGTGAATTGGTTATTCGGGCACCGGGCACTGCGCGACAGCAATACATTTTACAAATATGTATTTATTTTTCAATTCTCTCGCCCTCAGTGTTTCCGCTTAAGGTATATCATCATCTGCTTAATAGCTTTTCCCAACTATAATATTTGGGTTCGGCTTCCAGTCTAACCGGATGCCACTGAATACCAGTATTTTACATGGAGCGACACCTATCTCCACAACCCAGTTATAGTACTGAGTAATACGATACCCTTTGGCTTATCAAAGGGTATCGTATTACTCAGTACTATACAGGTAGTCAGTGGCCCGAAAGTCTGACAACTAGTTAAGACTGGTTGTCAGACTTTCGGGCCACTGACTACCTGTAACGACTGTCAAAGATCGACAATTGACAGCCGGGATTAACGGCTTAGCTTTTCGAGGCACGGGAAAAACTGGGTGTGTAATTGGTGGTCACCCATCCACGGACCAACCTAGGCAAGCGCGGCTTAACCTTAAGATCGACCCGAGCGGCTGTTAATATTTAGCTACGAGCTCCATTAAGGTAATAGTGATGTATTAATTAGGATTAACCATTTGACTAGTTCTTACAATAATCTTGTACATTCAAAGCAATTTAATGATTGCAACATTTATAAGCTCGTGGACTTAAGAATGTCATGTATAAGACGGCAAAATTCATTAATTTCCTGATTCATCGACTGCAAATGCGCACTGAAATTGGTTAGAAACCACAAAACCTGCCGTTTCGGCAACGTAGCAATAAACTAGAAAACAAACCTTAAAAACGCAGTACGCCATGTAACTGTATGCCATGACCCACATCCGACATCTCCGCCACGGATCATATCTAATCATGAACTCTCCTCGCTATACATGGTATGACCGACACATTCAATATAATATCAATCGATGGGACAAAGTGAACAACATCGTAATTAACTGGTTCAGGGCCGTAGCCAAGAATTTGCTTCAGGGGAGTTTTACTCTGAATAAAAACTTTGAACCCGAAACACCGGGTTAACTCGGTTCACTTAAAAAGGCAAAAACACGTTTCATAGTTTCTGCAAACATTTACCGTAAGATTTAGTCACCCGTAACCGTTCCAGTATTAGATCCGGTAACATCCGTGAACAACAACTGCTGTAAACAGTAACAATCGTTTTGCCTAAGTATTATTTTAAACATGGCATACACTTTCATAATGTGCAAATTAATATTTTGGAACAGCGAGCGGTAGGTACATGTTTGCACTTTTTCTTTACTAATGCAGGAAGCGTATTTATGTTCACCAATCTGCATAGTAGGTAATATGTATAATACTCCTGTAACGCATTCTCTAAGCTTTTAATATAAAGAGAGTACACATAGAACACGCGTTCCTGCTCACATATTGGTTGGTATAATTCGCTGAATATGTGCAATATTCGGAAGCGATTAGTCATAACTGACGTTAGGGACAGGGGATGCCATATATCGTCATTGATGAGAGGGCGCGCAATATATCGTCTTGTGAACAATGCCTCCCTCCCCGTTCGATGATGGGCACTCCACTATGCTCCTTCTCTAGGTAAAGTATTAAGCGGCGGGCCGCACCTAGGGACACCGGGATGGGCTAGCCTGGACCGAAAACTGTCACCTTGTGACAACTTTCTTGGAAATAAAATTGTACTTAGATGATTTAAAAAAATATTTAGAGACTTCATGCTAGAACAAGTGCAACAAGTGCTACACTTCGGCCTACGGAGTTCTTAGCGGCGTAGTATTGCTACGATTTGTGAGCGTGTGCCGAGTTGCAACTTTTAACCATTCAACGACGTTTGAACAGAGCGAATTGCACATTAAGCACGAACGCGAGTGTGTCACACAATTAGGCTGAATCGGATATTACTGATGTTCATTATGTTACGGTTCTTCAATTAATTAATTTATCTCAAAAGTAAGGTTAGATTTACCTACGGATTATTTTCTTATTTATTTATTTATTTTACTATTTATGTACACATTTATTTTACTATTTATACACACTCTTATGAAAATAAATGTGTAACTTTTGCCATCGACACGGTTAGACAAAGAAGACTGTTAAAAAGCACACTGAGGAGATCCCACGCATCCTTGAATAGCTAAGTTTGTATGTTGTGGGGCAGCTATACTTAGTCACACATTGGGTCGTACGTACGGTGACTTACCGTGTATTTTGTATTTTTTGTCACAGTCGATGACGGCCGACGTGTGCCAGTGTGCGGCGGTGTGCCCAGGGAACACACGGCTTACGGATTAAAAGCGATTATGCACGATTACGTTAATATCTCTCTCCCTTCCGGGATACGTACAGACAACTTAGCGAGTAGCCTTATCGACTTGTTGCTGCCTTATTTATTTATAGATTCCTAATGTGATTGGCAGGGGGCAGGGTGACGGAACTCTGGTGACTGCGATGTGACGCTGTTCGTTTTTCTTTGTTTTCATTATTCCGCCATAAGTGAGAAGTTAGTTCATTGTATCCCATACTATTTGAGTAATATTTGTAATCACGTTCTCGAAAACGGCTCCAACGATTTCGACGAAAGTTGCAGTATAGCGGTTTACGGCGGCGAACAATCGATCTAGCGAGGTCTCATATCTGAGAAAATTCGTTTTCTCTGTTATCACCCGAGCAGAGTTCAGTCGCTCACGTACTACACTGGCCGGCAAAAATAAGTATCACACTTTTAAAATTGCAATAACTTTTTAAGTACACAAGATATACTTTCGAAACAAAAAGGACCCGAAAAAGAGTTTAATTTTGTCTATAGTTTCAAAGAAAGCTGATTAAAAATTGCTATAAAACGTTTTTATTTTAAATCTTTAACTCCCATAGTTTCAAAAAATTGAAATTTTAAAAGTGTAGTACTCTTTTTTGCAGTGTATATTTTAATCCACTAGAGTTTTGGTCATATAGTCAATATTGTATAATGGTGTTTTGGTCATATAGTCAATATTGTATAATGGTGTTTTGGTCATATAGTCAATATTGTATAATGGTGTTTTGGTCATATAGTCAATATTGTATAATGGTGTTTTGGTCATATAGTCAATATTGTATAATGGTGTTTTGGTCATATAGTCAATATTGTATAATGGTGTTTTGGTCATATAGTCAATATTGTATAATGGTGTTTTGGTCATATAGTCAATATTGTATAATGGTGTTTTCCTATTTGAACCAGAAATGATCGGCGTCGGTCATTACCCGCACTGATAATAGCAGTAGCTTGTTAAGAAACTTTCATTTATTTGCCCTATGCTGTTTGAAGAATTTTTGTTGTTTTAGAAAACTTCAACAGCCTCTCACATCTTCGAATGTAAAGTCTGTTGACAGTGAACCAGTGACAAGTGAATCTTATGATGCACATAATATGTTAGTGTTTACGTCCTGCAGCTGCAGCGGCGTCGCCCGCGGGTCTCGTCGCTGATCCGGTCCAGTAAACTAGTGCTCGGTGCGAGTGCGCTCGTGCCGCCGGCATTTATGTCCCACTATTAAACAATTATTTAGCCTCCAAACAGACAACACATACTACACTAAAACAAGGCATTATAAACTCTATTTTGTTGGTGATAAGAAATGTGTCGACTGCTGATTTAATGATGTGGCTGGTTATCAGTGAACCGGATGAATGAAACGGATGGTCTGGACCACAATATACGAGGACATAACTGATTCTGACGGCGGAATGCATGTATGGTTTGGTTCCGACAAAAACTCCCAATAACTATGTAGGTAGGTAGGTATATCCAGAATTAAGCCTTGGAATTAAGGAATCGTTTCATATGTAAAGACAAATAAAAATATTTTGAAGATTTTAAAAAAAAAAAGGAATGAAATTTTTCGTCAAATCGGCAACCAAAAAAATCGTAAATAATTAGCACTATGACCACCTCCAAGGATAGTACGGTTAAACATGCCGTTTAGGAGATAATTCGATTTTTCATACTAGCTTCATACAAATTTTTCGTAAAAAAATATATTTTCTTCGTTTTTGGGCAGAATTAACTCGGGTGTCATTTTTGTACATAGTAATGACTAATAGAAGCGATATCCGGCATAAAAACTAGCACTTGCAAATTGAAATCCCTAAGTCTATGAAAGCCGATTTCCAGCCCACCGTGCGCCATTGCGATCATTTTATTGTTCTAGACCATACCTGGGAACCTTCTAGTTACGGAGATATTGGGGTTCAAAGTTATAACTTTTTCCCAATTTTTATTTTTAAATACATGTTTTTAATGCACTTAAGAACTTTACTTTAAACACCTCCACGACTCCCTCACTATTCACTGCGTTACATTGAGTTTTACCTTAAAACGTAATTTTTCACCCCAAAAAAAGTCATTTCCCAGCAATAATTTGTGCGTAGGGTTACTTAGTTTGATGTACAGAATGCTTGGTTAACGGCTTCGTGAAGAGTCTGTTTACACCCTGTATGATGTAGCTTTAAACTTGTAATATCTATTTACTTTTGTTGCAAAAAAAATAAACAAACACAAACGACACAAACCTATCAAGCAACAATTAATACGTTTAACAAATGAGTACGCACTACTAATTCGGGATAATAGAGCTTAGCCGGCGGGACAGCGGGACTGCGGGACGCAGGCGGCGGGCTGGCGGGATGCGGGCTGCGGGACGGGCGACATAACGAATGGCTTCATAAATACATAATTAGGCATTAATTAGCGCGCTAATTGTTATCGCCACATTAGCCACTCGTCCACCATGTCGGATTACACAATACTGAGAGCTCGTGCAATATCTACTCGCTAATACTAGCAGCTTACTGGGAACTGAACTGACGTGATACCTACCTATCTATTATTTGACAAGTGGGATCGTTGTTATATGAGTATTATAATTCAATTTTACTTTGTTTTGTTGTTCTGTGTTTTTAAAGATTAAATATCTATTTAATTGGTAAACCAAAGCAACTTGTGATATTCCACTGATATTATTTTATTTCCTGTTTTAAAATACACTAGGCGACATCTGACTACATAAAAAAACCGGCCGAGTGCGAGTCGGACTCGGGCACGAAGGGTTCCGTACCATTATCAACATCATAAGACAAAACGCAAAAAATCACGTTTGTTGTATGGGAGCCTTAAATAATTGTTTTTAGAAAATATCAGAAATACATCTGTGAAAATTTCAACTGTCTAGCTGTCACGGTTCATGAGATACAGCCTGGTGTCAGACAGACAGACGGACAGTGAAGTCTTAGTAATATTGTCCCGTTTTTACCCTTTGGGTACGGAACCCTAAAAACGCTTCGTTAGATTTTCAACTCTCGATTCAGCTCTGACAGTTGACACTTAGGAATCGCTAATTTTAAGTGAACACGGGAATATGTCTCCAACCTACGCGTGGCTGAAACTTGTCATTGAAAACTGGTGTATTTAAGTTGAAGTAAGTTGATCCAACAGAGTTATACTTATTAGTAACGCTTCCGTTGTGTATTCGTCTCAACGGATTTAGACACAAAACTATTATATATAACTATACTAAGTAGCGAGTTTGTAGCTATGTCGAAAGTTTATGATAGTGTAAGGGTAGTCTCAGATATATTTCAACTTTCCTGTGTATCAGCCCAACCTCAACTACGCTTTAACTTTAAACTGTTTAACACTAAACAATATAACTTACAATTTAGTCAAACATATTTAAAATTCTTCCGAAAAGTCATACGATCGGGTGGAGGTTTTGTGGTGGGCCTTGAAAGAGAAAGGTGTGCCTGGGAAGTAAGTGCAGTTGATCCGAGCGATGTACAGTCGATGTAGTACCCAAGTCCGGTCTACAGCGGGCATTACCGGCAGTTTCAATGTGGCTGTCGGCTTGCACCAAGGGTCGGCTCTAAGCCCCAACCTCGTCCTGGTGATAATGGACGCACTTACGTCGGACATCCAGGAAGAGGCTCTCTGTGGTTTATGCTGTTTGCCGACGACATTGTGTCGCTTGTCCAAGGGGATGGTGAAGTAGACCGGGAAGTAATACACCGGATCATCATGAGGCTAGGCTATGACATACATGTGGCCTTTTTTAATGGAGAAACATTGTCCCCGAGTCACGTGTTTACATGGAGCGACTGCCTGTCGGAGCTCCACAACCCACAAGCCAGTACTGAATAATGCGATACCCCGGGGTATGACTGGTTGTCAGACTGGAAACTGGTTGTTTAGGCCACTGACTACCTGTTACTGTTTTCGAGCCACGGAGGAAACTCGGTAAGTACGTAATGGATGGTCACCCATCCACGGACCGTTCTCGGCAAGCGCGGCTTAACCTATACAAGAAAGAAAACATATTTATTGGGCACACCATACCTGCCGGTCCGGTACCTTCCCCTTACCTTTAGGTTATTACCATTATTACCATATTTAGGTTATTATTTAGCCACGAGCTTCTCATTAAGTCATATTGACGTAGTTTGAAAGTAGAAGATAAGTACGAGTACGGTTGACCAAGCTACTTATTTGGTTTACAATTTAACATGCAAATTACATTGTAAAATGTAAACCAAATAGCTTGGTCGACCGTACTTACTTAAACCTGTCTTAGGATCCCTTATACTTTATACTTACACTTGTCATCCATTACTGCCGATAGAAATAAAAAGTCAAGTATATACAAGTGGGTTTCAGAGTACGCTTAAACGGTTCTTGATACACAAGTGCTTATATTCTATTGATGAATTATAAATTAATACAAAATTCGAAAGTAGTATCGTATTTTTATTGTATTGTTCCTATAAAAGACATCAATTTTTAAATCTTTTTTTTTTCTCTCTTTTTTTTGGATTATTCTTATTATTATTATTCTGATTTTAATTTAATTTGGATAATTGTAATGATTTTAATATGGATTGCATGTATGATGTTTTGTTTTATGATCTTGTTTAATTTAGTTGGGTCAGTTAGGTATAGACATTCAGACACGATGTAAAAATCCTTATTGAATAAATGAATTGAATTGAATGTCCTGTATTATTTCCTTTTATTGGTTTTGCATTAGCATTCTGCGACTCGTTTTTTTTAAATAATATCTGAAAAAAATACATTAATTTTCATATTTTTCAATGTTATGACACGTATGTCAGAGTTGTCAAACTGTCAGTTACATTTCTTTTCAATACACTTCCTCGAAAACTGGTTCATAACACACTACGATTAGGTTCAACATGCAATGTATATCAAACGCGTGCGATTTTTTTCATTTATACCTATACTGCATATACTTAGTCCAAATTGGTTCAATGCTTTAAGTCGGAGGTGAATGTTTTTTTTTTAATTTTGGCAAAGCAATAATGCGTCTTTACCGCGTAAATATTTTTTAAATATTCAAATTGTGTTTATAAATAGAATATCAAAGATAAACATGATTATTTAAAACTAATATTTACTTTTATAAACAAATTAACATTTATTTGTGTTCTAAATTCAAAAATATACAAAAAAGAACTATTTTTTATATTAGGCTGTTTAACAGCTTCATACCTTTGCTTCTCTTTCAACCTGGCGAAGCAAAGCGCGGAAAAAAGAAAATTAAAATCATAGTTTCTTATTAATTCATGACAAAAATATTTTTCGTTCTTTTATTTTATTTCTTCAAAAGTGTATTGAAAAACGTCGTTTGATACACGTGGATATTTGTAATTGCAGTTCTCGGCTCAAAAACACCCTCGCCTACGGCTCGGGAGTAAATTCCGCCTCGTATGCAATAACAAACTTTCTCCACTTGTATCAAAATGTACTATTCTCTTCCTGGTTTAGTCTATGATTTATTTAAGTTAAATAATTTTTATCAATATGTTTAGCTGAAATATTGTATTTTATAGATAAGTAATTACGATTGTTTACTAAATAACTTAATTTTAAATTATATTTTCATTACTCATACTCTGAAAGTAGGTCTGAAGTTGCCTGAGGAGCGGGTTGAAAGTAATACTTTTCATTACTCATACTCTGAAAGTAGGTCTAAAGTTGCCTGAGAAGCGGGTTGAAAGTAATACTTTTCAGCCCTAGGGAGAATCGTTTTCAACTGACAGCTGTCAAATAAAAAAAAAAGTAGTTCATTTTTCTATTGAACCATGTTCCAACTTTCTATACAGCCACGATGTAAAATTGAAATAACAAAGTTAATTAATTAAAGAATATATATTTTTTAAATAACTTTATTATAATTATGTTTCAAGTATTTCTATAAAATAACATAGATTTGGGCAAAATATTTACCATTTTTTCGATGATGAAAATGAAAAATAGGTAATGGCTGAATAGCTGGCCGGCCACAGAAAAAAAAAACAAAATAGGCGGGAAAGCGGCAACACGATCTACATTTTTTTCGTGTTTATTCATGTTTTTATTTTTACTTTCCTTGTATTCGTAATGAAAAGCACAGTTTTTACCTCGGGTTAAAGACCTTATTTAGTCCCTCGAACTATTAGCGCCCTCGCTGCGCTCGGGCACCAAACCCCGTCTCGGGACTAAATAAGTTACTTTCACCCCTTGGGTAATAATGTACTATTTCAGCCTTAAGGAGAATCATTTTCAACTGACAACTGTTAAGTATTAATTGCGCCTTTTACAATGAAACACTGGCCAGCAAATTCCAGCCCCTACAGCTAGGCTTCGGGTCCAAAGGGGTCTGTGAGGAAGCGGAACACGCACTGTCCACTTACCTTCATAGCGATAAGGGTGAGGTCATCCTTAAGGTTGACATTAAAAATGCTTTTAATTCCGTAAACAGGGACATCTTGTTGACAGACGTTCAAAAAGAAATACCCAAAATGTACAGTTTTCTTTACCAATGCTACAGAAACCCCTCAAAATTACTCTATAAAGACAATCTTTTGGAATCAGCCGTTGGACGCCAACAGGGTGACCCTCTTGGGCCAGTCATATTTAGTTTAGCAATTAATCCAATTATTCGTCAGCTAAATTCTAAATTCAACGTATGGTATCTGGATGATGGAACCCTGGGAGGTGAGGATGTAGACACAGTCCTAAAAGATTTAAATTTCTTAAAAGAAAAATTTAGTTCTATTGGACTAGAACTTAACCTTTCGAAGTGCGAAATTTACCTTCCTGAAACCACTGACAGACAGACTACCATTTCGCGATGCGGAGGAGTACTTTGACGCCTATTGACGTCATTGGATATATCTAAGTACTTACGTTTAGTTTTATTTTTGTAATTATTTAGAGTTCTAGTTGTAGTATGTATATAATGTAAATACAGAAAAGTGAATAAATACAAGTATTTCACCTTACGCCCATGTGAATGTCAAATTAAAGAATATATATTTTTTAAATAACTTTATTCTAGTTAAGTTTCAACAATTTCTTAAAATAAGATTTTGGCAAAATATTTACCATTTTATCGATGATGAAAATTAAAAATAGGTAATGGCTGAATAGCTGGCCGGCCACAGAAAAAAAAACAAAATAGGCGGGAAAGCGGCAACACGATCTACATTTTTTTCGTGTTTATTCATGTTTTTATTTTTACTTTCCTTGTATTCGTAATGAAAAGCACAGTTTTTACCTCGAACTATTAGCGCCCTCGCTGCGCTCGGGCACAAACCCCGTCTCGGGACTAAATAAGTTACTTTCACTCCTAGGGTAACAATGTACTATTATAAAATTCTTTACGCACTCTTGGTTTTATGAAGGAAGTCTGATAATGTCCTGGCCGACTACACTAGTCAGATGGTGATGATGATGATTATATGGCCGCAACCAGAAAAACTAATACTTATTCAAAAATTGGAAAGGAAGACTAGTTTGAAAACGAGCTGATGAACACATTCTCATGAACACATTCTACAATTGGATTTCATATGAGAAGCATCATAAAACAGCTTGGTTTTTGGAAAGCCAACGATCTAATATACTACAGACTTCACACTTCACACCCTCTAAAGGTGAACACGTTTTGGAGACGAGCTGATGTTCTGACGCGTACCAACACTTCCCAGGTGATCCAACTAAAAGATTCACCTGGTACCTCTACTCCCGATCTTCAGAAACTGTCTTTGTTCCTGCTCTGGCGTTTGTCTCGGAGAACTGCACGACGCCTTTCCAGCAGAATTACCCTGAAGCGTGTTCCTTGGAACTGTCTTGGCGACCGTCCTGCAGTGCTACCCATTAGGGCGGCACAGGCATTAGCCTGTTCCTGTCTCTCCTACAGTGCTGATCTGATTTGTCACCAACTAAGTGCGTGATCTTTAAAACTAGCACCTTCATACTTTCCATAGAGTGCGTGAAGGGTAAGTCTTTTCATAATTAGCTGTATTTTTATCTCATTTATAAACTCTTTTCTTTCCCCTATTAAATTTTAAATGGACAAGTCTGCTTATATCCCTTTATTTTGATAGGATCAAGTAGATTTGTTACACCCTCAGCACCAGTAACTTATTGGCACGCTACAATAACATCGTATATGTGTGTAATGTTAGTAAGTCAGTGCTCAGCTAATAGCCTAACCAGCTTACGGGCCACTAGTGAGTGGCCACTCAGCCCGGCGCGCGGCGCTCGGCGGCTATACTCGCCCACGCATCATGTGGCCGCGCGGCGCTGCCTGCTAATTTAATCACATCAGCTTGCACGCTTGTCAATCAGAAACTGTGGATCAATTGCATTATTAGTTAGCTAGCTAGTGAGCCGGATCAGTAGCCTGATTACCGAGCGAGCTGCGACCACACGCCGTGTCCCGCCGGACGACCGGCCCGCACCGCAGCGGACTTCACATTTAATAGCCACAACTTGGGAACACTTCCGTCTGTATATCAAATTGTGGTCCACGTGCACCTGAGGGATAATTAAGCAGCTTGTATGGTGGCTAGGGGGCCGTAACCGTAACCGCATAGTGGGGCCCGCCTAAACCCAGTGACATAGCTAGTTCACGATAGATAGACAGACAGAGATAGGGCACTGTATCAATTTTCGTTTTGGTTCATTAATTACTCTTTACGAAACTTTTATCAATAAAAATTCGAGGTTGTGGGAAGATTGTGTCGTTATTTGCATCTACACGTCAGAGGCCCTTGTTACGGCGGCGGTGACCCCTCGCGTCCGGCCCTGGTTCAATCTATGGTCCGGAGCGAGATGGAATTATACGTCGTCACCTCCTTCTGCGAAGCAGTCATGCTAGCGAAGGAGGTGGCGGAGCATGAGAGGGAGAGAACCTCACGTCCCAGCCACCGCGGGAGACGCACCGGGCGTCGGGGGCCACGTGTTGGCCCCCGGCCACCGTTTGCGAGGGCCTGTGGACGGCGAGCTATGGGCTAGCTCGCCGTCCGTCCATCTTATGACGACAGGGGCGACAGGCTTCGACGGCGCGTTCGTGTTCCACGTGCGCCTCAAAGAGATGTCAGCAGAAAGGAAGGGGTCCGCTAGGGCCGATGCATGGCATAAAGCTGCGGGACTCTTCGAAAGAGATACCGTGGCCCCGGAACACAAAGGGCGATGAAGGACCATGGATGGGTTTTAGTCAGTAAAGGTCTGACACTCCCTCCCGCTCCGCCTAGAGCGGGAAGAGTCATTTGATGATTTCCAATCCGAAAAATAAGAAAAGGGGCCCTTGTTAGTCGGGGGCCCCATATCAATAATACAGATGAATCGGCGGACGCTACGTCTCTGGTTAAACTGTTGCATTTCACTGT
Source organism: Xestia rhomboidea (assembly GCA_963853795.1). Lineage (NCBI taxonomy): Eukaryota > Metazoa > Arthropoda > Insecta > Lepidoptera > Noctuidae > Xestia > Xestia rhomboidea. Next base: position 461,527 of record OY970770.1, read on the forward strand.
CCAGTTTGGGAACTGTGTATCAGTTTAGTATACAGCGTGTATCAGAAATGTGTGGTCATATATGAGTATGGTAGAGACCATCAAACTGAACCACTTCCTGTATATCACGAACGTTGTAATTGCGATAAAATGATAGAATGTGAAATGAAGCTGTCTCATACAAATTTTAAATACCTTCGACCGAAATTTATAGGACCTATACAGAAACTTGTTCAGCAGTTGCTGTTTAATAAGACAACACCTTTCTTGGACATACTGTAGAAGGCATCAGTGAAGCAATAAGCTGAGTGAGGCAGACGGCCGCAAGATGAGACCCGCCGGGCACTCGCCGGGCAGTCCCCGCAGTCGGCACAGGCGCGCGTTGCACATAATCTTGAAATTAAATTGTTATATAGACGAGATATACTGTTGACTTATAATAATATTCAGCCGCATTTGGTGCTACTAGAAACAGAACTTAATATACTTGACAAATTACTAGAATGGCAGAGTTGCTTAGATGAAACGAAGAATAATGAAATCTATATTCCAAGATAAACATATCTGCATTTCAACGCTACACAGCACTGTTTCCTGCCATGTTAAATGCAATTGTTTGTCTGCCTGATGCAAATGTTTGTCTATACATATAACGGGTATTTAATGCCAAGTATTTTAATGTCCGTAAAGTAGTGATGTTCAGTTATTCGAGCACATGAAGGTAGGCTGCAGCGCTAATTGTTTGCGGAAGTAGCAGACATTAGTTAACATTAGCAAATATAGTAGCCGCGGCCGCGACACTTGGGGAGCGCAGGTGGACAATGGTTCGCAACACATAAAGTCCGTTTAGTAAGGTATTTAACAGCTACGTTTTTATTTAAATTGCCTTCTACTTGCATTTATGAAAATTAGCATTTGTACTTATGCGAGTCTAGTATACTTACCTTTCTTTTATTCATTATTGTCTCATCATAATAACCTAAAATATTTTTGATTAGACTGCAGTTCACAATGTCTGATGATTATTCCTTTACGAACTGAACATAAAGTCAGTAATAATGCCTCTTTTTAGGTCCCTACAATAGAGCTGCTTATACAGGGTTATTTGTAAAACACCGACAACCTCTCAGGACTGTGTTACTAACATCATAATCAACAACTTTTGTTCTATGACTTTTAAAAATTCATCATATTTTAGTTCATCAAATTTTCGTTAAAATTTAAAAATATTTAAATTGAACGCTTTTACGGGCCCTCGCTGCCCTGACCCCGCTCCCCTCACTATTGTACTATCGCTCTCTTTTGCTTCGCATAGATTTCTTAACATCTAAAGCGTTCAATTTAAATATTTTTATTATTGTACGAAAATTTGATGAACTAAAATATTATGAATTTTTAAAAGTCATAGAACAAAAGTTGTTGATTATGATGTTAGTAACACAGTCCTGAGAGGATATCGGTGTTTTACAAATAACCCTGTATATCCAGTTCAAAATATTTAAAGGATATAAAAAATTTAAACTTTTGTACATTTAAATTCCGTCCCTAAAATTAATGGCGCGCCCTGCCGCCCTTCGGCCCACGATCCACATGGGTTGAAGTAGGCAACGGGCTTTACGAAAAATATACCGAAACGTGAAGACAAAATGGGAACCGGAGAATCAGAAGTAAACGAAGGTAAAACAAATAAACGTTGATCAAAAATTGTACGTAATCTGTAAACACCTTTATAACGTAATTGTCCCACAGTATGGATGTCCTAATGTTCCACTGTAGCAACCCGCGTAGTCCTGAAACTCGTATTATTGAGTAATGCTCTACTAATTAGTCTATGACCCATTAGAGGGTGCTTGAACTAATCCCGCGAATATTTAACGATGACTTCTTGCATTGTATGTAACGTGAAAGTTCGCAAATGGAATGTCCTGTTACTGTATACGGTTCGGCAACTTACAGTGAGTTTGCTACGAGTGCTACGGTGCTACTCGATTGGCAGAATACTGATTTTTATTTATTTGAATCCGTTGTTCAAAATTAAATACATGTAATTACACTCATTTTAAATCAAAATGATGATGATGATTTTTATGTCTATTCTTTGTGGCATATAACGTGTTAGATAAATAATTTAAATGGACAAGCAATGCATGGCAATAACATTCAACAATAGCAATGTAATTTAAGTAACAAATAAAGCCATTAAAAATAGAAAAGTGTCCAATCAATTTTATAGTGTGTGTTGCAATAAAAAGCAGTATTGTGTGCAGGTTAAATCGTTAAATGCTGCCTTGTGACCTAACCGTGTGGTAATTAATTACATCAAATATCTAACACTCACTTCATCGCGTTATTAGTTTAGTTCAATTGTTTTCCGCTCTATCTGACTACCCTGGTCACACACACACACATTCTCAAATTGTGTTAACAAGTATCTTTTTGTTTCTTTTTCTTTTTGTTTGAGATTCTCCCTCTATCTCCTCGTATTAAATAAATACGATATGGAAAGGACTTGGTAAAGATATGACAAGGCTTCATGGCAGTCACGTAGTTCGGTGTGTGTGTAGGTACATTACTATGTGACTTTGAATAGCCCCAGATTATGGCCTACGATTTGTCATGCTTTTTTTTTATAAAATATATTTGATAATAAAACAACTAACATAACTATTGAATGTTGTTGGTGTTGACACAGACACACAATTAAAGAAGTCATCAACATGCTCTTAGGATAGAACCGAATCGGGCGGGAGGAAACGCCCGGGTGCTACCACTGCGAGGATCGACCGGAGGACACGGTGAAGCACACTGTGGAGGTGTGCCCCGCTTGGGTGGAGCACCGCCGTGTCCTCGAGGTAGCGATCGGCGGCGGCGACCTCTCGCTTCCGGCCCTGGTTCGTGCCATGGTCCGGAGCGAGACGGAATGGGACGCCGTCACCTCCTTCTGCGAAGCAGTCATGCTAGCGAAGGAGGTGGCGGAAAGTGAGAGGGAGAGATCCTCACGTCCCGGCCACCGTAGGCGCGGGGCTGTGGACGGGGAGCTATGGGCTAGCTCGCCGTCCGTCCGTCTCATGACGACAGGCCGTGTCGACGGCGCGTTCGTGTTCCACGCGCGCCTCAAAGAGAGTCTGCAATCGGGAAGGGGTCCGCAAGGGCCGAAGCCTGCCGGGGCTGCGGGACTATTCGAAAGAGATACCGTGGCCCCGGAACACAAAGGGCGATGAAGGAACATGGATGGGTTTTAGTCAGTAAAAGTCTGACACTTCCTCCTGCTCCGCCCAGAGCGGGAGAAGTCATTTGATGATTTCCCATCCTAAAAAAAAAAAAAAAAGGATAAAACACGATGATTCAGGAAAATATACTTACCATTCATTGTTGTGTTAACAATTAATGAAGGTAACATGTGTTTGCTCGCAAAACGGATGTCCGATGTGTCTTCAAAGTTTTGGGGAGGTGACCGCGGACCGGAACAACATGCAACGTGGTACGTTGTAGCGTTCCACCCAATGGTCCTTCTATGAAATGGACCTGGGAGCTGGAGGTCGCGGGGGTCAGCTGGATGTGGGAGCGACGTGACCGAGCATCTCGGGTGCACCCTGTGTCCAGCAGTGAACATATTTCGTCTGAATGAGGGTTGTTTTTGATAGTGTTTACCTACACGTGATACTTTTATTTTTAGTGTGTTATAACGTGCAAAACTAATCTAGTATCTAGACAACAGGGTACGCAAGACGCGATATCAGGTTTCCCATTATTTGTGGAATACTAGATCCACATGAACAAGTTAGAATTAGCATAGTGGTCAAAAGAGTAACCTTTTAAATAACGTCAGCAGAGCCAGACCAAAATACAAAGTAATGCAGCGCCCCCAGAGCAGACTGTTCGCCTGCAGTTCGTCTTACAATTTCTAAGCTTTGTACTAAACAAAGCGCTCAGGTGGTTACGTTCCTAAGAACATAAACTGGCAGAGTATTGCACTACTCACGGTGTTGCTCTACAGCCTTTACTACTGCATGTGATCTATTGCAGAAGAACAATGAGGCGTAAACTGTTCATAAGTTAAGTCATTCTCGCATCGCGAATAGATGGACTGGTCATGAACGTTGTTTAAACAGGATATGCTGGGCGTAGTTCAGCTTATTTGAGCAGCTGCTTTTGATATTGCAAGAATAACTCAAAAGTATTAAGAAGTACCTAACTTGTCATCCCACTGCTCTCAAAACGGTGAACTAAGACATGAAGACATCCACACAACGCAATGGGCTCGTGAAGTGGATTCAAGTAAAGTCTCTTTCCCTGTGCATTCTGGCACCATTATAAGTGTATTATGTAACGAGTTAAAAGCTTCTAATTGAAGCAGAAGTACCACATAACATACACACTCACTCGCTAGTGCGCCGCGCTGTGTGGCGACAATAAAGCCGAGTGCTGCACATTACACTCGCGCAATGTATCAATACGACATCATAGCGACCATATCGATATCACGTATCGTTCTGTAATGGCGGCCGCGCTGAGTGCGCTTTCTTGTACTCAACTGCGACCTCAGAACTTACGTCTTATTGACTGGACGCGGCCGTTTCTGGGTAAGCAGAGAAAGCCATACGAGCCAACCAACCAACATACTAATGTCGGGAAGATGCATTAGCTTCTCTGTAAGTAAGCTGGCCACAAGCTCGTCCCATTTTACATGGGACTTACGCACCGGACGAAATTTGGGTTTACTATCATATTACACGTCTGCCTTACCCTTCGGGGGATGTAGGTGTTATGTTACGTGAGCCCAATTATGTACCTAACAGCAATTAATATTCAAATTATATTACTATTTTGGTAGAAGGTATACTAACCTAAATAAAACAAGTAGCTTTTGTCTTTTTTATGGATAAGATTTTTCACTTCGCTATTTAATGTTTACGTATCACAACGATAAACAATATTCGAAAATGATCTGTATAACAAAATATGAGGACATACGTTTTATTCTAAGAATGCTGTCAGTAGCTACTTGCAATAAATTACTGATTAGGGTGACTTAGTTATTGTACAAAGCAGGTCGATTTAATAACTGTTCCGAAGGCGGCGCGCGGCGGTTAGACGGTGCTAATACCTGGCTGACACACATCTAAATATTAATATTAGACGGCTGTAAATATTGTAGAAAGTAATTTTGTGAGTGCCTGCTCTATTCAAAACAGGGTCCCTAGAATAAGAATATTTTGCTATGATATAATTGTTGTACGTTTTGTAGTTCTATTTAAACAAAGGCATTGTGTCCAGGGTCCAGCAATATAAAAGAAACACACGTTGTATGCAAACAGAATGATACTGTTCAGCCTAGAAATCCTTATTATCTTAAGTAGACCGCAGTCAGCCGTCGTGACTGTCAATTCGAATAGTGTTTATCTCCAAATTATGCCTTCGACTAATAAACATTCAAAGAGGTTGGTTCATCGGTTGGTCATTCAGACAAAAACCTTTACAGCTAATTCTATATATACAACATAACATAAGTAACGAATAAGGAAAGAAAAACAATTGAATGTTTAGATGGAAAGCTCCAGGTACCCCTTTCAGTTCCCACAGCGACCCTTACTTACCGAGAGGTAACCCAACCACGTTATATGTTCATTACATGATAAGCGTACTGCGGTTCAAATCACGTATTTCTAAACATAATGGGCCTTATTACAAACAATAGAAGATCTAACCTCAGACACAGGTTTAAACCGTCAAACCATTTTATTATTTGAAACTTTATACTGACAAAGTTTAAGTACTAAAAATACAAAAACTGATTTTAAACCAGAGTCTGTGGGTTGTATTAAGATCTTTATTCCCATCTAATTATGATTCGAATTCCATAAAATGGCTGCGAGGTTTAACGTTTTAAGCTTGGACCAGCAACTTTGGTCCAATCAAAGTTCGAACTTATAGATTGAAGTAGAAGTTGCTCATGTGAGTCAGATTAGTATCGTGATGAGCGATATGAAACTTAGCTAATTGTTTAATGGCAATAAACATGATCTAGGTAATGGCTTCATTTGGTTATAAATCTCCGGGCAAACGCGGCCATTAGTCCGGTCAGTTAATTGATTTTGTATCCTTTTATGATAGTTCACTTTGGGCTCCGAGCACAACCTGCACAACGTGTGATACGAGGGAAACATGTAATCAAGCTATGACATGGACGTTGGATTGAACGTATTTGCGTATAGTTCAGCTACAGTGCAGCTATGTTAAGCACTTCTAGAATATTTTTGGTCATTTAACTAGTGATAAAACAAGTTTGAGTACTGTTTTAGACTTTCACGGTTTTGCACTACACTTAACTACTACTAACTACTTAACTACTAGTAGTTTGAGTACATTTACACCACTCGTTCCGTTTTACTGTTTTAGAGGAGTAGTTTATTGTTTCCTTCTCTATAAATAGGAGGAGTAGTTTGTTATGTCTTTCTATATAAATAGGAGGAGTAGTTTGTTATGTCTTTCTATATAAATAGGAGGAGTAGTTTGTTGTGTCTTTCTATATAAATAGGAGGAGTAGTTTGTTGTATCCTTCTCTATAAATAGGAGGAGTAGTTTGTTATGTCTTTCTATATAAATAGGAGGAGTAGTTTGTTATGTCTTTCTATATAAATAGGAGGAGTAGTTTGTCCTGTCCTTCTCTATAAATAGGAGAAGTAGTTTGTTGTGTCCTTCTCTATGAATAGGAGGAGTAGTTTGTTATGTCTTTCTATATAAATAGGAGGAGTAGTTTGTTATCTTTCTATATAAATAGGAGGAGTAGTTTGTTATGTCTTTCTATATAAATAGAAGGAGTAGTTTGTTATCTTTCTATATAAATAGGAGGAGTAGTTTGTTGTGTCCTCTATAAATAGGAGGAGTAGTTTGTTATCTTTCTATATAAATAGGAGGAGTAGTTTGTTGTGTCCTTCTCTATAAATAGGAGGAGTAGTTTGTTATGTCTTTCTATATAAATAGGAGTAGTTTGTTATGTCTTTCTATATAAATAGGAGGAGTAGTTTGTTATGTCTTTCTATATAAATAGGAGGAGTAGTTTGTTATGTCTTTCTATATAAATAGGAGGAGTAGTTTGTTGTGTCCTTCTCTATAAATAGGAGGAGTAATTGTTCTGTCCTTCTATATAAATAGGAGGAGTAGTTTCTTATGTCTTTCTATATAAATAGGAGGAGTAGTTTGTTATGTCCTTCTCTATAAATAGGAGGAGTAGTTTGTTATGTCTTTCTATATAAATAGGAGGAGTAGTTTGTTATGTCCTTCTCTATAAATAGGAGGAGTAGTTTGTTATGTCTTTCTATATAAATAGGAGGAGTAGTTTGTTATGTCTTTCTATATAAATAGGAGGAGTAGTTTGTTATGTCTTTCTATATAAATAGGAGGAGTAGTTTGTTGTGTCCTTCTCTATAAATAGGAGGAGTAGTTTGTTATGTCTTTCTATATAAATAGGAGGAGTAGTTTGTTATCTTTCTATATAAATAGGAGGAGTAGTTTGTTATGTCTTTCTATATAAATAGGAGGAGTAGTTTGTTATGTCTTTCTATATAAATAGGAGGAGTAGTTTGTTATGTCTTTCTTTATAAATAGGAGGAGTAGTTTGTTATCTTTCTATATAAATAGGAGGAGTAGTTTGTTATGTCTTTCTATATAAATAGAAGGAGTAGTTTGTTATCTTTCTATATAAATAGGAGGAGTAGTTTGTTGTGTCCTTCTCTATAAAAAGGAGGAGTAGTTTGTTCTCCTTCTCTATAAATAGCTCTTTCCTGTGACAACGTACCTATCATTATCCCATTAGTACCCACTGCGGTGGCTTTAAAGAAATATTTGTTTTATATTGCTTTTTGTCGTCAGTCGCCGTGGCTTGCCACCGACTGACGATTGCACAGCAAACGTGCAAAACTACCGCAAACAAATTTCATTTCATCATACATACATGATGACACTTCGATAAATAAAACGTAAAACCATTTCCATAAAACATGTGAGCACACAGTTTAACGCCAATTTGTTTATCGCCGTAAAACAATACAGATTCGTGAACAAACCACAAATTAACATTATTTTATATCGTAACAATTTGACAATATGAATAATTTTATTTGAGAGCGAAAAACTAATATTTTATCAAAATATATTTCAACAAAATTGTAATGTGAAAAACATTATATTATGACGGTCATAATTTTTCAATTTATAGCTGTGATTATGTCAAACGACTGTGAAACAGCAAAAACTCAGTAAAAAACTCAAATTTATGTTTTGTTAGCTTATTAATTAAAAACATAAAGGTCCACTATGATCGAAATAGAACGGCAATATTATTATACCGCATTATCCCGTAGCGCGTAGGTAGGTGTTACGAAAGCGTAGCAGGCGTAGCCGCCGTGCTACGACATGCTTGAGTCGGTCGGCTACGTCGTCGTAGCAACAGTGCCAAGAGTAGGCACGATCCTGTTGCTTTGATTTAATGGCTTCCCACACATCTGAGGGTTTATTGCTTAAGTTAGTGATTTTGAATTAAGTTAGAGATTGTGATTTTAACTTTGTAAGCGATTCTGAGCTACCCATCGGTTTTAAATCAATTTTTTATCCAATAATCTCAAAAGAAACGATTCATATAAGACCACACTTATTATAATTCGGCCAATTTTATTCGCAGTCATGTATAACGAAAAGAATTCTTAGTTTCTCGCACGAGCGCGCCGTCCGTCCGCCCCATTGGCAAGCAACCCAGCGCGATAATACACGGAGTGCTGAGCGAGGGGAGCGGGACGAGCGACGCGAGCGACTCGAGCGCTGACGAGGCAGGTGTAATGCGGTGACGGTACAGATGTGCAAGCTTTCAGATTGGATAATAGACTCAATACTCGATAGTGATGACTGCACCGATTACAATAATTGCTAAATTGACGACTGTCTTGGAAGGATATATGAAACGTTTCAATTGAACTAATTAGGTACCTAAGTCATACCTATATTTTGCTTATTAGGTACTCTACTTTGCGAAATTATTACTAAAGCAGGTTGGTAAAATGTTTTTATAACACATTTGCTCGTAAAGGGTCTCTTATTTCAACAATTTCAATATCGTAATGTATCTCATTACGTACTTGTGCTGTAAAGTAAAATGCACGGTTTATACATTTTTAAATCTTAGCAAAGAGTTTTTATGTCAGAAAAGTGGTCAACATTTTATGAATAAAATTAACCTTGAGAGATGAAATATAATAAATAAACATTTAATTCTTTAATCTTCAATTAATTTTGACAATAAATTACAATCATTTATCTGTAACAAAAACACAAAATATTAATTTACTTTATTAGTAATACTGGCTGTTTTTTATGTCTTTGCCTTAAAAAAAAGCGCTGATGCGCGCGCCTCGCTAATTTGTGAACAAGTAAAAATTATTCCGCGCGCTTTTTCTTTTCGCTGTATTGTTTTTATTTGTTTTATTTATTTCCTCGCAAATATGTTATAAAACGTCGTGTGACATACGTGCGCTTTGATAATTACAGCCTCTGCTTTTTTATCGCCCTCGCCTACGGCTCGGGCAAGCAATATCGCCTCGGCTGTAATTTTCAGCTTACCGCACTTATATCATAATGTACTATTATGTCGATTTATGGTCGATTTTTCTATCACACGACAAGTTTCACCTGAAGATATAATATGGTGGTTTTGGTTATGGTGGATTTCTATATAAAAGTTGTCTATTTAAAAACGATATTTTTTCCCGGTGATAAAGTATTCACTGGTTTTAAAAATCAGCTCTAATCGTTCTTTCTCGTATTGCATTGTTTAGAGGATATTTTTCAACATTATATTTGTACTAACAAGAGCATACACTTACACTAATTTCTATTCATAACTAAAACGAAATGATTCAGATCAATTACTTATACACAATTAATTACAAATGGCATTTGCGTTTAATCCAGCTAATCCAGGTCAGTAACACACGTAGCTAGCGAGGTGGTCTCGCGGTGCGGATATCTGCCGCGGCGGATACGCTAGCGATGTTCCTTCACTGCTTATCTTACTTGCTCGGTGAGAATGCTAAGTGCACATCTTTGTATGCAAGTTAGTTATACTTAGGACTCGCTAAGTGGAATTAACTATACACGCAAAAGTAGAACAAGTTAATAAGTGAACCAAAGATGTTACCTATAATAATAAACTTGGTAGTGTCTGTAATGATTACACGTACCCTTGAAGAGCTAAATTGTGTTTAGGTGCATGGTTTCTTAATTTGTTTGTTAAGGTTGGAAATAGATTTTTCAATACTTCCTCGAAAACGGGTTCTTATCGCACTACGATTAGGTTCAAAATGAAATGTATTTCACACACTATTACTATTCACGGGAAAAAATATCCAGAGGTAACATTTAAAAGGGTGTAAAAAACCTCGTAACGAAGCTGGATGGCACTTGTTTTCCCCGTCATTGCGAACATTTTTTTGTTCTACACCATACCTGGGAAGCTTCTAGTTACGGAGATATTAGGGGTCAAAGTTACAACTTTTTGACAAGTTTTGATACTGTACACTGTATACGAAGTTCAAATCGATTCAATGCCTATAGTCGGAGATGAATATTTTTTTTCATAATAATCACTTAGACGTACCTAACTTGGGAAGATGATAAGGCTGTATTCGAAACTCCCCGAAGTATCTAGCATCTAAGCTATGTATATCTGTTCTGCACACGTTCGCAATAAAACAGTGGCGAGCACAATTACTTGCCGCTCTTGATTCACTGCAGATACAGATGTTCAGCAAACAGCAATTCAATCCGTCGCCGCGCCGCCCGCGTCGGTGCGTGCACAATCTGTGTGTGTGTTGTGTACCATCTGTGTACTAACTGTGCTGTGTTGTGTGTGTGTACTGTGCACACACAATCTCGCGGAGTGGTCGTGGCTGTTCGTCACACCCGCGCGAACGGCTCTGGATTGAGTCTCACACTCTACTTACGAAGATTTATTACTATTCCGACATTTCCGTCTTATATTATAGTATAGCAAACTTCAGTACCATCTTGAAGAGGTTAAATCACAGAAGTGATTATTTTGTGTGGTTGCAGAATGGGCCTTTTGGTGGTCATAGTTTTGTATAGGTACCCGTCATGACTTGTATTGAAGAAAGGACAGGAAAGAGCTTTGCTCTAGTGTATTTAATGTAGGTAAAGAGTTCTAACTATACGGTATTCCCAGTTTTTGGTTTCAACACTTTGAAACGATTCAATTGAATATTCCAAAAGATTTTATTTAAATTTTTGTAAATAATGTTTAGTTGTAGTGATAAAAAGGGTGATTACTCTAAGCCCGTCAAGAGTTTTGGTGTCAATTTGTATAGTGGAGTTAGTTTGAACTGTTTCGCAGGAGACACTTCAGGATGATTGGAACACCCATCACTTGTACCTATATCTAATCGCTGAAGTAACTTCGCCCAAAGCACTGGCTGTTAGCCATAATATTGACAGTTTCCGAAGCAGTGCGCAGTGGCCCACGCACCACTTATGATATGAGCAGCTCCAGACAACGGCATCAATCACTTAGAGCTACACCCTTACATCAATGTTGACAGCTCGGCTCTAGTTATCGATACAGTTGTGTGCTCTGAGCGCTGCCGCCGAGGTTTGGACAAGCAACACGTCCATTACCTTCAATCGAATGTTTTGCGGAAGAAAATCTGTAGATTTGTGTTTCTTTGTGTTTTTGTGATCTGTCTGATTGTCTGTTTGTTTTACGTGATAATTGAGTTGTTTTGATTCTGGTTATATGAACGTTTTGGCCGGAAGAGTAAATAAATCTCATAAATTGTAACAATTCAAATATCTTTTGATGGCATTCCACCGAATTTTACAGATTGGGTTTGTGTTGTTGATTTGACTCACTTCGAGTCGGGCATAAGTCATTTTGTGTGACTTTGACATGGGACCGGCTTATATTTCAGCTGGTAACTTTTGTAAGCACGTTTTCAGGAAATCATATTAATTCAAATGTGTGGAGAATATGCTATGTAACTTTATAATCCTATCTTAATGATTTTATACAGTCTTCTATAATTGTCAGGTATACTAACAGCAATTCCCATTTAATAATCTAGGTCCAGTTGAGAACCAGCGATGGGCACTAGCCGGCATTTTGCTGAACTGTGACTATTTTGTGCAGCCGTGAGGTACACAGTGTTACATTTATTGTTTAGATTTAACTTTTTTTTTTCATATATTATGTGGACTGTGTATTGTTATATTGTGTGGACTTGTGGCATGTGCCAAATAAATGTGTTTTCTTTCTTTCTACTAAAGTTACCTACTAGTATGTTTAAGTCTTGACTTTAGGTTGCTAATGAGAAATGTCTGTTGCCACATCAGGGGCACACGGGTGTCGTGTTATGTGCTTGTGTATGTATGATATTTTATTATAGGTTCGTGTGTATGAATAAAAAATAAATAAAACGAGATTCGGCTTCCGAATAAACTTTTATTGGACAAACGTGAACTTCTCGCGAAGCCGTATAGTACAATGTACATCAACTTGACTAGTAAAATACAATTAATTAACTAACTAGCAGTACATACATTATCATGATGACACTTAGTTACGACACGTCACCGGCACACCGCCGGCACTTCGCCGGCGCGCGGCGCCGCCGCACACACTTAATATCAAATGTCGTAAAATAAACGCTATATCTTAATGTAAATATATTATATTTGATAAAAATCTCGTTACACTAGAAGGTGACATAGTAAGAACTACATTTTGTACGAATGTTACTATTTAGAAAGCGGAGAGCGGGACTTACCGACCGCTAATTCAAAAAAGAATTAAATTCAGCAAAACTAAACAAATCTCAACTCAGTGGTACTTATACAAAACAAATGTCCCGCTACTCGTACCTAATAATATCTGACATAAAACATGTGTAAAAGGAAGTAGACAAGCGCTAGGAACTCGACCGCCGACGAGAATGCGCCTCACTGGTTGGAAGTGAAGCGCATTACACGCTCCTCTATACTCTGTGGCCGCACAAATTAAATTAAATGGCGCGAAACCAAAATTATATTCCAGATTTTCATCGAATTCATTGTGAAAAATGAAGTAGTATGCAATGACAGAATAAATAAAACAAAAGTCCGAATTTTAGTAATTTAATTAACGAATTTTGAAGAACAAACTATTTTTCACAACATTAAGATTATATCTGTTTAACAATTTGGAGTTCGCGTCATTTGAGACTATTACACTACAGAGATCATTAAGCTTTGGTATATGAAGAGAAGAGCCGCTAAACATGTGGTTGGACAGACAGACAGTTGTACCTAAGATATGACAGTTGTTATACAATATTTAGTTTTATTAGTTATATATTATAATACACAGTTTCCGGTAGTCTAGGCCTCGTCCCTCGCACTGCTCTCTGTGGACACAAAAGCAACATGTTAGAACCAGAAACGGTAAGGTACGAACATTCTGAAACATTTAAATACAATAATTTTACGAAAAAGATGGCTTATATTAGTAGAGAAGAAGAATTTGCGTAATGAATGGTAAAGTTGAGTTAAAGCCGGTGAAGGATCTTGACAGAGGCATTAGAGCTGTCATCTGAATGTCTTAAGACCTAATCACATGAAAGTGGCACCAACGTACGTACCTACAAATGGTTCCCTAATAATGAACACATCTAACTACTAATTACATTCGTAATTTTGTACGACAGGAAATGAACTCGTCCTGTCGCTCCGTGAACAGTTCATTTGCAACCGTGCCGCGCGGCGTGATTAGCACGTCGTCGCCGTCGCACCTCTATAAGGCACGTCGCACCTCTACTATTGCACGTGGCACCTCTGTTCTCAGCTCGTGAGCCGTGAGCTGGAAGCCCGCAGCTCTAATTTAATTAAACACTTATTCCGATACTTGTCGGTAATCGTTTGATTTACTTAGTGAACAGTTTCGGCTCTAACTTTTTAATTCGCGTCGGCTTCACTGAGTGAGCGCTTTGCTCGATTGATTGCACCGTTACACTGCGATTGTTCAACTAATAATACTTTGGGGGATTTTCTTAGATAATGCTGAGATTGGGTAAATTATTGAGATGGGCGGTGAGCCAGACAGGCTTGGTTGATCATTACGAGTGGTTCAAAATGCGAGTATTGCTAAATATTTAAGTAAGCTTTTTTGGTAGTTAGAATCTAACGATAAAATGTTGTCTTCTAAAGTCCGTGTAACATTTCAATAAAACGTAATTCGGAACAAACGCCTACAACAGTAGGTCACGGAGTCGCGGGCAGTGTTCCAGACACGTAAGTTTTGCGCGCGACCAGTTCGTATCAACGAGCGAGTATGTTCGAGAGTTCGAGACAAACGGTCAACAACACTGCACCGACTCACTGAATCTTTGGAATCGTGGACATTTGTAAAATAATATTTATTTTTAGTAACAGTTATATTTTTCAAACTTTTCTTTGATGTTTCAATTTTGGCTGTCTTTAGGCTATAGTAAGCGATACACGTAAAATGTGTTCAAAAATAACTTCGTGGAGTTGGTCAGTCGTAGCCGGTGGTGACGTTTTCGGTGTGTAAGTCATTACAGACAACAGTCTGTAATGACTGATGGACATAACTAACATAGTTATGTCCATCGACATTATATTTCTTGGAAATTCACTGAATGTTTAGTAATCTTGACTTCATGAGTCTAACCCGTGTTTCAGGAATAAGATAATGATATAATATTCAGATACACATATATTACTACATACTATCCACTATTATGTAACATCGATTAAAGAGAGGAAATACAGAGGAAGGTAGAAGAAGAGAGAAGAAACTAGAAGAACAAGCTCTAAGAACTACACAGAACATACAGGCAGAGGTGGAGGTGAGACAGAAGATAGACAGTGTGCTACGGCAGACTAGTGTGAATGAGATAAAGCTAGTGCCACTATGTCTTCCAAGGTTCTACAACACAGGTGCGTGTGCCGCTAGAAGCGCCTCGAGCGTGGTTACCGTGGTCTTCGTCTACCGCGTCCGCGTCCTGCGCCGAGCGCTTGCCCCACATTCCTCTTAGGTTAGTCCAGGCGGGCTCGCGCTTCCAGTAATACTGTCCTGTTGGTTCATATCATACATCTATGTACTTTCTCTGATATAGAGTTCTATCGAGTGCGTGTGACATCAATTGCTGCGCGTGATCTTTACAACTAGCGTTTCAATGATATTCAGTAATTTTTAATACACCTCTAAATACCACAAATAAATATTGACTTAATAGAAATCCAGAAAAGTAATTTGACACGGTATATCCATAAATACATGAATGGTTAACATTTTTCATTAAATCGTTCACCGTTAATGTGAAATTATGAATTTGAACGCGTAAAAAACTCCAGAGAGTGTCGGACTTCAGCGGCGGCCATATTGACTTGGGGGCTATTTAATTTAAAAAGGCGAGCGAGGATTATTATCTAATTCTGTCGGCGGCTCGCACAAATTCCAACTTGGCTACAAATTTATTAGGGGCTTGTGGGGCGCAGTTTAAATTACACACGAAATGAACGAGCAGTTTATTACGCGCGCCACCTCGTAGTCTCGACAGCGGTGTCGCGGGCTCACCTGAGAAGCACCGAGAAGAGAAATTACGCTCATGCTTGGGGGAAGCATGCTGCCACAGGGAACTAGTTCGTAAACGAGTGGATGACTCAGACGACTTTGTAATCGGAGCTCGTTCCCGAAAGTTTGTCTCCGCGCGTTAACAAAGCGATCTCATTTCTAACTCTACTACGAAATGAGAATCAACGAAAATGAGAAAAGTCGAGTGTTATCTTTTAACTAAACTTTAGATATTAATGTTGCGCTGATGGCGCTGCCCACTCGCCGATAAACTGAACAGTGGGCCGCGCGAACAATTGTTCAGTTAATCAATCAATTGAACGCGCGGCATCAATCAGGACCAGGGATCATTACTTGCTGCTGTTATTGTTTCACCCGAATTAAACTACCGACGACTATTTATTGTTAAACTTTTATGAGCTCTCTTAATTCTGCGTGTCTCGAAATAATCTGCCTAATTGACTTTCGTAACCTAACTATAGTTGTCTAGCTGATAATTCAGTTGGGGTGTTACACTAGAATGATTGACTATCAACTGAGTGGGGTTGATGTTTAGCGCGTGTATCTAATAAGAGACGATTGAGTTCACGAGCTTTATTGTAGAAAACTAAATAAGTAATGTAACCAATTGATCTACTTCAGAGAACATCAAAATCTATAGGCAGATTCGAGAAAATTAACAAAATCTTTGTCCCACAACGATGAGTTGACAAACTGTCAGCTGTACGTACCGCTGTTGTACTGGGCCTGCTTCACCGGCCGCTTGCCCCACGCGCCGTGTAACGCCGACCAAGCCTTCTTCTCCGGCACTTCCATGCGCTCGCTGTCCGATAGCTGAACAACATAAAACATTAATAGGAATGTGGCGATAATGCTTTGGAAATTCGAAGTCTTCCAGTCTTTTAAACATTTTTTAATGAAACCGGACAGGTGAAATAATTCTTGCATACAATTTGCATCCCAAGTTTGGTAAATTCGGCGAAAATATGCTAATACTCAAAATTTCTTTTACTTTAGCGAAAAGTTTTCTTAGGTAATGTTAAAATATTTTGCTAGTATAAGCTATGAAGGGAATAAGAATACATTATATTTATAGCCGGGGTACAAACGAGGGATAAGTGTATGGCGCACCTGTTGGGCGGGGATCAGTTGGTCAATGGCGGCGTCGATCTCTTCGTAGTCAGGCTCCGCGGCGCGCTTGCCCCATGATCCGTGAAAGTTGGCCCATTTTTCCTGGATAAGAGCAGAACATCAGTAGAATTCCTATATCAGGGCCTTGTATAGTGATCCTTCCAAAATGGCGCAATTACTCTAGCTAACACATTGGGTCTCGTGTGAGCAACATTTGCAATAAGTTGACTGTCAGCCGTGGTGTCGGGGGTCCTGCCACCTTCCTGTTGTTCTGTGCCCCCCCTCCCCGGCCTGACGCCGTCCCCTTACATTCATTCATATCTACATACGTGTAATCAATTTAAGTAGTTTAGAATAGTTTTATACTCGCCTTTGACACTTTGACATATGGAAATGTAGACGAATGTTAAATGAAAGTCAACCACATGTGGAATTATGGTAACATAATATACTTACAGGTCCTCGCTTGCCCCAGGCAGAGCTCATGTCGTTCCAGCCCCTCTTGCCCCAGGCAGAGCTCATGTCGTTCCAGCCACGTTTGCCCCAAGCCGAGCTCATGTCATTCCAGCCTCGCTTGCCCCATGCAGAGCTCATGTCCTGCCAGGCGCGCTTGCCCCAGGGTGACTGCGACATGTCCCTCCAGGCGCGCTTGCCCCAGGCGGAGTTAAGATCCTGCCAGCCCCTCTTGCCCCAAGCAGAGTTGAGGTCTTGCCAGGCGCGCTTGCCCCAGGCTGAGCTCATGTCGTTCCAGCCGCGCTTGCCCCAGGCGGAGTTGAGGTCCTGCCAGGCGCGCTTGCCCCAGGCCGAGCTCATATCCTGCCAGCCCCGCTTGCCCCACCCGCCGCCGCCGTGCAGGCTCGACCACGCGCGCTTCTCTTCATCAGTTAACTCTATTTCGTTGTCGTTCTGCGAACAGGCAAATTTTCTTTAAATCAGTGCACCACAAACGGTCGTTATGAAAGGAAATTGCTTTGAGCAGTTTTATTTTTTAGCGCAAAGAGCACTCGTTCAAAGATTTCAAAAGTACAATGAGGTAAGCAATTCTATTAGCTCTTTGTTTATTCATAGAACATTTTCGTTTGGAATCGGTACAATTGGCTGGAACAAAGCTCGCTCGGGGGAATTGTTCGAAAAAACTTGTCCCCAACATTGTGCACGCCACCGCCGTACGCCCGCAGCCCCCGCACGGCCGACTGCGCCACAAGTTGTTTTATTATTCTATTAAGAGGCGTTTGTCGCCTCACAGAATGTTAATTGTATTGTTCACATCAAACGGCGGACAAGCTTTATGTCCCACTTTTTATTTTGCTTAGAAAACATTGTTCTCATTTCCAGAATAGATGTGTTACGACAACGTACGTCTGGACTATTTTACTTCATTTGAAATTTAGGGCCAGACCTCGCCGTCTGAAGAAGGTGCCGACTATGTTTCAACTTGTAATGATAAAGTTACATTCACACTTGAAGGTAATATCTCTCTAGATTCTAAAATAGCATAACTAACTTGCTCATTGTGCTGTTTTAGGAGTATGTACTAAAAAAACTTTAATTCACCTACACAAGTAATGAAAGGTTCATTAGTTAGTATATTTATATCAAGAGCTATTAGCGCGGTGCGCGGGCCGCATGGCCCCACACTCTACTCGTACAGTCTCCACCAAAAGGCGATGTTGTAAGTTTTCCCTCGTCGTTTAAAATAGTCGAGTTTGCGTTTGTTCCGGTTTTTACAGCGAGCTCGGTAAGTATGGGACAGTGCGCGAGTCGGGCGCTGCCGCTGGCTCGAGGTTGCACGACTTTACCCGGCTATTAGTAGCCCGACATGTTGTGGGGACATCAAAATGTTGTTAAAAGGAGACAAGTGACTGTAGACGAACACTAATACCTGCTAGATGGTAGGGCAAAGTACCGTTTCAACTTTATAGTATTTTTGTGAGATTTGACATTGACATTTTAGTACCTAAGTAAAATATGTGGCACAAAGTATGAACTCGGAAAATTTCGAATAATTAATGTCAAATGGATTGAAGTTTGTGATAGGAGGTATGAGCACTATATTTAGTTATATTTTGGTCGAAGATATAAACTTGCAACAACAAAAAAAAATACAGATCTATTATGTTTTGATCGATTTCCAATCCGTTGATTGTGTCGTCAGGCGCCGCGTACAAATTAACTGCTCTCGGAATTATTCAATTTTTATTATTTTATTTTATACATCACGTGACTCTACACTTTATGTTTCCTTCGGTAACAAGAAATAATAAAGAACAGCAAAAAGATCTTTACTCTAGGGCTGTGCTTGCGGTCATGTCGTGTCTCTTTCCTTGGGTTTATTTGTGATGTGGTGTCGTGTGATGTGATACAAAATACAAAATATTTTATTGTGTCAATTAGATATTACAATACATTTTAATGTGTTTGGAACCCCCATTTAGGCAAACAATGCCTGTATTAGAAGGCTCCGCTCTTTCAACATCATTGTCGTACACTTATACTAACACGAGTTGATGTTATAGTGTACCGTGACCTTAAGGGTAAATATGCACTGTAAGTACATTTTTCTGTATTTATGTTTAGTTTATACATATACTAATCTTAAGAAACTAATAAATAAAAATATATAAGTAAAGTTGCAATTTAAGTTATTAACTGTAAAATAAAACTTATTCCCAGTCAGTGCAAGAGATGTAAAGTGTGGTGTGGTAAGTAATGCGGTGTTATGTGTGGCATATGGTGAGGCGCGCGATGTGGTGTGATGTGTGGTGTGGTGCGTGGAATGTTGTGACGTGTGTGATGTATTGTGTTGTGTTGTTTTGTGGTGTAGTGTGGTGTGGTGTGGTGTGGCGTGTGTAAGTGGTGTGTGTGATGAGGTGTGTGGTGTGGTATGGTGTGTAGTTTTAAGATATATGTGGTATATTTCGGCTACGCAACATGTTCCAGGAGTGCCTCGGTTTCCTCATAGGTAAGTGGTTTTATCCAGCCTATTATACTTTTTTTACAGTCGCGGTAACTTTTGTTATATACCTACATAAACGTGTTTGTTAATTTTGTTATACAGCTGAGTAGAGCGTTTATTAAATTGTTTGCATGCAAATCTAGTTTTAGTTTGGGGAACTTGGAGAACTAAATCTTTTCTTCTTTTAGATTTTTCCTTATCATTATATGTTAGGGTTTTATGTTTTTTTAGTATGGTTTGGGTAATGTACAGTTTTCTTACAGATAGTAAATTACTAATTTGGTATAAACTTGTGGTGGAGAACCTTTTATTTTTAAAATACATAATTTTTATTAATGCACGCTGCGCTCGTTCTATGTTTATAAATTTTGTTTTTGCTGTACCACCCCAAATTGGGATACAATATAAAAGTACAGACTGGGCCAGTGCCACATATATTTCATTTAAGAGATTTCTAGGACGGATTTTACAGCTCTCTATTTTGGTTGGAACAATATGTCTGAGGGTTTTAAAGATCCAACTGAGTTTCCTTATCCTCCCAGAGATCTGCTCAAGTTGAGGGTACCAGGACAGTGCTTGATCTACCACAACTCCAAGATATTTAGTTTTATCCACCTTCTCAATGCATGGACAATTACAGCTAGCATTAAACATGTCTCCACATATGTGTACCTTTAAATCTAACTCTTCAATAGGCTGTGTTCGGTTACTGATACCAAAACATATGTAGTTAGTTTTATTAGTATTTAGGGAAAGTAAGTTACTTTTTAGCCATTCAGCTACCCGAGCCATTCCTGACTCTGCTCTCAGTTTAGCTTCGTGCCAGGATGAACCAGAGAACACAATAGATGTATCATCTGCGTGATATGGGATGGTGTGGTACTGACCTGTGCAGGCGCGGCGTCATGGGGGGCGTCGTCGGCGGCCGCCACCGCGAGGGTGGTCAGCGCGGACAGCCACAGAGCGGCCACGCAGTAACGCATCTGGGGACAACAGAAACACAGCTTTAGAACCACGAACCATCATTATTTGTCTTAAAGTAATAACCATAGTGTCCTCCGACACGCACGACTAGAGAGATAAGACAGGATCAACGTAATGTAATGTGCATATCAGCACCTATTCTCGCTAATTACATCGCCTAATGCTTACGGTCCGAGAGTTTAAAACGCAAAACAATATTTGATACACAGATAATATTTATTTCATGCTATAACTTCCTGAATATAAGGTACGCTGACAATGGTGTGTAAGGTATGCTAACCTTTGTTTTCTACGTAGGGATCTAGTTTCTTAACCTACATACAGGAACCGGAACTGAAGCCGTTCCGCCGCGTTGTGTGTTCCCAGCTTTACGTCCACAATCACGCAACATATCCATCCTTGCCTTGACACTACAAAATTAAAACGGAAACAAATGTTGTCTGAGATGAATGCTACGCTGTCGTTAAAGAGGCGTAAAGAGGCTACAGCTTAGGGGAGTGCACATTGAGGACGACGGCAGCCCGGAGCTGAACTACAGCGAGATTAATCTCGAAGCAGCAGAAGTAGCAGTGTTGCTTGTAAGGGTTGAGTAGATTGGTTTCATACTTTTTATAAAACCATACTATTCCACTTGCTTAACTTGTGTTACGAACATTTATGTGACGTATTCTGATGACGAAGCCAATAATAGAAAGATTTGTAGTGTACGAACTTATGCGCCCCATCGGAGAACGACAGCAAATCGATCTAATTCTCATCATTATTAATTCAAGTTTCCACTGACAGACAACGACACGTTTATATGTGACGTCATATTACAAATACACCGCATCACTATAACAGATAAACGCCGTAGCAGGCAACTGTCTCACTGCCAGCGATAAGCGAGGAGCGGAGTTCTCCCCGGCCGCGGCAATGTGCAAATTGGCTCAGCGATTAATTTTTTTGTTGATTGCTGAGTGATCACATTGGCTGTTCTGTATACGACAAATTAAAAACAGGGTGTTAGAAGAGCATCCATATAAAACTATGGATGCTCTCCTAACACCCTGTTTGTAATTGTATGAATAGAAATTTCGATCTGCGTTCACAGGTTTTGGAAAAAGAAAATGGCCCGTAGCCAGTAGCCGATTAGTCGATAACTATTCGCTGTCGTCAGCGGTGGGACTGGTGCCTTATCACGACGTCATGCACCTGCGACGTCGAACTGTGGGAATAAAGGTGTGTGTGGACGAGGCGTGCAAATGTCACCGCGGTCTGCGGCGCGATGGGTCAGCGGTCATCGCGGCGGCGCGCGGCTATTTACGTGCACTTCGATGGAAATAGAGCGCGGGTTGACACGTAGTGCCCCTAGTGGAGGTGGAGCTACGCGTCGGGTTTCTTCACGTCAAGTTGTTGTTGTTTTGAAGTCACTAACATTTTCGTTTTATCCACGTGACATTTTCAGAAAATTTACGTAATACCGGAGATTTGAGATACTACAGAGAAGCTATCACTGCTATCAGACGATATTCCAAAGGAAAACTATGATGAGAGACATGGGGTCTCCTTGTGGCCATTTATAGCAAAGTTACATAATTGCCAAGTATGACACGTTAGGATTTTACCGTCACGAACCACTTGCGTAGAATACGATGTTGTTCGCTTTATCTCAAGTACTCTCAGCTCAACTATCGTAAGTAGGTACTATATTAAAATGTCTTTGGAAATTTTGGAATACTACTCGTCCATGTCTACGCTGAATATTTTGATACTACTAAATTTTTTCCGTCTTTTCTTAAGGAGTAATGAAAACCGTGAGAGTTTCAAAGGAAATGAGCAAGTCGAGGAAGTTTTATTTGTTTCACTTAGGACGAGCAACAGGCAACAGGCATGCCTTGTGTTTACAAAGCGGTTACTTGTACTACTTAGCTCTCAAGTTAGTGCGGAGTCTGCGGACAGAAGCATTCCGAGCGGCTTTGAGACAACTATTGTGTTTGTAAATACCTACACTGTAGTTTCATAAAAAGCTACTTTAGTTTGACGTAAGTTCTTTTGATTTGATAGCAGGGCTAAAGTGTTTTGCCCTTCTTCATTTTTCTTTAAATGTTTTCGTGTAATCAAAGAAGTGTTTTTTATTTTCATTCTATTCATGGAATGGCAGATGGAAGTTATTGACAAATTAAATTTCCAACGAAAGAAAAGAAAACCTTTCGCGTCCGATCCTTTTGCGTAAATAGTATGATTGTAAACTTTATCTTTAACAGTAGCGAGGAGCCTTGTATTACATCTTGTCGTGAACATGAACAACGACCTTTAATTAATTTCCATGGCTACCTGCTAGAAGTGGCCCGTAATGGCCAACAACGAGCGGCCAACATTAACAATTGGAAATGGCGCGAACATTTGTTGCGACAGATTAGGGCCGCGCCGAATGAGGGCCATTTGTCCCGCAAATCGCGCGGCCAATACGATCCGCAATGTGTCATGCTCGACTCCTGAGCGGAGGCTCAACAATCTGGATGTAGGTAATGTTACACGTCGTCGTCCAAGTTTCGGTAATCCTATTGCTATACAGCTGTAATGGAGGTTGTCGACCCTAATCGCATTGAGAAAGTCATATTGTTTCGGAGCAATGTACAGTAGTAAGAATGGATATTAGACTGTTTTCATATTTTTATAGAATATCAAGTTCTGTGACCGTCAGTATATGCTAATCTTGCAGCAGGACATATCGGTGAACCTGAAGACGTACTATACGTCACTTATGACGGGTATGGCACCAACTACTGGACACATGTTGTAACAAAATACTATGTGTACACATACCATCAACGTGAACAGAAGAATAAGCTAAGGCTAAGTTATGGCTATATCAATGTTTTTATTTAAAAACTTTACTAAACTGAACATTACGTTTAGCACTGATAAATGTGTTTAGATTGCCTTTCAGATTAAACCGAAAGTGTCGCTCTGTTTGAAGTTGTACAAAAATCCGTGAGTGTGTGATGTGATTATGATCGCGTCACGGATTGTGTCGAAAGGTGTCGCGTGATGGGTTCTGTCAACACAATTAGCAGGGGTCCAATAGAATGGGCCGGAATATGTTATCCATTCGATACACGAGTTAGTAATCGCTAAGCTAAATAATTTCCGAAATGAGTATATTTACTGGCTCCTCCAACATCCAGTTCGCGCTCCAGATTAAAGTATGTCCTACCTGCCAGATTGTCTCAAATACCCATTCACCTGCACCCTTGACGATTGGAACCACGCCTATGACGAAGACGCCGCAATAAACGTGGCACAAACAGTAGGTATAAGATAAACACTATAATTAGATGTACTGTCGACACAAAAAGCGAGAGATATTTTTATTAAGCTCGTTCTAGCTAAATATATCTCTCAAAGCGTTAGCATTTGTGTCTGCAAAGTAGTGTCTGAGATTGCTACTGGGACGCAGATTGTTATTTTTATTCAAGATAAGCTTGCGTTCATCTGCAGCCTCCAGTGACGGGATGCGACTGGGTACGTAATTAAAAATGGAGCACGCTTGAAAATGCTTTTTTAATTTTCTCAGAAGTCTTCCAAGATAGTCGAGGATAATTGTAGTTTCAGGTAAAAATAACATTTTATTGACATAATAAATGGGGTAAAAACAGCATAGCTCTATGTATACTTCAACATGTTAGAATGTTACGTTATGTGTGTATGTGGTTAGGTCGCGGTCGTCACACCGACGCGTGTCGCGTGTCGCGTGTCGCGTGCCGCACCGCAACTTGTCGCGCAGTTTGTTCGGCACTTAGTTAGCAGTTCTGAATAGTTCGCGGTGTAACAGGAGATCGCAAGTTTGCCTGGAGGTGTTTGCCAAGAATGTGATTGTCAATTGTCTCGAGTTGTAGAACATTGTTACTGGTTCGTAGTTAAAATATCCTACGAATATTATAATGCGAAAGTTTCTGATGATGGATGGATGGATGTTACACTTTCACGCAAAACTATGAACGGATTTGGATGAAATTTAGCATACTTTATATCCCGGTAGTATGATCCCGTGGTACAATTATCGAACTCCACGCGGGTGAAGCCGCGGACATAAGCTAGTTTATAAACACAATTTGAATACTTATTTGCCACGACATAAATAAAATTGGGGTAAATTGTTTGATTTGTAAGTAAACACTTTATGAAAGTCAAATGTTATATCAAAACGCTTTCTCAGGAATACTGTCACCGTCACACGTACAAACAAAAATAATTCACAGTCACCGACATTCAAAACCTCGAAGCCACAAACTTCATCGAATAACGAAAGTCAACTCGATTAGAGTTGAACATAAAACAGTGTCGATGTCCGACGGGTGCCCGGTAACGGGCCGCGCTAGCTGCTCGTCCGGACAACTAACTCCAACAAAACTATTTCCTCTCTCGAGCCGTTTAACTTGTGCACTGTGGTCAACTTTGTATTAGGGTTGAACTTCATAAAAAGTCACTTCTGTTTAAACCATCGAGATTATTTTTAAGGTACTCTCCATCTCCGACCTATCAATATTCAATTACCGAGGGCAAACTTTCTTCTGCTATCTGAAGAAAAACAAGTGTAAACAATATTCATTAGACGTACCTTCCCTAAATACATAATGCGCTACTTAATATACCGACAAGTATCGTGAGAGACTGGAACGATTTTATTTCAATAAGAGATTATATAATATCGATAACACCAAGTTCAGAAAGTAAAAGTTTACTGTTAACAGTAAACAACAGTAATCCGCCTACCGAACTGTCGGACTGTCGAATTTCTAACCTCTTTCATAGTAACGGTAATTGGAAATTCAAGTACTTTTAAATCATGTACTGAATTCAATTGTTTCAA
Organism: Xestia rhomboidea; assembly: GCA_963853795.1. NCBI lineage: Eukaryota > Metazoa > Arthropoda > Insecta > Lepidoptera > Noctuidae > Xestia > Xestia rhomboidea. The sequence continues at coordinate 487,066 of OY970770.1, forward strand.
ATTGATTACTAATACCATTCGTCTAACAGTTTTTTAGGGTTCCGTAGTCCTGACAAGGAACCCTTATAGTTTGCTATGTCTTTCTGTCTGTCTGTCTGTCCGAGGTTTTTCTAAGAGAATGTAAGTACTAGAAAGCTGTAATTTTGTAAAGGTGTGTATATATATAATAACGTCCACAAAGTGGTTAAATAAAATTCTGAATTTTTTTTTTTTTTTAGGGTATCTCCCCTACATGTGAAGTGGGAATGATTATTTTTTTCGTCGTCTACCTCATCGTGTGGGGTATCGTTAATAGGTCTTTTATAAAATAAACGACTTAGGGGTTGCTAATACTACTTTTCGATTTAATGCTCCATTTACGAAATATTAAAGTTTAAAGTGCAATTTTTTGTTGCAGGCGTCCCCCCCCCCTCTAAAAGCTAAACTGCTGGCTTGAAAAATCTGGAAAAAATGATGTGAACATGATGATAGTGCATTTCATTAACTTTTGTACCAAATACAAAATCCTTAGAATAAATCCTATAAAGTGACTAAGGTGAAGTAGATGCTTGTTTAGAACGGGTGAGGACTTGCATTGAAAAACAAAATCTAAAATACAACGGGCTACTACGGAACCCTAAACTGCGCGTGGCCCGAAACGCACTTGGCCGGTTTTGAGTGAACTATTAGTTACACCTCTAGGCTCTGCCTAAGCCTGTGACGATTACAGGCTTGATGTTATGTTAACAAGTAGTGCTGCCATGATCTTCTAACAAGTACCTGTTACAATATACATATCGGGATAGTGAGGAAATTGTATGATTGAATCGGTGGCAACCCTGCCATCGAAACAAAAGCGGTCGGGTATAGAGCGGTGCCGTGCAACCGCGCCGCGCCGCGTCTGTTACCGCACGATGTGGCGCCGACGCGCGATTACGCGACCAGTAGGATGCGTTATCGCTGGGAAGAGACGAGCGGAGATGAGCGGAGCGGAGCTGTGGAAAGAGATGGGCATTGCTACTGAAGCAGAGAGGACTGCTCTGTAAAGTTATAGCAGACTACTCGATCTTCCAATTCGCTACGCATCACTCCGCATGCCACACAACTTGATACATCTTTTTCTCGTCTCCGCTATGCTATGACCGCTTCCATTGAAGTGGATCAGAGATGAGATGTCAGCCCAAGTGATTGGTACACTCCTGGACGTCGCTCTTTAACGCCATGACTGCTAAATGTTAGAAAAAGAAAGTAGTGCCCCTACACAAGTGACTATATGCGTATCGCGCGTGTGCTAGTAGTAGTTGTACAGACACAGGTCGAGTAGTGCTGTGCGAAAGACCGACACTGACAGTGCTATTGAACTACACTCGTACGAATAGTTCGCTTGGTGGGAGATAATTTCGATCGTCTATTGTTTAGCTTGCCGCTCGTGTCAGGTCACCCAGCTATTCCCGTGGGAAGGGATTGCGTACCGAAGATAAAATAATAACAATTTGCGGTGGTCTATTCATTGAAACTGGTCATCATTTAGATGTGTTTGGTGATAGATATAAAGATTGAAAACAGATAAGCAACAACACAGATACAATATTTCGGTTCACATTTAAAGTGAAAGCTCGAGAACACATACACAAGAAGTTGGCAGATTTGACTCGGAACGAAGTTGTTGTAGTTTTTCTTGTTAATCTCTCATAACTCCTTTCTTTCTTCTTTTTTATATTTTGTTCTATGTATGTATATAAGTATTTTTTATGTTTTAGTTATTATAAATATTTTCTAATTTGTTTTCTGTTATGGCACCTACTGCGTATTTTCTCTGCATCACCATAAGGTAGACTGGTAGAGAATGCCCAAGGCATTAAGTCCGCCTTTGACAGTTTTTACTTGTGCATAAAGTTTTAATAAATAAATAAAATATTATTTTACAACTTTGGCTTTGTGACTGTTTTGTGTCACTGCTGAAGACAAACGAGCTTGCATTGCTTTGTCGTAAACCTTCTTGGCTGCCTTAAGAAGCGGTCTTCCTATACATCGTATATTTAGCGATATTAATCACTGCTTTTGTCTAAGTCCGCCCACACATTAATGGCGTTATTTAGTTTTAATTGGCGCACACATTAAAATTAAATAGTTTTAACCCCCGTCGCGCCAACTTTAACGCAAATCAGTTTGAATAACAAATCGTGCGATTATGTTGAAAGCTTCCTCCGAATGCGGGAACTTTAAATTATAGTTAGTCAACAGTGAGCTGTTATGTTGTGTTTGGAAGTAAACGTGATTAATTGTGGCGCGCTGAGTCGCCAGTTCGTGTGGCTCACAGAGCGCGCTAAGCTCAATGAGCTCGGTAAGCTCATGTGGACACTGCTCTTAGGAGCACAACGGACCGAAGGACATTTGAATTAAACTGTACATAATTTATCAGTTGGATAGTAGTGTTATTCGGTATGCCTAATGACAGCGTGCACTTGCTTATAACTATGGAGTTACGGAGGAAGATGTAAAACAAACAAATTTAAACCAGATTACCGAAATAATCAGGACGGGTTGTTGTTGGCCTACTAGGAAAATCCCAATAGTCATCTAGAGGCTGGAGTTTTGGCTAAAACACATATAGTAATAGACATAATATTACAGACTTCAAACTTTTCGTTCTTATGAATGTGCTAGATTAGATGATTCGTCTGCTCTTGCCCTCCAATCCTTCGCTAGATAGACGCTGATTTTCAAAACGCTCAACAAGTCAGATATATATCCCAGCTCAGTTTACCGCCAACCGATGGATTGAAAAAGATTGAACACTGAGCTATCTATCGCTAGGGTCGCGCGTCGCTGTACATCGAGCCCCGTCGGCATGCGTCAGCACTCTTGTGACATGACAGCTGAATGTCAACCGACATGCGACATGAGTCGTGGACAGCATTGTGAGAGTGGACATTTTTCTAAATGTCTGTATTTCTTGACAGGTCCAACAAGCCTGGGATCTTTTCATAGTTCGCATGGGATATCATCCCGTAGGTAAGTACTTTAAGTGTAGTGAAAAACCGTGAAAGTCTAAAACAGTGAATCATCGTTACACCTATTCATGGATGAATAAGGTATAGTTAAATGCGCTGAATCTTAATATTTGTTTGATATTAGTTCGTACTAGATTTTGATCGGGTTCTTGGTTCTCTTGACAATTTATTTAGGAATCTATCAGTCTGCCCAACATTCTAACTTGCACTACGACACATACATAGTACGCGGGCTGCGTCAGCACGTTTGATACTCGTCCCGCCGGAACGCTTCGATGGTCGACAACGATGTCGTCTACATATCGTCGAAAGCTACGCTCATACCGAATGAATAATTTAGCAAGCCAAGTAATACCTAGGCTTCACTTTTCTGGACGCTTTTTTATAAACAATATGTATGAGCTTTCTTTTCACAATTTTGGGAACCACGAGTATCAGATGATTCAGATGTACTGGCATATATAAAAACCAATTTATTAAAAAAAAAACATCGACTCTGAGTATGGGACTTAAACGTAACTGGCGAAATATGGCTGTACACTTCGTGCATAACCTCTCGGCGACAAACCGGCGTGGTGATTTGTTAATACAACAGGAAGTCAAAACTCTCCACAAATTCCATAATATAGTATTACGCTTTTATCGATAAACCAAGCCAGCGCTACCTCAAATTGGCCAACAAATGCTCCGCGTGATTAGGAGTCAATCGCCCCACAACGAGACGTGGAGGGCCCTGCACAGAGAGGGCCCAGTCGAGAGGACTATGCGAACCTACTGCCGGCGAGATAACTATTAGACAGACTGCTAGCCACTAAGACGTCTAGATTGTGTCATCAAATTTCATAAAACGGTATTAAAATGGTAATTTTGAACGATTACAGGGAAATTATCGTTAATTTTAGCAGACGGGCTTTGATTTTATAGTGCTTCGAGGTGTCGTTACATTGTAAGATTACAAGTTTTAGTGAAGATTCAGGAGGAAATATGATTTTGTGGACAGATTTTGCCTATTTAGGTTGGTTAGTCGTGAGAATTATGTCCCAAGGGTCATTTGCCCTTTACATTGAAGAATTTATAAACTGTTTGGACTTAAATTCTACTTACAAATGAAGTTTGTTGTTTAGCGTGTCTTTACGTGTGAAGTGTTTGTGGCTCATTAGTGAGTTTAGAACAAAGGAATACCCTCCACCCCTCCCCTCCTCACAGCCAGACCACAGTGCAACTAAATGAGGCCTGTGACCAACTGCTGGAGCTTAAGAAGAGTTCTGTGTTGATAAGTTTTAACTGGAGAAGAATTTACAAAAAGTGTTGGTGACAAATTAAACGCAATGAAAGCTTTGAGACAAAGGTAATTCGTTAAAGAACTTATGGACCTCATGTATGGAATAAAGTTCGTTCATTAAGGAGTTTACCTACGTACGTACGTTACGTACGTTACTTATGTACCTATGTGCCTAGGTGCTTATTGTGTCAATGGAGAATGACTGAGTTAAGAACGGGTGACTTTCAATAATTATAACAAGAATATTAAGGAGTGCTGCATGGTATTTTCTTCGTCGCTTGAATGGCATGACAGAAGACTGCTTTTGCTATCAAACATTTGAGAAATTGTATTGAACCATGCGCCAAAACATCCAACTTCCTTTATATTCTTGTTTCCTAAACTTCAAATTTACAGCCCTTGTATCTGACTTGTATAGTGTAGCGTGTAACAGAAAAGGTCACATGTGAAGAGCAACCTCTTTAAACGTAACCTTTCGACTGCGGGCTGGTCATTGTGTAACAATTTGTTCGTGGGGCTGACAGCGACTATGCGTTACATTCCATTGTAACAAATATCTGCCTTTTGTTGACGTAAAAGGTTTCAGTAAATTTCAGGAATCAACGAAAACGAAACATCGATGTTTGTGGAAAGCTTATAAAATTCTTTTACTTAAATCCTTTAGTTTTTAATTTAATAAGAAGACAAGAGTCTGTTAAAAGTAGCAGTAATTTTAAATTATCTGCGAGACTTCAAGAGCCGTCTAATCATCACATAACTCTTGACAGAACAGTTCAGACTTTCGTTTGACTTGATCTCAATTGATTTCGCTCAGCTTCGCAATATCGATACTTGAGTCGAATCCTCGCTCGCGTTGTTTACGAAACATTCGATTCTATTCCGTAAGTCGAATTAAGACGGCGGATTTATTTTCGTTACATCACACTTTCGATGTCAAAGAAATTGCTTTTTGTAATCGCTACGTCACTGGCAATCGCAAAAGGTTACATATTACTGACGTTTGCCAGATGTCTACGTCATCTAAGCTTCCAGAACTTCTTCTATTTAATTGTATAGTTTAACCTTCTCTATCGTTAAATTCAGGAGAGAATTTGAATATTTAAAAGTGATTTGGGGAAAAGTTTGTCCATTTTGTGGTTCAATATAGATTTATTGTAAAGTTCGGAGTGAAGATAAATACAAGTTGCTCGTTTGACTTGCCCAAACTTTGCGCTTAATGTTTAACTTCCACGTTGATTAGTGCAAGCGGTACTCAGAACAATGAGCTATATCATTGAGCTGTATCAGTTCCCAAAGAATAGTTCACAGGTAATGTGAATGACTGAGTGAGTGAACTGCTGTCGCCGGCGAAGCGTTCGATCTCGATAAAGTGACGCGCGGCTGTCGATACTGCAGTATAAATAGGATATCGATGCGATGACCTATACCTGCGGCCCTGCCAACATAACCGGGCCCCCACGCACCCTCTCTTCAATTAAACGTTGAATAAAATCATACAAGCTGTGTTCTACTCGCAGTTCAAGCTAAGCCGGTCGTCACGTAAGATTTCAATGTGACTGAGTACTAAGTAGGGATTATTTGCGTCATCGTGTGCCGTTTTATACTCTATAGAATATTACCAACATTTAGTTTACACCTATCTATGCTTATAGTCAGTATTTTATGAGCTGGACTCATGTTGAACGAGCAAAAGTGTACAGAAAAACAACTAATGGTCTCTACTTTTAATTAATTTTACTTACGGCTTTGCATTGATTACGAGTGCTTACACTAGTATCGCATCGAACTCTTTTATTCGCTTGGGTGGATAAGTAGGGATCCACTTACTGATCTCTATTATTCTGAACATACATAAGGTAGGTATACAGTACTTATGTGAGATAGGGATCGAGAATTTGAGACAATTTTCTAAAATAGCTCGTTTGTATCGAGAGCTCGTTATTACACGAGAGCTGTCGCTGATCCTCCTGAACTGTTCTGTAACTTGTAGCCACGACAGTCAGTACCTAAGTTTATGATTGTTTAAACTTAAAGGATTTTTATGAATGATTAATTTGCTAGTTGTATGAATTTTACATACTATGCAATATTTTAACTGGGGAGTGCATGTGTATGCTAATTTTAACGCCTAAATCACTGAATCAACCATGATATTTGCACACATAGAACACACGTAGACGAAGTCAAGGACGGGCAACAGTTAGATTTGAGAGATTAGCACGTACTGTTTGTGTTCAATATTATCCATCTACGGACCGACCTCGTCAAGTACAGCTTAACATCGCAGATCGACCTGTGTGATGTTTATATTTAAGCTGGATGGATATCAGAGCGTTGGCAAGCTAAATTGGTGGCATCTAAATCTAGATCAACGTCGATCACAAACGGTAAACAGCATAGATTGTCATTGCATTACTCAAATCAGTTTGTACATAAACACAGTTACTATATACTTAATGCAATGCTATGTCGCCTCTCTAATTAAGGTTAATTGACGGTAATGGACTAATCTGTTATACTATGTACTCAGATCAACAAATGTTGATATGAATTAATGGAACCCCGAGTCTATCTTAATTTAAAGTATTGACTTCTTTCTTTCAGTGTGGTTAGTGCCTAACCTGGTGTTAGAGTTTTAATGCCGCCCGTGGGCCTCTGACTTGGCATTGAGTATTGACTAACATTCAATGAGCATCTATAATTTAATTTCTAATGAAGAAATATTTACCGAATGTAGAAGTATAGACTGTACTGTAAACTGTAATCGATAGGTACCGATGACTAGTCACGTCAGTCGTTGTGGCCCTCGAGTGCGCAACACTCAACTCTGACATTCATTCATATCGATTCCTTCACAATTTACTTTCCTGGAAGTAATCGATGGCTACTTAACTGTATCGATACTTGTGTGCTCGTTAATGATGTTAAGCGATGAGATATTGTTCAACCAATCAACGAATTAGAATGACTTGACAATGTTGTAAGTAGATAAAAAGATATGGTAGTAACTAGATAAAAAGGTATGTGTTGATGATATCTTTGAAGAATTAGAGTCCATTAGGTTAGTAGGTACGCAAGATCTGGTGTTCCCTGGAGGGCAAGGCTAATAGGCAGGACAAGAGTCACCTTTACTTAAGTAAACAATAAGCGAATACACCCACACATAGATATCTGATGTGAAAGGGACACGTGGAAATTAAACCAACTTTTACCATTATTGTCTCCCACAACTAATCACTAAGTGTAATGGTAACATTACTTTAATGTTCCTTTTATTTATACTAATAGCAGGAACTACTAACAGTGATCAGTTTATACGAGATTCGATAAGGGAGGTTCCAATAACCGGGGCAGTTAGGGGCAGCCTAATGTGTGGCAGATGGTGTCACTCGGAAAGACGGCGATACTCATGCAATATCGAGGTGGCAGTGGACTAATAGAGCATTCACTTACGGACTGGTTAATGTAACTGCGTTCATGAGAATTGTATGTGAAAAGGTTCCAATGGTTTGTTTGTAACTCTATTGTATCCAGCGGCAACAGGGTACTTATATAAAAAATCCTGATGGATCGAATCAGAGGCCAGGATCTCATGTTTAGTAGTACCGCTTGCGCTTGCGATCATTAGATGAACGATTGCCAACGGACGAGTCGGGGTAATAAACCTATCATGAATTTAAAATATCAACCAAAAAAAAGAAAATATGTAAAACAGTTTTCAGGATGGCAAACGCTTTTGATATCGCGAATGGTTGGTAGTGACTAGTGAGTGTGTGCGGGCGCATTGTCAGTTTGTGCTACTAACTCTTTTGTTTCATAATCTGAACTGAATGTATCCAGTTGGGACTAGAATAGAGGACAGTGGTTTACTGTGGTGAGTGAGTCCCGCATAGCACGCCTGAAACACATTTTTATTCATGTGCATTATTAGCACTTTTGTTCGTTTGAATTTAGAGTTATTCGAAAATATCATTTGCAGTTGCAGGTGCCGTGAATCCCGCATAAACTATGCACTAAGTAGAAGGTGGAAATAGGCAGACATTTTTAATTAATTATGAAATTGTAATCTGGGTAGGTAGATCTGTGATAAGGGGCCGTTATCGAGGTATAAACGTTAATTATTTAAATAGGTAGTTAAAGATTACAGTACTGACAGGTTGATGATACGTTTGGGTATTACGCGGCGGCTGTGAATACCATGTTGGTTGGCTACACACCATTTCCTGTTCCCAGTCTATTGATTTTGCTTTGCCACACCGAAACATAGGTGATGTACCTATGATTCGGTTTAGCACAGCAAAATCACACATAAAATAAGCAGTAAAACACGAATTAACGAGAAGAACGAATTCACCAGAAGTTGAAAGTAAAACTCGTAAAGCGTGTAATATTTAACAGAGTTCTATTATGTGCCTCAAACTTACAGCTCATTGTGGCTTTAATTGACAGCCGCCAAAAATCCGCTTACAATGGCGGCTTCCCAAGTCGCCGACTCAGAAACAGAAGTCGGCGTCGACTTCCAAAGTGTATGTCAAAGTTGAACTGTAATGTAGCTGTCGGTTACTTGTTGATTTCAAACTCATTTCGGTGGCTTTTGTCGTCAGTGGCGGTGAAATTTTAATTGATTTTTTAAGTGTTTTAGCCTCGGCTTGACTTCAAAGTTTAATGTTACGTAATTGACACTGAGGGATAGTCATAGAAATCATTTGAAATGGATTAATTATTAGCTTCTTAGTTTAAATAATTGAACCATCGCAACCTACTTTGTCGAAGTGAAGCCAAGAAGTTGGCCTGTAAGGGCAATACAATATGTCAACGGTGGAACCCCGGGGAGCCGTGTCATGTCGAGAGCGCTATGTGAGCACGTGAAACATTCGAGAGCGATGTCGACACCTGTGCCGCGCTCTCAGGGGTGTCGGACGTCTGCTGATGTTACGAGACAACTATAATATTGAAAAATGGAGCTTTAGATATTCAGTTGCAGGTTTGATATCTGCATCGAGTTAAAAAGTCAACATATCTTGCAGAGAATGAGATGAAAATCAATGTTAAAAGAGACAGATTAATAAAACAAAGGGGTTTACTTAAAGTCGGTTATGAATTAAGAGCGGAATATGAATATAATTACGTTTATAAACCGAGTCTGCGAAGTTTAAATCCTCATTATACTAACGACTTCAATCGGTTGAGAATAAACTTTCACTTCACCTGTTCTAATCCTATTGTGGAGATAATAAATACCTGTAGTGTTCCAAACTAAAGACGTTATCGAATCTAGATATAAGTGCGGCGGAGCGCGGCGCTTGGGGGGGGGGCTCAAGCAAACTATTTGTATTCGTGTAAGACAATCGTAATCCGTGGCTAGGGCTGACACGCGACGCGACCTGCCGGGTCTACTATAGCGAGAACACTATGTGACCTACGGTGGCTAAGCAGTGTTTAATGACGATTCTACTAGCAAGTAATGATTGCGATTTTTCTTTTAACATGAAATTAAAATTAATTATACAATTAAGTTAAATGCAGAAGGAGTTGTTTAGTAACTTGATTATTTCCGCAATTTAATTATATTTATAGATCACCAATGACTTATTGATCGAATTACCGAGTACACCACACGCCCTTACAAACTTTCTGTTGTGTAGGCTTTTATTAGATGATTGAAGGGCCTGTCCTTATTACGGCTTGGATCAGTTAGCGGAGCAGCCCTGCGTAGGCCGAAGCAGCACCCGTACTAATCGCACGTTAATAGCGATCATCGAATAGACTCGAATATAATCGAATTGAGTCGATTATCGGTTTACAGCGATTAGTAATCGATCCGCGCGAACAAAATTAATTAAAACAAGTTTGCTTGTTGCCGCTGGTATGCGACACTCCTAACTCCTCGGTGAGGAGGTGGCGACGCTCTTACCCGCCGTCCCTGAGTGTTGGCGGAAGGAGAAGGTGAATGGCTTACCTGAAATAGAGAGAAAACAATTGTTAAAAATAGCCGCAGAACGGAACTAGAATACGGATATATTTAGAAGAGTGACATCGCTCGTATTCAAAACAAATTTAGAATAAAACTCTAACTCAGGAGATTGCAAAACAATTTTATTGACAGTTATATCGATGTCCTTTAATTGCCTGCCACTTATAGTTTATAGTTATGTAGACCTTGTATAATAAATAAATCCGAGTTTTTTTTGTATGATAGCTGAGCATTTTTATGATTCGTTTCAATACAAATAATTATTTTTTAGTCATGTTTTTCATACTCGTAGCTTACGGCCTGTTTGTTTTTAACGAAATAATTAAATTACACAAAATATACTCGACTTATTATTCTCGGGAACAAAACAAAATCTTGTACGTAACTTTCGTGAATACGGGGCATATTTCAGTTGTAGGCAGATTGTGTTGTGACGGTAAAGTTTGCGCTGGCGACGAACTACATATTACAAAGTATCTTCTGAAGTACATAGAGACGCAAACTTTTATAAACTTGATAGTTTACCCACAGTTCGGTTTGAAAAGTTACAGGCAGTTATTTTGTACGAAATAAATTATTATTAATAAGTTTTAAAGTTAATACGGATATATCGCCGTACTTGGCTTAAATCTAAGGTAGGTATTTCTGCATGAATGAAAATCTAATTTAAACCTTAAACAGTTTCCCAGTAAGTAGAAACTCGTGCAAGCTAATCAACCACAAGCAAAGTACCTTTTGTTTCCGAAGTGGAAAATGCACACGGATGTCCTCCGCTCTGGAACTCAACTTACAAACAAGTTTAGTAACTTAACCTCAGACTAAAACTGCTTTCACCCAAACTAATTAATCTTGTTTATTTAAAAACGGTTCATTTTAATGGTGAGTGATGTACATAGGTGCAAGTGGCAGACTTGCAGGAACTTACTTGTAACGACGCTATGATAGTTTGTATCAGTTATGTAAATAGTTGTGAATACTTGCAGTGTCACAAGCAGCTGGTTAAGTTAACGTGAACTTAACTAAGGAATACACGTTGTAGCGTAAACCAAGCTGTGCACTTTTTAAATATTCATGAACAGTATTTTTAATAACGTTTTTGTAGAGAGAAGCGTAATTTTTGCAGTGTAACAATTTATGGTAATGGAACAGGATGCTGTAGATACGATTATGTAAAAAACAGCAATTTAAAAGTGTAACCCTTCCTTATGTGACTCGGGAAACCTAGTTTTCATTCATATGTATTGCATAAAGTCTTACTTACACTTGTTTACTATGTTAATGTGCTACCATGGCTAGAATGTATTATTAGCGAAGTGTCAATCGATGCGCCTTGCTCACTTATTCATTGAGCACATCGATCGCCTTGGGGCAGGTAAGTGCCCAGCGCGACCCACGGCGGGGACACCTCATGAACCGTAAACATTATTTACCTACGCGATATTAGCAGCACGTCTTTAAAGGCAGAATACTAAAATACTTTAGTCATGATCATATGACGTCACTAACTCAGCGCCGCCAGTGTCTTTGGAAGCGGCCTCTTTGATTCTATATACATAATAATATACAGGAGGACCCACAAGTAAGGTTAGTCCCTTAAATATTCCCTTCCCAGTTTTACTGAAAGAAGATTTCATTTTTATTTTAAAAATAACTTGAACTGCGGTCAAAGATCTACAAACGTGGACCTGCAGTAGTTACCTACGTCCCTTGTATTAGGGGCCTATTGCCAAACGGGGCACAAACTCCGCTCTGCTTATGAGATTTTTTTTTATCGCGTGGTTAGTAGAAACCCGTGCAATGAGTTGTTCAAGATACAAAACCCACAACACCTTGGCCGACCTCTAACGAGCACTACATCAACGAGCCAGTGATATTAAATAGTCAGGAAACATGTCAGGTTCAAGCCAAAACTAGTTGTTCAGTCACCTGTTTGATAAGTACGTATTACACTTGTAACTGAACAGCTCAATCCTTGTATTTCGTGGTCGCGTTGAAGTCGTTATGATTTATGGACTAATTGGAGCCGTGAAAAGCATTGTATGGATACGTAGAATCTTTAGAATCGAGGTCGACAGTTTAGGTCTGCGTTTCTACTGGTCGGACCAAATTAAAAGTTATCGACACAAGAAGATCAAGAAGTGTTGAAGCTTAGAAAACCATTATCATGTTATAAATAGAATATTAATAATAAGTAGGCTCTTGGTAACGGTCGTCTCAAAATTGTAACACAAAGATGCGGTAAAAACAAAAAGTATTTCAAGAAGATGTAAATTAGTTTAAAAGAGATAGGTACCTAAACATCCAAAACATTTACGTCATTCGTTGACACAACTGCTAACATAAAGTGTGTCAATATTATATTGTCTCAATTAATTCCAGCCTAGTTGCACAGATATGAGCACACAGTCTTTAAGTCTGTCTGTCTGAATCTGAACCTGTTTCACTTTAGGATAGCTTTTTATTGCGAGTTTGGATGTAATCAATGAATATTTGTTCTGTATGATTTAAAGTCTCGACTTTGCTGAACTTTTTTTCGGATGGGAAATCATCAAATGACTCCTCCCGCTCTGGGCGGAGCATGAGGGAGTGTCAGACTTTTACTGACTAAAACCCATCCATGTTCCTTCATCGCCCTTTGTGTTCCGGGGCCACGGTATCTCTTTCGAATAGTCCCGCAGCCCCGGGACTTTGCTGACCTAAAAAATGAAGCTATTTGTTGTTACTAATTGATGCACATGACATGAATCAGCTTTAGGAAGTGTTTGACTAACATTATCTTGACAAAAGTTACCGCTAAGAATTAAAGTGTGATTACGAGTTTCCGTAAAGAGCAAGTTTAAAATAAATGAATAAAACCACAATTAAGGCATCAATTTGCCGTAACATGCATCGGTCACCCACTGATTGCCGTAAAACAATTAATTTAATAGCTGTAACAATCAGTGAATTTACGCAGGAATACCAAATAGGTACAACCAGCCGATCAGGAGAACAACCGATGTAATGCAATGTTGGTCGTAAGAGTCGAACGAAACGAAATTATTGGTATGTTTTACGTTTTAGGTTTTATCGTGTATTGTTAAGTATTCTAGTTTAGTATTGTTTCATATTGGAAATATGTTTTGATTTGTTGATTTAAATTTAACTGTGCAGAAGATTATACCTATGTTGTGCGTATTTTGTCTAATAAATTGTCGAGATAATATCCTCTAGGGGGAGAATGTGATTTAAATTTGGAATACTTACCGAAATTTATACTGAACTACATCTGTGTTTACACCATTGAGTTTGTATAAAAAGCATTATACATCTTTTTGAAAAAGAAATACGCATTTATTATGCAGTTATATAAATGAGTTCAAATGTCCATCAATGTGTCTTCCTGTCATAAACATGGCAGTATCTGCTTCCACCTACCTACCAACGTGAGGAAACCGATATTATAGTAATTTGATTAAAGGATATTCAAGTAACGCCGCGGAACTGATATTAGTTGACATAATGTCAATATTGTTTTACATTAACACCAATTTACTTAGTTGTCTGTTTAGAATTAATTATGTTTTCAATTGTACTAGTTTTATCCGCGTGTTCGGTTACGTACCTAGTTTGAATTGGAAAATAACTTCATGGAAACAACTCGATGAAGAAAGTTTCTGCGAATAAACCAATGCTATTAATCAAAGTTGATAGTAGTCTATCGTAGATAAAACGGTTTTCCTGGGAATTACGCTTGATTCAAGGCTTCAATGGGGTTCTCATTTAACATCTCTGGCGGGGCGGCTAAGTTCAGCAGCATATGTTATTAGAAAAATCCGTCAATTTACTGATGTAGATACTGCTAGATTGGTCTATTTTAGTTACTTTCATAGTATAATGTCTTATGGCATTTTACTATGGGGACGGGCTGCAGACATTGAATCTATATTTATTCTGCAAAAAAGAGCCATCAGAGCCATATACAATCTTCGTAGGCGCGATTCTCTGAGGGAACTGTTTAAGGAAATTAACATCATGACGGTACATTGTCAATACATCTACGAAAACATAATGTACGTGAGGAAAAATCTACATCTTTTTGGTAAAAGAGGTGACAGACACAATTACAGTACTAGAAATAGGGACCAATTAGTTCAGCCAGGCTTCAGACTCGCTAAAGTAGACTCTTCTTTCATGGGGTACTGTTTGAGATGCTACAATAAAATTCCACAAAGCATTCTTGAACTGAATGAAACAAAATTTAAAACATGCATTAAACGCACATTAAGTAAGCAAGCATATTACAAATTGGACGATTATATCGCTGATAAAAATGCTTGGCTCAATGCCGGTCCTGCTCCACAAGGACAGGGGCGCATAAATGGATAGCACTAATTGTATTGTTGGAGCTGCTGAAGATTGTACAACTATCTTTGTATTGTATAAATTCAATATTTTTGGTATTATATAAACGCATATCCCATATTGTGTGAGTGCTATGTACTAGAATGCTATCAGTCGCTGGAAACCTACGTCTTTTCTTGACTTGAATGTGCCCTGGCGGTTAAGAGTATGCCATGCTCACTCAATGTCTCACTGATGGTGGCGCGTGTGTCGGATCATTTAGTTTCCTTCAAAATGGTTGAGTTGAATGGTGCTGATCCATGCGTCATGTTCGTGAACGGGCGCTGTCAGTTGGGACTGGTCAGCTCTTGGGTGCCACGGCTTATTTGAATTATTTTTATTTTTTTGAATTGTTTGTTTTGTTTTTACTATGGACACTTTTAACGTGCACATCTTGCTACATTGTTCTCACATAATGTACCATCTCAACATGAATGATGTAACCAAGGTTTTGTAAAAATATTCTGATTTAAAAGAGTGTCCATGGAGTTTCTTGCCCGTTCTTCTCCATAGAGATCTACGCTAGGGAATGGGCAACTACAGTACTTTCACAGTTTTATGCCTTGTGACTGGGACTGTAGCTACATTTAATTTTCATCTTTGTTTCGACAATTCAAAAGTGCCTATATCTGGCCTACTTGAAATAAATGCTTTGATTTTGATTTTGATTTTGTTGCAGAACCTATTTCAATAATTTACTTATTTCAAAATCGGCTCTTATAACTATAAAATCGAATGTATACTTTGAACAGTTTGAACTATCGTGACTTATGGCATGCCAGGAGGTTTTGTGTCAATGTATCAAATAAATGTATGTTATACGTTATGTTGACACAGTGATCAAAATGTGAGTGTTTGTGTTTATAAAACAATTTGTGTTTATAAGATTTATTTTAGTAATTTTACGTTTTTCTATATATATATATCTATTTATCCATATCTCGAGACAACCGTCATCGCTATGTGCTCAGGTGTTCAACACATCGCTACGCAAGGCATCCGCAGGCAGTAGGTCACGCTGCTAGTCTGTCCTGACAAGTGAAACCAACCTGACCGATCTGATTTATATGCAGGTAATTATTTTCACAGATTTTGTGTATTCAAGATCCATAGTCGACTTGGCACTTTGCTATGTCCCGCAAACAAAATCGATAAAGGGAATGCATAGTTTAGTAGATCTGAATAATTAACTCGGTAAGCTGAGAATCTAAACCTTCTAGACACAATTATACTGAGCGACAAGTTAGACAAATGTCGCCCAAAAATGTGGCAAACATTTAAATGGAAGTAAATTCCCTTGGCCCTAAGAGCTCTGATGTTTGGGATTACTAGCTGGCTCGTGCAAATTGTAGATAATCGTTTTAAGTGCACCTTTCTGTTTATTTAGAGAACTGATACATAAATACATTTCAAAGAACGTGTTCAAATAATTGTTCCTTAAAGAGCATTTCTTCTGATATGCAATTCAATACTTTCACATTATACTTTCAGTATTTTACACAATATGTTTTGCAGAAGGAGCAAATCTGTTAACAGTTATTTTGTAGTATATAATTGTTTTTTTTGTTTTTGTTTTGTGTCGAGTTAATTAAACTTAGAAATGTCCTACTTTATTTATTAGCCTAATGCTATTTTTATGGCGAAATGTCTCATCGCACTACATGTGTTTTTACCACTTTTTGTACCACATTGACTGCAAATCAATAATTTTGACTTTGCTGCTAGTGCAGGATTTAAAATTATTTGTATCTTATAAATTGCAACTAAACACAGCACATGCATGTCCTCCATTAGTGATCAGATCACGTGTGGGCTGTCGTCAGACCTGTTCTAAGTCAAACTTGGAGCTATTTGCTTCTCCTATCAGTGGCTCGTCTCAATTACTCCAGCATCAGATTACGGCAGTACTTATCAGCGGGATCGAGTTGGTCCTTTGTTCTGCGTGCGGTCGACGGAGCTGATAACTCGTATCACTGTGCTCGTAGTTCCACTCGCTAGCTTGTTTGAGTTGGTGCTTAAGTTACGGCACGACGCGCGGCGGATATCGGTGCAGCTATAAAGGAGGTTGTGTTGGGTGGAGCCTTGTGTCTTTCTCCATAGGGATGGAATGACGCTTTGGAATGATTGACATTCAAGTGCCTGTTTTGGTCTAATTGAAATAAATGCTTTGACTTTGAGTTTTTGTAGGTTAATTAGCCGTTATAGTATCTAAAGCTAGACATGATTTATCATGTTAGGTTAAGGTCTACTAGACACACTTTTTATTCTTCTCCTTTGTCTCTCTAATATTCATGTATCATGTGTCATGCATACTTGTTATTTGCATGGTTACTGAAATGCCAATTTTAGTTGTCATTTAATTTGAATTGTAAGTGACTGTGCTATTGGTGTGCTTATTATATATAAATATAAATGAGTCGTAGGTACTGGAAAATTATTGATTTTATTTGACTCAGATCCATGTATTGTGTTTCAGAATTTTAGCATTTCTAAGAATCGGGATCTACTCTTTATAACAAGCTGACCAGACTATTGCCAAAAGCACCGAAGTGAATCCAAAGAGTCAAAGTAACCAAAATATGTTGCCAGTTATGTTCGTCATCTGCTTGTCATGTAAGTACTACAGATTGTTTCTTATGAAAATGTTTAGAATCAAACACTCTCCGCCACTTAGGACCAACATTTATTTACATATTACGAAGCCGTCACTCTTCATTTATTACCGAATGAAGGATCGTCACAAAACAAAGAATACCACTCTTACGACGCGGTTGTATATCATCAAGCCTACCGTACAATATGTACTGTATGTTTATGTATATTCCTAAATCCTTTCGCTCCACTATTTTATGGTAACCTTTCCGTATTCGTCATAAAACGTTGACGTGTCATCCTCATTACGACGATGACATCGTGTTCACAATTTGGCAATGTGGGGAGTGATGCGCGGACACTAAGGCGACAGCCGACGAGTTGTCGACTGCCGGCGCTTGCCTGCTAAGTGAAGCACTTAGCCCAGGAGACTGCGGGAGTGCGAGCCCTTTGGCTATCAGCAGCAGTGGGTGATTCCGGGCTGAGATGATGATTTGTTCTAACAAAGTTATTTATATAGTTGTGTCTATTTTCACTCTGACAAAAACAAATAATTGTTACACTTTATATTACAATTTACCACCAGTTAAAATTAATTAAGTATTTACCAGTGAAAACCGACACGCCGAACAAATTAACTAATAAGTAGTCGTTAGCTATAATTATAAAAGCAAACCCGCGCGTTACACAATAATGATCTATTTGACCCGCGCCGCGCCGCAAACACACACTAGTCAAACAGACAGATATTATGAAAGCGATTATATTAATACTAGAGGACGGATGCAAATCCGTTAGTCGGGTAGTATTCAAATTTTCCGGATGGTTAGCGGTCCCGTCCAGTCCGCTCGTCCGTTTGTCCGGATTATAAAGGCCGCAGCTATTATTTTGAGACACACATTCGCTAATGAATTTCTATTTATACAGTTTGGAATAAATATTACGGGTATTGAGTTTGATTTGAATCATTCATGAATTCATTGTGATTCCATTTTACAGTAATTGGACTCTCTTTTATAATTCCTGATTTATTTAACCGCGGAATCCACCGTGATGCCCTGATGAATAATTTGAAAACAAGAAATAATAATGTGAATATTTTCGAAATACATACATCGACTTGCAATATTTTTAGTCATACTGGTTTACTCATTTTATTTACTTTATAAGGAAAATCAGTATTGAAAACAAACAGGAAGTAAGACAGCCAATCGCGGGTCTTCACTTCCTTAAACATTGATGTCATTCACTTGTTGTTTAAAACTTGTATTAAAAGCCCACGTTAATCAAAGCCGTATAAACTCGCATATACTTTGTTGTGAGACAAGCTTGTTTATTAAACCCTTCAGTCGGCGATGCGTTCCCCTTGCACTCAAGACGGTGCGAGACCGTGTATACATCGGTTACGGGGTAATAAAGTAAGTTGTCTATGGCGGCGTGATTGAGCTGTCACGCTGGGGGTGGATGGCCCATCGACGGCCACCCACCGCCAGGCACTTTGTAATATCACGGAGATGCGCTGCTTTACGTTGCTTCTCTTTATTACTCTGTGATGCCTTTCTTGTTTTAGTTATTTATTTCCACAGTGGTCATTTTAAAAGAAGGGTGTGTAATATCATAATATGTTAGGTGGCCAACGTACTTTCATTGTACAATCCTTTTATTGACAACATTCTATCTTCCAGTACCTATTACTGTTAAGTTGCCTACCTAATTAGTTAAGTTCATCATTTGAATAGAAATAAATACATCATAAAAAGGGCGCGTGTTTGGTTGTCTAAAACAAAATACATTTCAACAAAATATTTATGAACTCAAAGTTATTGGTCGTAGACTCATTAATCATCTTAACAGTTATTAATAGAAATAAGTAGCTAGCGTCAATACCTACTTATTATTCACAAAGATGTCGGATACTCAAAATGGCTGGAACTTCAACACCAGTGATTAATGACACCCGAGTCGCCGATACAATCTCAACTTCGCGCCTAAATCTGGCGACGGATTTCTGCACAAAGAAAATATTCTTTAAATGAACCATGTTAGCAGTTTCAACAGAGTTTCGTCCAAAAGATGGCTTATTTAGCGAAACTTTAAAACAATTTAGAATAGCGCTGCGCTTGTGTCGCGAAGGTTGCTGTCGATAGCACCCGGCGATGCTATCAGCAAGATGGATGGCGCCGACACTCACTTTAACTTATAAGCGAGCTGTCACTGTCAAGTGTCACTCCATGACAACTAGTGAACTACCTTCATTCCTGTACAGCGCGACATTTACAGTAATTAGGCAGTTAGTTCAGCGAAATAGTTAAGTAGGTACATGAATTTTATTTATTAGGCATTCTGATCGGAGGTAATTAATTAATTTAAATGGTATTTGTTGTCGATTTAGCTTTGTATTTAGTTTTTATGCGGTTCCGAACGTAATAAAACGAAGTAATCACAAATGAGCAACCGCAGGAGAACATTTATACAAATAATTATGCTTGATTGGTAATCGGCTCGATTGCGACAAGTATAATTACCATACATGTCGCAATCGAGCCGTACCCGGAGTTAGTGGCGCGCGCGTCTTCGCGTCTTGACTTCACTTCTCGGTTCATCATTGAGCTATCGCGCGTTCTGTTCGTACCTACTAAGCTATACGTGCCTACCTATCTACACTGTGTTGTTACGGTTAGATTGGAATTATAATCTGATTGATTGAGTATAAGACTGTTTTCTTCATCCTACGCTACCAACCGACACCTACAGTTAAGAGGACTAACGATGTGTGCTAATGAAGAAGAAGAATGTCCTCCTCCGTCATACTAATTATCGTAGTTGATTCATAGATTTTTTTGTTGATACGTTTGGATATTCAAGAAAATAATTTTAAAAAACCATTTCGAGCAATCACTTCATTTGAAAAACATAGCGAAGATATTTCATCAAATTCGTATCTAGATAGATATTTCAGCTACTCCGAACGTAAGATACATTTATTGCACCTAAGATTTATTATAATGTGTCTACACATCATTCCGCCGGCTGGACATTAGCGTCACTATATAAAACACGTGGCAGCAGAGCGTGGCAGCCAGCACCTAAGTGTACACGGACAAACATAGGCAAGTTAGTGCACCGAGGAGGGCGCGGCTAATGAAACGTAATGAGCAGTCGGTGGCCGCGCGACACTGTACGACACGACGCGGTGCGGCACGGCGCGGGTAATCATAGCCATTATGGAAATGTCTCGCGGAACAGTTTTTTCAGCGACTGTCTGGATCATGATGCTTTACTTTTCTAAATTTAGAGGACATGGAGAATGCAATCCATTTACATTGCATTTTTTGGGGTCGGTTACCAGCCTATCTAATATTACTGCCTATCTGACCTCCACAACCCGGTAAAGAAAATGCAGCCCAACGATAAAATAATGTCTACATCGAAAATAAATTCTAAACTAAGGACCATAAACACGTCTTTAGTAATTTTTACAGACAAAATGAAACGCGTTACAAAATGAACTGGTCTGCTGTCAAAATTGCCGAAGCCCCACGTACTTGTGTGCTATCACTTTATGAGTTGACATCTAACTGTCCACAGCATCCGTTCTTTCCGCGATATTTAACATCTGCCCGCCGACGGACATAACTCACGTTATTCACACAGATTGTTCAGTCTCATTGAATGCGGCGCCGCGCCGCCAGAGGGCGCTGTGATTCACGTTTATGACTCAGATGACTTTTTATGGGATGTGTATATCGTTTATTGTTGTATGACTGACCTACATATATGGGCTCAAAATATTAGTACATCATTTATAACATCACGCCTGTAATCGTCGAAGAGTTCGCTAAGTTAGTTTCAGTACTTTATATAATTATGTAATATGTCACTTCAGAAATTGCTGAGTAGGTAGTAATTATTTTAGGATTCTATGATACGTAACAATTTGAGAAATATGTTAGTTACGCGGATATTAATAAACATCGACCTTAAGATAGCCCACAAAGGCGGCTATTTTTAGTACCTGTACCAAAATGATGACCTATTCTCATGTAGCCCGAAAGATATCGGGAAAGATAATCTTAAATTGTGATCACACAAAACAAACAAAAACATAAAGAAGAGTCTAGACTAGGAGAACAGAAACAGTTGATCTGCAATGCAAGTAGGTATACCGTGTTCATGTACATGTTCAGCATCACGCGCGGGGTCGGGAGGCACCCGCACAGCCAGCCCGGCCGTGGGAAAACTATCTCATCACTCTAAACTTGTTCAGTAATTGCGATGCTCATTTGTTACTGCACAAATATCACAAGTCGGCTTGTGTCGCTTTTGAGTTTTTAGGAGTGCATCGTTCTGAAAATGCAGCATTTAAGGCTTGTTTTGACATTACACTAATTATGGCATATCATTTTGTGTACCTTCGGACTTCTTGTCCCATTGCAATACAGACAGCCGTCTATTGTATTTCCTTATAAGAGTAGAAATCTAGCGAACGCAAAGGAAGGAGGAAGGAGCAATTGTGCCCATTTCCCAGCCGTGGCTATTTTATTCTGTATTTATAACAGACTACAATGAATCGAATCGAGCAGCTAACGTGGGCTAACGTGGGCTGGCGTGTAGTGGATTAGGATTATAGCACGAGTGCGCTGCAGCGAAACCCCGGCAGTGCAGCCTCAACCTGGTGACGTCACCGATACTTAGGTACTTGCAACACTTACGCATGTACCTGTCATAATTGATCGCAGATATTGTTGAGTTTTAAACACATGTCGAACAAGTTAGTTTTGGAAAAGGAACACTTTTTTTGTACGTGACTAAACGATACACTTCAGGCATGAGATAAGCACATTGCACGTGTTTCACGAAGTGTTAGGCAGGGGTGTACATGGGTATGCCAACAAAATATAACTAATGAAAGAGAAATAAATAAGTTAATGAATTTTTTTTAATGTTTTCGAATAAAGAGTATTCTTATAGTATATTGTAATAGTACATTTTGTTACAAGTCATGGAGAAAGTTTGTTATTGCATCCGAGGCGGAATTAACTCCCGAGCCGTAGGCGAGGGTGTTTTTGAGCCGCGAACTGCAATAACAAATGTCCACGTGTATCAAACGACGTTTTTCAATACACTTTTGAAGAAATTAAATAAAAGAACGCAAAATATTTTTGTCATGAATTATTAGGAAACTATGATTTTCTTTTTCTTTTTTTCCGCGCTTTGCTTTCGCCAGGTTTAAGGAGAAACAAAGGTATGAAGCCGTTATACAGCCTAATATAAAAAATAGAATATTTTTGGATTTTTGAATTTAGAACACAAATAAATGTTAATTTGTTTAAAAAAGTAAATATTCGTTTTAAATAATCATGTTTATCTATGATATTCTATTTATAACACAATTTAAATATTCAAAAAAAAATTACGCCGTACAGACGCATTATTACTTTGCCGAAATAAAAAAAAACATTCAATTCCGACTATAGGCATTGAACCAATTTGGACTAAGGTTATCAGTGGCAATTTTCATTCCCGCACACGTGTTGGAAAATGAAAAAAATCGCACGCGTGTGAAATAAATTGCATGTTGAACCTAATCATAGTGCGTTAAGAACCAGTTTTCGAGGAAGTGTATTGAAAAAAAATTATCGCAATGACGAGGAGAACAAGTGCTTTTCGGCTTTGTTTGGTTTTTAACACCTTTTATATAAGTATTGGTAGGTACTTATGTAATAGTGTTCCTGGGTTCTCTGATATTAATAGAGGTCTGAGATTAATAGCTGTTTGTGCTGTGTTTTTGGATATACTCCATTATTCAGGGTAAAAGATTACCCTAAATAATGGAGTATATCCAAAAACATGTCGGAAATCTTACAGGCAATATAACGCAAGGGACTGTAGAGAAATATTTTTAATAAAGCGTATGTTTTATCATACGTTAAACGTGCAGCCTCGACCTGCAGTTGAAGTAATAAAACTTTGCGATATGAACGATCCTTCTACGAGACGGAGATATTACAAAACTGAGGTTCAAATTTGGACTGAAACTGGCGTCTGCGGAGAAGTCGCAGGAAAAAGTCGACTGGGTTGTAAAATGAGCTGGATTTTATTTAGATTAATTTTAAAGCTTATTAGTCTTCAGTTGCTAACAAGGTTCTCGAGACGTCGCAAATAGCATCTTTTCACAGGATTATAATTTTCATTTTATAATTCTGTGGAAGCTATGAAATTATTGAGACTAGGAAAGATGTTAATTCTCCGAAAACGGTAATATCTAAAGGTAGACCTACCGGGACTACCTTCTACACGGCAAGATATAAACAGTGGGTTTACATGGTCAACGAGCACTGAACCAAGACCCCGTGATCTTGGTTCGATTCCCAGATCGTATTGCAGGCGTGCGGTGGACAAAGTGGTTTTAGGCTTTTAACCGTTGAAAAATAAAAGCTTCTCAATTCGAGCCATATTCAAAAGAAATTCCTTACTAGCTGCCCGGAGTCTGAATTTGTGCCCAGGTGATGGTAATACGCCTTTATATACATAGGACTTAAACATAACAGGTGAAATATGGGAGTACTATACACCTCTGCCTAATCCTTCCGGGATTACAGGCGTGATGTTGTGTTATAAACGGTATTCAAACAAACAGTTTACCGCCACCTGCACGTTCCTCGTGTTACAACCAAATAGAGCGGTTGTGTGTGCGCAGGGCTTCATGATGATCAGCGCGATCCGCGCCCGGCGCCGGCAGGCACGCGCCGCCACCGCTACCAACCGGACACCCGGATATGTGGCTTTTGTTCACTTGTTTATGAACGAACAAATCATAATGACTACGAAATAAACCGATCTTCATGACCGATTAGCATGAGCTTAAGCCTATAACTGTTGACTAGAACCCAGCACACGGGCGCAGTGCGTGTTGGTGGATGACACATGTCTTCAAATTCTTGTTTTTGAATGCACGAAGGTATCGAAATCGTAACGCGCCTGCCTGAGTTCGAACCCACGAACGAGCACTCGTACTTCAGGGCTGTCACCATGACCCATCACTGCTCTAATTCTCATAAACAGTTTATATTGCTTCACAAACTATCGAAAAATGTTCACATTCAGTACGCGGTCTCTTTCGCAGACTTTTCTTGCGAGTGACCCGGTAAAGTTCAGTTATCTATCTATTGGTGCAGCTCACAGCTTGAGGGAGAGCTTTCATTATGGCGATGGCGGCTTATGTCATAGAAAATTCCCGTCTTTTGAACCAGGCGAGTTTAGAACAGAATTAACGACTCGGAATATCAGTCGCTGACGTAAAATGACGCTTAACTTTTATAAAAACGTTTTCTTCGTCCTTTTGAAAACTTTGCTTAAAACATATTTATGCTTGGAGTCAGACGAAGCTGTATGTAACTATGTGTCATTCATCCGTCTTAGTAAGAAATATTAATAATTAACAAAAAAACCCTCACCTTACTTTAAGGGTTAAGAAAAATATAGTGGCTGAAACTTGGTGAGAACTCTCGGAAAGAAGGTTATAAAATATTCAAGACAATATGTTTAGAGCCTACGTTTATAAATATTTTATTCTAGTATGTTCCACACCACGTACGCGTGAATTCAACCATCAAGCTTCAAATTTTTCAAATCAGGGCCCAATTATTTGATAGGTAAACGTAATAATTTACAGCCATTCCGAGAGTTATCCGCGGTGTTGCCAGCGGCAATGAAATATGGCCGCGCGCTAAATTGAATGCTGACTTTTTGGTGTTGGCAACTTTGAGTTTGCCCAAATTAAGCGAGAATTTATGGAATGAGAGTTTTCGGCTGGGGGACACAAATTGATGACATTCTGCTAGATGCCCACGCTTCGCACGGAGACGGTTAATAATTGTTCTTTAATTATTTTTGGATGTTTAGTTTAAGCATTTTCAAAGAATCAGAATTCATTTGATTTAATTGAAAGACTGACTATGAATTTGAATAAGTGAAAATTACATTTATTTGTATTCTCATTTTATTGAATCATTTACTAACTATGGCAACACTTAGCCTCTGGCCAAGGTAAAAAGCCAGCCCTTGGGTCACGGCAAGCGTCAACTAGGCGTTTAGAAATTTCCTTGAACAGGCTATGGACAATCGGACAAAACTGTATTTTTTTCAAAAGCTATGTATTTGCGGGACTTATTATCATTGATGATGTTTTTGTGCCTACGAGTTACCGGTGGAGCGTATTGTGTTGACGTGTAAAATGTTTGACATTGATACTTTTTAATTGTACCCTCTTCATCCCTGATAGTCCTGATACTCGTTGTTGTTCTCTTCGATACCTCTCATTTATTAACATTGACCACCCCTGCAGGTGATATTCTCAACATACAAGCCATAACACAATTTTATCTAGAAATTCATCATATATGTTGAACGTCGTTTACACTTTCTATTAAGGGAATTCGTATTCCCTAATCATAAAAAGGTACATTTATCGGTCTAGTTCAGAAAACTTAAAGAAGCTGCCTTGAAAAATAAAGCCTGAATATTGAAGGACCGCTAAAATGAGAGTAAAACCGATAATATCTGTACGTTACATTACATTGAACATTATCGCGACAACAATAAAGTGATGGGTGAGTTGTAACACTACAAAACTCGCTATAAAAGTAAGGCTGGGTACACACGCTACACACGCACGGCCGCTGATACCGTTTACGAGCGTAGCCGGCGTATGCGTGGCGTACTTGCGCTGTTACTGCGCGTAGTAACGGCGTGTCACTTATCCGACAGATCGTGTGTTTATAGCCCTTTTATCTACAAGAGTAAAGCTTTTTATACGTTAGTTGTGCCTAAGATAACAATAGCTTGTTATAATATTTACTAAATCGCTCATGACGTTTATGTATTCGGTTGAAATTGTGTTGTATTTTATCTAAGTGTCATTCATTTAAATTTTATTAATTGGAAATTAACAATTCTTAAAAGCAACTAGCTGTCAACTATGTTAATAACAATAGAAATTCTAATATCGATTTACCTTATGACCCAAAGGCATTTCATTAAGTAAAACTTATAATTCTTGACATTTCAGTTTTAGAGTCAATAATAAAACCGGTTTTACCTCGAGCCCTAAATACCCAAATAAAAATTGGAGTTACATCAACGTAAAATCGAAACGTCAAATTAATTGGAAGCGATCCTGATGGGCGTTTAACTAAATATTGGTTGAATTTGTAACGTTAAGGTGTCGAGGGGTGTTGCCACGTATTACAGCACAAGTGCTTATTTCAATTTGTTGACACGAAGCCGGGTAATAGCGGTTCTATGAACGTCGAATGCCGGGTGCCGGGCCCGAGGCACAGGTGACTCGCAATTCATATTATTAGTAATGGCAACATTATGAACACACGTTTCCGCGCTACCGCGTGAATTAGCACGCCTGTTGTTGCTTGGATTGCTCATATTAATGTGACGTTAGTTTAATTGTTTTTCAATAAGTCATTTCTTGTGCTGTTCTATTGTCACTTGTTAGAAAACGTAGACTGATTACCATTAACCGTCTACAGATATACTTCACAAATTAAGGTTTTAAAGTTTTTGAAATAGAATAATCGTATAAGTAATTAAAACCGAGCTAACTTCGCTCTTAGTAGGGTAGCAAAAGTTTTCGCACAACTTTATTTATCTACTGCAATATTCTGCTCAATAAAAGTAGAGTGACCAGATTACAAAAAATATTGTATTAGAAGGAAAAATTCTCGAAGCTAAAATATATAATAGAATTATAAATGATCACGTTTGCATTGCCTAACGTCTTGTTATTTCCCCTGTGAAACGTTCCAGTCGTCGGTATTATATGTTTATTACACGTAGACCACATTTACCGCCCGCCATTACAACAACTTGCTAGGAACCATTTGGCGCGAACGCGAGCCAATTATAAATTTGAATCTGAACGAACTCGCGCCTCGTGCATCGCCGGCCATTGTCTATGGTTCACCTCCCGAAATAATTTCAATTAAAATTCTGTTCTATTTGCTGTAAAGTTGTTCGTTAAATTTTATATTGTGCGCATGTCGAAATATTAAAAAACCTCTTTTAATTGTTGTGTATAGCGGTAAAGCGCCGTCAGTGCAATTTGTATGGTAATCGCCGCGACATAGTTGTGTACACTTGTGTACGCTTTATTTGTTTTGCGTTTTTATTGTTAATTGATTGAGGTAGCCTAAACTGTTACTGTCTTTACTTTTATTATTATTGTGTATTTTAATTAAAGAGTTACAGCGGTTATCAATATAATGGGTCTATTGGGTCGTGACCGGTTCAAGCGAGAGCCTATTTTTGAATGATGGGTGAAATCGAGTACTTCTTGTTTGATTCATACTTCCGCGCGACGATGTGCAAATAAATAATGAAGTGGCTACACGGCTGAACAGATCAACCACAAACTGAAAAATAAATGATTGTGAAAAAGCCCGCTTTTTGAATATCGTGTACTTTTAACGAGATGCATATTTTAGGCATCAGTACGTCGGTAACAGCCAACGGAACCAATTAAAATTCACAATTTCAATTGGAAAATTGAATATTAATTCGATTGTTAAAACACACTCGTGATTTTTGGGATGAATTTCATAGAATCGGATTTTCAGAGGATCGCTATTGGAATCTGTGCAATGACATGATGAATCATATGATGTACCTAATAGTAAAATATTGAATATTGTAGTTCTAGGCAAGGCAGGTTACTATAAAGCAGCTGTGATATTGTGTAGTTAATTGATATTTCCACGTAACACTTTATTGGTTGTCTGCCGCGCAAAGCTGCCGATCATGAGGAACCTATTGAGTCTGACTTCCAGCTAAATTGGTGATGAAAGTCTCTGAGAAATTCTCAGTAGGACAGAATCTGGTTCCGAGTAAATGGCAAAAGGTGTGTCCTGTATAGCAGCCAGGCTCAATGTCATGATCGGTGAGGTGGAAGATTCAAATTCAAAAAACCTTTGGGTCTAGCAAAAGTGAAAAAAAAAAGAAATTTACGAAAAGGAGAGAACAAAATTGCACTAAAATCATAAATGTGAAATATGGAGCAAGTTCGGTAAAAAAAAAAACGAGCGAAATGTTCGGTTTCGACGATTAAACTTGTACGATCTGAGAGGGTGGCAAGTTCTACAGAAGAGCCCTAAATCATTGCTACTAGAATGGACAGTGGTCTGCGATTGCTTTAAAAGAATATTTTTAATGTCATATCACCACACTAACTAAGCAACAGGGGGAAACAGGAACATACATATATTAGTCGCGTTGAATGTTTTGACAAGCGAGATAATGTGACATGACAGACGATTTGTCGTCATACACATGTTAGCACGAGTGAATTTGTGTTCTAGTGGTGTCGCGTGTCTACAGTGTGCGTCGTAGTTGCAATTTGTTGATAGGAATTGCCAATGAAAAGGTGACACTGGCAATTTTCGTAATATAAAAACATAATTTACATATTCAAATTCATTGACTTGCGTTCCACAGTGTAAATAATTAAACAAAAGAAGTTTTGTTTTGATAATTAACAAATTTTGAATCGTTCATGATCCTTCATTCGAATCCATCAAGAAAAATAAACAGGTTCCTCAAATAAATCGCAATCACGTGCTAAAATCGTCACTAGATAGGTATATGTCACCATTTCTACAAAACGAGAACGATAAATAGGGGCTATTTTCTAACAAACTGAATAAAATGCGATAATCCTCAGTATTACCAGCCTGATCCGGAACACTGCACTTTTCCCACGACAGATTACGGAACTAGACCTCTATGAATAAATCCACTCTTTGTGGGATATTATTCATGCTGGAAATTCTAATATCACAATGAAAGATGATGCAGAAGGCACACTTAGTACAATCGTGGGCATGAAGCCCTCTGGTATGGCCAAACATTTCCGACTGTAGATGTTAGGGAATGTTGCTAGCTAGAATTCAAAACGAAGTAAGCAAAAAATAATTTTTGTTTGCTTACTTCATTTTGAATTCTCTTACTATAAAGACTGTAACTGCTGTTGTTGCAAAGTATTGTAACTGCTGTATGAGACAGCGTTAAGATACAGTCTTGCTAAGATTTATGGAACAACGACCTACATCTCGAACGTCACAAACAGCTGTAATATAAGAGATTCAGTTTTGTAACAGACGGAAAGACAGCACATCTTACTCTCCTATAAAAGAAACAGAAAATGGTCCTTCTGTATAAAACTTCTTGTGTTCCAACTTATACCTAATTATGTGTGTAGAAGATCTTTGTGAGAGATGTGGGTCAGATTGATGGCGGGCAAACAGACGCGATCATACGCGGGATATCAGTTATGATCCACAAACAACATGGCGGAGGTGCCAGGGTGACTTCATATCCTTTGTGACGGGCACAACGACCGATAAGTCGGGGTAACATGGGCTTTGGAAAGTGACGAGATTTTTGCAATAAGGGGTTGTATGCAGGTTTACAAACAATCTTAGTCTGTGCCTGAGCTAACCGGCCACGAGACTAAATAAACATTCCAACTGTGGAAGCTTCAGTTTTTGTGTATTTTCCCACACTTCATGCAAACCCAAAACCGTAGCAAATAAAGATAGATTGCCAAACTATTGACACAAAAACCCGCAGTTTTCCCGCCCTCTAACATAAGCACCTGGTACGCGGAACTTTGTGTTTTTATTCAGACAACTTATGGAAATCCTTGCCAGAAGGAAATCTGTGAGGGATTATTTTGTATCAACAACGGAAGGGCGTCGAGTTTCGAGTGACTCGTTCGCTAAACAAATTACGTGATAATTTATCATTTGATATTAGACTTAATTACTGAAAAGGCCTTGGTTTTTCAATAGCTAGTCCTATTTTCTCAAGTTTCAGTTGAGTTAGTTCTAACATGTGGAAACATCTTTATTTCTTTGCAGCCTGAGGTGTCCTTAGAAGTCATCATCTTAATCGTTACGTCTTGGTCAAACGATATTGCTCCCAGCTTTTACCACGGACCAATAACTTTTCCTTTGACCAACGTGGCAATTTCGATCTGAGATACCAAAATGGAAGATTCTCCTTATAAAGTGTACGAGACTTAACGAAAATAGTGTTGGTAGCTCAATGTGAGCAAACCTAGTTATGGGACTGGATCCATATTAGTTTGTTAAGCAAATTATTCAGGATCGCCATTAGATACTGTGTCACGTCGGTCGTACCAGGCGCGCAGGCAGCTGAGGAACTAATCTCCTTGTAGCGGTCAACCAAGTTATGGCAACATACTGATATTAACTGAACGTGTGAAAGCTTTAGCGTGTAGTTATTATTAGGAGATAGAGGAAAGTCATTTAAAAAAAAGTGGTGGTAGTATTCAATGAAGTAGTATTTCAGTGGACATGCTATTGTTTTACTGTAGTAAGTCACTGACTAAATACATAACAATTTTATAAACAAATACGCAAATGACGAAATGGAATGAAATGGAATTATATATATATAAATTTTGGACCCTTAAATCACTTGTGCTTTTAATCACCCACCCACTACTGTATAATTACATTACATTTAACAGGTATCTTATAATTTACGCAGAACAAACCGTAATTAAGCAGCAGTTATTAATATGTAAAACTGCTGCATAATTACTTGTTGTTAAAAGCATCCCGTATCATCACATCACTAGCTGATATTCAGAATACATTATTTTTCGCGAATGCTGTTTTATATCCCGCAACTATCCGCGACTCGCGGCGTCCCGGCGCGGGCGTCCCGGAATCCCGGGGGGATGGGAACCGGGTCCGGTATAATAACGCGTGCCCCCGAATTAATTACAAGAGTAAATTGTGCCACCATTATGAGAAGATCGCTGCCCACTGCTCAGCCGCCATCGATGGATTAAATAGTCTCTTTATTCAAAATGGCGATGGATTAATCCATCTTGTTGTCGCAGTACGAATTTATGTAGAGTTAGAAATGTCTGGAGATATGCTTTTGCATTTAAAACAAACTAAAATCCTTTTTTGCATCCCAGGTTACTGGGCTAAGTACAAAAAATAAGAGTTTCTCATTACACTAGCGAGCGAGATAAAAGTTTTTTTTGTGAGAGTATGAGATCTCGGTGCTCTGCGCTCCATAGAAATGTTAATAGTCACCGCAGGAAATAAGAAAAATACTTTAAAGAATGGTTGGCTGCGGACTGCTAATGAATCTCGCCACTTCATTAGTGAAAACGGTGTTCGCTGTACATTGCCACTTTATTTCGAGGGCTTAAAAGTTTTTGAGTTGTGAGCTGTGTTTGGACGTGAAAAATATGTCAGGAAACAAAAATTGAGTCGTGAGATACGTTGCCCTGTATCCGCCGGCTGTCGGTTCCGCGACAGGACAAGTGACACGGCACACATTACTCCTTCCTGAGACATCGCGACGGACGGTAATGTGGACCGTTCTCTCGGAACAGACATGGCGACGGAGACAGGTCGCGAGACACGTATACTATTAAGACTTGTGCGCACCAGCACCAGGTTTGTCGGTGATGTTCGCGGCCGCGGGCGGCCATGATACCTCTCATTAGCGCCGTCGCCGCTGTAAACTTTGTAAAGCCTCTCGTTTTTTATGCTTAACTAAGATAAGAGTGTTATGTCTACTTTAAAAGATTCTCTCCAGCACATTACTTTTTGTCCTCTATTTGTAAAGCTTTTAGTGGTCATTTTTAATTAATTTTCTTAGACGGGACGGAGTTTATGACGCAATTGAGGGTTAAAACCTTTTTAAGATGTTTTAGTGAACTATTTGTGAGATCGTAACAAATAGCGGTTACTTAGGTAACAATGTGTGAACTTTAACAAGTTACTGGCCGCAAGAGTTTGGATTAATTTGTGAGTTTGGTCCATATTTGTTAACAGTAATATTAGTTTGACGTCGCATACGCCCTTCGCCAGGGGTCCGCCGGGAGCACTCCGGCTCCCCGAGGTTTACCTGAACTTTACATAAGCGCCCTTCAATAGGTTTTTCCTACTCCGACTCTTAGGACGACACTTGAAATAAATGTGTTTTATCGATTAGTTAATATTTTATTCAAAATGATAAACTTGTAAAAAGGTCAGATAGATTTAGTAATAGAACAGTATGACAAGTGACGACAAGTTCAAGACCAATTTTCAGTTATTAACGACTATTTTTTCGTTGTTAACCAAAGCATTTCAATTATTGATATCCCGGTTTTTTAAATGAGAACCAAGCAAGACCGTTGCCACACAATGTTCAAAAGATCGTTCTCCTTTTTAGCTCGTCATTAAAAGATCTAAGCGTGGCTATATTCGAGCACAAATAAATTATATTTCGTGTCGTCACTCGTAATATGAAATATCGTCAAATAGTAAAAGGCCGGCTGTCGGCACACAGGCACGCAGGCACACAGCCCGCGGACATCATTTATTACAACAAGTGGGTCGCATTTATTGAGCCAATTGAAAAATTATTCATATCGAAATGTTTCCTTCAGATTTACTAAGGTACGTAAATACTCAAATTTATTAATACTGTGTAACTAGACTCAGGCGACGTTTTGAATTGTTATGAATAAACAAAGTTTGAAAATAATAAAATGTGTCAAGAAGTAGTGTTGAGGATAATTTATTAATATTTGCTTTCCTATTGCTACTATTCTAGCACCGTATTGTTTTTGTTTTTTGGACATAATTTAATTGTAACACTAAAAAGGAAACTCGTAGACTAATATTTTTTGTATAACTATGGAACCACCAAGTATACTTTGCTAAATTAATTAGAATTCATTTACTATGAGCCGCAACGCCGTAGTTGCGCAAAAACCTGCTACACCGTATTCGATTCTCCTTTGCTACGCCGTAGTCATGTAATCATATGCTACGCCGTAGCCGGGTAGACAAGCTGCGGTAAGGCACAGTATTTTGTAATAAATCACTGCTGGTATTGCTTCGCAAATGAATTGATAATTTAACTGTACAACTTTGCACAAAATAGGACGTGGCTGGCTTTCCTTTTGGTATTATTTTACAGTAATAATAATTTTTAATGTTTATCAGTATTTTGGATTGGTTGGTCCGTCGGTATTGGGACCGCTTGACGATAAAAGACAATGCCTGTCTCAGATTGAAAGTAAAAATATTTTAATGGCAGAACGAAGGTAACAACCTTCGTCCGTGTTTTACTTTATTTGGTCAAACATAAAATATTAAAAAGACTTTGTGTAGCTGTAATATTTTGGATCACGTTTTGGCTATATGCCATTTGATATGTTTAATTTCCTACTCTCATTAGGGTGTATAAGTTTGACATTTCAATAATATGTTTTCACGGCATGCAATCAACATCTTTTCTCACCCTCAAACCGCAATGAATCCAATTCATTGAGTTCGCAAGTCACAAGCCATCCATTCTGGGCTAGTTGCAAAGTCGTGTAAATCTATTAGCTGGTGCCTCGAGGCACAATGAGCACATGTGCGGTGCAGCGCGAACAATGAGCGATAGTGCTGTCCCGTGTCGCAGCGAGGCGCCTCGCCACCGCGAGGACAACACTACTAACTTGATACACTGCAGACTTTGTACAGTGTCCGTAGTATGGGACCAATTTTAAGGTCAGGTATAAGTAGACTGAATAATATATATCTAAGTACTTTATTTTACCCTCACTGACGTTATTGGTGATGTTTTTCAGAAAGGCCATGTGCATAGGTGGTAGGTGACCACATGTATGAATGGGGAACACTCAAAAATTCCGAAAAACTAAATTCCGAAAGTCAGAATTCCGAATTTCAAAATCCCGAATTTCTTTCCGAAGAATCAAATGTCCGATGGATGAACTTGCTAGCTGGCATGAGGAGCGTAGGCCGAAAGCCAGCGGAGCGACGACGACATTTGTGACAGAAAGTGAGTATGTAATGTAAAATGCGAGCGTAGCGAGCGCGCGTCATGGAGTCGTAGCAAGTTCTAAATTTGCTTATATCTCGAAAACGTTGCGTCCTATCGCAAAAATAATAAAATTTGCCCCCTTTTATGAAGCCCCTGCCGCGTATTTTATTAACTTATATGTAGGTAGGTAATAAAAAAATGAAAATTATGGCAAAATGAATTTTAATGTTTCTTATTAAATATCAATAAGTCGGACTAGCGAAATTCGGTATTTTGAGAATAGTAATTATGAACGTTCGGAATATTGAAATTTCGGAATTATGAAAATATGATTAATGATAAATCGGTATTTTGAAATTCGGAATCATGACTTTCGGAATTTTGTTTTTCGGAATTATGTAGTGTACCCATATGAACGTACTCGAAGCAAAAGCAGCCGAGCGTGGGGGTGGTGATTCCCGAGTGTGACAAGCAAATTTTCGAACATGTGTGAATGCAGACTTATTTCTTTTTAAAAATAAAGGAATGTTTCGTTTGAGCAAAATTTGCTATCTCCAGTATTTAGAGTACCTTCCCTCCAGGCGGCATTGAAGAATTCCACCCTGTATATCCTCCTTCAAGATTATCAAAGCACGATAAGACTCGACATCTGGTGCCAATTTCATTTTATAAGTAAAAAAACTTCCACAGTTAATGGAGCAATTAAAATGGAAGTTAAAATAAAAATGTCTGCAGAATGTATTAGAGGCCCGCCCACAAGCAGTGATTAATGAACTAAATTCATTTTATTTGAAATTCAAACGAGCCTCGTTACTCGACCGGACTCGAACCCCCGGCCTGGACCATTAGCTGCCACTTCTTATTTGTCGCTATGGTTTGAAAGTTAATGGTTAAAGACCCTTCCTATTACAATTGTCCTCAACAATAAGTAGTTATGCTGTATGGGTGCTGTTCTGGAAGTCGACACCAACATTGTTGGGAAAAGGCACGACAAATGTTGTCATTCCGTATACTTACGTATGGGTGCCCTCAAACTCAATAAATCAGTGGTCGTCACACCTTTCTAGTGAAGGGTCACATATCACAATGTGAGGTATCACTGGGGCCGCACATTCTTGTATCATTTAGTTGACTCTACCAATCAATGGACATATTTTTATCAGCTGTCAAAACGCGATTGACCTATGGGTATTTGTATGGCAATTGTTACCTGTGACCAATGTGAAATCTTTATTTGCCAACTCAATCAACGCACGGAACAAAACAAGTGGATCACACCAAAATTCTCTCGGATGGATTCGAACCCACCAACACCCGGTGCAGTGATATTCCAAAATTAAATATGATCCTGCTTTTCACGATGTGCCACGTGCCACGAGTAATCTCGCTACCTGCTCACTAAGAGCAAGCCATCCATTTAGTTAATTTCTTGTACAACATCATTATTTGGATATTTACTACTAAAACTATTTGTTTTGTCGCGGCCGCACAAGTATCGTCAGCGGGCCGCATGCGGCCCACGGGCCGCAGTTTGACGACCACTGCGATAAATGATAGGTTTAATCACTATAATTATTTTCCAAATCTTTATAATAACTATTATGATGATTGTATTGCGGCTATGTTTCTATCTATGGACTCAATGAAACTGTCCTCGGGGAGCTTTTTGTTATAAGACTTGGGTCAATTTATGGGGATTTATTATTTTTTTACGTAATTTCGCTTAGAAAAGAAAAAAGTACACTAACATAATAAACAGGCAGAGGTTGTAACTTTTGGATGTACAAGGTAGTCTCCGCTATGTTGTTGTCGAGTGTCACATTATCATTAATATTGAATTATGTTCATTCAAGAATCGGCACGTGGATGAAGTCGTTGGCAGAAGCCATCCCTTTGTTTCACAAATAAATTTTCTGACAATGTTTGCCAGTGATTTAATACCAATGATTGCCAGTGATTTAATACTACCCACTTTAAGATATCTTATAAATCTACTACAATCTGTTTTTTATATAAATAAAGATTATTCTTATTCATATTCTTATTCTTAATGTGCCTTCTTCTTCTCTAGGGTCGCTATGAGGTAAACTCAAGTCGTGTGAACAATATAAGCCAGTCAGCAAGTCTGAGCTTTGTCCGCTACGCCACTTGACTAATTCTCATGTAAACGCACACTAGCACTAATCTACCGGCGCACAGTGCACACTGGTCCCGTACAATAGCACCGCGGGGATTACGTCTCGATCGGCTGACGATGCCTTATCCCGTTAGCCATTGTCGCTTAAGCTTGCCCTGTACGAGTATGTAGCATTGAAATGTGGGCTTAGATGCTCATATCATTGTGAAATTATAATAAGTATAGATAGATCTATGCAATATTGCGATCGCATTGCGATAATGAAATTAACGTGAATGGAAGTTCAATTCAGGATAATTGAACTCAAAGACAAACTAAATTTTGTATTAATGGCTAATTTGCTGGACTAAATACATAACTAAATGGTGTGTCTATGAAGTTAAAGATGGCAAAGTGTGAGTTAAAGGACTAGTTCAGTTGCCATGGACGATTTATATTGGATAAACTATCCATATATCTACGTGCCACACTTTACGTAAGCAGCCAGTACTTGTGGCTGATGAATAGCCTCAGATTGTTCTAAACACTCGCCTTTAATTACACACAACATTTTCCTTCTACTGCGATAATACGTGTCACTTCCAAAACTGCGGCGTTTTTCAATTGTTTCGAATTCATCGCGCGCTGTCAACGAACAAAGAAGAGGGCACAAAGGCCACGTGGTTCAAACTATACGTAATTTTGCGAATAAACCGGCGGTTCCCTAAATAAGGAGTGTTCCAGACGTTAGTCACCTTTTGTTTGAAATAATGTGTTCCTTACAAACTGTGTATTGTGTTGTTTCTGCTGAATTGTGTATTGTTGTGTGTTCTCGTTTGATAATTATTTTCCACGAGTGAAGCGGCGCGTGAGTCGCACAATAAGTTTTGAAATTGATTGTTCCTGTTTTAAAATATTATTTTCTTATGTCACACGCGTGCGATTTTTTTCATTTTCCAACACGTGTGCGGGAATGAAAATTGCCACAGATAACTATACCTATACTTAGTCCAAATTGGTTCAATGCATAAAGTCGGAGGTGAATGTTTTTTTTTTTTTAATTTTGGCAAAGCAATAATGCGTATTTACGGCATTAATATTTTTTGAATATTCAAATTGTGTTTATAAATAGAATATCATAGATAAACATGATTATTTAAAACTAAAATTTACTTTTATAAACAAATTAACATTTATTTGTGTTCTAAATTAAAAAATATAAAAAAAACTATTTCTATTCTAGCTGCTTCCTTTGCTTCTCCTTCAACCTGGCGAAAGCAAAGCGCGGAAAAACAGAAAATAGAAATCATATAGTTTCTTATTAATTCATGATAAAAATATTTTTCGTTCATTTATTTTATTTCTTCAAAAGTGTATTGAAAAACGTCGTTTGATACACGTGGACATTTGTTATTGCAGTTCTCGGCTCAAAAACACCCTCGCCTACGGCTCGGGAGTTAATTCGGCCTCGGTTGCAATGACAAACTTTCTCCACTTGTATCAAAATGTACTATTTCAATACACTTCCTCGAAAACGGGTTCTTATCGCACTACGATTAGGTTCAACATGCCATGTATTTCACACACGTGGATTGTTTTCATTTTCCATCACCGCGTGCTGTGCCGCGTGCAGTAAAGAGCCATTTTTGCACCGCATTTTAATTCCGCCTCGAATGCAATAAAAAACTTTCTCCACTTGTATCAAAATGTACTATTATGTATCACTTAGTAACTGGATTGTGGAGGTTAGTTAGGCTCGATGTAAAATACTGCTATTCATCTGCATCCGGTTAGACTGACAGCCGACCCCAACATAATTAGGAATAGGAATAGGCTAGGCGGATGATGATGACATAGTAAACGTAGTAGGTAATTGAGTTTTTAAAGAATTTTCATAGCTGTATTCAAAAGCACAATTCCTGTATCAGTGTATTTACGAATTTCCTAGAATAGCTTAAATATAGACAGAACACTATCATGTAACTTAGCTAACTCTATAAAATATAATTGGTCGTCCTTTGTATATATGAGTCACGTCTGGGTAATGAAATCCGCGGGTGTATCTAAACTTCGGCAGGTTTCGGCTGGTTCCGGACGTGTTCGGCTGCGAGCTCACGCACGCAACACGTTCATAGCTTTAGTTTAACTCTGTTTAGTCTGGAACTTGTAAAACGTATGGAACAAACTTTGATTTGAATGTTGCTAGCCTTGCCCTAAGCTATAACCGAATAGCCCATAGATTCAAACGCATACTTTGGAGCAAGCGCTCAGGAGTGTAATGCTTCACCTGCACTATTTAAGAGAAATTACCACAAGCATAGACAAATAGGTATTCAGCTTACCCACTTTAGATAGATAGGTAGAATACTCTTAATTATGTACTCCATATAAATTACACATATAAATAAGTAGACGTTTTACATTGGGTGACACAATGGCCAGTCTTATCGCTAAAAGCGATCCTTTCAAGACGACCTTTAAATACAACCACTTTAATATCCAATAGCTCTCATTCCTAAAACATTTTCCTATAGAACTTTTGAAATGGTGAAAATGTCAAACCAATAACCGATATTAAAATTATAAACCCAAGCAGAAATAATCCATTATAAATGATTATCTATCCTAATTTAGCTGTCAAGCGTACTATATATTTAAATGTCGTAATAACGTTTCTGTACCACAAACCGTCCCCTGTCAATTTATTGTAGGACTGATAATTATGTCATTACTGAAATTACAGCTCGTTTGTAATGGTTTGTGACGGCTGGCTTGGGAAACGTCCACCGTACCATCAGCATCGATCATTGACGTTCATTAATGTTCAGGCTTTCGTTATTTTGTTTTAAGAAAAAGGTAGTGCTCGTCTGGACATGAATATCACGATGCAAAGAGTTTTTGTCGAGAATTTCAGTTTAATATAAGGAAAAGTAGAATTTATGCACTGATTTAAAACGGATCCCATGGACTAATCGAACAAGTAATACAAGTACCAAATAACAGTACGAAGAAAACCAATAAGGAAAGATTAGGTATGCGTAATCGATTATACAAAATATTGATAAGCCACATCCTTATAATATTGTATTGTTCTCCCATTTGTTCAATTGATTGATGTCTAATAAATACGTAAACTTGATTGATTCGCGAGCGCTCTATAAGGAGGTTTGTTCACCGGAAACAAATGATGTCGGTTTGCCTCCTTTGTCCAAAAGTATAAATATCAAAGGGAGCGTTCGTCACTTGTTTCACAAAACGTTTTACCATCTTTGTGTGTGCGCTGAATAACATTATCACAGATGAATAAATTGTACGCAAGTACAAATTTTTATTTCTACAAAAAAATCAGTAATAAAATTGTAGCTAGCTATGTACCGAAACGCGACTAAATCGTCGTCTAGTATGAAGCCTCTCTAAGATTCGTAAACGTTGATTGATTCCTTACAAACTCGTAAATCACACTCTGTTCAATTTCTCCCGAACAGAACTTTCATAATTGTTCCGATTAATATAACTTTATTTAGTAACTTGAGTAATTTGAATTTAATCTAATTTCAAGTAAAATATTGTCAAGGTATAAGTTTTCTAAACATTATTTTTAGATTTCATAGAAAACTTCAAGAATAGGAGGCTGAATGAAATGTGCTTTAAAGTATGTAGCATTTTAGTGTCAAATGTCCAATGCTAGTGTATTGTTGCCTCGCGGGAAGCAGGAAATGCCTTTCTGTATAGAAAGTTGGTTTCTTTGTATCGTGACAAAAGTACAAGGTAGTACTTGTTACAGTTGTATTGAATTTAAAATTGGGCTTGCCTTAAGCTGCTTTATTTATAGAAATAATGGATAAGATACTCCTGTTTCCAGAAGTGGGACTGTAGCAGTGTACGTGTCATACGTCTAGAAAGATTCCACAAAACAAACTGAAATGATTTTATTTCATCCACAATGTATTCAGAGCACCTCTGTGAGCAGCGAGTAGTGTCAGAACACGACGCATTCCTCTCCGACGTGTGCCCGTTAATACAGAGTTCAATAAAGTGTGCCTCGTAACTAGGGCTTCCATTTTACAAATCCAGACTT
The DNA here is from genome assembly GCA_963853795.1 of Xestia rhomboidea. NCBI lineage: Eukaryota > Metazoa > Arthropoda > Insecta > Lepidoptera > Noctuidae > Xestia > Xestia rhomboidea. Next base: position 527,365 of record OY970770.1, read on the forward strand.
CGTCTACGGCGTTCTTGCTTGTTGCAAGACATTTGTAAATAAGGGTTCCGTTTTTTTTTTTCGTTTTTTGTACGGAACCCTAAAATCGTCCGGACATTTTATTTTTAATCCGTCATTTTTCAGTATTCATTCAACTGTTTTCATTCTATAAGAAATGCCCTAATGTTGAAATATCTGTCGAAATCCACTGCCCGCAGTCCGGTCGCTCGGGTTTCCCCGCACCTTTAATCGAAAAGGCCGGGTAATGTCCGGACTGGCACCAAAAGTCGGACATGTCAGAACAAATTCGGACGCACAACTCTAGTCATACCTGTCTCATATAACACACACACACACACACTAGTATGAAACTCCCGGATACCGGCGGTATGCAGGTAACTGTTACAGTAACTTTACATTGAAGGCCGCGCAACAAGCGTCGTAACTAACACAGTTTATGTGTGAACCAAACGGGGTTACAGTAACTAGTCGCGATTGAAAAACACATATTTTACAGGGATTGCTAATATTCGAGGCGTAGCGAAGCGTAAATTCAAATGTTTAAAAGTCAGTTGCCCTTGTAGCGGATCCGAATGAAATAATAAATTACAAAGGTTATATAAACAGGAAACACTTCTCAAACTAGTCGACCAATTCAAGTAGTTATGCTATTTGAATCGGTCTAATGCCATTTGAATTTTGAAACATTTCCAGAGATTAACAGTCAGTCAAAAACTTGGTATTATGTAAGGTCAGATGTCCTCCACATTCTATCCACAACGACTTTCAAAAAGATTGACACGTCATTTGTCAGCTAACATAAAACATAATCGTATATCAATTTAACACGTGTTACACTTCCCCATCATCATTATCGTTGGTCGTCGAGCTGAACATGATTAGTAATAACGGAAGATATCTTTAAGAGACAGGATAAGTTTAGTTTTAAACCATGAAAGCTTAAAGCAGAGTTTTTCTATTCTATTCTTCCTTTTACCAATAGGTACCTCTTGCAAGCTAAGCTAACCTACAACGAAACAAAATCAAAGGACGTGTCTCGTGTCACACACGACACACCTCATTGTTGTTGTTGCTTTCTTAGAAGCCGCGGCGAAATTAATCAGGGCGAGAGAGCGGGCGTGACGAGACACAGGCCTACTGCAGGCTTAGCGAACAGCGGTGTCGGGCTGGAGCCGGGATCAGCCTGATCGCGTCCTAATAAATATTAGAGAACCTTGCGGCAGATTTGATGTTAGCTCGCATTTGAATAGTTTTTTTAAGACGTCGGAAAGGTGAAAAAACTTTTAGGACTTTTTGACACAGCCCTTTTACAGATATTTTAGCTCTAACCCTCAACCCAATAACAATTTTATTATAACGACATTAAAGATTTTTGCAAACGAATATTATAACTCTGTCGGCGAAGGCGACGGTGATTAACAGTTTTTAAATATTGTGGAACAGAAATATCGTCGAAAAAGTAATTATAAAAAGAGTGTCCCCGTCGGCTCCTTCCGCCGGATGTTGGTGGGCCGAGGCCGCGTATCGATCCACAGATAGAAATACACTTTTTATGATTAAAATCACTTTTCTAGCACCTGTATTTTATAATATACAAGTTTAAAATTGCTTACTTTTACGCAAAATACGCCAAAATACTTTGGACGTGGAGTAGCGGACACCAGCTCGATGTAGCTACTGTTTAAAAAATTAAAAGGTCATGTGTCATGTGTGTTTTGAAACAATTGAATTTATTTTTAATGACGTTTGTTGTACTATCTGAAGACATGTGATACTTTCTCAGTCCGGAAAATTAATACTAATGACGCGGTTGGGGCGGCGGGTTCAGACAATAGGATATTTTTATAATGTGACTGCGTCAACCATGCCTCAACAATACACACACATAACGTGATGATGTTACTGGGACGCGGGCCTCCTTTGTGTGGGCTAGCGGGCCACCACGCGCCACGCTGGCCCATTCGCTGGATGTCCCACTTCTTTGATGTTATGGTTCTAAGACACTGATTTCCTAAGGATGCATCAATCACCGTTTAGAGAGGTGAATGCATGACACAATTGCACAAAGTTTTTACTTATCTATAGAGTGGTCTATGGTTTTCGAATTTTCCAGAAGCGGTTTCAGTATAACCTGCCCAAACCCGAAGCCAGATTGTTTTCAGATAGAATACCTGTTATAATTTTAAAACTTAGAAACACAATGTGTGTTATTATTCTCGCGGTAGACTGAATTGAATCGAGTACAAAATAGAACTCGGTTTATCTGTAAGTAAGCGAACCGTCGGGAATAAATTGAAATCTTGGAAAAGCATTCCTGAAATTGTGTCATAGTTGTGGGTTTTATTCTGTAATACAATCTTTACTGTAGTTTTTACTTTACTGAGGTGAATTTTAAATATCTTGCAATGTAGAAGAAAATGATAGTAAACAGTAAGTTCATGTAACGTTGTACCTTTTAAAGAAATCAGAAGAGTGTTTGTATGAAATTCCTATTTCAATACAAAAGTTAGTCAGTCTCCGTCGGCACACATGACTAATGTTTTTTCATTGTTACATCAATTACGAATTTAGGTGCTAGCGTCCATCTGTAGTAACTTTGTTTTCCTGTTCACGCCTCATCAAAAGAGGCACATGGATAGACCATGAGCTGAGTCAGGGCAAAAGATCATAACGGCATTGCGTTCACGCGGGACTATATTCAAAACCGCGAGATTTTTTGATCCGGATCCTGAAGTCGCAGGTAAATAGACAAAGGCACTTTTTTCTGTTCTATTTGTGAATCGTTTTTTTTTGCTTAGTAACTATCGACGAGTTTAGTGTCAAAAATAAAAAAAAATATGATGAATTAAGGTCAAATTTCGATTTTGAATTAGGTAATAGGTACTCCAAAAGTTACGATTGTGTCTGGTTCCTGTGTCGTCATTTGTTTATGCTCAGTGACACATTACACACACGGCGTGAACATTGTGCGCTCAGCTGTGCCCGCGTGTGAGCGTGAGCCTCACTCAATAAGCGCGTTATGATTCATGAGATGAATGAATTTTAAGCGTTCAGTGATTTGATGAGCGACTGATTGTTGATTGCGTGAAATTATTCAATCAATCAATTTAATATTTTATGCTAGTGAAGTGCTGGGAGCGCCGTGTCCCAGCAGTGGGGTGTTTAGCTTGATAATGTGTGTTTTCTAACTGAATTATTGAATTTAACTATAGCTTGACAGCATATAAAGCCAAGTCAGAGGCTCTTCGGCGGCATAAAACTCTTGACACCAGGTTAGGTACTAACCACACGATATAGAAGATTGAATTTAACTTAATCATTTTATCAAGGACTACATTAATACAAGGTGAAATGTAAATGATATCTGAAAACTGTGTCTAGGCTCTAGCCCTCCCGGTGGTTCACCCGCTTACTAATTCATGCGACTGTTTCTATTTGGTGCATGTTCGAGTTAATATTGAAATTGCTTATGAAAATAAAATTGAACAGATTGAAGACACAACACCAAGTTATTAAACAAAGGAATTGAAATTGGATATTTTAAACTCATTGCTGTTTTATAACTTGTGAATATCCCGCATAACTAGAACAAGTCTGTATTAAATAAAATATCACTTAATTTTAAATAAGATCGTCCGCTTTAAAAGAAATTCCAGAGCTTGTTACGATTAGATCCAAGAAAAGCAATAAAACCTTTATTAATGGAGATAAGCTTTAAGTAACAGATCTACATTAAAAACTTGGAAATGATATTTTCTTTTAATCAAGGTTCTTCAAAAAAGTTTTTCATTATAATTTTCAATGTCAGTCAGAATATCGTTTGCTTCATAACTGGCCTATATTAATAGCTCTTGATTAAATCGATTAACTCCGAACTTAGGAACCGTCACAATATCGAGTTTAATTAACATTCTAACTGTCCGATGATAAATTCAATTAATCCTAAGAAAAATCATGAAAACAAGAGATTCGATATTAATATAACTTTAGTTATTAACTGTCAGCTTGTTTCACGAAAGTTTATTTTGAATTGAATTTTTTTTCGGTAAATTATTAAAAGTGTGTTAATTGAATATTCACGCAAAGAAATCAAAAGGTTTTATTTCTGGACACTCCTGAAACGTACAACAGGTGTACGGGTCAAATTGATCGTTTAATATGAAGAAGAACCGGCAAGAAACTCTGTGGTTACACTTTTAGAAACATATTATTTTTAAAACGGTTCTTTTCCAATGCGTAACTGAAACACGAGTATAATATACTCCGTTTCAAACAAAGGGATGTAATATTTTCCAAAACATAATATGAAGCAAGTACACTTCAGTAAATACGCAAGATGTTGCTACGCCGTAGCGCTTGCTACGAAGCTACGACGCGAAGCATTTCCGTAGCGCGCTCGTAGCATGTTCGAAGCAAGGATTCATAAAATGAAAGTGTTCGTAATGTTGAATGAATTGAAATACACTCAGCCAAGACATTTTGAATATTTTGAAGTAATTTTCAGATTAAACTGGTATTTGATTTACTTCAAATAGAACGGCCCGAACCAATTACCTCAATAAAAATGTTATTAGTGGGTAATTAAAGAAAAATAGGCTAACGGTGGACTAATACGTAAAGTTCATCGATTGAGTTAATTAATTGTTCTGAGAATGTTTAATTAATAATTTAAATCTGTTCTTAATTGAAATTTTTATTCATTTCAAATAAATATGTAACTTTGCTCTGAAATAATTGCTCGGGCGAGTAACCTGGCTGTATCCCGCTATAAGGTTTCCTTCGGGGAAATATAATCATTTGTTAATAGTTAACGGGATAAACCGCGTTTTGTATAATTCCGCTTACATAACGTTGGTTAATGAGCTTTATGGGAACAGTTGAACAGTTCCCCGAACGAACGTTAACATAAACCTAGTTCAAGTGAACAAGGCCTATGTTCGTTTGAATTAATTGCTAAAATAATTCCTCTGGGGTCGGGGGTCACTAAATAGTACCGATTGTTTGGTAATCTTAATATTCATATTTATAAAAATGTTGATTTGTTTAAGTATCTACCACTTTAATCAATGTGTATTATATGTATATTATTAATCAATTTGTTTAGTTATTTTTTTTTGGGAAAATTGTACTTTAGTCAGGACTAATTCTGCAGCTATTAGTCTAAATTTATATTTATGGGTATTATTAATCACTCTTCATCAAAGAAAAAAGTGTAATACACAAACCTTAACTATATTCACTTTAAAAAGACATTTGCAGCATTTTCGTCAGTTTTTGAGTCAAACAAGTCCCTAAGGAAAATCCGTGCTTATAATATGAACTTACCGTGAGAACTCGACGAAAAGTTTTTCAGTTGATTCGGCGAGCACCTTGCTGTGAACTGCGGTGGTTACTGACGGTCTTCCGAGGGCCGCAGGCTTTTATACTGGAGAGCGGTGCGGGGGCGGGGGGCGGGGCCTACTCGCGCTACTCCCGAACTCAACTCCTCCCCATTTTGACAGCAACCTGGTGACGTAGGCCCTGATGTCGCTGGAATCCAGTACTGAAATATAGGAGGTATTGATATCTAATAAGATAAGTAGAGAAAGAACAAGCCTATTTGTTCCATGTTTTGGGGAACTTTGAGTTTCACAAGTCATTATGGAGGTATCTCTGAAAGGTAAGCAGAGTGGTGCTCTCGCAGTAACTGACAGCAGCTCGCAGATATGTTGAATTTGAATGATCTTACCTTTAACTATTTGATTTAGTTTTCAGACAATTATGTTCCATTCTTGACACCCTAGCATCAAAATGATCTCAATCACAATACATGAATCATGAAGCCGAATGCAATTTATATTTCATTCGGCTTCAGTCTACAAAACAACTCCCTGCTAATAGTAAGTTTAAAGAATTATTAATTCCATTAAAACGTGAGACCTGATTGCACAAATGTCCAATTAAATACGTTTAGTTTGCGTTATACTAACTTACACTATAGTTCTATTTCTGAATTATTCGATGTTGAGAGCAGCAACGACGGGATTATGTTTTAAATACATTTTGCGCTAAATGCTTATCTCTATAGCGCTAGTGGTGATAAGCTTTTACGTTCTTCTAGCAAATCATCACCGAATTGAGTGTCAAAATTGAGAGACACAGAAACACCACAGCACATCTAAACTGCTATCCCTGCTGTAGAACATTTACACTGACAGCAGGAGATAGCTACCTACTAATGTAAGAAACTAAGAAGTATCTCGAATGAAGCTACATAATGGTTGATCCACCGAATCTAAGTTAAAGTGTTCTCGGGTGACAGGGACGCCAAAACTTGTGGAATTCCAATCAACGTTCCTCAAAGAGTTGGCGTCATTTAGTAGCTAACTATTAGGGGGGTGGCACTTTTATTGTAATATTTTTGGTGGATTACCTTTGCTAACATGGAACTTAAGTTATTCGGCATAAATACATCAACTCATGTCTCTTGCCCACGCATGTAGACAGAAACGCTACACAATCATCGATACATACTCTTTGTTTTGTCCACGTTCATACACGTAGTCATACACGCACGCCGTTTGCAAATATTACGCACCTGACGTTTCTGAAGAACATCATCAAGATGGCATACCTCCACTCAAATCTTCATCATAAGTACCGGTTACCAGTGCATTTTAATCGTTCTCTAACGTCTAAACCATTTCAGCATACTCTAGATCAGGTCAACTTCATATTGTTGTAGTTGTAACGCATCGTAAAGTGTTATTTATCTAAACGTATTAAAAGATGTTGACAGCATAACATTACGCCTGTATTACTCCGAAGGGTTAGGCAGAGGTCTAACAATAGTACACTCACATTTAACCACGTAATGGGAGGCGAGTGTATTGCAATCAAAGGGACGCAAATGCAGGTTCCAGGCTACTGGTGCGACATTCCAATAACGTTTCTCCCGACCTGTGGATCAAACTCAGGACCTCAGGATAATCTGCTGGCACTAAGACAGACATGATTAACGATACAGAAGACAACAGACGGACGAGACAGAATGTCGGTCACCCTGTAAGCTGTGATTTCTTCTAAAATATTTAATGGGACATTGGATAATTGGTTATGTTTTACAGGCTTAATGTTTACATGCAAAAACATTTACCTGCAAAACCACCAGTTAGAAATGTCTTGTAATATTACGCGAACTTGACTTTGTCTCGAGAGGATGTTTTCATGTTCAGACGCATTTATTTCCACTTACACTTACAGAAACGTTTCGCGTTTTAGATGATTAAAGGTATCTAACGGCCCTTGTCTTCACAATTGGGCTTTGGATGTAATGAAAAGTCAATGTTCTTTAAATCTAACGTCGTGCTGAGCTTGAGGTGTTGGTTTTCCATCCAGAATTTGTTGGCATCAGTGCTAGGAAAAGCAGCCTGAAGTACCAATTTGTGCCCTATTGTTGCCAATAGGTTTTTCCCTTATTCAATCTGCTTAGCCTTTTCGCAACTATCAAAATCAAAAGCATTTATTTCAAGTAGGCCAGTTACAGGCACTTTTGAATTGTCGAAACAAAGATGAAAATTAAATGTAGCTACAGTCCCAGTCACAAGGCATAAAAACTGTGAAAGTACTGTAGTTGCCCATTCCCTAGCGTAGATCTCTATGGAGAAGAACGGGCAAGATACTCCATGGACACTCTTTAAATCAAAATATTGTTACAAAATCTTGGGAGTTTCCAGTATACCAGTGGGTGTTTTTGTTTTTAATGCCAAATAAACACAATGTTCTTTCTTTATAACCGGATGCAGGAACACTGCTGTGCTATAACCGGATGCAGCTGAAGACTGGTGTGCTATAGGAACACTTAATCTGCCTTGAATGAGTTGAACTTAACTCTTGAATTTCCTATAGCTAGTTTTACATATGTACAATGTCAAACTACAACACTTACAGTAGGCAGTTAGTACATGTTGCTATACATAGTAGTAGTAGTTAGTCGCGACAACTCGTAACTGTTAACAGCTCGTAAACAACTGAGTAATGTCCCCCGGCGGTCGCGGCGGTCGCATCACAACACTTTCATGACTGTTGTGTGGAAAAATATTGCTTCTCTAATTACTGTCAATTAACCTTTACGTACTCCTTTTGCTTCGTCCACGCTCATACATCTAGTCATACACGAACGCCTGTTGCATGTACCTATATACTATACATTACATTGATATTGAAAATACTACTAAGCGTTTTCATTTAGGTATCTATTTAGATGTCAAGTTGTGTTAGTGAAAACGAGTATCACAGAAGCAAGCATGTTGAACTACTAAACTGCCAAATAAACCTACTCTGTAACTTTCGTAGCAAAAGAATGCTGGAAGTGGTTTCGTAACTGAAAACTAAATAAAGCATCATTTAAAATAGTATAAGAAAGAAATAAATGAAGAGGAATGAACGCATGTATCGTCGTATACGTATGTATCGTAGCAAAGTGCTACGCGGTACGCGCGCTACGACGTAGCCGACGGCGATGAGACGCGCTCTGATCACAGTATGGTTATTTGTTTTTTTAAAGGTACTTAAACAACTATGCACGGCACATTATATCTTTCCACCAGCTGATGCCCGCCCGCAAATTATGTACTAAAGCCTTCCTCTTGAATTACTCTATCTATTAAAAAACCCGCATCAAAAGTCGTTGCGTAGTTTTAAAGATCTACGCATACATAGGGACTGACGCGGCGGGCGACTTTATTTTATAATATGAAGTGATAGTGATATAACATCACATTCATCATTATAAGTATAATATTAGTTGTATAAGAGTGTTTATACGATTGAGTGTTTATTTGATTGCCTGTGTCTAATAGGTATAACGATAAAACTGCAGGCAAACTCGCGTCAATTAGTAGTGAACATAAAGTGGCGCACATCGTCACAAACTGTCGTCAACTCCGGCGGCAGTTAACCTTACTTTATTATTGTTTCACTTTTTGGTTTATGCGATACCGCAGGGCTGACACACACCTAACTCGTGTTGTATTAAGATGAAAATATGATATTGAATGAACTGTTGTCAGGTCGGCCAAAGTAGTCTCTAGGTATGTTCAAAGTATTCCAAAAAATAAAATTGGGCCATGAACAACTTAGGTGTGGTGAGAACGGCTGCGTTATTCATTAGTTCACAAACACTATTCAAGGTGAGTGCAAATAGTCTTTTGTTGCTATTTTCTTATTAACTGCCTAACGTTTGCTGATATATCTCTTTTCTCTAATAATTGAAGTGTCTTATGAGGTAATTACCCTAATAATCACCAGTGACCAGGATCTGGTGATGATGGTTTGAAATCAGCTGGTTACTTTAGATGATATAAACACATAGGAAGGCACCACTCATACTTTATCTTTGCCAACCCTATTAACTAGCTGACCCGGAGCCGGCAGTTAAACGCAATTGAGTCAGTTATGGGCATACGATTAAATACTTTACTTACTTGCCACCGGTATATAAGGGCTGGGCCACTGTTAGCAACCATTGTGTGGTCCATTGTCGGCCAGGCGAGACGCGGTCATTCGCAGATTTAGGGAAATTCAATTTAAAAGGAAGAATTTTCAAATCTGTATTGGGCGTGGGAATGTCGGCATTTTATTTCCAGTTCATTTTAATGTATTGATGCGCATAGAGCTCCCGGAAGTGGGGCAATAATCAGTACGTAATAAATTGTTTCTTGTTAGTCACGTTTTAAGGATTATCGAGGGATTGGTAATTTTAAATCTGTATCTAACTATGTTTGTAAATCTATCAAGTGTTTATTATATTTATAGCTTACTACATATCACCACGACTGTAATGCTCTGGCAGAGGTGTAGTGTACCTTTAGTATACTACAAATGTGCCACATTCCGCTATTAGTTTTCAATATTTATTATATTTATATTTAGGTATCGTTTCAAAGCAAAACAACAAATTTTCTCTAAAAGTCCGTACTTACACTGAAAAGTTTTCTCTTTTAAGTAAATTCCAGTGGAATCAAGTAGAAAGTAACAAGTTGGCTGGTGCACCGCCGCGCCGCGCCGCGCCGCGTCGGCGTCGCAACTAAAAACTCTCATATTTTCTGATGCTAATTACTTACGAGCAGCGTGAATATTTTAATTAATTTTGTTTATTAATTAATGTCTTTGCATTTACAATATTTTATAAGAAAATGTTTAATTATATTTTATTCAGTAGGTATTCATTTTCTGATAAGATGTAGGTTGTCGCAACAGTAGGTAACCGAATATTACGATTATTTCTGAATAATTACCGAGGAGAGTACGTATAATCATTTATTATTCCGATCACTAAAATATTGATGGCAATATCTTATTTAATCTACCCATATCTATGGCAATATCTTAGTTATCTTAGTTAATCTGTCTTATCTCTGTCTCTTACATTTGTTCAATTAAATACGTTTTTGCCGTTTTCACGTCACAATTTAAGTTTTTTAGTTCATATGACATTGAATGAAAATGTAATACATTATTGAACAAATAACTTACTCCAACACATTATTTTTTAACAAAAACGTTGAAAACAGAAACAAACAAGATAATCGAAGATCTTAGAGTTATCAGAACACACTATATAGGTACACATTCACGATATACACATTCAAGTATACCAGCAACAGATTGTTACAACCAATATGTAAGCAAACCGTGTTGACATAGCAGATTAGACAATAGACAATATGTACCGACACATCTGAGTGTCAATGTCCACTCATCTCCGTAATGAATCCTAAAGCAAGGAGGTCAGTATACAGGGTGGAATTTTTCAATGCCACCTAGAGGGAAAGTACTATAAATACTGAAGATAGCAAAATTAAATGAAGGGAAAATCATGAAATCTAAACTTATAAATCCAATGGGATAAGATAAAGCACTTTTACTCAAAGGTCCATCCGATTACTTTTGTCATAATTAACAATATCTTTGACGTCATTGTGACGTTAAAATGACGAAGAACTATTTAGATAGGAGGGTTGCAATTTCCACGTGTTTGTTTGTGAAAATTGCAATCTTCTTTCTTCAATTGTAAAGGACCATCCTTTGAATAAAAGTGCTTAATATCTTATTGAATTTATATATCTCATTGAATTTATATATCTCATTGAATTTATAACTTTAGATTCCATGGTTTTCCTTTCGTTGTTTTTATCATGTTTGTAAGAGAGATTTGATTCATATGATTGCCCCTATTGATTGATGTCAAAAAAGAACAGGTTGATATTTTTCCGAATTTCAATCCGTTTGATTCCCGAGTTTGGCAAATGAATTTTTGAAAATATGTGAATCATCAATCAGCAGATTTGTTACTTTTTAAAAATAAAGGAACGCTTTCCTTTGAGAAAAATTTCCTATCTCCAGTATTTAGAGTACTTTCCCTCCAGGTGGCATGGAAAAATTCCACCCTGTATACATAATAACTGTGTTTCTAATATAACACGTTGCGACGGTAGATCGAGACCCATTGGACAGAAGTACGTGTAGAGGATCGGTTCTGTGGCATGCTGTGCTGGAGTGGCAAAATATTGTACGTTTCATTTAGAGAAGCTTTAACGTCTAAATAGGTATAATTTATATGAGTTACAGAGGCTACATTGTAGCTACGTTCAGTTTCTTAACAAAAGACAGTGCAGTTTTCATCATTTCAAATTTAATCGGATTCGACATAGTAGTGGCTGATTGTAATTGCCCAGCGTAATTTACTCCACCTAAAATGAGACTAGAATTTACTTGTCTAATCTAAACCTTGTTCAAAATTACCGAAAACTACGACATTAAACCCTTTCGCTCTTGCAGCAGTAGCAGAGGTCCCAGCAACACGCGAGATCGACCAGCTGTTCAGCAATGCGGTGCAGACAGCAAGGCAGGCGGGACAAGTCACCAGCAACATTGCACGGTCCGCTGCTGACTTCGGCGTGTTCCCCGACATGTCGAAGCAGGTACCTGTTATTCTAGATGTAATGTTAACTATATATTTAGGTTTAGGTTAGGCAGAATAGTAAACACATTTCGCCAGTTGTTTTGAAGTCCCATTCTTAAAGGTGGCGAACCTATTGCTATCAACCGGACACAAATCCAGACTCCATGGCTGTACTACCGAGAAATTCCTGATTGAAAAACCCAATAACACTTTGCCCGACCTAACTTGCTACTTGTGAGCATCATAAAATAAAACTGCCTTGGATGCAAAAATATAATCTGATCACGATCATTAATCCGGCTGACAAGCGTGGCATCGGCAATATTCTAGCTCGACCGGTTTATAAATAACATTCGCACTATGAATACTCAATAAGTCAGTGTTTTAATGGTAAAGAAACTAAATAAAATAAATTTTGCTATATCTAGACTTGCCCAATATCCGCGAAAATATTTCGGACATGATAAAAAATAATTTGATGTCTTGTTGTTTGGGGGTTAACGACTGTTTGTATTGTAGTTGACTCCAACACCTACACTAGCTAATTTAATTTGACCATTAATGCCAGTGCCGTAAAGTTGATCAAATAAGACCTTATATCCTGCCATCTCTTCGATGTAATCAGCCAGGAATAAAGAAACCCGTGGAATAACTTTTCACAGCCTACGTTAATTCCCAGGAGCAGCGTAACTTCTCGCTAGCACAGGTGCGGCAGTGTACCGGGCAGGACGGTGGCTGTCTGTACGTCGTGTACAAAGGGCAGGTGCTCGACCTGACGGACTTCGCGCCGCACGTAAGTGCACAACTATCATCACGCCTATATGCCGTGAGAGGTAGGCAGAATATGTAGAGCCACATTTTGCCTGCCCATTTTATGTCCCACGAAATAGGGGACGAACTTAATATTGCTTTTAACATTAGTCTAAACTCTGGGTTACTACTAAGAAAATCCATAAACACTTTGACTACCTGGGTCTACAAACTGTACCAGTACCTGTCAGTGAACCAGTAGTATCTACTACTGTTCAGTATCAATACCAGTTCATACTTACTTACTTTTTATTTCGTTACGTCTCTCATCAATGAACGTACACACATTGCTTACACCTGAATTCCATTCCATTTTGTGGTTCGATTTTGTCACTTGGTTTTACTCTGCAGAAATTCGTAGTTGAAGCTACACGACACTCCCAAAACGTACACATGGCATTCGAAATAGATCAATATTGCTTTAACCATCAACACAAAGTAAACCGGTTACGTAGAACGTAGCGGATCGGATTGGATCATGAAGCTGTTTCAGCCATATTTCCGCCGGTTTGAGGCTAAGGTTTGAAGCGACTGAACTCATCTAATCGGAACGATCCGCATCGGCGCGTGAATGTGTTACAGTTGGACCCACTGCTATAATTCCAACCGCCGTGAATAGGTAGTTTGTATCTGTGATGGTTTGTATCCTTCATTTCTGTCTAAGTTCCCTTTGTTAGTAAGTTTTAAAAGCCCATTTAGTGCCATGAGATTTATACATATAACATCACGCTTGTAATCCCAAAGAGATAGGCAGATGTGTACCTAATACCCACACCCACACACCCACACATACCCACACATCCACGCACCCACATTTCGCTGTCATATAATCGGGGGCGAGCCTATTAGCATCAACCGGGTACAAATCCAGACTCCGTGGCTGCTTTGCTGCTTGTAGACATTTTCACGAATTTTTCATTTTGCCCTTTTCACTCAGCAGCAGTTTTATACATTTGCTTAAAATGACGTCGCAAGTTAGAAACGCGTCAGAACATCTATTAACAATATTTATTATCTATTTTGTATTGCCCATATTTGCAAAACAACATTCTATTCTATCCTATTAGCAGTGCAAGTTCTACCCACCGACTTGTACGAGTACACCCACGCCAAAATTACGCAATTTCCAAAGTAACAAACTTTGGAAATTGCGTAGTATAGACACCGCCTTTTTGTTGCAGAATTCATTTTTGTTGCGTTTAGTAAAAATGGGGTCGCGGCAGTCCATGAAGGAGATGGCGGGACGAACTGGATGTCTTCCTTGAGAATTGGAAAGAAATAGCACAGAATCGTAACCGTTGGAAGGAATGGAGGGAGGCCTTTGCCCAGCAGTGGGACAATACAGGCTAGCTATAATAATGGTAAAAATGATGAGATAGCTTCTACTGCAAAAGTTGAACTTCAACAGTTTACAATTTTCGAGAACTTCTGAGAAAACATACTTTAATGAAGGCTGATGAAGCGCTCATAGGTCTTCTAAAGAAACACTTTTTAAATTTTCCAATCTTGATGTTTCAGCAAAAGCTCGTTAAAGGTCAGTCAGAAGCGCTGTTTATATAAAAAGTGCAGTTCGCGTGATATTCACGGCTGAAAGGCGCGTGTGGGAGGCAGCAGGAGTGTAGGCGGTCGGACTAATGACGTAGCTCGGGCCAGTTCGGCTTTACGAAGAATTTATATTGTTCCAGTTGCTACAACAGTTCAATAATAATTAATTGGTTTATACGAAAGGTTTTTGTGTAACTGAGCATTGAGAGAGATGACTAAATAACATTTTACTGATAATTAAAAATCGTTAAAGCTACCGTACAGTAAACATCTAAGTAAAAGTGCTCTTCAAAAAATTATTTACTAAGTGTGTTTAAAATGCGTATCTAAATCAGAATTATAGACAATATCGATCCAATAAGTTCCTAGTATCAAACAGTGTAGTGATTTAGTTAAAACATCGTGTGATCGTGGAATAATAATCAATATTAGTTATTTGTTAATAACTAATTACCGTCACTAACTGTTTACCCATAGTGTTTAAAAGAAACGCGAAAGCGACGCCAAATACGGCGAACTTACGACCTTTTTCTCGCGAGCTTGCGCTCGCACGCTCCAGTACAGCGCAGCGGCGGTAAAGGTTGGATCGAACTATTTTAATATTTCGACGGGCAAAAAGTAAACGAACATTGTTGCTCTTCGGGTTGTGAATTTATCGTCATGGCTACGCCACCATCATGGGGATGCTGCACCAATGTGAACAAAAAAGATAACGAACAATCTATTACTTGCATAAGATGTAACTTGAATTATCATTTTGTTTGCATATCTTTACCGAATATTCCTGCCATCTCCGATGAATATTGTAAATGGATGTGCTCGAGTTGCACTAATCTGGTTCCTAACCCTTCGAATAAAGATTGTACGCCTGCTCGCAATGTGTCCTCCACTAGGGGTAATAAAAGACCTGCCCTGAATTCCCCCCCCGAGAATAAATCGGTGACCAGCGATGATGTGCGAGAAATAGTGCAAGATGTTATAAAAAGAGAGCTCGCTGCTATGTTACAACAATTAAATAACTCAATTGTCAGTACTATCAATAAGGAGTTGGAACCAATAGGGAAAGAGGTGAGAGAATTGAGCATATCACTTAATTTCCATACTCAGCAATTCGAGGACTTCCAATCTGAGCATGTCGCCTTAAAGAATACTGTTACGGAATTGAAGGAAGAGAACACCCAATTAAAAAGCTCTAACGCAGAACTGTGTCAGCGTCTTAACTACCTGGAGCAGCAAGCGCGGTCCAACAACCTTGAGATACAGTGTTTTCCTGAACATAAACAGGAAAACCTATACACTGTTGTTAAGCAGCTGGGTTCTGTAGTCAAATGTGAACTGAAGGATAACGATGTTCTACACTGTACCCGCACAGCTAAGCTCCAAACCGATAGTTCTCGTCCTCGTTCTGTTGTGGTTCAGCTCGCCTCACCAAGAATACGGGATCAGCTACTTGCTGCCGTCATAGATTATAACAAAACCAATAAAACCAACAAACTTAATAGTACAGACTTTGGACTTGCTGGTAGCAAGACCCCGATTTATATTGTGGAACACTTATCTTCATCGAATAAATTTCTTCATGCTGCCGCAAGGCTGAAGGCAAAAGAAAAGGGGTATAAGTTTGTTTGGGTGAGAAACGGCAGGATTTTTGTTAGAAAGGCTGATGGCGAAGGACATATTTTAATTAAGAATTTGGATACTCTCAATAGGATTGTGTAATGTTGTAAACTATTTCTCATTGATTTTATGCATGCTATACAGAATAATTTAAAAACTAAATTCAAAAGCTTAACAATATATTACCAAAATAGTCGTGGCCTACGAACAAAGACCCATGTTTTCTATCGGAATCTATGTTGTAACGACTTTGATGTAATTATATTATCAGAGACTTGGCTTAATAGTTCTGTTCTGAACAGCGAGCTGTTCGACGACAGGTACGTAGTCTACAGAAGGGACAGGGAAAGTAATTTAGCTTACGGGAAAAAAGAGGGTGGAGGAGTTCTGATAGCTATTAAGAAGAACATCAAGTCCAAACGCGTAAAAGACTGGGAAAGTAATTGTGAAGATCTTTGGGTTTCTATAGAACTACCATGGACACGAACAGTCAGTCGAATAGCTCTCTGCGCAGTATACTTACCCCCGCCAGTGCGTCGTTGTACTTTGGAGCATTTTGTGGATTCTTGTAGTGCGGTCTTTGAACAATTATCTGACTGTGAGGTTTGTCTCGTGGGTGATTTTAACTTGAGTGGCATCGATTGGAAATGCATGGGTGACACCGGAAATAGCGTTGGACCGAACAATGTTAATGAACTTATGATGGATTTTACTTGTGTTAACATGTTGAAACAATGCAACTTTATTACCAATGCCGCTGGTCGTATATTGGATCTTGTGCTCTCGACAATATCACTATGTTCTGTAAGTGAAAGCATTGTGTCCTTTAAGTAATGTGGATCAACATCACCCCCCCTCTAGACATTGTTATTTCATTTAATAGGGTAGCAAGTCTTCCCTACAACATAGGAAAAGCGACTCCTGACTTTCATAGGGCGGATTATCATACAATTCGAAATTTCTTAAAAGAGTTGGACTGGAATTCATTATTTGGTGAACAGAGTGATGTTAATGAGATGCTGGAGGTATTCTACGATACTCTTGGCGCTGCGATTCAACAACTTTTGCCATTACGTAAACCTAAAAACCGAAAATACCCATCATGGTTTAGTCGTAAACTTATTAAAATGTTGAATGAAAAGAACAAGATTCGAAACCGTTTCAAGAAGTATAAGAACCCAATAGATGCAATCGAGCTCAAATTAATTAGTAAACGATGTGAAAATCTCGCATCTATTTGTTATAAGGATTATGCAAAACATCTAGAAGAAGAATTGGCATCTAACCCTAAGTTACTCTGGACTTATCTAAAAGCTAAACGAGGAGGTTCAAGTGCTTACCCCTTAACCATGACCGATGGAACTACCGTTACTTCTGACGGGTCAAAAGTATGTGACCTTTTTGCGAGATATTTCTCGTCAGTTTACAGCCCTGATGATAGCAATGGTGCTGAATTCAATTCCGAATTTATGCAGTTTTTAGAAAATTATAGTTTGGGTCTAACTACCCCCGTTATTTCTTGTGAAACTCTCCACAAAAAGCTGAAAAGTTTAGATCCAATAAAGGGGGCTGGGCCAGATGGAATACCTCCAGCATTCATTATTGCATGTTCATCTGAGTTGGTTTACCCACTTATGTTGATTTATAATAAATCATTGACGACTGGTATTTTTCCTTCAAGGTGGAAAATCGCAAAAGTGGTTCCGGTTCACAAATCGGATGACAAAGGCATTGTAACCAATTACAGACCTATCTCAATATTGTCTTCGTTTGCCAAGGTATTCGAATCATTGGTATGCCCATATATTCAGGATCATTTAAAGATGTTTTTAAGCGACCATCAGCACGGATCTGTTAGGACCCGTTCTACTAGTACAAACCTAGTTCCTTTTACAGAACTTCTTATAAAGGCTATTGATGCAGGCTAAGCTGACGTTATTTACACGGATTTCAGCAAGGCGTTTGACAAAGTATCCCACAAAATATTAATGACTAAGTTGCGCGCCTACGGCATCTCTGGATCGTTTTTGGATTGGCTAAGTTCGTATTTAACAGAAAGATTTTTCTTTGTTGTCGTTAACGGTTATCAGTCAACTTTGCAATCCGTGTCTTCCGGTGTTCCTCAGGGTTCGCACATAGGCCCAATTTTATTTATTTATTTTATAAATGATATTCCACGGTGTTTTCTGCTCTCGGATTTTTTTATGTACGCTGATGACTTAAAGTTTTTGAGAATTATTAAGTCTGAAGATGATCCATTACAACTTCAAAATGACCTCAATCGTCTCGTTCAATGGTGCAACAGTAATAAAATGGAACTGAATCCCAAAAAATGTTACCATGTCAAATTTACTAGAAAAACCATCCCAATACGCAGTAGTTACTACATATCCGGAGTTGAAATTAAGGAAGTTGAAACAATAAAGGACCTCGGTGTACTGTTCGACAAGAAGTTAACTTTCACACCACACCTCGATAATATTATAAAAAGAGCTTCGAAAATGTTAGGGTTCGTCCTAAGAAATTGTAAAACCTTTCGTCACAACAGAACCAAAATATTGCTGTATAACAGTCTCATTCGTAGCATCCTTGAATATAACAGTGTGGTTTGGCGTCCTCACTACTCCACACATTCATTGCGACTTGAACGTGTCCAGAAACGCTTCGCTTGGCACCTCGCATTTTCAAATGGAATCGCCAAAAATATACATTCTTACAATAAAAGACTGAAGCATTTTAACATGATCTCACTAGACAGACGTAGACACTTAATGGATGTAATGTTTGCTTACAAAATTTTCAAGCATAAAATAGACAGTCCCAGTTTACTTGCCCTTTTTAGTTTTCGTGCACCTTCTAGAATCCCGCGTAGTGCCATAACACCTCTTTGTGCGCCATTTAGAAGAACTGTTTTGGGATCCAATTCGCCTGTTGCAAGAATGTGTAAGGCCGTAAACGGCTACAGTGATGCAATTGATCTCCACTTTGCCTCTTTTTCTAAACAAAAAGCCATTCTTAATCGTTTACCAAGCAACCCCTAGTCATAGTCAATTATTATTTCATTCTGTCAATTTCACCAATTTTACCGTAAGCATTTGTTTCATTGTATCAATTTTACCACTGTTATTATTATTATTATTTAATATATTTTCTCTTTAATGTTTAATAATTTACCAATTTATCAATTGTATTCAATATTGTTCAATTCTATCTCATGCTTTTCAATTTTAATCACTATTATTATTTTATTATAAGTAATTTTAATTTTGTGTCGATCTTTATTTATAACTTATTAATTTTATCAATTCGCGTATTTAATATATTTTTTACTAATGTTGTCATTTTGATAAATTAATCGATTTTGTTATAATTCTGTTTTTACTATTCAAGTTTAATTAAATTTAATTGTATGTTGGCGCTTAGTAATTACTAAGTTAGCTTATCTTTCGAATTTTATTGTTTTGTGCATGTGGTGTTTACCTTTAAGTAATTGTTACGCTGTTATTTAACTTTAAGAATGAATTATGTCGCTGTATCCAGTGTGAACAATTGTTGGTAGACCTTTAATAAATAAATAAAAATAAAAATAAATTAGCCCGGCTTTATTTCAGCGTTAATGTTACATATGCTGCTACGACATTGAGAACAATTACTACTATTTTGTCATAACAAGTGCGTATCATTTTAAAAACAAATAACATACTCCCCATTTATCCGCGTGTCGCTCTCACGAACTAAAGTCGAGGCGACGTCAAAGAGCGCATTTTCTTTAGGAATAAATAGCAGTGCGCTCAGTGACTCCACATACGTCGTCCCTTTACAAAGATGTACTAATAATCTGGCAACCCACATTACTATAACAGATATAGAACCTTACTATAATGCCCACTTATCTTCCGTCGTGCAGCACCTGGGAGGCTCCAGCATGCTGCAGCAGTTCGGCGGTCAGGACGCGACCACCGCCATGCTGGCGTCCGGCATGCCGTCGCAAGTGTTCGACGTCTTGGTGAAGAGATTCGTCGTAGGCATGCTTGTGAGTAACATTATTACTTGTATATTGCACACAATAAGGAAAACGGTTTAAACAAAAAAAAAATTTAAACTTTGAAGTTTCATTAAAAATGTATTTTTATAGATTAGAGAGAGCCCCGCTAGAGTTTGAACTGTAGCGGGTGATAAAAGACGCTTAACGAAGCCGAAAGTGACTTGTTCTTCCAGTCATTGTGATTTATTTTTGTAAAAAAAAAAAAAAAAAGAAAAAAAAAAGAAAAAAAAAAAATAATAAAGCAAAAAAAAAATTAATAAGGTATACCTTACCATGATAGCTCAGTAGGAAGGGCGTGATGGGACATGGGTAATGTATGGTGGTTGTATGGTCCACAACTGCACATAATAAAGAATATTCTATTGTATTCTAATGTACAGTTTTGCCGGCTAATTTTAAATTTATTTTGACATGATGACGGGGAGAACAAGTGCCGTACGACTAAAGATAAGTCGTAACCGAAGTCGAAAGGCACTTGTTCTCCCCGTCATTGTGATATTTTTTTATTCTAAACCATACCTTCTAGTTACGGAGATATTGGCAGTCAAACATGATTTTAATGCAAGATTTTACTTAAAACACCTCCACGACCCGCGTACTATTCAATCCATCCGTCAGCACAATGTTTTGTATGTGTTACATTGATCGTAAAAAGTGATTTTTCACCCCAAAAAAAAGTCGTAATTTTTTGCGTAAAGTGACTTAGTTTGATGTAGATGAGAATGCTTGGTTGACGGCTTCGTGAAGGGCCCGTTTACACCTGTATCTATCACTGAACCAAGATTTAACTGTGATTTATATGAACGAATCGTTAATTAAAATTTTTCACCGTTTAAGTGATAATATTCAATTATTTATGACGCGTTTAATGAACGTGTTTCATATCACTAATTGGCGTGAAAACAAGTGGTTTGCAATGATAACAGTTTCAATATGAAATGAATCGAATCGGGGGCGTCGGCCACAGGTGCCTCCACCACTGGGGGCCTAAGCCACGGACCCGAATTAATTGTATTCAAATAGTCAAATTGTTTTTCAGGTAAACACTGCAAGAGCTACGCGAATGCAACAAGTCAACTGAAAAATGGTTCTTGGAAAATCTCGACAAATTAACTTTTATATTAAATAATAAAATTTAACATACGACTATTAATCTGACGTATTTTCACTGAAGTAAACAACAATGTATTTAGAAAGCTGAAATATACTACACTGGCCTGCAAAAATAAGTATCAAACTTTTAAAATTGCAATAACTTTTTAAGTACACAAGATATTTCGAAACAAAAAGGACTCGAAAAATAGTTTAATTTTCTCTATAGTTTCAAAGAAAGCGGATAAAATTGCTTTATAACGGTTTTTTATTATAAATCTCTAACTTTTATGGTTTAGGAAAAATTGAAATTTTAAAAGTGTAGTACTCTTTTTTGCAGGTCATTTAGTGTGGTGGTATTTAGTACACCAACATTATATCACAGTTCTTCAATATTCCTAAAACTATAGTTACAATGGCGGTCTTTCACTGATCAGCTTCCAGACCACCTTTAGATGGACTGTACTGAACTTAAAGTAAAAACTTGTGTCCTTAAGCTAGTCAAGTCAGGCCACAGTATCAAATTATTATTTTCTTATTTATCTATATATATAATTATGGCATCAGTATCAAAGACTGTTTGTGATCCTAGTACCACCATTACTATATGTGTTGGTAATAGTTCTAAGATTAAAAAGGAAGACATCACTGACTGTGTCTCAGAGTTGTTGAAGTTAAATTGTAAGAAAATAATTTTGTGTGCTTTTCCATATTTTGAAAATTTATGTAACAGAAAAAACAATTATATTCACATGTTAAATAAACATTTACATTTTTTAGTAGGTCATTATAGTGACAAACTTATATATATTGATATCAACACTTTTGTTGGTAAACTTAGATCGACTCGGGGTAAAGTGTATCTACCTATTAGTTGTAGACACCAAATAGCTCGGCTATTAGCTTATAATATTCACACAGACATAAGTAGTATGTCTAAGTTTAGTTATATTATTAACACTGCGACTATTAGTAATAATACTAATGTACAGGTGACTTTAAACGAATATAGCATTAGTGCTATAAATGTTTACAAACATTGTACCGAGGAGGATCCATGTGTCACCGTGGAGAATTCTCAATTAGGGTTTATTAGTGATAGGGTCTTGTCTGAGGATGGCATGGGAGTCTCCGGCCTCACTCCAAATATTAATATTAATTTAAACTAGAAAGTGAGACAACAGAAGGTACCATTAACAATATTGTTAAACCTACCAACAGCAAGGTATCTTCTTGCACTCAATTAGCTAGTAAAACAGGGCCTCAGCAGAACACTTTAAAATTATTCCACCAAAATATCCAAGGCATTTCTTCCAAATTATTAGAAATAGAATTGTTTTTAGAAAATAGTAAGTTTGACATTATTTGTTTTACTGAACATTGGCTTAAGGATTACCAAATGCTTATTAATTATGAGAACTATATGGTGGGTAGCTGCTTTAACCGTAAAACTATGCTTCGTGGAGGTTCCCTAATTTTAGTAAAAAATTGTTTTAAATATAAGCAGCGTAACGACATAGTAGGTCTCTCGGCTGAACATTGCGTCGAACTGTCCTGTGTTGAGCTAGATAAGCATGTTATTGTGTGTGTATACAGACCCCCAAACTATCAAAACTTTTCCTTATTTGAGTCAATAATGGAAGATGTACTGGCAAAACTTGCAGCTAGTAATAAATCAACAATTATTTGTGGTTATTTTAATATCAATATTTTAGAATAAAATTCAAATAGCAGTCGGTTATTAAATCTTTTTAAGTCATTTGACTTGACCAACACTTTTATAGAACCTACTAGAATCACTCCATCTTCTGCTACTTGCATAGATAATGTTTTCTGCGATTGTGATTACATAGATAAAGCCATAGTTAATTGTCTGCCGTCTGACCATAGCGGACAGACTGTAACTTTTAGGAGTAATACACCATTGCAAAAAGTTCAGATTAAATTTAGACCCATAACTTCTAACAAATTAAATAAGTATAATATTTCCCTACAGAACAAGTTAAGTGTATTTAGCCATGATGATATTAATATAAATCAATTTTATGATAATTTCTTTTCAATAGTTCACACTGAATTCAACAAAACTTTTGAAAAGAAGACAAAAAGTATTTGCCCTAAATTTATATTTAGTGATTGGGCAACTAGAGGTATCAGAAAAAGTAGGGAAACACTATTTGAGCTTTATGGCCTTAAGCCTTATATAAAC
This sequence comes from Xestia rhomboidea, assembly GCA_963853795.1. Lineage (NCBI taxonomy): Eukaryota > Metazoa > Arthropoda > Insecta > Lepidoptera > Noctuidae > Xestia > Xestia rhomboidea. The sequence continues at coordinate 550,627 of OY970770.1, forward strand.
ACTGAAACTTTTAACAAATATGTTGCTAAGTATTCAAAAATTTTTAGAAATACATGCAAGGTTGCCAAAGCCCTGCACATTAGCAACAAGATCAAAACAGCAGAAAATAAAATAAAGACAGTTTGGAAAGTCATAAATAGCGAGACTAACAGGAAGAAAATACGTAATACTAGCTATACATTAAATACAGCATGTGGTCCTAAAAGCTCTAATCAGGAAGTAGCTCAAGAATTTGTAAATTTCTTTACCGATATACCGTTAAAAACTACGGAGGCTCTTAATTCCTCTCCTGAAGTCTCAATTGATTTATTAAAGGCGAATGTGTCTGGATGCCAGGCTGAATTAAAATTTGAACACATAAACCCTATGATAGTTATTAAAGCTTTCCGGCAAATAAAAATCAAACTGACCGAAGATCTATGGGGAATGTCTATCAAAGTTTGTACATCCATACTTGAGACTATAGCTCCTTACTTAGCTTTAATTTTTAATTTGTGCGTAGACCAAGGAGTTTTCCCTGATTTAATGAAATACAGTAAAGTCATACCTCTTTTCAAATCCGGGGATAGTAAAGATACTAATAATTATAGGCCTGTATCCGTGTTGCCAGTTTTTAGCAAGGTGTTCGAAAAGGTAATGCTTAATCAAATGCTCCATCATTTTAACACCAACAGAATCTTACACGATCAACAGTATGGTTTCACAAGGGACGTTGTACATCTGACGCTGGTGTAACTTTATTAAAGCACATATTTGCGGCGTGGGAAGAGTCCCAAGACGCTGTAGGAATATTTTGTGACCTCTCCAAAGCATTTGATTGTGTAAATCACGACACATTACATATGTTCAAATAAATGGTGTTAATTCACAGGGTTTAAAAGTCAAAATGGGGGTTCCGCAAGGCTCAATATTGGGTCCTTTCCTCTTCTTAGTACATATAAATGATCTACCGTATTTACTGAAAAACCAACCTCAAAATATGGTGTTATTTGCCGATGACACTTCCCTAATTTTTAAGATAAATAGACGAGCCTAAAATCTAGACGACGTGAATAATGCCCTACTTCAAGTCCATAATTGGTTCACAGCAAACAATTTGGTACTCAATGAAAAAAAAACGAAATGCATAAGATTTGCTTTACCGAATGTCAAAAGTAGCGATTGTGATATAGTATTGAATAAAGAGAAACTTGAATTCGTAGATAAAACGGTTTTCCTGGGGATTACGCTTGATTCAAGGCTTCAATGGGGTTCTCATTTAACATCTCTGGCGGGGCGGCTAAGTTCAGCAGCATATGCTATTAGAAAAATCCATCCATCAGATTCATCCATCAGAGCCATATACAATCTTCGTAGGCGCGATTCTCTGAGGGAACTGTTTAAGGAAATTAACATCATGACGGTACATTGTCAATACATCTACGAAAACATAATGTACGTGAGGAAAAATCTACATCTTTTTGGTAAAAGAGGTGACAGACACAATTACAGTACTAGAAATAGGGACCAATTAGTTCAGCCAGGCTTCAGACTCGCTAAAGTAGACTCTTCTTACATGGGGTACTGTTTGAGATGCTATAATAAAATTCCACAAAGCATTCTTGAACTGAATGAAACAAAATTTAAAACATGCATTAAACGCACATTGAGTAAGCAAGCATTTTACAAATTGGACGATTATATCGCTGATAAAAATGCTTGGCTCAATGCCGGTCCTGCTCCACAAGGACAGGGGCGCATAAATGGATAGCACTAATTGTATTGTTTGGAGCTGCTGAAGATTGTACAACTATATTTGCATTGTATAGATTCAATCTCTTTAGTATTATATAATCGCATAGCCCATATTGTGTGAGTGCTATGTACTAGAATGCTATCAGTCGCTGGAAACCTACATCTTTTCTTGACTTGAATGTGCCCTGGCGGTCGAGAATATGTCATGCTCACTCAAAAGTCTCGCTGATGGTGGCGCATGTGTCGGATCATTTAGTTCCCTTCAAAATGGTTGAGTTGAATGGTGCTGATCTATGCGTCATGTCCGTGAACGGGCGCTGTCAGTTGGGACTGGTCATCTCTCAGTTGCCATGGCTTATTTTAATGAATTATTTTAGTTTTTGAATTGTTTTTTTTTCTGTTTTGTTTTACTGTGGACACTTTTAACGTGCACATCTTGCTACATTGTTCTCACATAATATACCATCTCAACATGAATGATGTAACCAAGATTTTGTAACAATATTCTGATTTAAAAGAGTGTCCATGGAGTTTCTTGCCCGTTCTTCTCCATAGAGATCTACGCTAGGGAATGGGCAACTACAGTACTTTCACAGTTTTTATGCCTTGTGACTGGGACTGTAGCTACATTTAATTTTCATCTTTGTTTCGACAATTCAAAAGTGCCTGTAACTGGCCTACTTGAAATAAATGCTTTGATTTTGATTTTGATTTTGATTGACAGCGCATCGCACAAATCGGTGCGACCGGCCGTTCTCTATGGTACTTCATATTATAAAGTGGCCGAAATTGATCCTACATTTGCCTGTTTCGATTTCGGCAAGGCAATTTTGAATGTGCTTCGGTTCAATGTGTACAGAATGGCCATCCAAAATATTGGGGCTAGTCTTTCATGTAAACCGTATACCATACTCCTGTTACAATTGTATTGTAACACTGTTCTACGTCTGACTGATGATTAATAAGAAAACCCAAGCAATATTATCTTTATGACTAGGGTTGCCATCTCTAGAATTTGGCAACCAGGACAACACGCGTGAAAACCCCGGATTTTAGAGCCCAGAACCCGGACATGTCAACAGATTTTTTTTATAATTATATTCAGTGTAATAAAAAAAGTCAGTTAAAAATTACTTATATTACCTTTTTACTTATTTTCAGACCTTAAGATTAAATTTTGTCATCTTTTATCATCATTTTAATAGTACCTAACAAAACAGACTATTACTACAGTTTGTTACAAATTGTTTTAATAATCAGTTAGAATTTTTATTCTTAAAATAAAACACAAAATATTAATATTCGCAATAGGCGAGACGACCAAAAAAAAACTAATTTGTCCGTCAGTTAGATTATCAAAAAATATTTGACTCGTGTTTTTTCTTTTTTTACGTAAACCAAAATTGACTAAGATAAAAAAACTCACTACTACTAGACTACTACTACTACTAGGCTTTTAAAATTCTCAATACGTCACACCTAGGTATAATTTTTAGCTAATTCTGACGTCACGAGCCTCCACTCCCGAGTTTTGATGCGTTTTATCTATTGTCAATATTCATTGATTTACAAAAAAAAAAAAGACGTGTCCTGTAATTTCCAATACTCTAACTGACAGATTAAATAGATTTGCAATTTTTTGATACTATCGTCATGCTGAATTTAGCGAGTCGGTTCGTCGGTTGATCGCGGCGTGCGGGCACAGTGCGTGTGTCGCGGGTGGTCTAAGACTTTAAATTTTTAAACCCGGACTACAGATGAAGCCCCGCCCGGACGCTCCCCGGATGCCCTGTAAACTAGGACAAATCCGGGGAAACCCGGACGGATGGCAACCCTATTTATGACAAATACGAGACAAGTACTGGTTTTAACGAAGACACTTGTATTCGAAGAGTCAACGATTAAAACAATGGTTCAGTAGCAACAGATATATAAAGATACCAAATTCCTTATTTATCTAATAATAGTAATAGCAATATTTATACTAGTAAGTGTTAACATAGTCAATAAACAATATCTCTGATACGTGCGGGAGAGCATGCACTTACTATCTGTCCGATAGTACATAGATAGCGCATGTCGGCCGCGTGAGTGGAGATACGTAGACTCGGTCAGTAGACTATTTGCACGAGTGTTACCGATGCCAGCCGGTGTACACATAATCTGGCCAAATCGGGTCTACCCGACCCAACACTAATAAAATGCCAGCGAGGAGCCCCTCTGCAGGATATGCCAATCCTCCATTCCTGCAGCCTACATAACCACCTGCACCTTCTAGGATTTAAACAAACCAATTGATAGAGCCAAACTGGTTGGATATAGTTTGAGTCCATCGACACGCAAACAAGAAGATGAAAAACGAGTGCTGCTGTTAGACTTCTTGTGTAGACTCTCGAAACCATCGCAATCAACCGTTCGAAAATGCAATATGCAGACTTTATAACAAATAAATATAACACCGCGCCCGTGTACAACAAAGGGTTATGCAGTGGTAAAAAAAAAAAACAAAATTAAGACAGCAGCGGCCGAGCGGCCTAGCCAGAAACACTGGGCTGTTGCTTAGAAATCTCTTTATGAAAAGCTCAATGATAATAATTGGGTCTACATTATAATAGGACATTACCAAAATCCAAAAGCATTGTCTTTAGTTAAATGAATGTCTTTCATCACGTCGTGTATTGTCACGTGCTGACTGCGGGTACTCGCCCATTCCAAATAAATGTTAATTGTAGATAACTGTTTTAAAAGGAATCGTCGTACATAATATTCGTACTTCTTACTCCGTAGCTTAGATCATTGTAGTCTAGATGCAGGAAGGTACTTTAAAACATAGGTGTTCTTCCCTATAAAACAGTTAAATAAATTAAATAATTTACCTTGATAGCGTTAGTAGTGGCCTTGGACAGATCCCTCAAGGTACTGTTAGATTTGCACAAGGAACAGGATCGGAGGTGGCTCAGTTTGTCTGCGATTTGGCTCCGCAATCACACTCTATTTCACCGGAATACCCCCATCGGACTAAGCAGCAGGCCTAGCCAAGTTACAAACGATTCGTATCGATTCTCTTTCTACAATCGTAAACGTTAAGTCACGTGGTCAAAACAAACGAATAGAAACTTCGTAGACAAGTTAACGATAGATAGACGATAGAATTCGTTTCTACAATCATGATCGCTACATCCCATATAAATCGTAGCCAACTTACAGTTTTGACTGTACTTTATAGTTTCTATTCGTTTGTTTTGACCACGTGACTTAACGTTGAAATGATGACATTCCCATACATTTGGTTAGTTTTCTATGCGTTAACGATTGTAGATTGTCAACTTGGCTAAGCCTACTGTACCTGCAGCGATCCACCCAGCTTCGTATTCGGTTTAGAAATTTCCAGATAGAATATGACAGTATTGGTGGCTCGCTGAGAGCTTTACAAAAGTTCGGTTATACTCAGTATAACAGTTAAGCATATTCTATCAATGTATCTACGAGTATGTATCACTTACTGCAAAAAAAATCCTTTACTCCATTCCAATATGACACTCCTGAGATATCCAATTAATCAATCCATCAATTAAACTAATAGCATGCCTTATGACGTCACCTGATATCTGCTATCGGCTGCATCTGACGCGGCTGATAGCGTATCATTGCCGAAACTATCTGTTATCATATTATCAGTTATCACACGGAGTTGCCAATCGACAGACGTGTTCACATGTAAGTACCTACCAAGCGTTATTATATTAGGAGATTTACCTGTTTTTTTGAAGGAAATTACACTTTACAATAAAAATATTAATACAATGGGTAAAGCGAGTATACACTATTATGCAACTTTACGCACTTTTTAATGGGTTTAATGAGGTTTCAGGAAGTGCCTTTGCACTTATTCAAGGTCAGCCATAAAGTAGACCTGTCTGCTTACTAGAAGCTAACGTCACGATAAGTCCTAAATAATTGCACTCGATACCCCACTGGGTAACTTGGTTATGGAGGTCAAACAGGCAGTCGCTCTGAGTAATATCTAGGCACTGGTATTCAGCGTCATCAGATTGGACTGGAAGCCTACCGGCCCCCAACACGTCCTAGTGTTTTAGCTGGGAAGAAGTGGCGGAACAAACACCTCAGCAACATATCTGTCTGATAGCTGAGCAGAACCTGATTTTATACAATAGTATGTAAAGTTTACATAAATGATGTTTGAATGCGATGTTTGTGTAAGCTTAATGCCGTGGTGGCCCGTTTCTTATTTGAGCCTTCTCTCCAAGTTGCGAGTCCAAACCCAGCCAGTACCCATGTGACTTTTCCAACGATCGACACAATCAAAGCATGCTCGGTCTGAGCAAACTCTGATCGTTTCAACGCGGCTTTATCTATAGACAGGGTGAAATTTTTCAATGCCACCTGGAGGAAAAGTACTCTAAATACCTACTGGAGATAGCAAATTTTACTCAAAGGAAACAATCCTTTATTTTTAAAAAGAAACGAATGTGCATTCACATAGATTTTCGCAAATTCGCTTGCCACTTTAGTGAATCTAACCGACTAAAGTTCAAAAAAATAACATCCTGTACTTTTTTTTACATCAATCGATCGCGATTAAGATGTTGGTTCCATGGAGAAAGTTGTTCAGTTTGTTAGTCTAAACCACAACCTAAAAAATGACTACACCTTTCTGGTGTTTACATGCTGTGTACTGCCATCATTTGACGGGAAATCCCCTTTCTTATTTATTTAAGATCTATCGCACAGCTATCAGAACAGGTCAACAACAACCTAGTAAGTGGTTTGATAGAGCTGTTGATATTTTCAAGTGAGTTGAGAGGATTTCTTGCCGAGAAAAGAGTTTTTTTAGAAAGTAGTTAAATTTCGGTATTTTTTGCGACAGTCCAGGTTTTTGTTACTTTTCTAATTTTATATGATAGCACCAGTTACCAGAAACTGAATAAAAGTGATTCACACTTGTTAAGTTATTAATTTTATGATGGCGGAAATAACTGGAATAGTATCAGCACGGCGGCTAATTTGGCTGTGTCATTCAATCACAGATATAGCATGATACAGAGATATAGAATATTACATATTAGGCTGATAAGATATCGCAATCTTTCGTATCTACTAAGCTGCTTATTTCTTTTGCTTACTTCCTGCATTGTTTTGCTAATACTGACCTATTAGATCTTTTTTATTTACGACTGTTTCGATATAGCATAAGTAAATGAAATATTTGTCTGTGCTTTTCAAAATAAACAGTAGTTACTGCGTCGTTGGTGTAGCGGTCGCAAGAGCTACTGATGAGCATGAGGTCATGGGTTCGATTCCCAGGTCGGGCATTGTGTTAAACTATTTATAAAGATACTTATATATTATGGACCCTCATCTTCATGAGGGCTTAGGTTTTCGCACTTAGTCCCTAAAGTGGACCATTGTGCGTGTTCTATAGGTACTTACAACTTAGTATTATTTTTAAGTCAGTATCTTATGTGACTCCAAATCGACTTTAAATATCATGAGAGAGCTGATGTACTTCATTATTCGGTCACCATTTTATTTGAATACCTTTTGTTACATTTTAATAATACGTACCTATAGTTTGCCGAATATCTAAAAAACCGTTTCAAACTACACGATCTAATTGTGATAAAAAATTAATCAACTACATTTTTGTCTGCCAACTATTTATTATTCTATTGTAATCTATTGAATTTGAAGCTGAATTCTTAATGAATGGCGAATCTTATCGCCCACGCGCCAATAGTTATACAATTAAGATAATCTAGTTATTATCGAAAATAAATAGGTATTGATGGGTTTTTACGCTGGATAGGTATTGATTGTATATTGCAGGTGTGTGTATCAGCTTATCTCAATACGCACAATTAATGGACATGAAAATGGGTGAGACTGATCATTACTCATGCATTTACCAAATGGTTAAGAAAACTTTGGTAGGAACCTGCCACCGTACGTCCGTCACTGGTAACAGCAGACCTGGAGTTGGTCTAGCGTAGTGCGGTGTTTCAGTAGAATTTACGCCAGGCAAGCATAGACCTGTTTTGTCTAAATTATCACTAAAAACAGTATATTTACTGCTTGTTTTGAGTTCCCGATATTTCGGCGCTGTTAAACTGAAGTAATTGCGGATGAGTGTTTAAGAGCGGACAAATCGCTCGACCCTCTTTCTTGTGCGTTTGCGTTTTTTTCATGGGAGTGGTACCGACTTACCGAGTGCTAAACGAACCAGAAAGAGGGTAGACCTATTTGTCTGCTCATAAACACCCACCTGCAATAACTTCAGTTTATCCGTGATCATGGCGATTGAAACAGCGCCGAAATATCCGGAACTTAAAATCAACAGTAAACATGGTAAATATTCCGTTTTTAGGGTTAATGATAATGTTAGTGACTAAGTTTGTTCAAAAACTTGTCGAAATTAATTGCGGTGGAATGCATTTTATAATAAATTAAATAATAAATCTAAATAGGACCACTCCTGCATTTATTCCCATCTTCCCTCTAATCAACCCGAGCAACATGAGAATATCTTTTGCTGTGGTAATAATATAGGCAAGCATCTCGCTGACTGGCTTATATTATAGGTAGTCACCTAGGGTGCAATGGACGTCATCAATATTTAAAATAGACAGTCGTGGAAAAAAACAGAATTACTTTGATAGCTTTTCTTTAGAAATTCACGTATCATTGTTATCATAGTGAGCTAACAAACCTTTTGTACTCCAGAGACTCAAGAATGGGCGACGTGAAACGGTACACATTTGCGGAGGTGTCCTCGCGCGATGGCAGCAAGGGTCAGGCGCTGTGGATGGTCTACAAGGACTCCGTGTATGACCTCACCAAGTACATCGACGAGGTAAGCAGGGACTGTGCCCGCTGGTTGGACCGGAGTTACTGACAGCCCACATCCAGCCTGGACATAAGACTCTTCGGAGATATGTCTTCGGGAGACCAGAGGATGTCAAAACTAAGGGCTGGTTGTCCTCAAGACATGGACAGACACATTTTATATTGAGATCAACCAGCTGTAAGCTACCGTTCAACATATCGAACAGGCAATTGAATAGGGGCCACAGTAGCACGACTCTATTACAACGCATCACAAAGCCGATACCAAGATCTGCTACGCCTGAGCCTTTACATCATTTATAAATCCCCACCACTACCAATCACCAGATGCACCAACACCAACCATCTAATTTGAAAGGTCCTATCAACAGGTGTTCGAGCGTGATTGTTTTCCTTCAGTACTAAACATAACCATCCATTTTCAGAAGTAACCCAACCCCGTCGAATACCTTGGAATTTGTTAACTCTTGCAGCACCCTGGCGGCTACGACACCATCATAGAGGACGCAGGGAAGGACGGCACGCGCAACTTCGACGATGTCGGCCACTCATCCGACGCACGCGCCATTCTCGTCAAGTACAAGATCGGGGAGATCGTTGAGGTAACTTCTTAGTTTTAAATATTACATGCAACTTCCGAATTGGGGAGGTCTAAGAATCTTTGGGGTAAAGATTACTTTACAAACATCAGAAACAGCTGGGGAACTGACTGGGACCGAGACCATCTGCCCAGGGCTCAAAAAAACTCGTAGAAAGTAGATAGGTAGCGTAGAATATAATAATAATATGTGTTTCGATATAGGCATATACATATGACCAAATGCCGCAGACCGGGTGGTAGGTGGGTTAACAGGGTGTTGGATTGGAGACCCAGAACTGGTCTTTGGAGCGTAGGCAGGCCATGAGCAGGACCCAGGACCGACGATCATGTAAATTGGCTTGCAGTAGAGGCTGTAGAGCAGACCTACTGGCTACTTACTATCAGCATTGGGCGTACACAGGTTGTAGATGAAGAAGAGAAGATTGCGTATTACAATAGAACACGAAAGTGAATGGCGGTTCTGAATGACTCGTCTAGACTTACTCACGATTAAAAGCTAAGTGTATCTTTTATTTTATCGTAATCGTGATAGATAATCACTACGTGTCAGTGGTATCAACGACGACTACGCGCAAATCATACGACCTTGATTAGATAATACTATTAACGCAATTATAACACAACATTATCTCGAAGACTCATACGAAGGGATATTTAATAAAAAAAATAAAAAACGTTTATGGCGGCCACACCCGAAAATATCTTTGTACAGCTGTACATTTATCGCTGAGTTGGCGGAGTCATTTATCGCCAAATCGCAACAGTGCAGCGATGTTTTTCCTCAAAGAAATCTGACACGTCCAACAACCATACTACAATTAGATATTAAAGTGATGAATGATTACTGCTACAATCAGCAGCTTATCTTTTGTCAGTTGTCTATAATCAGATCATTAACACTTACTGGTTACAACTGATTGTAATTACCGGATCATGGCGCGTGTGCCCATCGTGATGAGGCGTGGCGAAAAAGATACGGTAGATATGGTCGATGGTATTCAGCGGTATCCGGCTAGACTGGAAGACAACCTCGACATAGTTGGGAAAAGTCTAGGCCCCCGATGACGCGGTCGTTGACAAATATAATTTATTTACTAACTTCTACAAAACGTTATTTAGAATTATGGTTGAATCACAGGGATTTCAGACCATTAGTCAAAAACCTATTTCTACAGGAATTAACGACAAGATAGGTTTCGCTCGACAAATATTGGATCTAGGAGCCAAGGATCCATTTCTGTCAGGTTTTGCAGGAAGTTTCCGGTGTCCGCAGCCGGTCCACATGGGTTTGACTAAACCTTAAATCTGGCTCAAAGCTCATCTTCTGCTCAAACTGTTCCAACTATCTTTTTGGAAAATACTGACGTAAAATATTGTTCAAATAAATAGTAGGTACAAATGAAACGAAAAATCTGCTAACACACAACCAATAAAAATTTATCACGTTGTTATATTCGCAATCCGACAAAGTTTTCCTTTCGCCCGTCGAGTACAGTTCGATGTGTCGACGCTATCGACGGACTATAATAAGCTATAATAGAACTATGTGGAGCTTTAAATGACGGTATTACGGGCTGCCATACATGATTGATTTGAAAGGCATGCTGGTTCCAGAGTAGGTGGGTTGGAATAAATGAAAGAAATTCAATTATTCCTGTTCTCATTATACCTATTTAGTAGCATTTTTTATTGGGCAAATATTTATTGCCATTTATTGCTTTCAGAAGTCACAAACAAATAGAATGCACAATAATATATGCTGCGAAAATCGTACTAAATAATTATATTTAGGTTCAAGACGCAGAATTTTACTAAAAGTCTGGAACCATCTCAGTCAAGATCGTATCAGAATCAAATGCAATTATTTACTGTTCCGTACTAAGAGCAGAATGGAACAGTACAACAGGACCTAGAGAATAACGACTATTGACAAATACCGTTCATTCGCGAGTGAACGAAGCACAATGAGTGAGCGATAAGACGCCCGACGCCTGTTTTAGCTTGATTAGTTGTTTCAAATAGTCCGTTTAATATAAATACGTAGACGTACTATCTATCCCTTTCAAATTTGAACGATGTGGATAATGTTTATTCACAGACGTCAAGTGATAGACAAACACCATAAAGTCAGTAATTATGATTTTTAAGAAAGAAAGAAAAAGGATTAGACTCACACAGGACAAAACAAAAAAAGAAAATGATTGAATAACAATAAGACAAAATTATAGAAACTGTAAACATAAGAAAAAGATAAAACAATCATATTGGTCCTGTACCTACGAGGCCAAAAGGCTCCCTTAGCATGGTGCTGTGACATTTAAAAAAAGTCACAACGCTGGTATTCTGATAGGGCCCAAAGTGATGCCACGGTCAGAAACGTCGTCGTCAGGTTAAGAAACGTCGCGCTCACGACCGTGATTAATCGTCCGACCAAATTCTTGGTTGGAGCTCCTGCGGTCAAGTTCGCTGCCGGTCGAGCGCCTTATACTGGTCGTGCAGCGTATTACCTACGCTAGGCCCTTTAAACGTATTCCAAAAAAGGCGACCAGCTTTAGAAGTACAATAACTTTTTAGAGGGTGAATAAAATGTTTTTCCTTCCAAAATTATGGGCAAGAGAAATACAGCTTCTACAACTGTAATTTTTCTCAGCATTTTATTTCTATCAATCGAAGCCCACAACCATGAAAATAATGTCCAACATTTCAGGAGGAGAAACGCTACGACGCCAACGGCAAGAAGAAGAAGAAGGTGGTTCCCGTGAAGCCGGACGACAAGCCCACGAGCCGGAGCTGCCTCGGAGTCGTCACGTGCGGCCTGCTCGGCTGACCGACCACCACTGACTAGTCTCACACTATTAGGCCTAGATTACATGTACCGGGTAGGTACAGTGTAGTGTCTCTACTCTGTCTGGGCACCACTGTATCACAACTGTTCTCGGAATATATAATTTAGGCATTATCGTAGGATAAAAACCTCGCTACTCGTTGTTCCTACCTATTCGACAATAATTTACAGTAACTTCGCAAACGCTTGGATTATTGAGACAAGCGATGTGTCATGTCAACGCTCAGCTGCAGACACAGTCAGCCCACAAGGATGTTTTGGCGCTTGAATAACATTGACATTAGGCGTGATGATAAACGTTACGTTCTTATTGTCAAAAGAAAATATCGCCTAAAAATTTATTCGCCGAAAGATCCACCTACACCCAGCACCACCTTCATCCTTTTTTCCATTTCTTTTTGCAATATTTATAATGTTTCTGAACTCAAGCAAAGTTGCGCTTTCAACGTATCAGTGCACAAGTCAACCTACATGTTGCTTGGAGCGGAGTATCGGGCAAAGTTGAGATTAGAAGTTCTTCTAAACGCGAGTCTTTGAATGTGATAAATTAATTTAACTTTCAGTAGCTTTCGCCAACTTTCTGGCATGAATGAGTTTTACTTAGAATGAATACGTTTTCCTCAATACCAGTGAGTTAATATGCAAAAGATTTCTTTGATTCTGCCGATATATCATGACGAAAACATGCTTTCGCATTACAATTTACTTTTAATACCTAGTCTTAAGATATACTTAATTGATAAAATTGTTTTTTTTTAACTATTTATTTAAATCATAATTACATTGTAAGTTTTTATTACGAATCAAAAATAAAATGTTTCACAAAATATTGTGTTTTGACAGCAGAATCACAAAAACCTAAAATTCATTTAACAGAAAGACATAGTACGTACCTATCAACCTAGCTCAGTGCTGACTACCCCTTTTAACATCTTAAACCATCCTGTCCTTCACCGGCTAAGTACCTTCATATTTAATGCTCACGTCCCAAATGAGATATCTCAATCATATTTCAATATGATTAGGTTTTAAATCCATCACCACGCCGCGGCGACTGATTGCCACGTTCATACGATGAGGCAGGAGGGTGAGGCAGGTTGGGAGGGAGGAGAGTGACGTGATGTGACAACTCACGCGTCAGTTTGATCAGTGAGGAAGTAGAATTGTTTTTCTGAAGTTACGAACTGACGGAAACGGATGTAAAATTACTGGCGTGTATTTTCTGACCACCCTATACTAGAGGTATGCCGCCTAGTCAGGGAACTCACATTTATAGTCAGCGAGTAGTCGGTTCGAGCATTTCAATTGACATTATAACCTTTTTTGCCTTTCATGATAAAAGTTTCAATTAGGTATTGACTAATTGAACTTAAATCAAGAAAAATGTAAATAACCATTGAAAATAATATAGAATTGATTGATTACATGATCGGCTTGGCCGACTAGTTGGCCAAAGTCATAGTCGGCCCATCTCTAGGTACCGTAAGGAGTTTTGCACTAGAATAGGACACCAAAGATAGATTTTGATAAAATATTATCAATAAACCTGAATCACTTTTATGTCATCCCATCCAGACAGGATCACGATCCAGTGATTAGTTCTGACGACTTCCATTGAGCTGTAACTATCGTCGGCGGAGCTCTCGCACCAACTGTCCCACGTCGCAACACCTAGGTCAATGACAGGCTTGAGACAAGCTGACTGAACACTCAGACTTAAGCTGCGGCTGCTGTCTATCGTTATGTCTCTTAACAAGATCTAACTGATTTGCCTAGATAAGTAGTTGGGCTAGTCGCAAATAAGCGCAACAGCAGCTGAGCCTTAGCATGGGGTTGGTGAGGTTCGTCTTCTGCTCTCCGTCCAGAGTTCGATTCCCTCGATGGGCGAAATGTCATAAAGGTTATCAATAAGCTCTCCATAATAGATAGATAAGTACGTAAAAATATTTTGTATAGCTCTACCTAAGTAATAAACACCTCCGCCCGCCTATCCGTCCAAGAAACAAAGGAAATAAATACCGTCAAACCTTACAAGATTGCCCAAGCACTCTAAGTTTGCCCAGCACAGTACTTTTCGAAAATATTTAAAAAGCCGGCAACATTTTTAGTTGCGCTTATTATTTAATCTTAGGACGAATATTGAATAAGTACAACGACAATAAGTGCAACGACAATAAGTACAACGACAATAAGGCAACATTACGTAAAGGATTCTGCCTAATGTCACTTATGTCGGCTGTAAAACCATGTCGAAATTGGTAGATAGTCTAATTTGCGGGCCAAAACTCGTGTGAAAAACTTTCATTAAAAAACTCGATTTCTACAGCAGGAAATTAAATTTTACACTGTTAATTTGTAGTAAATACACAAGGAAGATCGAATATAGGTACAAAGCGAAATTTCTCTCAACATCGAAAATATGATGGTGACCAATGTGACATTAGTTTTACATAATATTAAGTAGTTGTTATATCGTTGATGCCCACCAAAATATTACCGTCAGGGTTGTCATCTCAACGTCCAATTACATCACAGATGAGCTGGGACTTCTGTTACTTCATAATGAAGGTAATGTTGATAAAACAAGAGTCTACAAAGTATTGCAATAATTCATCAATACATGTGATAAAAATGTAAATTTCGATGTAAAAAGTAGATACCAACACTGAATGTATTGCAAGATAATTAAGGTGATTAAAAATTAGCAACAGAGTTAGCTACAAGAAAAAAGAAAAACATTTGGATCGAAAGCATAACAGAAATGTCATAATATAGACCAGTGCAGATACCTCTGAAAATGGTCAAAAAGCGAGCAAATTCATAGGATTTGAAAGAGAATATAACAAAAATGAAAGGAAAAACAATTTACGGACGATCGGAGGTCAGAAAGGTGAAGGGGGGGGTTAAGGGTAAAATACGGTTTATCTCGATTTCCGGCAAAACTACAAGTCCTATGGAAAAAAGTTTAATGGCAAAGTTGTAGGTAATAAAAAGATCCACATCTTTTGTATTAACACTTTTTTCACATAACCTCAAAATTTATGTGGAAAATTCAAATAACCAAGTTTTTGGTTTTTTATTTTTATCTTTTACAAAACAATTTTATTTTTCACCAAATTTAGTGAAAACTTACCTTTTTATGTCCCAAATACGCTGAAAATTTTTTGATTTAAAAGATTTATTTTTTTCACCTTATTTTGACTTAATAACGAAAAAGCTCCCTAATTTTTAATCTAAAATTCTCACATAGAATCACACACTTCAGAATAAGAAATAAATCGGACTCAATAGTATTCACCATAATTATATGCATTATTATTATACACACAAATTTCTGTCTGACAGGTATTCATTTATAGTATAGTACTACTAGTTCTGATAAGTAAGACATACTATACTATAAATATAGTATAGTATGTCTTACTTATCAGAAGATTATTGAGTTGCTTCTTAAATACATTTATATCTTTAATACATAACAAAGCATTAGGTAATTTATTATAAATATTTGGTGCCATTCCTATGAGGTTTTTATGGAATACTGCTTTTTTGTGTTGTCTAGTGCTTATTTTATATCTGTGTCGCGAGCTGTGTAGTTTTTCAAATAAGTGGAAATTTGTCTTGACAAATACAGCCACCTCAAATATATACAGGCAGGGTACTCTTAAGATACGGAAATTTTTCCATGGGACTTGTAGTTTTGCCGGAAATCGAGATAAACCGTTTTTTTACACTTAACCCCCGGGGCGTCTCCCACTTCCCGACCTCAGATCGCCCGTAAATTATTTTTCCTTTCATTTATGTTATATTCTCTTTCATTTCCAATGGATTTCATGCTACTATAATTTTTTCGTTTTCAAAAATTATCTGCCTATATATATCTAATATACCAGTTATGTATAATAAGACTTGATAATAATCATAATATAACATTGTTTGTTCTAAGATACTGCTAATTTCAAGACATTTTTAGATTAATCTTTTGATCGTCACGTACCTGCGTACACCGTACTGATGTACAATAAAAAAAGATGCTGGTGGAATACATAACCTCCTCATTTTTTAGAAGTCGGTTAAAATTGGTGGGTGGTAAAAGTGGGTTTTTCCTTTTATTTGAATGAAAATAGACGAAAAAATCATTGCTACTTTGCCCCCTCAAATGTGACAGGCAATATGAACGTAGTAGTAGTAGTAGTATTTTTTTTAAGTTTAATCAAATATGTGGGCAAAGTTGCACGGTTTGACGGTACCTATGTCATAAAAAGTATATTTTCCAGATATATTTCTCATTGGAAATAGAAACAATAGCATAGCAGCGGGCCAGCACCCAGCAGACAGTGGCGTGTAATGCAGTGTGGAAAGCAACAGCTGACGAGCGACGCCATCGCATTGTGCGGCCTCAATACTACCGGCTAGTACAACCTATGTACCTACATTATAGACTGCCAGTTAATAACTCTCGCGTTGGGTAGCGGCTGGGGACGCGACAGAGCAGGACGTTTTGAAATGAAATTACATTTTGAAAACTTAACAAATAGATTGTTTATTAGAAAATACATTTATGTATACCTACTATCCCTTGATTAGCACAATACCATCTGTCGGGTTCAAAACTCATCTATCTATTAAGCAGGAACCATCAACCATAGGTATACAATCATAAAATTTTATTGAAATCGGTTGGCTGGTTTCGGAGATTAGCGTGTACGAAGTATGAACATAGTGACACGTAATTATTAAGAACATCTAGCATACTTTAACAGCATCTTAATAGATTCCTGTTGGGGTGAGTCATGAGATGACGACTACCTATACGGAAATACTTAGGGAAGATGTTGTGCCAACCTCAAATAAATTGGGACAAAGGCAGGAGAATGATGACGAGCTGTTTCCTGTTGATCCACACGAATGATGTAAACGTGTTTACACGGGAGTCCCGATGGACGAGGTTCGGCCCTGTCTGGGGCCATAGCAATTTCGCTTTCTTGCTTCTACGATGAAATTTGTGGTCTAACTTACATAGGATAGGTAGGTACCTACTTTATGGTATCTAACTATGACTATAAGACGTGCTAACATAGACTGCCGTTTAAGCTTGGCACTTCCAACCAAAGCTGCTACCTACTGCTAAGTCTTTGAAAGTATTAGGTACGTACTTAATTACAGCCCTCGACATGATTGTGTTTGACATAGGTAGGTACCTAACGTTTATCTACGAAGAAACAATAAAATTTCTACAAAATGTCAAAGAACTTACCTACCTACCTTTCCTTGAAGCGAAGCACCAACTCCTTACATTTTTAAACAGCCGCACTTCAAAAATATCTTCACAGCAATCTCAACTTTAAACTGAGCGCGCGAGCATTGTCAGATGTCCACAATAAAGTGTCATACCATTCTTTTAAAGTTTTCCACACTCACAGTAGGAGATTTCATAACTCGATGACTAGGTACAGCTAGATATCCAGGCGCGGATACAGCAGATACAATTTTTGTTTCATTTTAGCTATCTTACGGAAAATTCGTCTTCTTGATGTTACTTAATCGACTTAGGGCGACAATTTTACCAACAAAATGAAAATGAACTAAAGCTCCAAGAACGAGCGAAACGAGCTCGAAAATTTTAACACTGTACCTTGGGCAGGTTTCAATTGTTTAGACCCTTCGTACATGAGTTACTTGGTCCGACTTTTAGATACATTCAAGAGAAAGTAGTCTGTAGAGCGAGCGAAGCGAGCTCGAAAACTTTAACACTACCTACCTTGAACAAGTTACAATTGTTTCGACCTATAACTGGAGACAATTTTTTTACATCATTGCCTGAGATAATTATGCTATAATTGCATATATGGCCACGGGGCAAGGGGCTCCTAATTTATTTCAGGCTCTGTCTATACCGGTCGATCATTTAAAAATCCAATAAGAGTGCCAATCCAGAGGTAGAAAAAAGGAGCCTTTTTGACAAATGTTTTTTCGCGGGGTTAAACAATATTTGAATTTGAGTGATTCCATTTTACGCTACAATTTATTACGTGCCATTCTATGGCATCAGGCAGGAAAAGCTAGTATAACTTTTAAAAATCCTGAGCCTCTAGAGGCAGCTGCCTCCTCCTGGCGACGCACATGACAAGATATACAACTAGAATATTTAGTTTAAATTCCGTCAAACTAGTTCAAGCTTGGCTAATGGCACCCATTGCCCCCCCTTTATCCGCGCCTATAGATATCTGAACTGTACCCTACCGACTACCGGCTACCTCAGTTTACTCTGGACTACAAGCACTAGAAAGAGGAATTCACATAGGTACAATGTCAATTGTTATAAAATAAATTAAATAATAAAATAAAATCATTTATTTCAGGTACGAGACCCATATTAAACAAAAATACAAACATAAATAATTGAAATTGCAGAATTACATTAAAATTACAAACGAAAAATTATTTAAAAACAAAAGTAGATAGACACAAACACATACTTAACTAAATAATTGAAATGTCAGAATTACATTAGAAACATTACTGAATTAAAAACTAGATTAAATTAACAAGTCAAAAGTAAAGTAAAGTAAAAGTGTAGTAAATGAATGAATTTAAAAAATAGGGTCACTTTGTTTGACCGCTCATTCTCAAATTAATATGATTTTTTATTCGTCGTCTACCCCATCGGGTGGGGTATCGTTGAATAGGTACTTTAAAATGAGTTAGGGGTTGCTACTTACTAATACTATTTTTCGATTTAAGGCTGGGGTATCTGCTAAATTAGCAACTCTATTTGTGGTGGTTCAAACTTCGTTTGAAACTCTGTTAGAATAAAGTTCTAATCAGCTTGCACTACAAAGTGGTTGTTACGTCTGTCGCTGCGGGTCGAATAGTGCGAAATGAGTGGTTTTTATTAAATTGTAGCCTAATAAATCATTAGATCAAAATGCCAATTGTACACTTTGTGAAGAAAAAAGTGACAAATATTTGTGTGAAAAAAAAAATACTAAAACTTAATGCCGTTTAGGAGTAGTTACGAAATTTCAAAGAAAAATAATGCTTCTCTTTGAATATTTTTTTCATATAGTAATAATAAAGTTAGAATTATTTCAATTGTACCAATTAAAGTTTAGAGTCTAATAAGTAACATATATTTTTTTTGCACCTTTATATTCACTCATCAAAGAGGAGTTACATGGAGAAAACCTCTCGTTAGCTGGTACCACCCCCTTAATGCTCATTTACGAAATATTAAACTTAACTTAATTTATGCTAAACTGCTGGCTTGAAAAATCTTGAAAAATTTCATGAACTTTAAAGGAAAATTATAGCAGATAAAATAACTTCATATTAGTTTAGCAGTAATACTCGTTGAATTTGGGCGTTGGATAATTTTGTACCAAATACAAAATCCTTAAAATAAATCCTTTAAAGTGACTAAGATGAAGTACCTAGTTGCTAGTTTATAACGGGTAAAGTCTTGCATTGAAAAACAAAATCTGAAATATAACGGGCTACTACGGAATCCTACACTGCGCGTGGCCCGACACCCACTTGGCCGGTTTTTTAAAGATCAGAATTCGACACTGTGTACGGTACGGTGGTAAACAATTAATCAACCCCTGGTTAACAACGGGTCCAGGACTTCTAGGGGTTTTGAAAAAATCTATCCAACTTATTATTTAGTCTTTAGTTACGGGTATAGGCAGGTAAGTACCTAGCTACCTGCACACAACAAAGCAAGCCTATATATTCATGTTTAAAGCAGAATAGCTACCTACCTTATTATTAATCATGAATCAATAACATGAGACCGCAGTAACTACGTACACCTACCTGCTTAGCTGGAAATGAACTGCGTTTCTCTGTAAATTAGTACCTTGTAACCTATTTAGCTACGTCACGTTTAGGTAAGCGGCTAATACCTGGGAACTTGCAACCCTCGACAAGTATTTCCTACTAATTTATGAAATAATAATAATAATAACTTTATTAGGAAAATACAAGTTTGACACATATTAAAATACACAACAGTCACAAAGGTAGGTACAGAAAAATTTGCAAACAGAAGTAGTGTGCGAGAGATGAGTACAACACAGTCAATTCAAAATTTGAGCCCAGACTCCTAAACTAGGAAGACCCTGTATCTTAGGAGGCAGTGTCTTCGCATAAATAGTGGACGAGCAAATTATGAGCGTACTAGCATAATCTCGTAGTCACATACAATTTAAAGACTAAAAGGTAAGGTAAGAGATATTTCTATAAAAATTATACTTAGTATTTTAATTAGGTAAACAATAATATGTGTGACGTGTATTTGTGTGGGGAGTCGTGTCATGTGCAAGTGTTGTGTGTGTGTATGTGTAAGGAAGAGGAGTGAGTGGAGTGGTGAGGGGTGGTGTAGTGAGGTGTGATGTGATGTGTTGTGAGGTGATGTGATGTGGTTTAGTGTGGTGTGGTCTGTTGTGAGGGTGTGTGAGGTGTGTTGAGTGAGTGGAATTAGCGCAGGCAGCTTCCTTCTTTGTGATGTGATAGATACAGTGATTCAGGAGATCCAGACAAGTAGACTTTCAGTTGTCTCGTAGTCTTGATCTTTCAACCACTCCTCAATTCTAGCTTTAGCCTTATAAGTATTCAACTGAATTATGTTTATTTATTTATTTATTATTGTGTAAAGGTGTAAGCCTAGAACATAATGTTGACGTCTAGCGAAAGCGGTCTTATGCGTAACCGTAAGAATAAGAGGTTTTTTATTGCGGCGTGTTGGGTCTGGTAGGGGGACTTTGGTGTGTTTTCTCAGTACGGATCGTAGTACAAACAGTTGCCTAACAGTAAGTACATTTGCATCTTTGTATAATGGTGTGGTGGGATACATGAAGTTCTTCTTTGACATCACCTTCAGGACAGCTCTTTGTGCTCGTTCCAACTTGAGAAACTTTGTTCGAGCTGCGCCTCCCCACACTGTGATGCAATAGGTGATGACGGACTGACAGATAGCAGTATACACCATTCTAATTGTATTGAAGTCCGCGGATGACCTAAGAAGCTTGAATATATAAATCATTCTTCTAACTCTTGTAGTTATAGTATCCAAGTGCGAGTACCAGTTGAGTCCGCTATCAATAACCACACCCAAATACTTTAGATGGTTAACATTCGTATGAAGGTTTTATGTACTTGAAATAAAACCACCGATGATTTAAACAAGCCACAGATTCGTTGGAGCTCGCGCGCGGACTATAGGTGAAGTTGGGTCTTCTTGCATTCATTTTGTTACAGTTAGATTATTCAAAAACGCATGCATGAACAGTTTTGAAACTTTGTATGGTTATTATTATCGTCCAGAAAGGCCGAATACAGTTTTCAGCTAGCTTAATACCTTGTCTCATTTAGGCGCTGCCAAGTTTTTTCGGGTTTTCATAAAACCGCGATAACTTGAGAATTATAAATATTTTCTTAAATCTAATTGTTGCACTAATAGGCACTAATTATGACCTACTCGTGTATGTTTATTCTACAGGCGCACATGCAATGGTTTTAGAGATATACGATTCTGCAAAACGTTACTCCAGCAGGAAATGCAATATCTCGAAAACCTGAAGACGCACTAATTTTATTTATGGTGCACTTTTTTGCACTAATATAAGCTTCTGGCCATGCACAATGTTTCTCTCTCCGATCATTCGTTTAGAATTTTCCTGCTGGGGAACTAGAACGTTCCCGCGGTTGTGTACGTTAGTAGGTACCTACACCACCGCGGGAACGTTTTAACAAAAATGCCTGAATGCATTTTTCTATTATATTAAAATTGTTTGCTACGTGCCTTTGCATAATGATGGCGCTCGCAAGGAAATTGGAACAGTAGTTAAGTAAGTAGCATATTAATTATTTTTCTTTTAATTTTGAATAAATTAACATCTATGTAGGTAAAACATAACATTATGGCAAGCACATTTTTTTGTTAGGATATGCTTCACGATAAATTAATACATTTCTTTATTAGCATAAAAACAGGTTACAGAGAAATTGAGACCCTGGCTCCAGAGTTAGGTTAGAGTACCTACCTGTATTTCAGAAGCCAGTGACTTCTTCCATTTAAGTACAATTGGGCATGTTTTATGCAGCAAAAGGTGACAAAATTATATTACGTAGGTACTTTATAATTAAGTTCAATATTTATCATTAGATATTTACCGCACTAAAAATATAATTAGAATAAAATCAGGAAATTTAGACTAATAATTGAATTCAAAACAATATTATTTTTAAAAATAATGATTGTACTAAAAGATTAGATGCTCATAATAAAATAAGAATAAATTGAAATTCAGCTAGGATGAAACAAAACAATATTAGAAATAAGGGCGCAGGTATGTTAATGTGTGTGTGAGTTGGTGTGTGTATGTTTGTGAATACCATTTATTTGTGTTCTTAGATATTTATGTTGATTGCAGTAAATTTTCGTAGTCCTGTGTCAGTAGCCAGATTTTTACCTTCGTTTTTGTTTCACGAGTCGTAAGGGGATTTATGTTCAGGATTTTGTTGATTTATTATAAAGATATGTCAAAATATGGAGCGACTGAAGTAAATAACCTGACATAAATTCAGTCAGGTCTGAGATACTAGTAGCGACATCTTGTATCATTTAAAGATACAAGGAGGTTTGACGACAGTAACAAAAAAAAAAGCAAATCTATTTATTCCGTTAGTTAGAGTGTGGGAAAATAATGGACACGTATTTTTTGTTTTTGTAAATGAATGAATATTGACAAATTGAAAATTATACCACGGCGTGACGTATTGGGAATTTTAAGCGTCGTATCTTCGTCAATTTTGGTATTTTTGGTTTACGTAACAAAAGAAAAAATACGGGTCAAATATTTTTAATAATCTAACTGACGGACTAATTGGATTTTTTCAGTCGACAAGCAGTAAAATTAAAATTAAAGAATGATGGAAAAATTATAGAAATTAAAAATAACGTTAACAAGTAAACAGACAGATTACATATTTTTTTTAATTCATATCTGTAAATGTACAGTTACAAACACATAGATCAGATATTTACATGTTCAGTTTGTTGCAGCGACACCTAGGTCCAATATTCTACACTAGATGAGTACTCGGATTGAAGTACGCATAACTTTTCATAGATGGCGCTAAATTAAATTATTTAATATTTCACGATGTTTAGCAACTTTGAATTTAATAGACAATAGTTGTGAAATATTTACATTATAACATTGAATGTTTGACATGCAGTAATATTAAAATGCCAAGTTCCACAATTTCAAGTTGTATTTCAGAATAATATCAATCTAGACACGTGCCAGCTGATTAGTATACACGAGGTTCTAGGTTCAATTCCTAGAAATGGAGTTGTCTATTTCTGAGATTTCTTATTTTGTATGACCTACTCCGTTTCCCATGACTAAACATAAGATAATAATGTATTTGTAATTGGTATTGTCATTACGCAACGATGTTATCGCCACTAGTGGTTTGGAAATGAAAGTTGCGCTTATCCAAATCGTTTATTCAAGCAAATGAACATAATATGAACAAACTATAACATTAAATTTATCTACTTAATGATATTTACATTCCATACCTCGCTTACCTTATTATTTTATGATTATTCTACGTACGTACACCTAGGACACTTACACTAAAAAAAATACATAAAAACGCAGAACATCATTCTTACCACGAGATCAACAGTAAGATAAATATTTAACACAATTTTAAAAAAATATTTATATTCATGCAGCTTGACACAACTCGGATAGACGCCAATCCCTTTGATTAAGAACAGATTCGCGCCAAAAAACAACATTCTGCATTTTTATTTCATTATATTATTTTCGGAACAGTTATTGATAGCATTATCAATGAAATTGTCATAGTTTAAATTGAGGTGCCAAAGTCGTGTACATGTTCAAAACTCCCCACTCTACTTCCAGGCACAATTTCACCGCATGTAACCGTCGGGTGAGAATTTGAGTTCATAGCTGTTTTCAGATCAATGGGGTGCCTTAAATACTGAAAATAGCCTCGGCACATGAGAATTGAATGCAGTTAAAGATACGCCACTGATCCAAAACTTTATGTCAACAAAAATGCCTTCAAAATCAACATCTGGTCATATAAAAACTTAAATAGTGCATACTATGTTGTGATTGAACTAAAACTAAGAAACAAGCCACCCATGTTGCTAATGGCCGCATCGAAATATCCATTCACTTTGTGAACAATATGCGATTTAATGTATGCGGCCATTAGAATCAGGGGAATAATGATATAATATAAATCTATGTACCTTCTAGCAAGCTACATTCACACAGTGTCCGAAATCATTTATAATTGAGGGAAGATTCTTTGGAAACTTAATAAAGCGGAAGACAGTTTGTCATTAAACCAAAATTTAATGTCTTGTACTTGCCATGTCCAATTTATTATTATATCATTCATGTAGCTCTCAGTTAAACCAATGTACTGGATAATCATTTAACACAACTAACCCAGAATGTATTTTTTTGGAAAATAATTTGAATAACCATTTAGTTGTTAACAAAATCCAATAACATACAAAAATAATCTAATACAAGTATTAAAACTTAAGTCTTACAATATAACGTGAATTATTTATTGTTTATTATTAATGTGACATCGGTCTCAATAAAATAACTACTTCACAAACTCCTCCAGTACAACATCTAAGCACAAAACTGCACAACAGGCACTTCAGTGTAAATTCCTGTTCGGGCCATCAGAACCTAACTGATGGATTGAGAACACTAGGTACTTCATCCATTGTCTACTGTATGGGCACAGATCAGAACATCTAGGAATTGGTGCATTGTCACATACATTAACATTATTATTAATTTATAAGAGTAAATAAAATATTTTAGTAAAAACTCTATGAGGACATTTTCTACACAGACCCATTTAACATATAAAAGACTCATATACTATATTCAATATGATTTAGAATATACTGTAGTCCGAGAAACGCACTCAGTGTTTTTAAATTGAAATTTACAATCTAGAGACACCTCCGCATAATCATCAGTCACACACTGGCAGTACCGGCGCCCCGAGGCTGCACCGCTCCGCTCACACCGCTCACTGCGCTCACGGCTAGCTAAGGGCACTCAGAATAGTCGTCAGTTCAGCAGAGCGCCGCTCGCGCTCACTGCTGCTGGCTGGACTGCGCCGCCTGGCTCGAAGACTTTGTGATCACGATGGTCTGCTTGCCGCCCACACCGGACTTACCCAGCTGCAGCATGTTGGACGGCAGCGTGATGATCTTGTTGCCGCCCACCGTGTTCGTCGACACCAGCTTCACGATGGTGGCGCCGGGTGCGATGCTCTGGCCCTGCGCGGCAGACGACGGCATCGATGTCCGGTTCTGCATCATCGCCACCTTGGGCATGGTCGCTACCGTCATACCAGTGGACGTCTTCACCAGGGTGACGTACTGAGGCTGATTGCTCGACTGTGCGTTAGAGCCGGGCGTCTTCTTGATGATGACGGGGATGCCGGCGTTGCCGCCAGCCTGCCGCAGGACGGTGGCACCGCCTGCCACCGCGCTCGTGGTGGACGTCGCCGTCTGGTCGCTGGACTTGGCCGTCACGATCTTGTACACCGGCGTCTTCACCTGCTGGCCGCCGAGCGCGCTGCCCGCGATCTGTATCGCGCCGCCGCTGCTCGATATGACGGGCAGGTTGCCCGCGCCTAGTTTTACGGGCACGCCCGCCGCCACCTTGGTCTGTAGATTGGCAACGCCTGCCTGGATGGGGACGCCGCCTGCTGTCTTTACGAGTACATTGCTTGTGCCGATTTTAACATTACCTCCTGGGCCAAGTTTCAAAGGCATATTAGAGCTGCCCACTTGTCCTACTTTCTGCACGCTATTTGTCGTTATCTTGCCCTGAAGGTTTGCAGTGCCTATTTTTAAGGCATTTCCGGCAAGTTTGACAGGCATGTTACCTGCGCCGATCTTGACGGGCATGGCACCGCTGGTGCCAGTCTTCACTTGCACGAAGCGCGGTGTGGAGCCGCCGCCCGCCGTGGCCGAGCTCAGCACGATCTGCGCGTTGGACTGCGACGTGGAGACGCGCACCGTGCCCGGCGTGCCGACGCCGCTCACGATCCTGGTGACCCCCTGTGGCGTCACTGCCGCCACCTTGATCTGCTGCGAGGAGCCCGCAGTGGCTGTCGCTGGTGACTTAACTACTGTCTTTGTCTGGTACGTTGCTTGTTTTAATGTTGGGGTGTTAGGTGTGACTTTGACAGAGGCCTGAGCGGGTACCTTGATTGGGGTTGGAACGATCTTTTGAGGTGTGGACACAGGTGCTGGTGCAGGGGACGCGACCGAAGGCGTCACCCGCACGGGCTCGACTGCCGGCGGCGGCGACTGTATACCAAAGGCTTTGCTCGCGTCAGGTTGGCTGGCCATTGGCGACGCCGGCGGCGGGGCGACCAACGGCTCGGCGGCTGCTGGGAAGCGAGCTGGCGTGACCTTGCCGCATTTCTGTACTTGAAGCAAAAAAGTTGTTACTGTGTTCATAGCAGGCCAGCACAGTTCCAAAGAGGTGGTGCCGGCGCGCACGAGGGCCACGCGATTCGCCTGGGGTGGCACTCCAACCTCCAGATACCACAGATCCTTACAGCAAATCTGATTGTTCCAAGTTTTCCGGTAGCCATCTCTTCCGGACCAAATATACAATCTAGTTTGGATGGCGACAGCGCTGTGACCTGCTCTAGCTCGAGGGACACATTCTTCAAACTTGTCCAGAGCTATGTTGTCCCATGTCATTGACTCCAAGTTGAGTGAGGCAAGTGTGTTAGTACATTTCCATTCCTTTTCATGAGTGGCAAGTTTTGACTCATCCGGTACAAGCGGTACCCATCCACCGTAGACATACATGTGATGGCCGATGACTGTGGCTGTGTGTAGAGAGCGGGGCAAGGGTGGTGGGCCACCTACTTCAGGGCGCGACCATGACATGCTGTCCACGTCGAGCACCCACAGGTCTCCCAGGCGCGAGCCACTCATACCTCCATAGATGATCAGGGACGATTTACCACTATTTCTGTCCGTGTAAGAGACACCACTGTGAGATTCGCGTGGCGGTGGTGACTGTCCATAGGTCAGGGGTATGTCCCACACTGTCATTGAAGAATTTGGATACAGTTCTAAGGTGTACAAATCATTGAGGTACCTTGGGATGTTATTCTTGGGGTCATCGCTCTCATTTGCCAGTCCACCAAATAGGTATACCTTTCCATTCAGAAGAGTAAAGCTGTGGCCGAGGCGGGGACACGGCGGAAGCCCCTGCTTGGGTGGTAGGGGCTTGAGACGCTTCCATTCCCAACGTGAGGCTTGCAGCTCGTACAAATCGTTAGAATACTTGCCGTACTCCACCATGCCGCCAAAAACGAGGAGACGCGTTCCGTCGACCACGAAGCCGTACGCGGCGCATCCTGGGGGCACTTCTCCCTTCGTGACAGGAACGAACCATTGGTTTGTGGTGGTGTTGAAGACGTGAAGTTCATGAACTATCCCTTCGTTTCCGCCGCCGAAAACTATCATCAAATCTTTTATGGCGACTGCGCGATGGCCATGGCGAGGTCGTGGCTGCGGACCGGTGGGATTGTATACTTTTTGCCACTTAAGTACGGCGTTTTCCTTCATTTTTACTATACATTTGTCACTAAAAGCTTTACACCGTATGTATCGCTCGGGATGCGTATCTACAGCATAGACAATGAGAAACGTCGTAAATAAGCTTTGAAGAAAATATTCGGTTTAATCGAAGCTACATACTACAGTCTTATTCAACTCTCTCTTTCGCACACGTTGGCGACGGCTATGAGTAAAAAAAAATCACCTTATGAAGCTTCTAGTGTATAACAAAAATGGCGTTAGCAACAGAGCTGCCAACATGACGGGTATCAAAAGAACGGCGTCGGACGTCAAGAAGTTGTCTTTGCGGTGTAATAGTTTTAAAATATTCAGCCAGAATGTTAGCAGATATTAAATAATGGGTATTTGGCTTCTACAAGAGATCTAGAAAAAAGAAGTTTTTTTTTACTACATTTTTTTTTATGTATTGCTTACAAAATGAGTAGAACTCGTATTATTGTTCATTGTATAATATGTATATAATTATATAATTAACTATTTATATTAAGGTAAAAGAGCAAATGGAAGGAATTGGGGGAGGCCTTTGCCCAGCAGTGGGACAGTACAGGCTAACAAAAAAAAAAAAATTAAGGTAATGTAAAATATATAAAAATAAATAGAATAGTAATCCACTGGTATCAGGAACACTTTACTTCATTACATTTTTTTTATAAAATGGAAATAGGGAATATGTGTGAAATAAAAAACTCTTTTTAGTAACGAAAAATGGCACATAAAAACTTCACACTTGTTTAAGTTTCTTCTAATACATCACTTTTTTACAATTTACAGTTTTATGTAGCATGTTTTTGGTGAAACGGAATCACACCGTCCTCGATAACGCCGGTATTGACGTCAAAGTTCATTGTGTCAAAAAACACTTTTATTTGAAATCTGCTAAAAGTTTCAGTAAAATTTTATTTTAATATTATTAATGCAATTTTTACTTGAATAAAGCAGATACAATTGGTAAAATAATTATATTGAGGCCAAAAAAATTATATGTAAACAAGGCAAATTGTGGATAATGAGGTCACATCATGGCCGCGACAGCTACGGACGTTTGAACTGTCGTAGAAAATTGCAGGAGTTTAATATTATTATTGTGCGACAAGCAGTAGTTGAACTTAACTTTTAATACTTTTCTTGAAAAAATTACGTGCATATTCTCTATTGTTTTGTTTTGTGGAATAAATTGTATTGATTAAGCAAGAGGTTGGCGTTAGTTTGGATTTTAGCCGCGCACCAAAAGATCTCACTTGATAGTTTTCTATGCAGAAGTCTATTTTGTGTCTTGTTCAAAAGGCAGAAAGTGTGTCGTCTTGACAAAAGAAATAAATTAAAATTTAACGAGCGTTTCATGCTGGCTCTGGAAGGGTTTAGTTATGAAAATCTTCGACGATAGGTACATTGAACTTAAATGTAGATTTTGTGGGGTTAGTACTGGACTGAAACAAACAGAAAAAATAAAATTACATAAATAATGTAAATGTTGGAACATTAAAAATATACATATGTAAACCACATCCACACACAGAATAGTACAATCCGTTTCTAATAAGATTATGACTGACGCAAGGAACATAAATACTAACACTAACAGTTACTAAATATTATGTTCCTTGGACTGACCTTTGCGCCATGTTGTGACGCCAACGACCTCTATCTGTCAACTGTCACTTGAAAAGTATAGTGTCGGCAAGTAAAAATTACTTGCGCAAATAAATTGTTAATAATAATTATGTAATTATGTTTTGCTCTTTAAATTATTATTGTTTCGAAGTGTTGAATCAAACGCCTTCATAGAAACGACTGGTTTTATTTACCAAAGATAAACATTTAGTCGATTAATTTTAAAAACTCGCATCTTTTATCCCAATTGTTTTATAAGTTATGCCACGGGCCACCGGATATGTCATAATATTTTTTTATGGTAAATTCTTGAGGTGCATTGCATAATTTGTGGGAAAGCTAAACCCGTTTTTGTTTTTTTTGTCAGTTTTTTTCTTTACCAAAACATTTTTTTTACTGATCCTACCTGTTCATCAATCCTATTCTCATTTGAAACGCAGCATACGGCCAAATTGGTGCTGCGTCCACGTCTCGCATCTGAATCTGCGCTCATGTAAAAAGAATGCTGACCGTTTACCAGCGCACTGAGCAATTTATCTATAAAATTGGTGGTATTCAGGGGTGCGATAAGGGAACGCTCCGCTGGTATACGACATACCAGCGTCATCGTTGGCGTTCTTTTTACATGACTTGACCTAAACAATGGAGTTTAAAGTAAAAGCCTGTGACAGATGGCACCATTGTTGTTGTGTATACAAATGTTTTGGATTTACAAATTATATACTAGCTGTGCCCCGCGACCTTCGTCCGCGTAAAAACTGTTGTATTATAAAAATAAGTATAACACAGAACAGGTTGTTCTACTACTCACAACATCACACTGTAGGCACTGTAGGATTGACCTCTGAATGTTTTATTGCTTATATAGAAGGAATTCATGTGTTTTTCTTGTTACATAAAATAATGAATAAACATGGACGGTATCTTAGCTTAGTTAACTGCACGGAAGCTCACTTTTAAAGGCGGATTAGTCAGCTGACAATTAATGAACTATGCATCAATCAGTTTTAAATGTATATTGAGTCGGAGATACTAGCGGAACCCGTAGCAAATTTTAGCAACTACATCAAAACATCTTGTCTATGGTGCAGTCTTTATTTTGATTGCGTATCCAAACGCTTGCTTTAATATTATTATGTTGGTATGACAGCTACAAAACGCGGCAAACTCGGTGGCCTTCAAAACTTCATTCTCTCTTTGTGTTCTATTTTCCCGTCCCCGTCTATTATCTGTGGTCGTTGCGGTCGTACCTAATCATCACAACTTACACAATGGTTAAGAAACGTATAAGAAAAGGCGGGAATACGAATCATTTTTGAATGTTACAATAATTTTAATAATAAGTAGGTACGTACTCTGTTTGTATTAATTATTGTCAAATATCAACCGAATAACCAGACAAATGGTTCTAAGAGAATTAAAATAACACTGTCTTGTAAAAAGCCGTCTGATTGCAGTGTTTTCGCCATGTTTGGGCAAAATGCAATAGGTACCTACTGTGTTATTTTTTATCGAATGAGCGTGTCGGTAGTGGTACGTACCTACATAAAGTACAGTGCGCTCAGATGATGATGATCAGCTAATATAAGTAGGCCGAAGCCTAACCCCATCACAATAATACGTATTTCTTGGTTTAGGTAGTTAAGTATTATTCAATGAAAGAAAATAATGTTTTTTTTTTAATAAATCCAACGCAATCAATGCAAGACAGAATATAACGTATTTTACACTAACAACCCTCCTTTTTAAATATCAATGCTAACAACATGCATTTTGAAACATCTCACGTGAGATTAGCCGAGGAGGTTAATTAAAATGCATGGTTAATCAACGCCCCCGTATGTAACTTTTATAATAACAATGAATTATTGCTGAGTACCTACCTACTTTTTTTTTTTTTTGACGCTGGGAAAAATGCATTACGCATACCCTCCCGTCGGGGGACGGGAGGGGTATGTGGGACTCCCCGGGCGGCCAAACCCGGTATACCCACTAAAACGACCCAGCGCATTCCCGCTTCGTCAAAGTGGAGGGGGACTGGGAAACCGGCACAGCCTTTACTTCCAGTCCCCCGCCGACGAACACAAGGCGGACCCCCCCTCTTGCCCTCACGGCACGGGCGTGGAGGAGGGGGTTCGGGAATGACCGACGGAGGTGACGGGTGCAATGCGGGCGGAGGCACCCCCGCGCCTGTCGCCCACCCGTCACCGTGAGGAGGGAGGGCAAACGCCCTTCCCCCCCTCCGCCCGCGGAGCAGAGCAGCGAGAGGATCAAATCCTCCCGCGCGCGCTCAGCCTCCTTTTGCGATTTCGCAAAAGGAGGCTACCGCTGACCAGGCCTCCTCGCTCCCAAGCATGGCGTCGACGCACGCACGCCGGGAAGCGGGAGGCCCAGTCGCCCGCGAGGTGACGGGTGCAATGCGGGCGGAGGCACCTCCTGGCCTGTCGCCCGCCCGTCACCGTGAGGAGGGAGGGCAAACGCCCCTTCCCCCCTCTCCGCCCGCGGAGCGGCGCGGCGAGAGGATCACGTCTTCACACATGATCCTCTCGCCGCGTCGCTCCGCCTCCTCCTTCTGCGAGAACCTCGCAAAAGGAGGACCCCACTCCCCTGCCATGCCCTCTGCTACGCCCGCTGCTGAGAGGGTCACGCAGGGGAACGCACACCGCACCTCGCATGACGGGAGTTGATCATACCCCGCAGAGTACCTACCTATCTGAACTATCGTCGAGCGAGCGATTATTGCAGAACTATCGTAGAATGACGGAGGAACCTAAAAAAAATCTGCAGTCAGTATTAGAGAAAAACCTTTGACGTCACAAAATAATAATAGGAAAAAAACAGACCTTGACCAGACCACAGCCACCTTGTCTATAAGATCTCAAGGAATGTGAGTCACTACATTCGTGTGATAAGTTCAATATTAATTTTCATCGCTTAGTGCCGTAATGCGCGCTCTGTTAATTTAATAAACGCATTCGAAGGGTTCCGCACCACCGTATAATTTTAACACTATACTGACTCACTGACTACACATTCAAAAAACGTCGACAATAAATAACACGCTTCTAGCTATTTGCACAACGTGTGTGATTTCAATTAGGTACCTATCTATCCGCGCGGTTCAAAAGATACAGCCCAGTAACAGACAGATAGACAGCAGACCCGGCCGTAGTACTTATTAGGGTTCCGTCGGCAGTCTTTGGGTACGGAACCCAAAAAAAAGTTTTTGGGGAGAATTTGACTGTTTATACATAAATAATAAAATCGTTGAGACCAAAAAATCTGTACATTGAAGATTTAATAAAAAAACGACCAAGGTGACCTAAAATAAGTAACTGAACATAATAAAACCATTTTTAAAATTTTTGTTTGTTTGACCGCGCATTGGTAAAAATTTAAGACCTGCCTGGACGATCATCGAAGGTCTGATGATGGAGACGGAAGGCAGTTGCAAGAGGTCATGAAGAGTTTACAGCATCTGTATCGTGTTTGGGCTCATTTTATGCACCTTGATGAGAACTTTCGACCTAGCTGGAGTATGACTATCATCGAGTGTCTAAGGATGATAACGTAAGGCTGTCGAGGGAAGCCCTTATTTGGAAAAACAGAATATTTTAGCGATTAATGCAAATATTTCAGAGAAATTAAATTGTTACCTACTTGAATCTATACTATAATATTATAAAGCTGAAGTCGAGTTTGTTTGGTTGGTTGAACGGGCTAATTTCAGGAACTACTGGTTCGAGTTGAAAGTATCTATTAGTGTTGGATAGCCCATTTATCGGGGAAGGCAACAACGAACAACAACGTTACAACGTTTGTATAAAATCACGCTACAGTCAATAGGAGCAGAGCATCAATGAAAAATGTTGCCAAAAAAGGAAAAAAATATTCCTGTTGAGATCTTTCGTTGCGTGCGCTGCGTAAACGGTTAAAGTTACGCAACAACCGTGTATGACGGAATTGTTCCTCTTAAAAAGTTCTATAAAAATCCGAGATAGAATTATTAGTATTTCTTTTAAGGGTGTCTCACACTCTCTAACCATCTCTCTCTCCCAGTGACGCAGATGAAGTTAGTCAGATAGTTTATAATAATTCTATGAATAGGGACCTACAATTACCTATAGGTATTACTTATTTGTTACGTCAACATGCACCCCGATGAGGTGCAAATTACAAAAAACGTAGGGATTTTTTTTTCAAATGGATAAAATGGCTTGTATATGAATGGTTATTTCTATGCTGGTGGGCTCAAAATGATGTAGGTACTATGAATACGTGGTAACCGTTTTCGCGTCGGTGTCCCTTCCACCTTAGACGGGTCTAAGGCACTTAGAACAGAATAAAATAAAATAATTGTCTGTCTGCCAGTCTGGTGCCTGTTTTGTCAGGCTGATCTCCAAAACGGCTGGATCGATTTTGACGAGACTTTTACTGGAGATATGTAGCTGATGTTATAAGGAGTAACTTTTCATTACAGCAGCGGGCCTAAAATGGCCGGTGTAGTAGAATCATAATATGAATCAAGTTTCTGCTAAAGCGGCCATTTTCCACAATGCAAACACGGTCAAAATGTATGGAATAGCCATCGATGGGAATAGTTGACATAAAGCGAAAGTTTCTATGTCCCCACATGTTCAGAATGATTAAACATTTTCATTTACAAGAATTTTCCATCGATGAACAGAAGCTAAAAACAATGTGTGTATGAGTGGCCATGAAGGGATTACATCTGGCTTCCTGATGGGCGGTCGCCCAACCGCGCCCTACCCTAACGCCGTAATACTGCTTTCACGAATCTAAATCTGAGTGTAAGTTGTAACAGAAAAGTCAAAAGTAGCGTGCAGGCAAAATTTTATTTCAATCATACCTGCTGGGTTCAATTACCTACCCTAATCATTTAGGTCAACTAATCTACTTAGTTTGGGTGCTCCATAAATGTGATTAGGAATTAAGGACAGCCCCACCCGGAGCGTGTTGCACTCGGGCCGCATCTCATTAGGTACTAGCCAAAGAGTAAAGTAATTACACCTCACTGTAGGAGTGTAGGCACAGCCACTGTATTGCGTCACTGGTAAAAGTGGTAAAGTGTATAGCGAACACGCTGCTGAGAGGAGCTGTTTTGTTTTAAACCTGCCAAAATAGTTTGTCCGAAAAAAAACTTTCGACTTTCGTGGCGAAACGGTCTTAGGGGAACGGTTGCGGAATCGATATTCCGCAACCGTTCCCCTAAGACCGATTCGCCATTGGACTGTTCGTCGACGGGATGATACTTTTATTTCCGTTTCCCCGGCAGAGTCTTTCACCTACGGACATTTCGCCGACAGAAACTTTCGTATACTTACATCACTTTCGACGGCAACCCTTTCCAGCTACAAAATGTTTCACCGACACGACGATAAACCTATACTATAACTCATAACACAGACCAACAGATGAAAGGACAATAGGTACCTAAACAACACAGATAATAATTATATTACTTATTACAATAACAGTAACGAAAAGAAAAGATAAGGGAGGGTGAGAACGAAAACCCCAGAGTCTCAGACAGACTTGTGGGGTTGAAACCGGACGATTCTTTTATAATCCAGTGCCGCCGGATTTTATTTAGATAAACCCGTTATGGCCACCTAACGCTTTCTAGACTAAGAGCTTAGGCTAACAATAAAATGTAAACCTACAGAATAGGACTCATTAAAATAATACAGAAAGAGCTAAACCAGTTCTACAATGTTCGGGCGTTCGGGTCTTGCACTAAGCAAGGCCCGAACGCAAAGAAAAAATGCAAAGAGCAGTTGGTTCTGCAGTGAACCAATAGATGGCGCTGGTTGTCACAACGCGAGAAAATTAAGTTGGACTAATGGAAGATAAAAATTAAGTACTTAACTATTGGAAAAAATCTAATAATTATTTACTTATAGTATTAGAAACATTAATGTACCTATTTCTATAGTTTTTGTTTCATTGTAATAAAATATTTTTTGCCTTTTTGCCATATTATCATGAATAGATCAGATTTTTTCATTATAATCAGATGCTGCGAAGATTATGTGTCGAAAGATTAGCATTCCTATATCTTCTATTTATTATGATAGAATTATAAAAAAAAAATCATTTTGAACCGTATTGAAATAGTAGGTAGGTACCTACGTCTACATTGTGATACAAGTACAAATTTTGTCATTGCATTCGAGGCTGAATTAAGCCGTGTTATTTTTTTTTATTTTTTTTTTATCAAATGGGAACAACAAACAGCTACATTATGGGATATAACAACATGATAACATAAATAACTTAATAATAACGTAGCCCACAGCGCTGTCCACAGATTACCATTAATGACTTAATCTTAAATTGCTAGGAAAAGCTGTTCATGCATGAAAGTTAAAACTCATTACAATTACAAAAAGAAATAAAAAAGTGTTATTCCAAATAATTACTAAATTACATAACATTAATTAATTAATTAATCTAAGAGCTTAAGTGTCTCATACAAAAGGCTTCGAAACTTTTGCATGGGGCATGTAAATATATCGATGTGTTCGAGTTCTTTATTGTATGATGCTGCCATACGCCGAATTGGCGAACGTTCGCCAGTATTAGATCGGCAGGTACCTATTGCAAATAGTGTACCTGCACGCACCTGGCGTCTATGAACAGTTCTAGGGACAGCTTATCACAGTACATTATTCAGGGCGATACAGTCAAATTTGCCATTAACAATATTAAATAAAGTCATTGCTTCTAATTGTTTGCGTCTGGAGCTGAGCGTCAAAAGTTTGTATCTATCGAGCAATTGGTCATAAGGCAAATACGCTCTGTGACATCTATAATACATTGCACGAAGGAATTTGCGTTGTACATTTTCTAACATATCTATGTATTTTTTATAATCGGGATTTTTTAGATACTACCTATAGAGTACACAAACCTAATAATGTTTTTGTTTTTGGTAAAATTGCACTTGGGAACGCTTAGATGAAGCTTACTTGTGTAACAATAGTCCGTCAGTCTGTTCAAGTCCTCTTGGAGAAGATAGCAATCCTGTATATTCTTAATAGGTCTGTACACCTTAAGGTCATCTGCATATAACAAAAATTTTGAGTTGCGAAAGCAGTTACGAATATTATTTATAAAAATAATAAATAAAAGAGGACCGAGAATAGAGCCTTGAGGGACGCCGGAGGTAACCTGGATAGCATCAGAGTGGTAACCGTTGATTACAACCCGTTGACAGCGACTAGTGATGTAGGAAATGAACCATCGCAAGTTACCCCGAATGCCATTATAGGCTATTCGACTCAGCAGTAATTCATGATCCACCTTGTGTACACCGCATCAACCTGTATACGATTATCCATCTTGTCAAATAGATCGCGTGAAAAAGCCAATAAATTCGTTGTCGTTGATCGCTTTTTAACAAACCCATGCTGTTGTTCTATGATAGCATGATGTAGAACAGGGTACACTTCGTTATGTACTAGTCTTTCGAAAAGCTTCGACAAGGTAGACAGAATATAAATTGGTCGATATTGTTCATCACTACGTTTAGATCCGGCCTTGTGTACAGGTGTGATGTTAGCCTGTTTCCATACCGTCGGCATGACACCTTCAGTGATGCATTTATTATAAATTATGGCTAAGGGTCTACATATAACAGTGGCAGTATTTATGAGAAAAAACGCAGACAGACCATCTGGACCTGGGCCTTTAGTTGGATCCAGTGATTTCAGTTCTGTCATTATTGTTTCCTCTTTAAAGAGAAGGTCAGAAATAATTATGTCATTAGACATTGTTTCAGAAGGTGGCTCCCATCGAGAAAGGGTAGGTGAAGCAGGCTCATATACGGAAGCAAAGAAATCGGAAAACATGTTGCAAATCGATTGAGGATCGCTGGATACAACATTGTTATATTGTACTTGTAAGATCCCGTAGTAGTCGGTACCTTACACTTGCAGTTTATGTAAGAAGTGGCAAGTAAGTAAGTACTTGGAGTTAGGTGAGTTGACGTAAACACACACAGATTTGGTAACACTAAAAGTTTATTAGAGTATATACCGATCACAACAAAGTAAAAGTGGGTTGGATGCCAATCCGCGGTGTTTGCGTAAGTATGTAATTTGTCAACTAACTTAAAATTATATTAAACATGGTTTTAAATACGAAAGATAAATGTAGGTTGCTGCGTTTGCAGCCTGGCGGTATGTACGTAAACCGTACAGTGCTTTTGCCGATATACCGGGTTTGTCTTTGCGATTTGTAACATAGACCCAAAAATCTTTAATATTTTTATGAATGCCATCCTCAATCGACTGAATGCACAAAGGCAAGGGAGTCAAACGGGGATGTCCGCTATCCCCACGACTATTCCCCATAGTAATGGACAACGTTCTCAGAACATTAGAAGAAGAAATAGAATGCCTTCATCTAGACCGGGACCATGATTCCACTCCCTATAATACTGTCCTTTGCAGATGACGTAATAATAGTAACAAATAATCTCAGTGAACTGGACGAAATAGTCACCAAAATCAAACCGATACTGGAATCAGTCGGACTCCACATTAATGAAACGAAAACAAAACTAGTAATGAGAGACCCACACAGCACCGAAACCCGAAATCTTATTAGGATTGAAGGAACCAGTATTCGACCGGTAGACGAAACGTATACCTATAACATCGACACTTAATCGAAACAACACAGTTAACGCCAAATGTAAACAAGTGATGCGTAACTCTAAGGCCTTAATATCCTTCATAAAAAGCTCGAAAATGGAGTGGAAAATCGCGCGTCTTGTCTATAAAATGGTCATAGAACCTGCTATGTCTTACGGTCTTAAGGCAGCGGCACTCACAAAGGCAAACCGATCGGAACTCCGAAGATACGAAAGACTCATTCTTAAAGATATGATAAAGAGTACGCGAAACCCCCCGAACAAGAAAACACGCGAAATTCTTATGGGAAAAATAATTACCAAAAAAAATTAATGCCTACGGTTATGCTATTACGGGCACATCCTCCGACCACCAGAGCCTCACTTATTACACGCAGCTATTAGATACAGGGCGAAACGGCTAAAAGTTGGAAGACCAATATATGCATGGAACGAGACACTCCAACAAGACTTGCATATAATATTTCGATAAAAGAAGAATGGACCCAGCTAGCAGCAGATAGAGAAAAATACAAATCTTGATTGAAAAATTCTGACAGCGAAACAAATACTACTGACGATGAAACATATACGCGTAATAATTAATATGTTTAAATAAGACGTGCCAAAAACGAATGGAATAGCAACCACCAGAAACAAACACGATTCTCCAATGTTAGAAGAGACCAATCAAACGAAGATCAAAACACCAATGCTCATTCCTATGGATTATACCTGTCTTTACCACTATTTCTATATTGGCTCTAAGGCTGCATAGTCGGCTGATTGTGCCCGACTGGCTGCGGTTGGTCGGGCTTCCTCTCCCATCCCAGAGCATGTCTTTCCTTACAAAACAGTACCCCCTGGTGTATCCGGCTTGTCCGGGTCAGGCTTGCTCCTGGCTGGGTGTGGTGCTCAATCATCATCATCATCGAATGCCATCCTCAATCGACTGAATGTATTTCGAGAAACATTTATCACAATTTTCCTTAAATAAGGCTCTATGCTGAGAAAAAGTTTCGTAGTCTGCAAGATTGCCGTACATTTTCCATTTGACCCATGATTTTTGTTTTTTTCTAAACGTGTTAATTAAAGATTTTGTGAACCAGACTGGGAAGCCAGCCGTTCTGGATGCAGATAGTGGTGTGTGCTGCTTAATAATTTCATCGATCTTATTGTAAAATGTGCTAAGTGCCTCTTCGGATCCTAAAGGGGTAAGAAGTTCCGTCCAGTCGGTATTCTGAATTTTACGGTTGATGTGCTCATAGTCAGATTTATAAAAGTTGTATTTTTGTAGTGGTCGCTTTTGCATGCGAAGAGTATCTATACATTTAGACT
This sequence comes from Xestia rhomboidea, assembly GCA_963853795.1. Classification (NCBI taxonomy): domain Eukaryota; kingdom Metazoa; phylum Arthropoda; class Insecta; order Lepidoptera; family Noctuidae; genus Xestia; species Xestia rhomboidea. Next base: position 589,976 of record OY970770.1, read on the forward strand.
TATATCGCAGACAAAAGGTGGATGATACGTGTCAATGGGAAGTAGAGGCAACAACGCACTCGATACCTTACATGGGTGGTTTGATATAAGTAGGTCAAGAATTTTACCATTTGCATTTGCCAGGACATTGTATTGCAAAGCATCAAATAATGACATTAAATTATTTAACTCTGTACAAGTCGTGGACGAGCCCATGCCCAACCCACCCCCGATTACGGATACCATAGGGCCCGGTATGTTCCAGGTTATTTCTGGGAGATTGTAGTCGTCCACTACGTAAAAATAGTCAACGGTAGGGTCACTCAGTACCTGATGTAAGATTTCAAAATGTTGTTCATATACAGGGGTAGGCGTTTTTGGAGGTATGTAAGCAGCACTAATGATATGCCTCTTGGATGGTCGCAAACTAGGCACTTCTATGAGGACATGTTCAACAATGTTGCAAAATAGCGAGTTGGTCGGAGTTATAGTAATTTCACATTCAGAAGATTTAAGTGTCCTCAGCAAGGCAACCAACACTTCCACGCCATCCATTTTTTAGTGCAAATCCGATCACGATCACACCTGTACACAATATAGCGCTGATCGATAAACTCATTATTGCTAATCTCAGGAATCAACCAAGTCTCCGTGAGTACGATGATGTCGTGGTTACCGTTAAGAATGTTCATGTATAGCGTGTGTAATTTTGTACGGATACCTCTGCAGTTTTGATAATAAACAGATAAAGATTTGTTACTCATCACGAGGTATTAAGTATTCAAAATAATAATTACCAGCAATGTAATCACAAGTACGCAACAGGTATTTGCTCATGCAATGCTCAATACAAGGTTCAAAAGTTAAGTAGAAGTAAAAATAATATTTCTCAGTTACATAATTGACACCAACCACACAACAAGACTGAACCCCGACGACACAACAATATGTATATTTAAAAGAAATATCGCCAAGATGGTTACATAGAACAATATTATTGCATAGTGATACAATAATCAAGAATTGCAGCAGAAATAGATTATAATACAATTTAACATGTTTGTGGTAGCGACGCGTTGACAAGTATAACATATATTGTGTAAAATAATCTATATATATAAAAATGAAACCCGTTTTCCTTGGTCACGGCATCACGCGTGAATGGCTGGACCGATTTCACTAATTCTTTTTTTGTTGTATTTGTTATTATTAGGAGAAGGTTCTTACGGAAAAAAATATTAAGAAAATCTCTCAGAAATATTGAAAAATATACATTTAATTTTGCATATTTAAAAAAACGCGCGTAACGAATGTCAATGTCATTCACAGCCATAGACTATATTGAAAGAGCATTGTTTGTTCGGAAACGTGGTTACTTAATTAAATTCGAGCATCATTTGTTCGGAAACATCTTTTAAGGGTGTCTCACACTCTCTCTAACCATCTCTCTGTCTCTCTTATATATCACAGACGAAGTTGCGCGGGTCAGCTAGTGAATAATAAATGGTTATTTTCATCTAAACCTAAAAAGCTGATTATTAACACAAAAATACCGAACAATTCAGACAAACACGAGTACCTACTCAGATACATGACATTCATACACAATTGAATACCGTTTTGTTACATAGACAATCCAGATTAAAAAGGCTAAAACATTTAAAAAAGCAATAATATTATGAAGGTACAATAACACATTGCAATTAAAGTGTGTTGGAGGTGGGGCCACCATGAACGTTGTTGTTCGACGGGCTGTTTTTAATCTTGCGAATATCTTCGTCTTTATGTATTGCAAATGCAGTATCACCGTCCCGTTCGCGTACGAGAATAGTGGCATTCCGAATCCAGACATACTTAAAGTGAAGCTGTGTGGCCACTTCCTTAACATTGCGAAATAAATGTTTCTTCTTGAGTGTCAAATGCTCGTTCATGTAAATAGTCGACGGTGAACCTGTAAAACCCAATTGGTCCGTTTTAAAGGTTTTGACTTTGCGAAAAGCAGCAAGCAAATTGTCCCGCAGGATACGTGACGTCTGCTTTACAATTACGTTTTTTGGCCTATTTGTTTGCTGGTGAGCATGAGGAACTCTGTGAATAGATATGAAATCTCTTAGTGTGACGGGAAAATTAATAGCACTACCGATTGACTCCATTACATGAATCAGGTTTTCATTTCGAGCCTCTGGCACGTTAAGGATAATTGATTAATTGATCTCCACATTGCACTGTCTCGCTTGCTGTTCTAGATAATCTAGTTTGGACTCGAGGAGACTAATAGATTGATCAGATTGCTCAGCACCAAGTCGACTCATGTCAGCAATACGTTTCTTGAGTTCAACCAGTTCCTCTGAATGAAACTGCAATGATGTTTTGAGTTCAGTTACATCCTGCGATATATCAGATACATTTTGATTTAAAGTGTTATGACCTGTACGAATACTGTTCATTTCATCCCTTATTTCATCCAGGTCGCATCTCAATTCGCTATTCAACTTGTTTAAACTCTTATCTATTTCATCGCGCCAGCCGTGCAATGTAGTCTTAATGTCCTCCTTAAAAGTAGAAAGCGTATTGTTTATGTTACTCCTCCACCCCTGCAGTGTAATGTGCAACTCATTTTTAAATGCTTGGAACGTATTAACAGTGTCCTGAGCGACAGATTCATTACCGATTGACGGATTACACGGTAAGGCGGGACAATGTTCTATGATATCGCATGACATATTCAAGCTATCTTCCTCGTGAGTTGGAATTTGCGCGGACCGTACAGGTGTCAGTAAGTTAGACCGAGTACGGCGGGTGACATTATTGCACGACGGGCATTTCCAGACTGCCTTAAACTCTTCTGTAAGAGATTCATACTGACGTAGCTGTATATTTAGGCATTCAAAATGATAACTCCCTTCGCAGGCATTACACTTCAGAAGGCCAGCTCCTGTCACCAAGAGTGTGTTACAGCCAGCACAGTTCATGTTGAGTAAGGTGCGTTTTGAGTTTGTAAACAAAACTACTGGTAGCGCCACCTTCCGCCGTATTAAGAAAATCACTCAATCGATGTATCGCTTGCGCATAGATTAGCAATACGATGTTAAGAGTACGCTAATGAGATATCTTCGCAGTTTTAACGTTTACTCATAGATGGCGTTAGTTTGTATGATAGTAGCGGTTGACCAATTATTTTTTGTTCACCGGGTAGTTGTGTCACTTGCAAAATCTAAGTTTTACTAATCACTAAATTGAAGTCTTATTGCTTGTAAAAGGTAATAAATCAATGTTTATACGTAGCTCTCGAAGATTTAAAGATGATGAAGAGGTAGCGTTTAGGTTTAACGGCACTTTGCTGGTTCAATAACTCCTATAGTCCACTGTTTATAACACCGAACAACACAGATTATACGGAGTTAATTTAGTTCACTTCAACTCTGCACTTGTTTGAAGACGTGCATAAACTGTTTATGGCGACTAGGCACTATATTTACTACGTTTCCTATTTTTATAAATTAAACTTTACAGAGAGCAAAAACTTAGGTCAACACACACACAGCGCCACGTAGCGGGATCATTAGCAGGTTGTTGAGCCAAGCACTGAAATAACAAATGTCCACGTGTATCAAACGACGTTTTTGAATACACTTTTGAAGAAATAAAATAAAATAACGAAAAAAAACAATCACCACCGACTAAAGGCATTGAACCAATTTGTACTAAGTTTAGGTATAGTTTTATCTGTGGCAATTTTCCAACACCCGCGTGCTGTGCCAGCACAGAACGCGGTGTTGGAAAATAAAAAAGATCCACGTGTGTGAAATACATTGCATGTTGAACCTAATCGTAGTGCGTTAAGAACCCGTTTTCGAGGAATTGTATTGAAAAATCATTTTCAACAGTGAAACCGAGTTGTGAAATTTTTTTCGCAATGGCGGGAAAAATTAATCAGTTTTCCTATGCGCGCGCATCTAACAATGGCGATCGGCCATAGACTGAAAGAATGAGGTTTATTTTTTTTGGCTTTTCGCGGATAGCGTTTTAGCCACGTACAAAATGGGGAAATCAAAGTTTTCTTTATTACAGAGAAAAAAAATAAGTTATATTTGAGTGAAAGTTTTATTTATTCAAAACGTACAAGTTGAAATTATCTATTTAAGGCGACTACAGGAGCTAAATCAGCAACTCTAATTGTGGTGGTTCAAACTTCGTTTGAAATACTGTTATAAAAAAAGTTCTAATCAGCTTGCACTACAAAGTGGTTGTTACGTCAGTCACTGCGGGCCGAATAGTGCTACTGCGAAATGAGTGGGTTTTTGTGATTTACAAAAAATCTATTGATTGGACTAAAAAAATAGAACACTATTATGCTAATATGTTGCTTGTAGAATTATTTGCCAAAAAATAAGAATGATCGCATGTATTTGAGTATTGTTTTTACTCGTTAAAAGTAATTTTAAAGATAAGTTATTGATTTTTTTTTCTCGAGTAAAATTAGTTGTATTACACTATCATACTAGCATATCCTGAAGAATATCATATTTTTTTCTGGTTTTGTTTATTGCAGTAAATCATATTTGATTTTTGCATTATAAAACTCGCGTTTAGCTCCTGTAGTCCCCTTAAATACGAAGTTAATTAATTTATTTGTACTATTGAACACGATCTTTTGGTATCGAAACTTTTTTAAGAACAAAGCAACTCAACCAATAAAATAAAAAAACCATACCACATATAACTCACTTGTGAATAATAGTAATGAAAAAGTCACAGTTTGATTACAGGTGTCATTATGTGCCTAATAGGGTATTACACTCATTTTTGAGAAGTGTCTCAATTAGATTCTATAGTGATGATAATGAACCACTAAAATTCACAAAAAATTTATTCAATCGTTAAGTGCCCTAAAAATGCATTTAAATTTTGCATTTTCAAATTTCGCGCGTAATTTGACGCAGTGGACGCCATATTGCTCTGTGGTCATGACGTCAGCTGGCTGTGTAAACAAATGCAGTGATATTAGAAGTTGACAGTTGACACTTCTAAGTTTACATAGCCGTATGACGTAATAACATGGCGACTACTATAATTTTGTTATGAAACAGATTAAAAAAGCTGAAACCTTTGAATTGAATTTTAAAATTTAGTATGATATTTTATGAACTAAACTAACGTTTTCCGACTGCTTTTTGCCTAAGCTATCTCAATAATATATTTTTAGACTTTTTCTCATATAGAGTATAATACCCTATTGCGGAGAAATTAGAGCCATTTTATGAGCAAGTGTGTTGAAATAGTACATTGTTACCCTAGGGGTGAAAGTAACATATTTTAGTCCCGAGACGGGGTTTGGTGCCCGAGCGCAGCGAGGGCGCTAATAGTTCGAGGGACTAAATAAGTCTTTAACCGGGGAGGGTTTGTATTTATGCTTGTGCGGTTGCACAACGACATGCTTTGCTTACGCTTTGCTTGGTAGTATAGATGCAGGCCTACCTTACTGCCCCCCTCAGAGGCGGTAGGGTGGCGGGGTCTTGAGGGGGAGCGCTACAGTCGTGTAGATCCTCAAGGCAAGTCTGGTGTGTTCTCCTTCACGTGGTTGCCGCCCTGCTCTTGGTCTAATTCCTTAAGAAATAGACGCAACGAAAATCACCAGGCGCTTTTTAACCTAACCATGACCCTCCGTGACCGAGTGGGAGTGGGCTCGGCCGCCACTAAACCCAGCTGGCGTCGAGTAGGTAAATCTGGTCACCTGCGCTAGGACCTGCGCAGTTGAGCGCCGTAAGCGGGGATGAAGGAGTCCTGGAGGGTTGAGCCGAGCGGCGCTGGCGGTAATGCGTCCGTGACGCAACACGCCCTCTTTGGTCTGGATTTCAAGCGAAACGGTGGCCCTACCCAATAGCCAAGGGTAGGGAAATGGTCACAGTGTCCCGTCAGAGGGTCACGGCGAGGGGCGGGAGGTCCGCGGAGGTCGTCCTTGGACGGCCGAAGCGGTTGGTGAAGGTCATGCTGAAGGCGTAAGTGAAGGTTTGATTAGTCGTCAACCCGATCAAGCGCCCGATGTCGCACTGTAAGCCAGCCTCACGCCCCTATATCTCGAAGGTACTCCTAACGGTTGAGCTAGTTTGTAGCGAGACGTTCCCAGGTGCGGGCTCCAAGGAGGGTGGGAAGCCGGAGAGATGAAATTTTTACACTAAACTATGGATACCCAAAGACCATACGACACCACACCGAAACACACACCACACACACACACAACAACCACACAAACTCACACACCCCACACACATTCACACGCACATACTGCACAAAAACACACCGGAGAGGAGGCAAAAACCAATTCTCCCAAGAGGGGTGCTAGCAGCACCTCTCTAGCCCCCGGATGCTCCGCTGCTAACGCAGCGAGCTCCAGTGTGGGTACAGGTCCGGCAGTGGCGAGAACCGCTGCCAGGACCAAAACCAGGTCCCGTAATAAACGGAGGACGACGGCGCTGCTCGGGACCAGTACCGCTCCTCCCTCCTTTTCAGGCGTGGGGCCCGCCACGACGGTTAATTCCTCTGGCCGGGCTCCCCTCATACATCCTCCTCCGCCTACTGCTCCCCCCCCGGTGGCCGTCACTGGTCAACCGGCGGAGACCAGCACCACGGGTGACGCGTTCGCGCTCGCCTGGCAGGTGCAGAGGAGCAGGCACAAAGGCAGGAAGGAGGACTCCAGTAAACAACGCCACTGCGCTGAACCTTCAGCGCAGGCTGCCCCGGCCCCTTCGACGGGTAAACCGAGAAGGAAGAACAGGCCGTCCCTGAGGCAGCGGCAGACACTGTGGACGGGTAAGTCTCCACAAACTAAACAGGCTAACGCCGCGGGCCGGGTAAAACCGACCCGTGGCAATGTCAACTTCTCCGCAGGCAAGCGGTCGCAGGCCGAGGCCGGCACTAGCCGACCGGGACCTAGCCAACCAGCAGCCAGCGACGCGAAGGGACCAGCCACCAAAATGGCACCGCAACCCGTTCGGATGGGTCAGGCCGCGGCCAAGCGAGCCCTCAACGAGACTTCATCACCTCGAGGAGAGCGCAAGCGGCCGTGTCTTGATAAATCCAAACGGGACGCAAACCGCAGTTACGCCCAAGCTGCAAGCTCCGACCTGGATGTCGCAGTTACCTGCGACCGGACGGGGCACATCAGTAAGGAGGTGTCGAATCAGGTACTCGCGGCTATCCAGAGAAAGATAGTTGCCGACGCCTCTTCCACTACACAGGACTCACCTGCACCGACCTTCAGAGCGAAGCCGGTGTTCAGCAGCGGGGCCCTTAGACTGTGGTGCGGTAACGACCACACCTTAGCATGGCTAAGGACATTAATCTCCGAGGTGCCTCCCCCTACTAGCACCATGCTAGTGGTCAGGAGGCAGGCGGACATCAGGCGCAGGGTAAGATGCGGAATCTCCATCCCTGACGAGCAGGGGATCTTCACGGAGCCGTCCAGTATTGGGCGCACTCTGTGTTACCAGAACCCTTGGGTTGGCGTCAAGGAGTGGGTGATGCTGGGCGCCTATAAACAGGCCGACGCTTGGTATGTGGTGGTCGGGGTCCCTGAGGACCAAATACCGACCCTGATGAAGGCCGAACGCCGTCTCTCATTTTGTGTAGGGACGGTGTACGTAAAATTCCAGGGTCCGAGCGGCAAATTTGTCGACGTCCCTCAGGGCTATCCAACCGCTGAAGCCAGCGCCGACACACAGGTGGTGGAGGCAACTCCACCCCCAACAAACACCGCGGAAACACCCGCGGTTGAGCCTGCAGAAGCAGCGCCAGCCGCCCCTACAGCCGCTGGCGTGGGCGCCGTCCTCTCGGGTGAGGAGCTCGAGGACATCATCCTGTCCTCGGCCTCTGACCTAGAGGGGGACGGCTTCGACGCGGGCGACCTGTTTGCCGGGCTGCGGCTAGCAGGAGACGAGGAAGGTACGTCCAGTGATGGCGTCCCCTTCGTCGACCTGTAAGGTCCTGCAGGCCTACCTCCACCACAGCCAGACCGCGACGGCTCAGCTGCGGAAGTGGCTGGAGGTTCAACATACGGCCATTGCCTTGATCCAAGAGCCGTGGATTAGGGCGGGCCAAATACAAGGACTCTCCAATCTTGGTGGTAAGCTCCTAGTTAGTACAGATCACGATAAGCCCAGGTCGTGCATCTATGTTACACGTAACATAAAAACACAGCCACTAATAGATTTCTGTTGCAGGGATGTCTCTGCAGCTAGGCTACTGATACAGCGGGGGGACACAGTAGCAACTGTGGTCTTCGCCTCCGATTACATGCCCGAGGAAGAGGAGCCGCCGCCGCATGACCTCGCCCGCCTCGTGACTTACTGCGAGAGCACAGGGCTAGAAGTTGTCATAGGCGCGGACACGTACGCTCATCATCCTCTGTGGGGCATGGACACACATAATGCAAGGGGTAAGGCTTTAGTAGATTACTTATTTACAACAAACCTGACCCTACTGAACACAGGTTCTGAACCAACCTTCGTAAACAGACGTAGCCAAACAATCATAGACCTCACTCTGGCATCGGAAGGTGCAGCGGCCATCACCACTGGCTGGCAGGTCTCCAAGGAGGCCTTCTGCTCGGACCACCGGTGGATCCGCTTCGACATTCAGGTCTGTGTAACACCAATACTGCCACGGCGAAACCCGCGTAACACTGACCGTGCTGCTTACACACGCACCCTCGAAACCAAACTTGCGTCAACAAACTACGGGATGACCTACGAGGACACGCCGCAGATCGACGAGCGTGTAAGTCATCTCACGAAATCTATGCTAGACAGCTACCATTCATCCTGCCCGGAGACCACTCCGCCCACAACACCAGGGAAGCAACCATGGTGGGGAGCGGATCTGGAACGCAAGCGCAGGAAGGTAAAGTCAGCACTAAACAGAGCCATGAACACCTGTGCTGATAGAGATTGGGACGCGTATTACGCGGCCAAAAAATGCTACAAAAAATGCATCAGATACAGGAGCTCCACTGGATGGCGAAAATACTGTGGCAACATCGAATCCTGCCAACAAGCAAACAGGGTAAGGAAGATCCTGGCTCAGCAGAACCCGACTGGGCCCGCTGTTCTCCGCAAACCCGACAACACACTTACCATCTCACCAGTAGAGGCGATGCACGTCCTCATTGAAACTCACTTCCCAGGCTGCGCTTTCACACAGGCTATCGACTGGACAGAGGTAACTCAAACACCGTCAGAAAACGACTGGCGCTACGCAAACAAAGTCATAACGCTGGAAAAACTCCAGTGGGCGATCCGGTGCTTCCATCCTTTCAAGGCGGCTGGTCTGGACGGGATCTTTCCTGCCTTACTGCAGTGGGGTGGGATCTCTGTCACCAACAGACTGGTAACCATAATGAGAGCGTGTCTGGCCTTCAGATACGTTCCAAAAGGATGGAGGAAAGTGAAAGTCATATTCATTCCTAAGCCAGGTAAGAGTGACTATACCAACGCCAAATCCCACCGACCAATCAGCCTGACCTCCTTTCTCCTTAAAACCATGGAGAGAATGTGCGAGAGAGAGCTGAGGGACGGCGCTTTGAAAACTATCCCACTCCATACTAACCAACACGCATACAGCTCGGGTAAGTCCACGGAATCCGCCCTCCATCTGGTGGTCGGCCGGATAGAAGAGGCGATTCATCAGAAGGGCACTTGCCTGGGCACTTTCATAGACATCGAGGGAGCCTTCGATAAAACAAACTTCTCCAGCATCAACACCGCGCTCTCTCGTCACGGAGTAGAACAGGTAATGATAGACTAGATTACTAATATGCTAAGTAAACGAGTGATTCGACTTGAAGTGGAACAGCAGATGGCCATGATAGCCAGAGGCTGCCCTCAAGGTGGTGTACTATCCCCGTTCCTCTGGAATCTGGTGATAAATGACCTCATCACGAAACTCAACGCGAACCATTTCTACACTATAGGGTATGCCGACGACCTCGCTATCCTCATTTCGGGGAAAGTGACAGGGACAATCTGCGACCTAACTCAACAGGCACTACGCATCGTTGAACGATGGTGCAGAGAGTTTGACCTCTCAGTGAACCCCACGAAGACTGAGCTAGTCATGTTTACCCAAAAACGAATACTAGGCCCTCATCGCCTACCCAAACTTTTCGACACGGAACTCCAGTTAGCCAATGAGGTCAAGTATCTGGGGGTCATCCTAGACAGCAAGTTAAACTGGAGTAGCCACTTAGAGAACAAAACAAACAGGGCCTGCATTACCTTCTGGCAATGCAGGAGGATGATAGGTAAGAAGTGGGGCCTATCCCCTAAAATTATACTTTGGTTATACTGCGCGGTAATCCGACCTATGATCACTTATGGGGCAGTGGTCTGGTGGCCCCGCACCAAACTAACTACAGCCTCCATCAAACTGCAACGCTTGCAAAGGCTTGCCTGCATGGCGATCACAGGCTGCATGAGGACCACTCCGACTGCGGCCCTCGAAGCCATGTTGGGGCTCCCACCGCTCCATCTGTTCATACAGCAGGAAGCGACAATGACGGCCGTACGCCTCAAAACACTTCAACTCTGGGGTAAGAAAGAAACACAGCACACCGCCGCACTGGAGGGATCCTATAACGAGTTCCCCCTGGCGAAAGCAGTAAACGATCGGATACCAAAACAATTCGTATTCGATAAGAAATACAAAATCCAGCTCCACGAGGATCACCGCTGCGAGGGATTAAACCCCGCGGAACTACGGATCTTCACGGACGGATCTAAAACAGGTACTGGCACTGGGGCTGGAGTCTTCTTGGAGGATCTCAACATCCACATAGCCAAACCTCTGGGGGCCCACAACACGGTATTTCAGGCAGAATGCATGGGCATTTCCCTGGCGGCATCTGCCATCCTAGCCAGGGAGGTTGTGGACCACTCAATTCGTATACTCTCAGACAGCATGGCTGTACTGCTAGCGCTAAACAACCACACAGTGAACTCAGGGTTAATACACGAGTGTCACCAACGCCTGAACCAGGTTGGTAATCTCAATAATATAACCATCCAATGGATCAAAGGACACAGCGATTCCCGTGGCAATGACGCGGCGGACGAACTCGCTAGAAGGGGATCGAGCACGGAAGCGGTGGGACCCGAACCTATCGTACCACTCCCTTTCGGATACCTACGCACACTGGTAAGGAAACGAACTAGTGAACAACACCACAAGCTGTGGCTGGACCACGGCGAGTGCAGGCAGGCCAAGGAAGCACTTCCTACAATCAACGGCCGCTTCACCAAACGCGCGCTTCGGTTGACAAAACCACAGCTGCGCACAGTTACAGCCGCCATTACCGGACACGGCTCTTTTAATAAACACCTCTTTGTCTTAGGAGTCACAGACAGCCCCCTGTGCCGTGCCTGCATGGAGGAAGACGAGACAGCAGCCCACGTGCTTCTGCACTGCCCAGTGGTTGCAACATACAGGGCAAAGTACTTTGGTAACCCAGGTACTCTCCGCGAGATAGTCAGCAACATCGGGGCGCTGCTGGCCTTTCTCGGGGATTTGGGATGGATAGAATAATTTCCCACCCGCACGCAAAATACGCGCTTTGACGTGGAGTTGCGGACACCAGCCCGTTATACAATACAATACAATACAATAAGTCTTTAACCCGAGGTTAATACTGTGCTTTTCATTACGAATACAAGGAAAGTAAAAATAAAAACAAGAATCAACTCGAAAAAACAAATGAAGGTCGGATTGCCGCTTTCCCACCTATTTTGTTTTTTTTTTCTGTGGCCGGCAAGCCATTACCTATTTTTCATTTTCATAATCGAAAAAATGGTAAATATTTTGCCCAAATCTATGTTATTTTAAAGAAATAGTTGAAACTTAATTAAAATAAAGTCATTTAAAAATATATTTTCCTTAAATAATACTTAACTTCATGTTATTTCAATTTTACATCGTGGCTGTATAGAACGTTGGAACATGGTTCATTAGAAAAATGAACAATTTATTTTTTTATTTTTTGACAGTTGTCAGTCGAAAAATAAAAAAATAAATTGAAAACGATTCTCCCTAGGCTCCTAGGGCTGAAAATTATTACTTTCAATCCGCTCCTCAGGCAACTTCAGCCCTACCTTCAGAGTATGAGTATAATGAAAAATAAATGACTGCCTCGTTGGTCTAATGGTGGCGACTACTCAGCATGAGGTCCTGGGTTCGATTCCCGGATCGGGCTAAGTGTTATTGGGTTTTTCCATCAGGATTGTCTCAGTAGCAGCCACGGAGTCTGGATTTGCGCCCGGTCGATGGCAATAGGCTCGCTCCCTATTACAATATGGGAAGCTGGCGAAATGTGGGTGTAGGTACTATTAGGTACACCTCAGCCCAACCACTCGGGGATTATGTTACGTTAATATAAATGTCTAACTAGTATTTGTATACAATATTACAACTAAAATAATAAAAAAAAACGATTTTGCAAAAAATAAAGCCGACTTCAAAAACACAACAAAGTGAAAAATAACTTTAGCTTCAGAAGTCGGTGGCAAAGAAACTGAATCAAAAACACAAAAGTCACCGACTTCTGAAGCTAAAGTTATTTTTCAATTTGTTGTGTTTTTGAAGTCGGTTTTATTTTCGAGGAAGTGTATTTAAACGAGATTTGTAACACTGAGTTTTAAATAATTGATTGATTGTGTGTTGTTGTGTTTGTTGTTTGATTTGTTGTTGTGTGTTGTGTTGTTTTTAATATTTGATTGTTGTTGACTGATTAGTCATTTGCGGGCACGGGGCACCTGTTACTGAGTAGGCAGGCAAGCAGGATTAGGGAAATGTAGTAGCCGCGTAGGTACTTTAATTAATCTTGATTACTTAAATAGATGCAATTTATCTATAATAATATACATGTTGTATTAACGAATGCAGCAGGTACTATATTTAACTACTTACACATTTTTAAAACTTTTTCCTGATCTAACATTAAATTATCCTTCTTTCTTATATCTAAATATTCGATGTTCGCAGCCGGTCTTTAATTTATTCGTACTTACTAGTTTGACTGATTCTTGTCTAGTAGATACAGGGTGTAAACAACCTCATGTACCATAACCTGTATGTACTGTCGAGGACACCCCCGCCTGATCACCACTAAGCTAATTTTTGCTTGCACTTACAACATAGAATCGCTCTCTAGCCCCGCCCCGTTGAAAATGTATAGAAATAATGAATGAAAAGATACCGATCGGCCGAGCGCACTGACGACGCACGCCAAACGAGAGTTGTTATTTTGAGCGCCATACTTGACGCTTTCATAGTAGGCCTAAACTTTAAGGGGACGTGGCTCGGCGCCTCCACATGATTTAAGCGAAAAAATTTTTAACTGATCAGGCGGAAAAGACCACGACTGTTTACAAGTAACTTTACGCAAAAATTATTGCTGGGAAACGTCTTTTTTTTAAGGGATGAAAAAACATGTTTTGTGGGAGAATTCAATGTAACGCACTCAAAACATTGTGCTGATGGATGGATTGAATAGTATGGGGGTCGTGGAGGTGTTTAAAATAAAAATCTTACACTAAAAACTTGTATTAAAAAAAACTTGTCATAAAGTTGGAACTTTGACCCCCAATATCTCCGTAACTAGAAAGTTCCCAGGTACAGTGTAGAACAAAATAAATAACGCAATGACGAGGAGAACAAGTGCCTTTCGGCTTCGTTAAGAGATTTTTTACACCCTTTATATATTTTGTTTAGAGAAACCTTACCTAAATAACTGTGCATCACCTTCAATATTTACCCAAGTACTACCTATATTCTACTTCTCATCTGGTCCTAGTATATGATGCACAACGATACACTATCGACGTACGTAGGTACCTTCAGATTAAAATTAACTTTGCGAACCTTCATTTTGGTGATAATTTGATAACAAACACAAACACAAAGTTAGGAACTTGTTAGATGGCTGTGTGTGTGTTGGGACTTGGGAAGGTCCTACGTATGTTACAGTTATAGCAGTGTAATGGGGTTACCGTCATGGTGTTTTGTATGCCTATGGGTCGGGGATCAAGTGATTCCTGAGATTCAAAAGGAACTCCATGACTAGGCATTATTTTAGGTTTGACTCGATCAGCCTTTACTTTGCCAACTATTTTGGGGTTTAGGTACTTACTCGTATGACGAGTATCAATGTTTTGCTCGGGGCAAATTTACGATTGTATTATAATTATGTAGGGTGCTTTTTGATGAGCTTTTACTCAAATTTAATTTGTAGTAAGTATGTTTAAAGAGTATATTTTTCAATAATATTAAAAACACCCTGTTAAATCTGTTGCAAGGCAGAAAAAATAATATAAAATGTATTTCTCACGACAATGAAACGGGGGTAGATGAACGACGCATGATAATTTTCCCACAGGATCATATTAAAAAACCGGCCGAATGCGTGTCGGGGCCACGCGCAGTTTAGGGTTCCGTAGTAGCCCGTTATCACAATATAGAACGAACCCGTTGGTAGCGAAACGTGAGGAACGAACCCATCTAGCGACAGCTTTGTGAAACTTATGATAATTTATTAAGTTTTTTTTTTTTATTTTAGATTTTGTTTTTCAATACAAGTCTTCACCCGTTATAAACAAGCAACTACTTCATGTTAATAACTTTATAGGATTTATTCAAAGGATTTTGTATTTGGTACAAAATTATCCAACACCCAAGTTCAACGACTATTACTGCTAAACTAATAAATTTATCTTAACCGCTATAGTTTTCCTTTAAGTTCATGAAATGCACTATCTTGATGAGTTTTTCACACACACACAGGACAGGATGCCTAGATAGACAAGAAACATAGACACATTAGACACAGTGTGTGAAAATAATAAATTAGGCCTTTACTTAATCAAACATGTATTTTTATTTCTACAGGCCATAAATATGTAAAATACCGAAACAAAAAAGCCCGTGAAGTAAGTTTCAGATTTTCATTTCGGAGAATTAATGAATATTCTCGCAAGTGGAGCAGATGGATTTTAATATTAAAAGCATTAGGTATTTTTGTGCTCATTCAGTTTTAATGTAGACTTTCGACATCTTGACAACGTCTTGTAACAACACATGAGGTCTCTTTAGAGTGAGCACGTAATTAATTAGTCCGGCTTAGTGGTTCGTTAGCTAATTGAGTTATCAAGACAAACGCACCAGGGGTACCAGGGCTGCAGAAACCGAAGAAAGCACCCAACCGAACACACACTGAGTAAATAATATAAAGTATTTATAAACTGTGGGAGCGTTGCTTTAGTAAATAGTGAGTCAGATTACTGGACCGCACCGCACTGACAAACTGGTAACTTTAATTCCAAGTTACGGAAAGAAAATAGGGAATAGAACTAAAGCAAGTTTATTTTGTACTTCATATATTTTGAGTGTCCAGATAAACTTATTTTATCTCGTAGGTACCTTGTCCTACGCAAATAGGTATGTGTAGGATGTCTCCCCAGCATTAGGGATCGACATGCCACCGATAATAATGCAATAATTACACAATAATTACTTCATATGATGGTATGAGTAGGGACCTACCTAATTGATGTACAGATTAATATTAATTCAGGAAGACAAGAAGTACTGGCTGCGCCCGTGACCACCTAAGTAGGTACTTCCTTACACAATATATCTAATGAATTTCACTATTTGCATACATATTGTTTTACCTACAGTAGATTATCATTATCGTAACTCGTGTTGCCTGAAATGTATCGTCAGAAATATCATACTTCTAGGGAGTTCATTATTAAGTTATTGTTTTGGCCTCAAGATGACGAAACCGACGAGGACCCATCTCGCCTGTTTCATCATGACATCAAAATGTATAGGTAGTAGCGGGTAGAGGCCCGGAATCTGGATTTTTGGCCGATTTATGACAAAAAAGTCACCCACTATTAAACTTACAACTCAATTTGCTGGCGAAATCTGGGCGTTTACTCTCCCTAACTCAGATAAAAACACAGGTTTTGTTTAATTGTTTCTTACTCTTTTGAAACAGACATCTTTCTAATTTAATTATTGTCTTTGATATGTGTACCTACGTACATACCATGTGTATACCTAACAACGTTGAGTTCAAAGAAGACCTGTTTATTTAATTTAACGTGATTGCGAATCGAGGTTTGTTTTGCGTAAAACAAGTTGTAGGTATATAATGAAGCAATTATTTTTATACAGCCCATCTCAGATTTGAATTTATAATTACAATCTTTCATAAATAGTTTTAATAAATACCATAAAGATATTGGTTATCCTATCAAATAGGTAGCTCTTTGCGGAGATTATGGGCGTATGAAAGATCTTGTGTACCTAAACGATTACTTCAATGTTTTTTTCTAAACATAGTGAAATAAAACTTCATATAATGACACCAATCACTACTATATTTATCATAATCTCAACTATATTTAAATTACAATCTTGCGCGTACGGTATTTTGTTAGAGGGACTTCACCATTCCACGGTCACCGAACGACTGCCGCTGCCATGGCCAGCCATCGACGTCGACGCCATTGGCCGTTTGGAGGGGATATTCCCTTCCAACTTTACTTACATCAATACAACGACTAAACTAAACATGATTAGAATAATACATATCTGACAATCATAATGCTTACTAATAATTTAATATATTTAAAATGCACGGTATGAATTAGCTCAACATTATTAAAAATAATCAAGGATTTATAAACTATTTGTATACGTTAAAATTTAGAGTCAAAAGAGCTATTCATAACCACTCAGGAATAATTATTATAACATTGCAAGAATTCACAAAGAATCACAACAATAGGTATTTGCAATTTAAATATTTTAAATTATGAATAACAATATCTAAAAGATATTAAATTATGCTAAAATATTTTCATATAGTCGATAGTCTGTATCAAATAATTAAAATAATTGCATTATTCCAAGTTTAAATATGTATAGGTATTACTTATTTATAACTTGAATTATAGATAAATATTATTTGTAAAATATTGGTTGAGTAGCTACCTTCATTACATTTTCTCCAAACTAAATACATTATTACTAGAATGTGAATTTATAAATAGCTAGGACTTTCAGTTTGATTGATGTAAAATATATTTGGAAAGGTAGGTAATATTTGAAATGCACAGAGGAATTCAATTCCTAATTGTTTTCTAAATTAATTAACCATCAACCTTGACCGGCGGGGTATTTTACAAACCCACAATCTCAATGTTATTTATTGATTTTGACAATTGAAAAATTCATCGAACTACAATTTTTTCGGAGTTTTCAATTATAAGAAGGACTTCAAACTTCCCATCGACATTCTTCGAATTGAGGTAAAAAGTGTAGGTAATACACAAAGGGGTTCGCTGTTGCCAGAGTCACGCTTGAAAATCAGACAAAATACTGAAACCCCACTCAATGTTTTTTTTCCAAAACTTACTGTACAAAATCGAGATTCATGTTTGAGATTGGTCCTGGAATACCGACATTTGTCTTCCGAACCTGGTAATCAGGTCCAATCCGCTATCCGTATCGCTCCGCTGCCGCTGGCATCCATCCCTTATACGATGCATACCACAGCCTAAAATCAGAACATGATAGTGTTATTTCGAAGTTGTAACAACAACGTGGGTAGTTCGATGAGTTGGCTGCCTTGTTAACTGCGGAAAACCGCCGACAGAGGGCCATTACCGCAATAGAAATGTTTGCCACAAGTTGGTCAAGTTTGAGTGAAACTGTTCACAATAATTATGATAAAGTAGACCGCACGCCGTCAGTTATTATTAATATATTTATGCAAAAATAGAATTAGCACAAAAAATAAAATTCAAATTCTAGAAATAATGTTGGTATAACAAAATACGATGCCTGTACTAGGTTAAACCTGTATCACAGGCGGCATTTTTCTAATAAATACTATTTGGACAATAGATTTCTTAACAATATTTAACATAAAAGTATGAGTTAGTAAGTATGAGTTAATATATTATGATATACCTAATGTACTTTAACGCTATTATAAGATACGGACAAAAATATATAATTAAATAGGGTCACACATGTAAATAAAATGTAAGAAAACAATTTGTAGTACTTATTTGCTAATGCTTATTAAGACTGTCAGCATTAAACAAAGCAAACATTGCAAAATAAAATAAAAACATCGTCAAGGCATTTTTGTTGCGGGCGACATTTTGCTTAGACAGCGAATAATAAACGGAAAACCTAAAGTATGACGCACTAGGTGCCCTCATAATCGACGGAGAGAATATATCTATGTTCCGCTATTTTTCTAGCTGGGCATTCAGCGTCTCCCGTTTTATGGTCACAGGGCTTTTTAAAGCGGGAGCAAGTCGCGCATCTCGGAGTGTCAGCTTTCTTCGCGCATTCGGACATCGTATGACCTGCGTCACCGCAGTGACCACATGTGGAAACTAGTTCTCTGCAAGATTTGGCTGCATGGCCATACTGCTGGCATTTATAGCACCTCGTAACTAACGTGAAGTCCCTGACAGGACATGATGACCAATTTATAAAAATCCTTGATTGAGGAATTACAATTTTCCGTATATTGGCCGCAACTTCAATAACGTAGTTACAGGTCGCAGCCTCTCTCTTTCCAGAT